>JAVJGI010000050.1:57967887-58115821 GCA_035590275.1 Ibycter americanus
TCCCTCTCCCTCTCCCTCTCCTCTCCTCTCCTCTCCTCTCCTCTCCTCTCCTTTTCCACTTCTTGTATAAGTAAAAGTCTAAGTGCAATGCACCTCAGTAGTGATCTTTTTTTATATTGTTTAGGTAAACCAGGAGAGGACATTGTATAAAGCACTTAATCAAGTAATAGGCTTAATACTAGCATATTGGGCAAATAGAAAAAGAAATTCCCAGAGGGCTTAGTGCTTTGTGTTTAGCTCACTGCCTTACCTAGTTCCTTATCCTGGTAATAGACTCCCAGTAAAGTAAAATAATGCTTAATAAAACTTACACTTGAAAAAGTAATTTGCTTGGCCTATTGATTTAATTAACTTGAGTCCATTTGTTTAAGCACTGTTTGTGTTTTAAATGCATAGCACAGAACCTACAGCAGAAAGTTCCTCACTGCAGTTGAGTACTATGTACCTTGCTGCAGCGAGGTAATGCTCGGTGAGGCAGTTTCCCTTTGCATGTGCCCGGTTGAAAATCTAAGTGTGGAGAGCTAAAATAATCCATTAATGACCTTGGGCCCTGGTTCAGACTAGGCTGACGTCTGTGTACTGGGATCCCTTGGTGTGCTTGGTTTAATAGAACATGTGGTTCTAGCGGGGAGAGTTGGCAGGTTTACATATGTGGGGATTTTTGCCTGGAATTGGCTGGCTTTCCTTTTCACTGCAACAACAAAAAAAGGGCCTTTTAAATGCCATGAAACTTTTCAGGCTTTGCAAACCTAATGCCTGTTCTACCAACTCCCTCTCTTTTTTTGTTAAATTTATTAATCTCTGTGATTTTGTGATGCCAATATCACTTCATCAGCTATGAGTCACACCATTCATGAGATCTGATGGAGCGAGTGTTCTGGAAGACCTCATCTGTGAAAGATCTTTCGCTGAGAGGTAGAAAGGTCCTTATTGCACTTTCCTACTGGGTTTAGCACTGGGAAACAGTCTTCAGGTAGAAAAAGCAGCAAGTAAAATAATGTGGGTTTAGGAAATGTAATCCTTTAGTACAAGAGTATATAAACAGGTTGCCTTGGCTCTATAATTGCTACTAAGAAATGAGAAAATGTCAGATATCTCTATTTTTAAGGCTGAGATGTAAAGAGTGCTACTTTCAGCAGTGGCATTCCTTATTCCAGTCACTCACTCTGAACTGGAAGTCAGTAGTGTTCTGTAGGAGTGTCTCTAAAAATTATAGAACTGATTAAAAAGAATATTTCTGTAAGATTTTACTGGGCTAGTACAGAATAAAAATTGTGGGGGGAAGGTTACAACTGCCTATTGAATTCTGTGCATCACTCTTGTCGGCATGAGAATAAAGAATTGCAATCACCCTGAATTACTAAACTTTCTTTGTACAGAGAGTAGAAAGTAAAGAATGTCCTCCTCTTCAAAACCTGCAGAACAAGGTGGCACAACTCTGTCATCTGGGGACCCTGACTGGTCCTGTCATCACTTAATTTTGGCCTGGAAGGATCTTCAGCCCATATTTCCATTCATGAAATCTGCTTAAATATATTTGAGTGTTCACACTCAGATTTTGAGGAATAAGGGTGGTATGAGAACATGAATAGGATGAAGTAAAAAAAATTAATTTTATTCTGCTTCTGATTAATGCACTGTATTCTTCATAAAACTCAGAAAGTGGTTTTGATTTTCTTCTTCCAGCATGATATAATTGTGTATATTGCCCTGACATTTCATTTCCCTCCTCAGCCACAGACCTGCCATCTTATACCATCAACTAATTGTTGATTAGAGTTGAAAAAGGGAAGAGGAATTAGACAATTCCACAGAATTCCAAAAGTCACTTGGTGTCTTGGTTGGGTTCATGTAGCTAAGTGGACACGTTTATGGTGCAGCTAGTAACCTCTACTCCTTTGACAGTCAAGATACACTCCATCAGGCTGATGAAGTACCTCAAACTAAATACTCATTAGGTTTTGCAGTGAGGGACTCATCATGTAAGCTATTGATATTTCAATTCGTTTGGAGAACTCTTAGCATCCTCGAGGTGCCTGGCGCTTACAGACTGCTGGCCTTCATGGTCAGTGATGCTAATGCTCAGTTAGTTATGAGCAGGTTCACGCTCTTAAAAAATGCTAATGTGTTTACTGTCAGAGAAATGATTTCACGGTCGGCAAAGGTTTGGACAGGAAGAGCTGTTGGTATTATTCCTCTTCTTGATTTAGAGTCTCATGGACTTTTAAAGTGTTTTTATGAGTTTATTTAAGTCCCATTATTCAATATCTCTGCCTAAAGAGAACTCAGAGCAAGAAGACACTGGGATTTATTCTATCTCCTAACATGAAAGATATGTCAGAATTTTTTGAGATTGCCAATCCAGATGTAAAGAATTTAGGAAATTACAGCCATATCTCTTCTTCTTTGTGCATCGTTTAATTAGGCACGCATGGGAAAAAACGTGTGAAAGTGCAGTTAAAGATTTCATTGTGATGCATTTATGGGACGGACTGCTTGCTTTGTATGGAATTTCACAGGGCTTTCTTTTTTAAAAGCTGGATCACGAAGTTCACTGTGTAACCACTAGCACATCTGTTGGACCTCAAGATCTGAACACTGGGAAATTGTTTCCTCATGAGTATAACCCTGTCATCCTCTGGAGCTTTGAAATCTGTTCAACTAGGTGCAGATACTGGGTTTTTCATACCAACATAGCAGAGATTATGTGTGAGTTCCAGTGTAAAAGCTGTGCAAGATGCAATATGACATTACAAGTCCCCTCAGCCATTCTACATACCGTGAGCCCCTCTGCTCCTCACCAGTTCAGCTGTGAAACCACCATTTGCAATGTTACTGGCCATTCTGGGTAGCATCTCTCTTGAAGCCGTAGCAAAGGATAAACAAAAAGGGAGCTGGGAGACTGCTGGTACCATATTGATTGTGTGCAAACCTTTCTCAGTGCTGTCGAGAATAGGAATAAAGAAAAGGAACAGCTTTTAAATATTAATAATTATATTAATTAAATAATATAAAAGCAATCAAGTGCTGGCTTTGTTTTTGTTATTTATTAATTTTAAAGAAGAGCTTATTGTCTAGCCAAGCAGGATTTTTACTGCCTTAATGAAAGCAATCATAAAATCCATAATGTGTCCCCTTCCTCCCCATCGCCTCCTTGTTGAGCTAAGACATACTTGGCCAGCTGCTGCAGTGTCCTGATACTTTTAAATCCAAGCCATCCATCTCATAATTGGTTGCAATCAGTGAGGTCAAGAAAGCTTTGCAGAATCAGCTTTTTTAGGCTCAATACATGTAAAAGAATTAAATGCCCATACTTTTAAGCTGAAGAATACATTCAGCAAATTCTTCCTTTAATCACAATCAAACCCGATTTCTATTAACACTCACTCAGCACTTGACTGCACGTTATAGGAACCACAGTAAACGAGATATTAGTTGTCGTTTTCCCTTTACTTTTCCTGTGACCCTTAAATCTGTACAATATCCATTGAGTGCAACTAACTACAATCCCCATATTTAATCTTAAAAAGTAATTAAAACAAAGAAGTGTGAAATGAAAAGCAATCAGACAGAAAATACGGACTCCAGTCAGAGCACTTCTGTCTTTTGTTTTGGGAATATAAATTGGACTGATCACATAACTTGAACCAGTCTAATCAAAGTAGTACTGGAAATCCAAGCCAGTTTTCAAGGAGAAAAAACAGATGTAATCCATAGGTTTTCCACTGGATAGTGGACAAAAAGCAGCCAACATTGCAAAGGTCTTCTCCAGTGTTGAGTCAAGCTTGGACTGTAGGGGATGAGCCAGTGCTGGGAGTCCATGGAAAGGCTTGGGTTCTCATCCTCCAGGGGAGGGAGCAAGTGCCAGCCCTGCCAGTTTTGGTTATCACTCTGTAAGTGGCGAGTCTAAAATTGTAACAGTGGGCACGCACTCTCGGCCAAATGAACAGCAGCAATGTCTGTTTTGGTTTGGCATGTTTCTCAGGTCAGATCTCAGCCATATTCTCCTTTGGATTTCTATTTTTATCTGATCTTCACTGAGGAGGCTTTGCAACCATTAAACAAATAGTTTAATGCTTAATCCCTTCTGTGCCAGGCTTCCCACCCTGCAGAATAAAAATAAAAAAAAAAGGAAAAAAAGAAGAAAGAATTCCTGGGTTTAGGAACTCTTTGGGCAAGATTTGCATGATCTATATGTGTACAGCTCCCAGCCTCATGGGAGCTTCATCTCTTTTGGCTGTTTTCATGTTACCAGGATCCGTATAATAAATGAACAGTTCATGGTCATGTTGTTTTTATGCTATAGATCAGCCCATTTGACTCAAAAATTAAATAATAATAATATGAACATCAGGTGCTGATACAGATAATAAAGCTCTCAATCAGCATATCTAAGAGCGCTTTATGAAGGTGGTCAAGTACAGCAGTAACTAGACTGCAGGCAAGGCAAATGTGTAATACTCAATGTTCTCTTTCCCAACATAACACAGACAGGGGTTCGTTTGTCCTTATCTCTGTCCTTATTGTGCACTGGCTGGGCTATAAACTGTTCAAGTGGCAAATTATTTTTTTTATCAGCATTATCTATGGTCCTGCATAGCATCTCGTAGTCTTTCATAGATGGCTTTAAAACAAACCTGCTGTGTGTCCTCTCAGGAACTTAAAATGAAAGGAAGGATCTTCAACACTGTTGGCAGGTTTTCCTCTGTTGGTAAATTCACTTCTGCATTTGGCCTATATCCACCATCAGTCTTTGGCAGAATTAGGATCAATTCCATTGCTGCACCTCTTGGATGGATGGTGCAGGGAAGTGTGAAAATATCCATGGAAAAATACCTTTCTCAAGAGCTATTTTTATCCTTATTTGAATCAGGATCATGAAAAATCTCACTACTGTGTTGTCCTTCCAGGCTGCAGATCTGATTAACATGAGCTCATGAAGTTTGGGGATGAATCCTGCATTTAGCTGTGGTTAGATGTAGAACGTGAAGTGTGGAGAGCTGTGCTGCAGCAGGGAAGAGGACATCCTCAGCACCTTGTCCAGGCTGGTACTCCTTGGGTCAGGGAGGAGCGTGGGAGGGAGGAGTTTCTCCTTCCCAGACTGCAGAGCTCACTTAACTGGAGACCCCCGCTTTGATGTAAGGATGCAGTGTGCAGGGACGGGGAGAAGTGAAATGGGGCTGTAGAAAGAGGAGGTAACCAAGAAAATCTGAAGGGAGTCAGGGAGCAGAGCCACATTCAAGCCTTCAGGGTGAAGGAAGGGAAGAGACATTTCCTACAGACCCTGAGGGATGCAGAGTCCGCTGAGCCCCAAAAGTCGCTGAAGGTTGCCAGGCTGGGATCCACTTGGGAGGAATGGACCCAGCATGAGGACCAGGAGAGATCTGTTTACAACCCCTTTACTTTCTGGTCCTGGTCCATCACACCTGTAGGACCCAAGTTTAATCCACCTAAAAGTTACCTCCTCCTACTCTGTGTTCCGACAAAGTGCAGAACTTGGGCTTCCAAGACCTCTAGGAGTTTTTGATGGGGAAGATAGAGGTAGAGCCCTCTCGAAGCCTGATGCCTTCACACAGCACCAGAGAGCCCAGCCAGGCTTGTGTTGGGGGTCAAGCCATCCTGTCCAGCAGGGACTCCACCCTCAGTCTCCCCAGCACCGAGCTAAGACCCTCCCTGGCACCAGGTGGTGGAGGAGAGGAGTCCTGCCTTGTGTTCTGAGAACACCATGTGCCTGGGAAGGGCTGGGAAATGGCTCGGTGCAGCCAAATTTCCGACCACAAAGTCAGACCTCCCCCAGCAGGATTGAGTAGAAAAGAGGGAAATCCTGAAAATTGCCTGTGGTGCATTCTCATTGATAATTTCCATAGTTTGACAGGAACGATGACTTTGTATCTTTCATCTGGTCATTTTAACACGCCTCATGGCTTCAGGTCAAAGGGAAGAGGGAAGCAGGTGGAATACAGTGCTGAATGGAGTGCTGCTCCAGTGCTTGCTCATCTGGAGGGTATGCTGGCCACCGACTAGAGGAGAGGTGCTGGGTGTGCTAAGGTCTCCGACTACCCACCTCTCCAGTCTGGCAACATGACACCACCACAAAATAATGTATGTCCCTTGTTCTTCCCACTTCTGGTAGTGTTCTTCTCTCCTCTGTTCAGTTTTCCTGCTCTCTGTTCCTTTTCTCAAACTTTAATTCTCTCAGCATTTTCCTCAGTGCACTGCCAGCACTGTCTCCTAATTTCTTCTTTCATGACAGCTCCCTCTTATCTTCTTTTGAGCCCAAATTACTTTTGTTTAGTACCACCCGGTGTTCTCTCACTAGCTCTATTCTTCCTCTTTACAACCCAAACTCTGTTTCCCCAGGAGGCCTGGCTCATCCCAGCTCTTTGAATTCAATTAATTGATCTTCATCATCCAGATTGCCGTTGGCAAAGAAACCCAGCACGCTGACTGTCTTTGTGCTTTAACTTCTGTTTTATCCTCATTTAATTTGTGCCCTTTGCAGCTTACTGAGCCCTAATTACCTCTGCTGCCACCTCACTGTATTCAATTATAGCCTTCATCTCACTGACCTGACGTCTCTGTCCTCATCAAATCTCACCTCTCTGACTTTGCCCATTATTTTTGTACAAAGTCAGTACCCTCCACGGGGACCTCAGCTCTTCCCTTCTCACTTCGTTTTCTTGAGTACTCCCAAGCATGAAGAACATGCTTGCTTTGCGTTTCCTTGCCTTCACCTCTCCCAGCTATTGTGGGGTCCACCAGAGCACAGATGACCAGTGCCACTCAGACAGTGGCTTCAACCAGCATACCTTGACCTGACTTGAGGAAACTTGGATGTATGCACCAACATTTTACAGTAAAGGTAAAAAAACCTCCCACACCCACTGCCCAGCTGTGACAAACCCTCACATTCCCATAGAAGGGTATTTAATAACATTTTCATAACACTTTTCTGGTGAAAGCTAGCCCACTGGTGCCTAAGCACCTCCTCTCCTGCTCCTTTCATTCCTCTTCCTACTATTTCTTCTCCCACTGTCCTATTCCACTGCTGTCATGTCACCATCCCTAGATACGTCTCTTTCAAATAGCCTAAATTTCCCACATACTTCATTCCCTGACCTATTTTTGTTCTGTTCCTGTCCTTTTTCCTTCTTACAAGCCCATCTATAGCTTAGAAGGGAGCTGCACACTGGCACAGAATTCTCTCACACCTTCTCTCTTCCTCCTCTCTCTCTTCGTTCTGCTCTGTTTCTTTATCACTGATTTTCTGGAAAGGCTGATAATTTGCTTGTAGCTAATGTGCTTTCCTTTTGCCCCTTTCTAATTTTCACCTTTATTTTTGTATGCCCTGGCTCCTATGATGGTGAGTTCTGAGTGATTTTTGGGCTGTTATTTGGAAGTGGGGACGGTTCACCACTTGGAAGGCCGTTAGCCACAACACAGAAATGCCCCTGAAGGTTTACTTCTCACTGAGTTGATTGTTCAAAGTGCCTGGGTTTGACCATTTTCCTCCTCTCCATCCTTTCTTGCCTCTTGATCTGAAGCCTCTTTATATGGCAGAATTGAGCTCTGGGTTATGCCCACGGCTCTGTCCTCTTTCAGCAGGTTTCTTGTCAGTGCTGGTACCTCTGTGGGTCACCTGAAGCAAACTTTATCTACTGATGCCAATACACCACGGTCCATGGTGCCTCTGCATCTGTTAATCCCACTCACTTCATTAGTGCTTCTTGAGAAAAAGAAATTCTGCGACTGGCAGCTGCTGCCGTAGTGCCCCATGTTGGGGATTATCATGAAGGGAGAAGATCCAGGCGTGAGGACCTGCTGCAGGAGCCCAAGCCTATTAAAAATACCCATCTGTGTAATTTCCTTCTATTTTTTAAACCCATCTCAGAGGTGAGGAGGGTCTGGGCAATTACCCTTTCTAGGTTGCATGAGCCCCAGACTCATTAATCAGGTTTCTGATTCCTCGCAACGGTCTGATTCCCATTTCAGCTCGCTTCTCAGTTAGATGTTGGGCTTCATCAGTGATCCCAGGAGCTCCACTCCTCTGGTTTGGCTGAAAAGCAGCGCTTGTTTCTCACAGTGCTGATGGTGAGAGATGGCCATGAGAACGTCTGTGTGCCACAGGTCTTGTGGTGGACATGAAACCCACCCGCCTGGGTCTTTTGCTGTGTGCAGGGAGCCAGAGGCTTGCAGCTGAGCCCCACTGCAGGGAAAGTCTCCAATACTGACCTTGAGCTTCTCTCTCTCACAGTGAGAGCTATTGCCCTGGGTGGGAGAGTGGCTCCTGCAATCCCATGCAAATTCCCCAGCTGCTAGTGCAACATCAGATGAATATTTGCCTGCGAGGGAATAGGCTGTGAGATTTTCCCTGATTTTCTTACTTGGGACTTGCTCCAGAGGCAATGAGCAGAATTACTGCTCAGTCTGTCTGTTGCAAAGGAGTGAAACATGGCATGCCAGGTTCCTCCTCTGACCTTATGTTAGAAGAGAAAGTACTTTTTAATACTTTTTCTTTTTGACATGACTGTACTCATTTGCCTCCTTCATATTCTTCCTGAACATTAAACTCCTATGGCAATCCCTTGGCTCACCACAAAAGTCCTTTTTTCCTCCCTCCCTCCCTTCACTTTGCTGTGCTATTTGAGAGATATATGAGAATAAAACAAAAGAAAGTGTAAATCTGGGAAACACAGAGCTGTTTTGATTATCTGGTTGCTTTTGTGCCTTCCTTGAAATGACTATTTCTGTGGACGACACTGTTTTTTAAAATCAGGGGAGAACTCTCTGCTTTCACTGCTCACTGAGATGTTTTGTGGTACACACAGGTACAAAAATATGACAGCAGATCTTCAGGTATGTTCAGATTCCCATTTATCCCAAAGCTTTCCAGGAAAGCAAAGTATTACAAGGTCATTGAGTGAGTCTCTTTTTAAGGCTCCCAGTCTGGACCCAGTCTCTTCCCAGGATGCAATGAAATGAGGTCTTCAACCCTGTTGCAATATTTAAACCAAGACATCAGAGGGGAGCGACAGAGCTTAATACTGTAAGGTATTACAGTAGCATTTTTTATCACGTCCAACTTCTATCTCAGCTTTGCTTTAATTTACTTACCTTTAAATTCAGTGTATTTATGCCTCAAATGTGCACTGTGGCTATTTCTGCCTGGAAAAAAATAGATAATGTGTGTGCTTACAGCTTGTCATGAATGTGTATAGAAACACGTTATGAGTGTCAGATTTTCAGCAGATACAAACCAACACTATTTCATTAACGTGTTTTGAAATACCAGCCAACTTCCACTGCTTAGAGCTATTCATAGCCATTTCCCCCTTGATACAATGCATGGGTATCGAGGCCACAGTTACCAATATAACAGTGAAGAACTGGGTCAGACTGGAATGTCTGCAAGATGAATAAACTACTTAAAAGTGGTGGTGGTGCTGTAGACCCCAGTCGACATATAAATTGATGAGTGTTAAGTGTGTGGGCTTGGGAGCTTGGTGTCTGGCAGGAGGGATTGGGAGTTTTACATTCCTGGATGTGCTGTAAGTGAAGCAGAATGATGCAATGACGATGGCACCGGGTGATTTACCCAAGGTGTTGTGCAGTTTGGGGAGGATCCTTCACCTAGCCACAGCCTCTGCTCACTGCTGTGAAATAAAAGTGCTACTCCTCTCCTCTGTACCGAGGACCTGAGAGAAGAACAGCTTTTATTTTTTAACATCAAGCCCTCATTGAGAAAGACAGGTTGTCCCTGCCCCGATGCGCTGCCTGTGGGAGTGAACGCCAGAGCTCTTCTGTTTCGACATTAAATCATAAACCCTCCTGCCAATTTTTGGGTTCCCTGGGGGAACAGGTAAAGGCAAATCTGTATGACTTGCAAGAATGCTCAGGTGTTTTGTGAAACCTGCTCCTTTCCTAGCCTGGCTAACGGAGACTCTGCCTTACTGTCATGAAATACACTTACGTGTAATGTGCTTTCGCTCCCCACACTCCTCCTGGCAATTTTCTTCCAAAGCAATCTCAGAGTGGTAATTTGGGAAGTCATGCTTTAAGTTTCCAATTCCTCTGTTGACAGACCTCTTTCAGAGTCCAGGTCACTCTTTTAATGGTGATTCACCTTTTGCCACTGAGCAATAGGTTTACTACTTCATAAATTTAAAGTAGGCTCAAAATGACACCTGTTCTGACGTGCTGGTAGAGCTGTAGCAGTGAAACATCGTAGCAAACCCCAGCCCATCTCCTCTCATTTAGGAGCTCTGCCATCCTTTGGAGCAAGCGGAGGGGTGTCTTTTACCTTCTGGGACATCTGCTGCGTTTTGGGCATCTGTCATGCCTTGGGACAGTTGCTGCACTTTGTGCCCTGTTTGCTTTTAGGGTGGATGCATGGGAGGGGAGCGCAGGTGGCCAAGGGTGCTCTGATCACGGGGGTTTACTGCTGGGCTTTAGCTGGGAGCATCAGCTGCATATTGCTCTGGAGCTCAGGCTCTGGAGTGAGGAGACAAGGAAAGTGGGCATTTGAAAATGTAGTGTTTATTAAGCAAGGAACATGGTCCTTGGTGCAGGGTCTCTCCAGGAGGGCATTGCAGAGGAAAAGGAACTGTAAGGAAGGTGAGAAAAATAGCTTTATTTTTGAATGGAAAAACCTTAAGGAAGATATGAAAGGTACTGACGAGTGAGAAGAAAACAGTTCAGTCCATTTTTGATATCTGTATTTATTATCTGTGCCTGACTATGTCTTGGGACCAGGCAGCGATTCAGCCTTGCTTTTGTGCTTGGGGGTGTGCAAGGACCTGAGAGCCAAGACCCCATTACTCGAGATCTTCTGTGGTTTAAAGACAGCTTCATCCAAGCAGGCAAGACCTGGGACATTTTTGAGCCTCTCATTGGCCTTCTGTGTCTTGTGTTCAGCTGACACGACCTTGGGTGGCATCGCCATGCACACAGCCGAGTTCCCAGTGCCTACTCTGGTCTCCTTCCCTGGCTCCTGTTTGCAGATGACTTACTACAAAAGGGTTACTAATTCAGTTTAGAGCTTGTTCATGCTTTCCCAGTGTTGCCGCCAATAATGACTGAACAAATTTAAAGGCTAACCTGCAATGAATGAGGCTTGCTAAAGAAAAATTCACTGACTTCCCAGGGTTGTACCTTGCTGAGATGTTTTTTGTCCTCAGGGAAAACGAATGCTTATGTGACTGGTGCTGGAACTGGGTACAGGGCACAGTCTGTAGCTCCTCATCTTCCTTGCAGCTCTTGTCCAGGACCACTGGTAGTTGCTTCAAGGCTGATGATGTTGAAAATTAATAATTCCCCACTTGAATTAATTAATGCATTTCAATTGTCTTAGTATTAGGAATGTAATGAAGAAAAAGTGGATGGAGGGGGAGGTGAACCCAGTTAAAATGTAATTGTTTTATTCAATTCATAATCTTGCATTAGTGAATCTGTGAAAAGGAGCTTTTATAATTAAAAACAAAAATAGGTTTCATGATGGCCACAACCACATTGGGAGTCCATCTACATTACAACAAAAAGAAATTCAAGATGCCTGTGTTTGGAAAGAGCATCTGCTACATACCACTCCTTTCTGAGTTGCTAAGAGTTTATTAATCATTTATATGTGAATAGAAAAAGCCAGTCAGAAGAAGCAAATCTATAATGATCTTTTACACCTTTTATCACCATTTCTGGAAATATGTCATGCCTCATGGTAGGGACCCTCCTCCAGTGTGGTAAGGTTTATAAGCTTGATGAAATGACTACCTACTAACTAAACTCCATCTGTTCAAAATTCTCCAGCAAGTACTGCATTGCACGAGATTTTGGCAAACTGTTATATGAAGTTCAGCCCTGTATTAGCATTTTAATTGCTGGCTGATTGCTTTTATGTTGCAAAACTCAGTTCACAACAGTATGTAAGTTGCAATTAGTTTTTACTCTGTGATTCATTAGTTCCTATAAAGCATGTCGTGCTGCAACATTTGGAAGGTAATATGCTAGAAACATTAGCACCCGCTTTAAAAAGTGTGGAGTGGCATTGAAAATGTACTAGACCTGCCTTTCACAAACACATACTCGGCATTTGTTGGCAGACATATTCTCTCAAATGAGATTTAGCTGACAGCTGCAGATAAAATTGTTTCATAGTGACAGGTTTTCCATGTAAACAGCATCTTGGTCCCGCAGTCTGTTCCGTCTGGGTTTACATCTGCCTGGGATTTGACCGAAGTTGGTGGAACGGACACAGGTGTGAGAGTTTCCTTTATGAGGGCTTGGCTGCCGAGCTCAGCCAGGTTTGTGATATTCCTCCGGGGAAGTATCTGACATCTTTTTCATGCCTCAAGAATCACATGCTTCTTTTGGAGATGCTGTCTTGTCCACATTGCTGGTTATGGGGAGGATTTGCATGTTTAAGTTACAATAATCAGTTCTGCCTTGAGAAAGGAGGATAAATTAAACAGCATCTTCAAAACTTTCCTACCTCTATCATCCTATATTCCTTAAGCAAAACAGCAGGTGTTTTGACTGGGTTAAAAACCAGCCAAGAATTATTGGCTTCATTCTGATAAGAGCTGAGGTTCATTTTGCCTTGTTCCATCTCTTTCGGAAATTGTTGTCTCTGGCAGAAAATTTCAACAAATAATGCATGAGGACATGATCAGTGAGTTTTCCACTGGTTACATGCATGGTATGACAGCTTTTTGAGTATCTGTGTCACTCACGTGTTATTTTTATCTTCCCTGGCTGGGTGAAACTACCCTGGAAAGGTTATTCTGCACGTGGGTGCTGGCAGTCCAGATTGCAAATCCAGGCTGCAGATGGTCTGTCTGAGTGGTGGTGCCACGTCTGCTGTGCCGTGCCATACGTGGCCCTTCAGCACTCACTGTTAGTACCTCGCTGACGGCGTAAAGCTCAAATTGTAGCCTATGCTTTTGATAGGGTATTTGAATTTTTCAAGACTGTTGAATAAAGAATGGATGCAAAGAACAATACTTGAAAAATCTCCCCCCTGGGCAATTTCCCATGGGGTTTTCTAGGTTTTCTTTCTTCTGTTTTCACAGAATCCCTGAAGATTTGATCTGAAGTCTAACTTTTGTCCCTGTCAGCTGCCAGAAGTTTTACACCAGGAGCATTTGCCCAATGAAGAAAAACACTGCTTATTCCCGCAGAAATATACTGAAGTCAAACTAAACTGGTACTTTTGTAATTACACAGCAAATTAGGTAAAATACAAACTTTCAAGACTTCACCTCAGACTGTATCAACTCACTCAATTTTCTAGCATATGCTTTACACCTGTAGGAGCCAAAAGCAGCTGTAGCTGTTCAGTCTTCCCCATTGATTGGGAATAAGCAGCAGCTGCCTCCGAGCCCTGGTTCTGATCTCTCGTTTTAAGCATTTGCTGCTCACGCCAAACTGTGGTGCAAAGTGTGATCTATGCTGGGAGACTTTAGATGTGGACTCTAGTTATATGTTGATAACTTTGGTTTTGGAATAGGAGTTTCTTCATTATTTTTTTTAGCTTAAGTGATGTGACGTGATCTCCATTGTGCTGGGACAGGATGACTACTGAGAGCGTGAATGCCACGGTCAGATGTACTGATGCAGCAGGTTGAAAAGCAGGTAAGATGGATGACTCCAAAGGTTTTGTGTCAGGGTTTGTGGCTCTTTTCATGTTTTTGCTGTCTGGTGTGGTGAAAACCATAGCAGCTGTCCTGCCAGCAACAGAGGTAACACTAAAGTGGGAGAGATGGAAATCTTTTCCCTTCCTTTTCCTATTTCTATAGTTTATGGTGCATGGAGCCCAAGCAGCCAAAACCTTCACCGAAGTCTTGGGTGGTAGTTGCTGCTGGTCTGCTGTGCCAGCAGTGCCCAGGAATGATTTCTGTTTGAGTTTTTGTGGAGTGAGACCGGGGGGGATTTCCTGAACATGGGTTTCCTTGCTCAGGTCAGAGGACCGAGTCCCACTTAACCAGCACGAACCACCTGCTCTGATTGCAGTGAAGTAGGAGTGACTTTCCTGGGTGGCTGCACTTGGTTTATTTAAAGCCTTGCTCCAAATGTAAGAGTTCATGAAGCAGTGGCTGGAGAAACCATGAACATCATCCTCTCTGCTGATCCGCCCCCTGCTTTGAGCACTGTGGTGAATGGGTGAGGTTTTGTAAAAGTTTATTCTTTCAGTGGGAAGGTGGAAATATGTGGGGAGTGCGGAGCAGGTGGCGTATATCAGGGAAGGGAAAATAATGGGCAGAGATTTGAGTGGTGCAAATGCTTGTCTGGTGACTGGGGTGGAGGAAAGTGGACACTGAGTCTACTGAGCTGCTGACCGGTCTGGTCACCCTGGATCTAGTCATGTGCTACCCAAACTCTCCCTGGGATGGTGGTTATTCAATACCCAGCAGAGCTGATCTCCAGCGGTGTGGCTAAGACTCTTGCGTATCATGAGAATGTAACCATGAGGATATAACTCCCTTGTAGATGCTCCTCTGTTGTAGTGTCTGTGGGGCATGTGAGTGTAACTGTAAGCAGCTGAGAAGTACATGGTGCATTATGGTGATCAAACTTCACTGCAGAGGCAAATCCTTAGGCCAGAGTTGGTAATGTCTTTGTTGGATAGCATGGCAGGAAAGGAGGTTTTTCCACAATTGTTTTTTATGTGTAAGCTGTAAAGGAAAATGGTGACTTCTTTGATGTCCTATAAATTTACATTCAAGAAATAAGTAAGTACACCAAGAATTTTCTTTAAATGTGAAATTGTTTTGTTTTGGTTTTTTTCTCCACCTTTCCCACACATTTCTTTGGTGAGGGAGGGTGGGATGGGAGGGTCATCAACCTTTCCATGTTTCATTCTAGTACTGCTGGTCTGTGGTGGGCTTACAGTCCTCTGTAATCTGTGCTGAGTTCATGATATGCAGCTTCAGATGGGAACCTGCTCCTTCATGAGCTAAAATGGCAAGACATATTTACGTGTTAGGTGCTTCTTTGTCTGCTGGAAACTAAGAATTTCTAAACACACTAAATTTACTTGAGTTGAGAGGTGTTTCATTTCAGAGGTTTCTGCCTTCTCTGGCTGCTGTTAGAGCTTACCCCAGAGACTCCTTTTGCAGGGATGAGGAAGGTGTTTAGAGATAAAGCATTTGCTTTGTGATGCTGAGGGGAAACAGGGGAACAAAAGCTGATGATAACATAGGTATCGGTACATACTGTTTAGAAAATACATGGCAGCCCAGTGCTGCTCAGATTTCTAGCTTTCTTCCCTTTTTCTTTTTTGCAAGCACAAGCTGTAGGTGGGGAGAGTTGGATGGAGGTGGCAGAAGCATCTTGTGTGAGTCTATGCTCCTTTGAACGTACCCCACACGTCACTGGCAGTGTTAGCCAGGACTGCTGCATCCAGGAGATTTTTGATGGTGAGGTAGTGGTTTGCTCAAAACTTTCTGGATGCCTAGAAATCCATGAAAGAGATCTATTGCACTGTTTATTATGGATTATTTTTCAAATGAAAAGCTTAACTTTGTGACTCAGATCATATGGCATTGTGAGGGGAGAGGAGGATTCATAGTCCAGCTTGGCACATGGAAAGTGGGTGCAAAATCCTATGTATGGGAGAAGAAAATTTGCTTCTCACTTGGATGCCTGTGTGGGCTGAGGGAGAGGGGATTAAGACAAGCCTGGCAGGGGTGCAAGGGAGAGCGTTTGATGTCTGCTTTGCTCTGCAAGGCCATGCAAGGTCAAAGGCGTGGACACATCTTCAGTATCTTTGCGTAATGGAGAATCCAGTGTAACAGCCAGCCTAGTGTTCATAGGAGCTAGCAGGAAACTGCTGCTCTTGTGCAGGAAATGGGAGCAGAGGAAATTTTACCTTTAACGAGAGTCTTTATATAGAAGTGTCAGATCAGAGCTGGCATAAAGCAAATGTGTAAGATAAACCCACCCCCCCACTTCTAGGTTTGGCGTGGGACCAGCCATATGCTCCAAGATGCCATGGGAGTGCCTAGTGGTGGCAAAAGCTCATGGTAAGATGAAAATAAAAACGTGGCAGTTGTTTTCAGCTTGGCAAACTAGCTGATCTCAATGCTCCAGCAGATCCATTAATGGTTGATTGATTTATCCATGTATTTCTCTGGCACACCCAGCCTCCGTTTCTGGAAAAGCAAAGCATTTGTGTGGTTGCAGCATGTAGGAGTTGACTTGTCAGTGGAATGGCTCAGGATATTAGTTAAACACAAAATAATTTTGTGTATCTTACTAAATGTAATTCATCAGAAGCTGTGCAGGTTAACTGGGTAGAGCTACAGTGAACACAATGGCATCTGCAGATAAAAAATGACAAATGATGATATTACTCCTGCTCTGTGATTCATTGGGAAGAACTCAGAAGCCAAGCATTTTCTTCAAACAAATTATTCAATGAAGACTGAACAGCGACTATAAAACAACAAAAACACCTCCTTTGCAATGGTTTTAAATATTGTTGTACATAAAATCTAATTTATATGGTATTAAAGGCTTTTCTTTGGACTACAAATCATCTTTGGAAAATGCTATCTTCAAAATGGTTCATCAAACACATCTCAAATACTTTTATGATTATTAGTAAATGGAATTAGAGCACCTTGTAGTAGTTTTATTACATTTTGCACAGCTGTAATGGATTACAGAGAGGCTCACATTGCTGTAGTTCAGGCTGCATAGCAACTTCTAAGTCCATACACGTTTTTCATAGGTTCTTTGCTTTTTGGAAAGATACACCACTTTGCTCTGAAATGATCCATGCCTGATCTCAGCTGAAAGCGGGAGCAGCAGAACTGAGCTGCGTAGGTTGGTTAAGAAAGCCCAATAGTTGTGTAAGTGCTTCGTCTTTACCACCTATTTTTTGTTTCTTGCTTTATCTGGCAATTAGAAGGAGATCTGCTACGCCCCACTGAGCCATTAACAAGGCAGAAGACGGGGAGGGGTTCACCTTAGGTAATGTTGGGTGTTGCTTGTGTAGAGTTCAAGGTGGTCTTAGCCCCTAAGCTCCCATGCTACGCAGTGGTGCCAAGGGGGTGGCTCCAGACCTGTAGGTGGGGTAACCCACAGTGCCCAGGACACTGATAGGCTCCCGTGGTTATGGGGCTGAATCTAACCCTCTCTCTGCAGCTAAGCTAGCCAATGTAGGCTGGGTTGGAGAGAAATAAGTATGTTTAGGAGATGAACCACCTCCGTTTAGATGTCTGCTTTGTGACATGTTAGTCTGCAACGTGAATGTCTTCATTAGGGCTGGACACGTGCATTTGGTCAGACAAAGCCAATGTATTTAAACTAGTTGTGTGGGCTTTTCCAACAACACAGAGAGTGACTCATCCTACCTTTCTTGGAAACCTTTGCATGGGATGGATTGCTGTCTAGAGATGTTCTCCATTGACTGCAGAGAAATCCTGGGTGACATGTTTAGACAGCATAGCTTACCTGTAGCCAGCTCAGGTTAAATGGGATGAATCCCAGGTTTACCGGGCTGAAGAAAGATTTCTTCTGCCTAAAGTTTGCAAGTTTTATCCAACTATGTACCAGGCAGTAAAGAATACTGTTTCCTCCAGAACTCCTGTATTTTTGTCCTTAAATTACCATAGTTACAGCACCATGACTGGGTCACACTAGAAGCTGGTCTTGCCTTCTGATTTGTATAGATAATTTAAAAAATATAAGCCATTACCCAAGTAGGCTAGTGTCTTATCCTGGTAGTGGCCGGCCTAATAGCATTGGTAGAACAGTTCTTGCAGCCCCATGTTTTTTGCTATTCACAAAAGGGTCTATGTGCATGCTAGATATGTGTTGAAGTTAAAAGCACACACATAAGTGCCTTGCTGAACAGGGATTGATTAAAATACATGCTTTGGGGCCTTAGTTAATTATGTGTCAGGGACTGCATAATTGGCACTATACTGGAGACATCTAATAGCTTTCTTCTGATAAATCTGTACATGCACAGCGGTCCTGAACTGTAATTTAGCATGATAATGCCAGCTTCATCAAAGCCCACAGAAAAAGCAGAAAGACATTTGGATCTGTGAGTCCTTGTGAGCTGACTGAATTAGTGATTGCGGTCTCTGATCTGATAAAAAGCAACTTCAGTGTATTTTTCCACTGAAATAGCTTCTTACTTGAGTGGAACCAAGGAGTCCCTGCACATCTGGCAGAGGCTGAGCTTCCCAAGGTAATAAGGTACGTACGTTTTCAGCCACTAGTCAGTCATGCTGACAAACAGAAGCCCAAGATAAATTCACTGCATAACTGAGAGATATTATAATGCCTTAAATAAGTTTTAAATGGTAGTCCAGTGCCTGGTGTGCAGGATACTCACTAAAGCCTGGGTATCCTAAAAGACATTAAACTATTTCTGCGTCCTCCGCCCCGCACTTTCAGGGTCACTAGAAAACTACTGCACCAACAGCAGTTACAGAGCCTCACAAAACACGCACCTTTCCTTGAGATGCAGTTCTGCCCGTTTTCTTCCTTTTTCTTGTAATACAGAGAGAAAAAGACACGCTCTTGTGCTATCAGAGCGCAGGCATGTGTTGATGCCCACACCGAATACAAGCTGAAAGAGGCAGGAGAGAGACCATTGAGGAAGGTGCAAGCTGTGGTCCAAAGGTTGCAAGGGTCAGCTTTCCAAATAATTCGTGGATGTAACTGCTGATTTGCCATTCCTAGCCATGGACAGGGCTTACAGCTTCTCTTCCCTGCTGCTGTCTGTCTTCTCTTGGTCATTCTGCAGGGCCTCTCTCGTGTCTATATGCTGGTGTGATCTTTGCTGAAGAAAGCTCAAATGAAGACTTGTAAGATGTGTTGGGAAAAAAATGTGGTTTTCTTTGCAACTGAGAAGGCATTGATGTGTGTTTTTGAGTTTTCCCATGTGGTCCTGGAACTCTGTGTGCTGTATTGTGTAGCGCAGGGAAATAAGCCTGTGCTATATTAATAACCCTCTGGCCAGGGAGTCCATGGTGGGTGCAAGGTCCTCTCTACCTCGAAGAATTTGCAAGAAGAAGACAGGTGAATCATGAAGTCATGAGATGTTTAAATTTGTCAAGAAAATTGGCATTTGATGAGAAAAGCTTTTGAACACCCACCATAAAAGTGGGAAATGTTTACTCTGCAGGATGACTTGCTGCCTCCACCTGCCAGTGCTTCAGAGCTGGTGGGGAGGAGGGGTCTGCCTAGCCTAAGGCCCACCTGTGGGTATTTGTCATGGGATTTATCCCACCAGCCCATATTCAGGGCCTTGTTAAGAGTGTTTTTTCCACCGAGAGGAGAGCTGATGACTTGAGCAGATATTCTTTCCTGTTCGTTTATGAAAAACATTCAAAACCAAGCTCTGCTCCCCTAAGGATTGTGGAAGTTTGCAGCAGTGGAGGGTTTTACTGCTAGTAGTTTCTTATTCTGTAGCAGTCCATCCCCAATATGGCCTCTTTTGTCACTCAAACTTCTAGGAAAAATATTTGGCTTATTTTCAATAAATCTGAAGGCCATTAAGTAGCAAAGGATTAGGTTTACGTGGGTATCTATGTGTCATCACAAAATGAGAGGAGAAGGAGGAGTTTGCCTTGTGCATACCTAAGTCCTACAGTGAGAGTATTTTTCTGTGAGAGCAGAGATCCAAAAGTCATGTCCACTCTGAATCTGGCTGAAGGGATATTTCATCAGGTCTTCCACTGTGCAGGGAAGGATCCTACCTGCTAAGCTGTCAGCACTGAAGGGTCACCTGGAATGCGCCAAACCTGCCACAGCATCTCTTCTGACATGTGCAACTGTAATCTACCAAACACCCTTACTCATGTTTCTACAATTAATACTTTTTGATCTTTTTGGTCTTCCTGCTTCTTGCTCAGGCCTTCAGGAAGATCAGTGCTGTGCATGGTGGCTGCTGCAGTGTTGGACTTGAGGGCTCCATGTGTGATCAATGTAATGCCAGGGTCAGAGGTACTGAAAGCCTAGATCTGTAATGAGAATTATGAATGGCATTCATACTAGAGACACTCATATTTGCTGCCAGCCATACCTTGTATATTGGTATTGATGCTGAGAGCTTTTGAGGATGTAGAAAGCATTATTTTTTGTTTTTTTTTTTTTGGGGGGGGGCATGATGACAAAAACAAACAATCCCATAACACCCAAAAAAACCCCAACCCCAACATCATCTTCTTGAAAATGCATATATTGTATTGCTAGGATTTACTTATAGCACCTCCAGCCAAGACCGACCAGATGAGACACTGCTTACGTGACCTTACACTGTCACAACCCAAGGAGATCTGCCTGCAGGCCATTCACAGACAAAAGCATCCTTGGATGCTCCTGCTCGCCCCTGAAGGCGTGAGCACAGCCTCAGGTGAAGCTGAGACTCCCTGAGTGGTGACCTAGACATGTTCGCTGTAGAGCTAATAGGGCTGTAGTGTCCTCATACCTGTTGCACACCATGTGTTGTGCAATGAGAAGGGGCAGCGCAGACCCACTCCACCTCCAAGGGAGTGTCTACAGCTTAAAGGTCACCCTGGTCAAAAGGCGCTTTGAAACTCCTATGTAGGCTGCCACATAGCCAAAGTCCATGCACAATCAAACACAGATCCCAAAGATGTGGAGAAGGATGCATGACTGTCTGGAGGGCACTTCCATATGCGGACTGGCTCAGCTTTGCCAGCAGCAAACTGGTGTGAGAAGTGGCAGGGGACCGGTAGGGAGGGCAGATGGCACAACCCTGGACATGGCTTTGTGTGCTGAAGAAAGAAGCTTGTTGTACGAGACAAAGCATTTGCCAGATTCTCCCATAATATTACATTTCCAAGCATTTAAGAAACTTAATGTATGCTTTTCTTCTCTTTCTTTATTATGGCTTCTGTTGTTTAAATGAAATTAATTTTCTGTTGGCTTCTCTAGCACTATTGTTGCAGTGCGTTTGTACATTGCTAGGACCAGCTGAATGAAAGGAGGTTAAATAGCTTTTCTTTGTTTATGAACATACTGCTGAAATAAGTATTTTAATATCATTAAGTGGCTTCTCCTCTTCATGAGTGCTAAATATCACGGAAAACTGAAATAAATGTTATATCAGGGAACTCCAGGGAGCAGTAAGAAAAATAGTCTTTAAATCAGGAGCAGAACAGTAATTTATGTTTTTACTTAATTCTGTTTCCCAGGAAATTATCCAGTTTTATAGTATAAAAAGTGATCTTGTCCAAAGGGGAGATATATTTTACTAAATATAGTATCATCTTAAATCAGGACTTACTGTTTCTTGAACAAGGTGGAACAGATGTTAGAACAGCATAAAAGAAAACAAAACATCTTTGACAGTCCCCTGAAGTTAAGCAAATGGCATGCAATTGTTAAATGGGAGGTAGAAAAAGGGATGTAATTTTCAAGTAGGGCTTCTTCGGCGAGGGCGGGGGACTCCTAACCGTTTTAAGATGTTTGGGAAAGGTGAAAGGTACAATCTGAAGAGATGTAGGTGTCTTAAGCAGAAGCGTTTGTTATGCAAGGTGAACAATAAGTAGGCACAGATGCAGGCGGCGATTTCATCTTGTCCTTGCTTGTCAGAGCTGGTGCCACCTTCTGTACCTGCAGGCAGCCCACAGCCGTTTCAGGGAAGGTTTCTTTGGCTGCGTGAAACTTTGGAGTCCATCTGCGATCCCTTTGTAGTCAGTGTAAGGTCAGTACTCAGCAGCAGAAACTGGATCACTGGCATAGGCTATCTACAGCAAGCCAGAGAGACTGTTCTTAAGGTCTTTTCATGGGCAGGAAAGGGATTTTGAGCTAACAGCTCAGCTGCAGCAAGTTCCCGCAGGCACAGCAGCTGTGGCATGGATGGCGAGTTTTTGGGCCACGCCGTTCACTGCGTGCCACCTCCCATACTTTGCTGTTGAGCTTTAGCATTCAAGTATGAGTGTTGCTCGAGGGAGATTTGTCTCACATGCCTGAAGGTGTGGGCAGGGCGTGGGGATGTCTCCGTGCCCTCCTCGCTTCACGGAGCTGCCCAGGCCCTTTGTCTGAAGAGCTATCACATCTATCGGTAGGAGAGCACAAGATGAATGGCGGGCATCTAAATTTAATGAGAGGTGTTCTGCAAACAAAATAGGAGGAATATTAATTTAATGGTAGTTAAGGAGCTAACAGAGAATCACAAAACTTCTGGGAATAGTCAGTGATGAGGATTAAAGAGTTGCGAATTATTAACTCCTTGCCATCAAAGGCAGAGTGCCACTGGTCCTCTCCACTGCTTCTTCCCTGCTATGTGTGACTTACATCCACCTTAGATTACAGAATCTGCCGTAAAAATTAAATTACCTTACTAAGAACATTTCAAGGGCAAAGACAAAACGTTGAAGGACACTCCCACCTCTGCAGATGCTGGTGCTTGACAAACAGTGAGAATTTACCCAGCAGTTCAAATTTGCACTCCAGGGATTTCTGCTGCAGGTTGGTGACAATCTCACTGTTCCTTCGGTCCCTGTGTCTCCTTTGCAGGAGTGTCCCTTCTGGTACGCTCTTGCAAAGGCAAAAAGGTGTGTGTGAGTGAGCGTAGCTCCATCAGAGAGAGTTATGCACTCTGTTGTAGCTAGTCCGTGGGAGGTACTCTCATCTCCTTGCCAGTCCTCTGGCTGTGTGTTCCCGGTAGTCTCCCACTGCAATTGCCCTTCCTCAAGTACTTGGATACTGCTCCCCTCTTCTTGTGAGCCAGATGGGATGCTTTTGTCCAGCTTTGCCATGAGAAGGGATCTAAGTGCTGTTGAATGGATTCATCCCCTGTTTTAGCTGCATGCATTGAGGTACCACAGAGCAAGCACCCGAACCCCTCTTTCCTGCATCCCAGCTACCTTCTGTGTTTGTCAGAAGGTGAGTTGAATCAACGAATGACATAAGACCCTTTTAGTTTCAGCTGAATTTTCAGCTGTCAGTACATCCTGATGTAGCCTGAAAGAACGGCTTGAATTGCTACTGCCCAGCCTGGCGCTGAAATGCCCAGACAGATGGTGCAACCCTGCGCTCGCTTATGAGGCATGATTTTGAGCCTGCATGACTTTGACTCTCCGCTGTCTCCCATGCAATATCTTCTCCTTCATGCTGCTGTCACCAAAAAGCACTCGGGGATTGCTCTTGCAGCAGATTTCAGGCTGATAACAGCCCGTTGACAAATGGTGCTAGGTAATACAGAGCTCGTTTATGTTCTGCTTTGCTCAGCTCTGCTATCGACTACCAGTTAGTTCTGGTTTCATCATTATCAGGCTGCTACAGAGACCTTAGCGTGAGGTGCAATGTAAATTAAAGACAAAGAGGTGTACCCAATAACTCATTGCCTTTCTCACTTCTGATTTGGCATTGGGAGAATATCACTTCCTAAAACAATATTTGGTGCCTGGCAAAATGCTAAATTTAGGTACTCATTGTCCCCTGTTTACCATTTGCATGCAGAAATAAATATTGCTTGTCGACTCACTGTTATTACCTTAGAAATAGTTCAGCTGCCCTAAAAACTTACTCCCTAATTGAAATGGGCAAAAGGTGTGACAAGTACAGAAAGCAGAACAGCTAGCAGAGGTGATGCCATGCCCTTTCCTTGTATACAACTTGATTAATTCCTATTGTTTACTGCCTGGAGGGAAACGTTGCGCATCACTTCTAGGTAAATATCGTAGGGCACGACTTAATTTGTAATCCTGGAGGCTATGACACTGCATTTATTATCACATTCTTAGCTATTGCAATTTGTTTTTCCTGACAGGCGCAGATCCCAGTGTAGTCTATCTCACAAGGACGTTGCTAATGGGGAAGCAGTTTCTCCAGAATGGAACTCGTTGTGGGAAAATTAACAGAAGGGCTTCCCCTTATTACTGTTCCCTTCCCTCGCTGACTTTGATAAGCAAATATTAGGGACTGACCACGGCTTGTGCACAAGAACTTGCCATCTGCAAAATTGCAGGGAAGCATGGGGGCAATGGGAGCCGATAGCTGTGGGTATAATGTAACCTGTGCATGGGGGTTTGATGGGAGAGACAGGCAGATTTGTATATGATGTTGCATTCTGACTATCTTCATGCAGAAACCCATAGAGAGATGTCCATAGCCAATACTCTATAACTAATGATGCAACATTTAAGTAAAGAGTAAATCATAGATTGGCCCAAGAAAAATCAGCCCAGTTGTGACTGGTTTACGGTAAGCAGCCACTACCCATCTTGCTGAATCACAGTGGTTCATTTACACCTTGTGCTCCTGCATCCTTACGCACGGTACCGACTCCTCTTCCACTCGGTGTGCTGCTCAGAAAGAACTGTACCCCATTGCCAAGGCAGTGTCAGTTGTCTCCTTGGTTTTCCTTAAACACATTTGCCTGCTTCTGGGTCCCACACTAGCTGCCAGACATGCATCCCTCTGGCAAACAACACGCAACTTCCCTCAGCACCCAAGTTCATGTTCACGTGAACCCATGTTCACAAGGCTTACCTTCTGCCTGCCTGGTCACAGCCTGGGGCTCCTGGCCAGCGCACCAGCTGTCCTGCACCTAGGCTGTGCTCTAACTCATCTAGAGGGAGGACAGCCATCTACTCATTGGCTTGGGTGAATTTTCTGCCGTTTCCAATGTGAGCGTATTTTGCTTTTTTATTTTGGTTTCCTTTCCTGTTTTCTTGTCTTAAGCAAAAGGATTATCTTTGCTCTGTGTGTTTGCAGAGCCACCCACAAGAAAGGTTTGTTTCGTGATAGAAGCCCTGGGTGCTCCTGTATGTGGTTGAGCCATGAGTGTCCCTCTCAGTGCCAGCGCAGGTGTCGAAGCCACAAGCTGATGTAAACACCCAGCTTAGGCTGCGGCTGTATCACTGCCATTTCTTTTCTTAGCTGCTAACGTGCCGAAACAATGCTACAAAGATGCTATAGCATTAAGATGTGAGCTCACTTTTGCAATGTTTTGTACTACTAAGAGCTGTTCAGAAGCTGGAAAGTGAATTTTGTTTGCAAACCGCGCCTGCCTCTTGCTGGCTTGTTTGGCTGGCAGGCGCAGGGAAGGCACAGGCCACTGGTTTGCTCCCTAGCTTCTGTGTGAGAGCGTGGGGACATCTGTTCTGCTTGACATTGTCTGTGCTCTGCACAGGATGCTGAAACACAGGTTTTATGACCGCTGCCTCTTTGGGAACTCCAGGAAAATTAGATATTTGTCTCACGAGGTTCTTCCAGGGGAAAAAAAAATTTAAATAACAGCACAAGTCTGGAGTGATGCCATTCTTTTCCCTTAAGGTGAGAAAGCAGATTGGTTTGGTTTTGGCCCTTCACCTCTGCTGTGCATATATTTTGTCTCATACCTCAGCTGATGGTTATCACTGACAAAGAGAACAGGCTGATTTCCACAGTGCTTTGGGCAGCATTTATACCAACGCACATGTACCAGTTTTTAACACTGGTTAATAATAATTAATAAAAGCAGTATGTGGAGATATTTAGATTTATATGAGCATCATGGAGCAGTGAGAATGACTTTCTGCATACACTTGTGCCTGTTAATTATTGGCCTGAATGACAATAACTGGCTATGTCTCTGTTAGGAAAGACAACTTGGAGCAGCTGGTGCTGAGTCCCCCCTAGAGCTACATACTATGATGGATTTTATTTCAGACTGAATTTAACCTGATGCTCTGGAATGAGCATTTCCACCTTGCACATAGCTTGAGGCTGTTCAAAGGACCAGCCCTTGGGTTGGATCCCCACACTCTGGTTGGGAGTGTGATTTGGTGAACACCTGGGGAAGAGCTTCTGCTGTAGTTTCCTCCAGAAGAAATCTATTTCACCCATGGCAACACTCTACTGCAGACCAAACCAATGCATCTGGAAGTCAGGACCATTTGGGGATTCACATCAAAACCTCCTTGCTGCTTTGAACCAAAAAACCACTCCAATGCCCACACAACCATCGTGAACTAGGCGTGACTGTGAGTTTTTTCACATGCCCTGTCCACATTAACAAGAACAAATCTACCTGCTTCCACCCTATCTGTGTTTTGGCTGCAAACGGGGAAAAAAAATCAATCAAAAAATGCTGTTGCGATGGCAGGTAGGAATTGTACTGGAGGTGAGTTGTAAACCCTTTTTTATGACTGGGCTGGGTGAATTGTGGTCTTGAGTGGAGGCCCCTTGAAGCTGTATGGGATTCACTAGCTGCAGCCCACAGTGGGATGGGCAGCCCAGCCAGGGGTCTGGCCCAAGGACCAGGACAGAAGAAACAGCACAAAACCCCCACTACAGAAAGCTGAATCACATTAGAACCTGTATTTTTTGGCAGATTTTGTGATCTTTCTCTCCCTGCTCCCTTTTAATTCACATTGGTTTAAGCTTTTCATTTAAAGTTTGAAATTATCCCAAGAGAACACTTTGAATGAGCACAATTTTCCAGTATAAGGCCATTATTAAACATTTTTGATCAGCTCTGTTGATTGTTGAATTCTTAAAGATTTCCTCTTGGCATGGTAATTCAGACTTTAAAAAGGAAGTTTCTCATGAAAGGTCTCAGTGGTTGGTTGTAAAAAAAAAAATAATGCAAACAGATGTGGTTAGCAATGAAATCACACCATGATGTCTTTTAATTCCATATTAATACATAATTGAGTAATAAAGTAGTAGCCTAATGTTTTGAATGCTGCAGTTTTACATACCCATAATTTAGCTTGTAAAGTTACCTGGCTTTCTTAATCTCATCACAGTATAAAATTGGAATTTCATTATTGGAATGAAATTCTATTTCTGCTACGCTTTATGTCTGAATCTGCCAGGCAGTACTGAAAGCCTTCAGGACAATTTACTAGAAGCTAAAAGTGCTGTTTATCTTTCAGCATAAGATGCAAATTAGACAAAATGATATCTTCCAGTAATGTGGGTAATATGCAAAAGCTGAGCTCTATTTAAAAAAAAAAAAAAGGGTGTCTGTGTTTATTTATAATTAAGAGTAGGATAGTCACTAAGCCTATAAAGCCAGCATCCAGAATTGATACTGAGATGTTTATGCCACAGATAGTCTGGTGGTTTTTTGTGGGTTTTTTTGGTTGTTTTTTTTTTTTTTTTAGGAATCTGTAATCTTTCAGAAAACATACAAAGCCCTGGAAGCTCTCTAGGAGAATTGCTTACCCACCTATTTTGAATGCAACTGGAACAGGTTTTATTTACGGCAGTCCTTCAGCAAAGCTTCTCTGTTGCCTACAGATTCTGTTCCCTCTGGCTCACTCTTATATCTAAACATTTCTTATAGAACAACATTCCTGGCTTTAATGATATACCAAATAAAAGTATAATTCTGCTTATTCCTGTAAGTCACAATCATTTCCATAGGATGGAAACAATACATGTGTGATTTGAAAGTGGTGTTAATGCAGAGGCTGCTGCTGCTTCAAGTGCTCTGGACACGAGATTGCTTTTGGATATGGGGAGAGAATTAAATTAAACACACAAAATTGAGATCATCAGATAATTTTGGGGCTTGTTTTTTATCTCTAAGCTGGGATTTTTAGAGATGCCTTAGCTAGGTCCAACGTTTCTAAACTGTAGATTTTACCCGTTTTCAACAGCACATTATGAAAAAAATACATGGATAGTTAATCTGTGGATCCAGCAAATCATAAATGTTGCATTTAAAAGCTGAGATAGATTTGACTTTTAACAGTAGCTGGTGTTATCTGGAAAGTCTTGCTGAAAAATGAGGTTTTCTTTTGAAAATGCTCATTCAGCAAAGCCATGCTGCTAGAGGCGAAGCCTTTGGGAAGCACCTTGGGCTCTGGGTACAGCACCAGCGGATGGAGCCTGGTGTGATGTGTTCCAGAGAAATGCAGCCTGTGACCTTTTGGGACTAAATGGTCACAGCCATAGGGATCAGGTCTGAGCTAGGACAGAAACATGGAAAAGTGCAGAAAAAGGTCTTTTTTTGTGTGTGTTTTTTTGTTGTTGTTAGACAATTTTCCAGGAAAACAGCATTTCCCTTGGTATATCACGTGGTTTTTTATCTCAAATGTATGTTTCTACTGCCTTCAAATGTACTGTCAGTCATCACAAGCCTCAATTGGTGAAAATGCTACATGTTATCACTTTTCATATATTTCAGTACATTTTGTTTTCGTAAACCAACTCTTAAAAATCCATACCTGTTCCACTAACAATTTTAATAGAAGTTCAGCCTTAGCAGAATCCGTATTCAGCAAGCTGCTGCATCTGCCCAAATCCATTTACAGAGAAAAACATTCTTTCTGTTGCTGCACTAGAGATAGGAAAGGATGTAATAAATTTCACAAGTTTTTAAAAAAGTTGAGCGAACTGATGTCAAAGGTTCTGGAAGTTTGTGTGTACTCACTGTACCAAGTCACTAGGTACAAGGTATTTCTAACAGAAGAAGTTCAGATCCATCCTTTTACTAAGGCTTGGCCCATCAGCGCTTGGGATAACCTTAAAAGTAAACTTTTTTTTTCCTCCAGAGAAAATGACTGATTCAGGGTAAGATTACCTTTTTTGCTGTGAAACTGATTATCCAAGACCCAACGTACATCACTGAATGAAATTATTTTCCTTTATTTTTTTCTTTTCCTCTGAGATGTTTTTAGATGAGTTACACTTCTAAGGAGTTTGTTCTGGTTATTTTTGTTATAACTTGCTCTTCAGTGAATCTTTTGTGTAATAGACCTGAGTACATCCCAGATGAGACTACTCTACTTCTAAGACAGCACCTTGAAATTTTTAGCATGCAATTTTAGCATATAATTAGTATTCAGTCACCAGAAGTGTCTTTCCCCTATCTTCATCTTTGCCCCTGTGAAGAAAAGGTAACCCTCACCTTGACTCTACAGAAAGAGGTAATTGTTGGAGATAATTGTTTAAGAGCCTTTCAATATACATATAATTACTGTCTGGGCGTGCCTCAACATTTTGCTGTGCTGAAGGCTGACAAATGGATTTCCTATAATTTTGAAATTTCCTTGGCAGATGAGAAGTGACCGAGAGCTTATGTTACATAAACTTCCAGATCAAAGGATGGGTTTCTGATTGCGCTGTGCTGTGTTACACAGTATGGGAGTGAAGCACCTGGGTGGAAGAAAATCATAGGGTTGTAGAATCATGTAATGGTTTGGGTCAGAAGGGACCTTAAAGATCACCTAGTTCCCACCCCCTGCCATGGGCAGGGACACCTGCCACTAGACCAGGTTGCTCCAAGCCCCATCCAGCCTGGCCTTGGACACTGCCAGGGATGGGGCATCACAGCTTCTCTGGGCAATCTCTACCTGTGCCTCGCCACCCTCGCAGTAAAGAATTTCTTTCTTATATCTAACCTAAATCTCCCCTCTTTCAGTTTAAAGCCATTCCTCCTTGTCCTATCACTACATGCCCCTGTAAAAGAATCCCTCTCCAGCTTTTTTGTAGGCTTCTTTAAGTAATATTTATTCTCGTTTTCCTTTGAATAGTGAATGTATTAAAATTAAAATTAGCAGCTCCAAATGAGGTTGCATTTTTCAAAGTCTCAGCCATTTATTTGATTGCAGTAACCTTTTTACATCAGCAGCTACTCTAAATTAACTTTCACTGCTGCCTGTCAGATAATCAGACAATGGATTGTTTCCCTTTGAAGCACAAAGAAACAAGCAGGTTTTGGAGACATATTTGTATATCCATGATTTCAAGTATTAGTGGCTGCAGAGAAAAAAAAAAAAGCTTTTTTCAACCATTTCACATATTGGGTTTTTTCAGTTGGAGAAGGTGTGTGTGTGTGTATATATATGTATAAGGTATGTGGGGGAAAGGCTGATATATTTTTGGTCATGCACAAAGCTACTGAGATGCATCCTGTTATCTCTAAGTTTTGTTTTCCAAGATTCACACTTACCTTTGCAGTTACTTTTGGGGTATGTGAGTGATTGTGAGTAATGCTAAAGGACTCTTTTATCCCTTCTGTAACCATGCTGTTTTCTATCTCCTCCAAGGTTCTTGGCAACAAAGTGTTTCAACAGTCTTGCTCTTAAAAGCTATAGAAACTTATTATGATTTGCTCCATTTTCATGCTGCCTTCTGAAGATCCACCATGAGCAACTGAGAAACTCTGCCTGCATAAACTACAATAAGACTTAAGGCAATTATTGCTTTCCTCAGTGATCCATGGAAAATCATATCTCCACTCATTTAAGAAAATGCAAAGCTTTTCCTTATTTCAGGGCTTATGTCTTGCCTTGCTGATGGGATGTTAAAATCTCTGCCACTGTATTGGTCATAAGCCCTTTAAGGCTCTAACGCAACCAACTGTGAGACATAAATAATCCACTGATTTGAGTTTAGCTCAACTTCACTTAGTCTGCTTGCGTTCCCCTGCGCTGGCTCATAGCTTCCCAGACGCTGTGTCTAAGTATGATCAGTACTCATCATGGACAGTCGGCCCATGGTTGAAATCATTTTTGGAAAGTAAAAGAGCATGTGCATATGGTAATCTTTATGGACTAATCTTTTTTTCTGGCTAGGATTGAGGCTATTCTAAGAAATTGTTTCACAGTTGGTGGTCTGTCTGTCTTTTTTTTTTTTTTTTTTTTTATGTCAGTAGTGGTTGAAATTCCATCAGTCTGAAGTTTCTAGTGAAGCTTATGATCCATTGTTCTTAAAAGGGTTGCATGACTGTATGATTTTTGCCTAGGATCAAAAGTAGTGGATGTGATATTGAGCAATAAAGAATCTCAGGGATATACTTCAGTCTTCCCTAAAGTCCATCTTTTTATATGTGATAAAATTTCCAGATGAATAGCTTTTCCAGGAGTAGCCTAGTTTTTGCCCTTTGTTTATACATCTGATATTTTTAGTCTTATTTGGAGGGTATCAATAAACTGTTGTGTTGCCTACAATGTAGGTAATAAATTTAGATTACATACCTAAGTCATCTCAAGGGATGGACACTGAAGGAGTCAGTAGTGTTCCCTTCCCAGGAAGGCAGAATTGCTACTTTAAGAACATTAACTGCCAGTTTCGTGTCAGCAATGGATGCAATCTATGGAAAATTCTTCTGAGCTTCTCGGATCCACCGCCATTTCCATCTCCAGATGCTATCAAAGCTTTGTTAAAAAGGAAATACCACAGACTCAAAATCCTCAGAACTGTTGGAGTGGTTTCCTGGGAAAAACACTTTTGAATGTAATCAAAAGACTTGGGCTTTAGGATTCTAATGAGGGAAACTTCAAAGAAATCACCGAGGTGGGCTGCAAGCTGATCAATGACGTGTAAGCTGCAGTACATCTCTCAGAAATAAAATATGTACTTGAAAAGACAAAGCACTAATGAAGTGTTGGGTAAGTGCAATACATTAGATGAAGATGGGCAAGTAGAAAATAACTTGGCTAAGACGATGGGTGGAAGGGTTTCCACCATTGCCCGTATAAATACTGCACAAGGTCCCTGTCCCAGTAATTATTATCATTGTATATAAAAGCAAGAAGAACAAAACCAGAAGTGTAAAATACTGTTAACATTAATAGTATATACACTGCAATAGAAAATGTTGCATTCATCACAAACGAACCTTTTGCTAATGGCTTCCTAACTCCAGATTTCGCAGAAGGATGAGTTGAAGCTTCACAAGTAAGAGATGACATCCAAGTACAAAAGATGGTCTCCTTGCTTTGAAACCCGTTGTAGTCAATCATACCTTTTCTTCTTGCAAAATTGTCAAGAGACAGACAAAAGTAGTTAATCGGAGGTACTACTAAGTTATTTCAGTGATGCCTTATGTAAGTGCAGGCAGAAAAAAATTTTACTGAGAGCACATTTTGCTTCTGTTTGGTCTGGTCACTAATACGGATTTTTCTAAAAACAGTGGTGCCATCATTCTGTTAGCAAATTAATGAATTACTTTCACAGTTCTACAGGATTTAGCCTTCAGAGTTAGGATTTGTTTCAGAACAAGATGTTGTGTTTACAAGAAATATCGATCTTTCGTGTTTTCTATTCCAGCTTGGAGCAACATAAGTAGACTGAAGAGGTGGGGGTGTGTAGGTGTCTAGGCTGAGCTGCGTAACTCTGCTGATTGACTTTTTTACCTGACTGTTAATACTGGAAAGAGTAAACAGAGAAAAGTCAACATCACAACACTGTGTTCATTGCAGAACGTTCAACTGCAAAAGAGTTGTAGAGAAATGTTTTTGGATTTCTGCTTTACAGATACGAGAAGAGATTGCAAATGCTGAGAGGGAGCAAAGAATAAGTAGCTGCATACTCACATATATTCCCAAATAATTCTGTTTTCTGGCTATGGATCTGTACTGCTAATAGATTGAGTGTGGTTGAAACAGTGAGTGGTGTTAACAAGACATTAGCCAAATGGGATGTCTCTGGTCATTAGAGCTCTGTGACAACACAGAAAGTCATGGAATTAATGTAGTGTTCAGCATTTATAAGGAGATATCAATTAAAGACGCTGAGAAATGAAACAGGGGGTTAAACACAAACGTTTATTTCAGGAACGCAGGTGCAGATTACAAAATCCAATCTATAGTCTCATCAGCAAGTCAAACCTTACCACATTGCAGCCAGAAAAATGGGGATAAAAAAGGGTTCGAAAGATGTGGTATGCAAATGTCTACAGTACTTGTCAGCCTCTCCGATTCAGTTAACTTAGAACGCTGGAAGGAAGGAGAACTTGTGCACATGTCTCCGGAGGACTCATGATGCGGTGGCTTTCCACACACCCTGTTTGCATCCGGTGATGGATACAGAATAGTCAATCAGAGGAAACACTCTGCCTTGTGTTCAGCAATGGTAATCGTTTTCTGGTGTATAAACAGTTGGAAGAGACTTGGACATGGTTTATTGACATTAATGAATTTGCATTTTCTTTTGAAACCATTGCATGAAAGACACTGTTTTTCCTGCTTGACTTTTCAGGTGGACTTTGGTAAGCGGGACCTTATTATGGATTTTGCTGGTCAGAGAAAGCTGGTAAACCAAAAACTTTTCAAAGCCCACGTCAGTGAATGCCTTTACCAACCCTCCTGTGCCGAGAGGAGCAAACATGATGCTAATCCCCCTGTTCCTGCGTGTGATGTGCAGACCATTAACAAGGAATGGGGCCATTCCTGACAGTGGGAACGTGGTGGTGGGCAGGACAACTACGCTGCTGATGGCAGTGGTGTTTGTTTAGGTAGGTCATAGCAACCAGGTGCAAAGCTGCCTAGGAGGCTGTGAAATGAAGCTGTCTCCATTTTTGACAAATCAGTGGATGCAGGTGTATTAGTAATGTACTTGAGTGTGTGGCGATGCGCAGGTGTTACCAGTCAGAAGGCTGATGCTGAAGAGGAAAAGAGGGTGTTAGATCATTTCAATGAAGATAATAAGGAGGGAAAAAATTACCATAGTGTCTGAAGGCTATATCAAGTGTCTTACAAGTGCCTTACCATATGTCTGTTGTTCTTTTGTCAGAAGAAAATGCCGAGTTATTTATGTCATTTCTAAAAAGGAATATATTACATATTTTTAGGTCCTTGTATGCATTAAAAACCTCTTTTTTGAGTAACAAGTAGTAAGATTTAAGTGCAAACCTAGATTTATTGGAAGATTAAAGGTTGTCACTGTTCAGACTACCATACGGCTTCTGAGCTATCCCTCAGGGAAGGGTATCATACCTAAACCATGTCTGTGACCATAGACACATTCCAAGGGGATTCTCAGTGTTCGTCTTAACAGGTAAAGCCCCAGCAACAACTAGTTTTTCTGAGGCTGGTCATTGCCAGAGTCATCTTTTTGTTACGTGGCATTTGTTTATTGAACACAGGAGTATTTACTAGGAGTAAATCACATTTTCAGAAGTCTTAAGCGGGAAGCTAAACTCTTATTGTTTAGTTAACGTTGTCAATTCAATGTAGAATTGTCCAATTTTGTAAATCGGATAATTTTGTAGAAAAAAACTTTCCCTTTTTTTCCCTTCCCGTTACCTTATGTTGGAGTACGGGGTATGTAGTCCTCTCTTCTACACACCAGCCTCTGACGTAGCTGTACTCATTGGTAGCTCGGACAGCACACTGAGTCACCACGCTGCACGTGTGGTACGTGGACAATTCCCTCTTGGGAGCTGATCAGAAACTACATTGCTATAAGTAAATAACATCTTAATGCGTTTATTTGGCATATGTCAATTGTTAGTGGCCTCAGGTCTAACCTGACTTCTGTTTTCAAAGGACTACTGGGACCATTTAGATAAGGCAGATTGTAAATGTGTTGGAAATACTATGAAGCCATGTATCTGATGTTTGTTGTTTTTTTTTTTAAAAGCATTGCTGGACTTAAGGGCAAACTCCCAGACTTTGAAGGTCTATCTATTTCTGTCTCACTGAAGTTAGTGGGTGTTTTATTATTGATTCCCGCAGAGGGAAGGCTGAATCGTGCAGCGTGCAGCTTTGGTGCTGTTGCTTCATTTCCCAGTACTGGCGGAGGGATGATGTGGATGAGAGTAGAGTGGGTGGTTTGAAAGCACCAATCAAGACATTGATCTTCATTTTAGGTCAAAAATGACTGTGCTCCAGGTACCTAATGAGAAATCCTTATATGAGGCCAAGCACTTAGGCCAGAGTTTAACAGGCCATCCTCTCTAAGGGAAATACACTGCACTTTGTGAAGTGTATTGCCTGTGCAAGTCCGATGGAGTTCAATGGGACCAAAGCAAATAACTGAAGTTTCTACAATGTGAGATACTCTTTGTAGCATTTTTTTACCCTGGCCAATGTATTTTGTGGCTACTAAAAGATCACCTTTTTTAACAGGTGATGCAATCAGGCACAACAAACTTTAATCTCCTTGCACTTGTTCTGGTAGCAGCTTTTCCCCAGCATGGTTCAGATGTGTGGCAGGAATCCTTCTTTAATTTGACAAGGGTAAATAGCTGCAGAGCTATTTTAATTAATTTACGATGAGTTGTTATTAGGGCTTTTTTCCATACTCCTTAGGATTCCTGTTTAGTTCTTTTATCTCTGAGAGATCTTTGGTCTTTTGCCTTTAGATGGAGAACAGAAAGTTTAGGACAGAAACAATGAAGTCTTCTTTTTTATATATATATTATTTTTTTTTAAAATTTTTGGTTTATTTTTTTAACCTTAGATGTTATTGTAGTGGATACATCCCATGATGCTGATAATAACAATGAAAAATCAGCCATAGATCATAGAATATTATGATGTAAGAGATAATGGATTAAATGCAACTGCATTTTCTTTTATTCTGAGCCAAGTTTAAATTAAATGTGACATTTAGATCAATGAGATGATTTTGATATTAAATATCCCATTATCCTCTAACAGAACAATAAATACTGATGTAGGTGTTCCTAGATAATAACTCTATTTGGAATACAGTTTATCTGACTGTAGAACACTTTAGCTTGCGGTTCATAATAACATTTAATATGTGTGTGTGTTAACCCGATATTTTAAGATGATTGGATCCATCCTTAGGGAAGGAAGATGACAGATGCAGATCTCTATGTGAACTTGCTTATCACTCCTACTTAGTCTCTCCAAGTTTTTTGTCCGAGAAGGTACTGAAATCAGTGTGCAGTTAGACTTGCTAAATGAACAGCAGAAAAGACGTAATTTAAGTGAGTCACAATAATGAAAAAATGAACACATAATTAGGGTATAAATCATTATATATTTAAACAGGAAAACTTCATGTCTTCATACCTCCACCCTTCGGTTCTCTATGCACACAAGAGCAGGGGATATTACTTTGAAAGTGGAAATGCTAAACAGGCAAGACTTGAGTGTACGCTGAGTTTCCTGTCTACACCAGGATTGACTAGGGCCTCGGAAGAAACTGGAGAACAGTGGGGGCTCCGTTAGCACCATCCAATTTGCTGCAGAGTGATAACTGGAGGTACAGGGCTCTCCAGGAAAGAAGATCTCCAAGGGAAGGAAGTCAGTCACCTTCTGGGCACTCACAAGGCTGAGAAGATCAGTGAGACTGTAGCCTACAACAGGACCATCCCTGCAAGAGGTACTCTGAAGGCAAAGCTTCTTTCTTCAGGTAGGGCTAGGTGGCTAGAACAGGTCTTGAGAAGGGCTTCCAACAAGATAAAGAAAATTCCACACACTAAACAGTAACAATGGGTTATCCTGTAACTTGTGTCTCTTCAAACATTACTGGGTCCAATTCTTAAGTGGTGTGAATTATCATGTGTTTCTTTTTCCTTGGGGCAGAGGTATTTTTGGACTGTATCATGTTTTTAACTTCCAAAGTCCAGGCAATGGCAGTCTACCTTAGGGAGAATACAGCAGTGTCATTAACCTAACAGACATGCAATGCTATGGGAAAAGAATTGGCTGTGTAACTGTGGCATTACACAGGCTCGGTGCACCTAGGACTCGGTGCAGCCAGAGACCCACCACCCAACATAAACCTCTCCCATGAGTCACTTCTGAGTCTTTTAACTCACAGACTTATGGATGACATTTAGTTGGTCATGTGTATTCTGCTGAGGCAAGACTTTTCTTGAAGTACGAGTGAGAAAGCCGTACTTGCTTGGGCCTGATCTTATTAATAAATCTGAATGTTACAGTTATCCATTGCCTGCAAAGTTTGCAGTCAGGCTGACTTCGAAGGCAGAGTGGATCGAAAGAAGTATTTGACCAAGACCCAGCTTCACAAAGAAAATAAATGTGGCTGGCTTGTGCCATGATCTGCTTTCCCCAAGATTCCTCCTGCAGTTCTTCCAGAGATAAGACTACTGTACACAAAATATGTCAGATACTAAATTCTAAAGGCAAAATTAGTCACAGAGGTCAGAATTCACACTGTGCTGAGTGGAGCCTGGGAGGTCCATTTGGCAGCAGCATGAATTTCCCTCCCTTGGAAGCAGCTGAAGCTGAGCACTTCTGAGAGCTTAGAGTTAGAGAGCACATTTAGAGCACTTTTTAGAGTTGTAACACTTTGTAAGACACAGGTCAGCAGATGCAGTGCCTGAAAACTATTTCCCTCTACTCAACTGTTTTGAGTACAGTGGACGAGCATGTTTTAGATGGCATTTGTAACTACTGCAGTGTTTTCAATAGACAAATTCAGTAAATAATACACAACAGCAATGGTGTCTCAAACCTGGTGCACCTACTGCTGCCAGGCTGGGCACGCCAAATAGTTTCACTTTCTGTATAGCCTGATACTTTTAGATTTTTTGATTGTGTTTTCTCTTTCCGAAGTGTCAAGTTTGTTTTGCCATTGAATAGAATATGAAAGTAAGAAGGTTTTATATGGGTGTGCTTTAGATTTGCTTTGGGGTTTTTGGATGCAACACCAACAAAAACAAAGGTTGGGCAATCCAAGTCTGATCCTGAGGTCTATGTTGTTCCTGGGTTTAGCCTAGTGTTAACCCAATCCTCATTTGTTGAATGAGAAGGGTGGAACTGAGCTCTTGTCCACCTAGTTAAACCCCTTATGTATGAATGGTTTTGTCTGTAAGCATTGTGTCGTGATAACTTGTTTAGTCAACTGAAAAGAATATATAGGAAACTTTATCATAGGCATTGTGGTGGTTTGACCCTGGCTGGACATCAGGAGCCCACCAAGCCGCTCTATCACTCCCCTCCTCAACCAGACTGGGGAGAGAAAATATAAAGGAAGGCTCATGGGTCGAGACAAGGACAGGGAGATCGCTCAGCAATTACTGTCACGGACAAAACAGACTCAAATTGGGGAAAATTAGCTTATGACCATCCAAATCAGAAAAACATCTTCCCCCCACCCCTCCCCTCTTCCCAGGCTTAACTTAATCCTGTATTACTCTACCTCTCCCCCTTGCCCCGAGCAGTGTAGGGGATGGGGAATGGGGGTTACGGTCAGTTCATTACATGCTGCTTCTGCCACTCCTTCCTCCTCACACTCTTCTCCTGCCCCAGCGTGGGGTCCCTCCCACAGCAGACAGTCCTCCATGAACTTCTCCAACATGAGCTCTTCCCAGGGGCTGCAGTTCTTCACACACTGCCCCAGAGTGGGTCCCTCCCACGGGGTGCAGCCCTGCAGGAACAGCCAGCTCCAGCGTGGGTCCCCATGAGGGCACAAGCCCTGCCAGCAACCAGGAGGCTTCAGACATCCCCCTGCTCTGGCGTGGGGTCCTCCAGGGGCTGCAGGTGGGGATCTGCTCCACTGTGGACCTCCACGGGCTGTGGGGCACAGCTTGCCTCACCATGGGCTTCACCACGGGCTGCCGGGGGAATCTCTGCTTTGCCACCTGGAGCCCCCCTGCCTCCTCCTGCCCTGACCTGGGGGGCTGCAGGGCTGCTGCTCTCACATTGTCTCAGTCCTCTCTCTTGCTGGCACAGATGGGTTTTTTTTCCCTTTTTAATGCATTATCCCAGAGGTGCCACCACCTTTGCTGATGGCCTTGGTCTTGGCCAGTGGTGGGTCTTGGAGCCAGCTGGCACTGGCCTCATTGGACATGGGGGAAGCTTCTGGCATCTTCTCACAGAAGGCACCTCTGTAGCCCTTCCCCCACCCCCCAAAAAACCCCAAAACAACAAACCACCTTGCCATGCAAACCCACTACAGGCATGCACAAGACTGCTCTCCCCGAGTGTACGTATCCTCCGCTGTTGCCTGTTACATCACACTGAGCACATGGCCAGTGTCACATCTCCTGCCCAAACTTTGCTGAGTAAGTTAACATGCTCAGACCTTTGCTTCCATTGTGTATTAACTGTGGCTAGCCTGATCTTAAACTCTGTCACATTTTGATTAATGAGTGTATTAAACCCTGATCTTGTGATGCAGCAAGAAGGAGTAATAGTATGAACAAGTGTGTTTCTGTCAAAATACGTAAAGCATAGCTTAAGAAGTCTTGTATCTGACTCGGAAGCCTTTAAACCTTTAAGTACATATCTTAAAGGTTTAAGTACCTATCTTCTGTTTGTGATCAGTGGGAAAAGCCTCAATTCTAGTTACACATGTGTGGATCCAAAATAGCTTCGTTTAAAATGATAAATCAAGGGCTTGGCTTTGCTGAAGTGATGTCAAATTTAGCAGGGTGAAGTAAAGAGCAGCACCTCGCCTAATGAATGTGTCTAAAAGACCGAAGTAAACTGTCACTGGGACTTTGCTTGAGTAAATCAAAGAAGAGTTTGACTGAAAAGCTAAGTGCACACCAAGACATGTAGTTACAGAAGATGAATTAATATTATTCTTCTTTCCTTACTTTATTTTGGTTTACTTATAGCCAGGGAAGGAGAGGAAATTAAATGTTTTTTGAGAAAATAGAAATGTTCCTGCTGAAGCTTTTGATTTGGAAACTACTATTTTCCACTGGAACTAACATTTTGACTAACTGATCGTTCCTCTGGCTGGCAGTTTATACTGTAGTTCGGTATATTTGCTTTCAGTGCGAGCTTGGTATACAATGTTGGGGTCCCGTTTCCTCCCTGAGTAGCTGTGAGTGTGTCAGCACTGACTAATCCACTGCGCTACATCAGCGGTCATCTTAATCCCCTTTGTACTCCAGTTGAGGCCAATATATTCTGAAATGAAGAAATCAATAGACAATTGGTGTCTCGGAGGAGATGAAAAATGAAACTTGAGTTGTGAAAAAGATGTACGTAAGTATGATGGTGAAAATGGCCATAGGTAAAACAGTTTCACCTGATTTGCTGCACCTTTCCTAGAGAACTGGTGGCGGTTGTCTTTGCCAGAACAAGCAGAATTTTCTGATAGTTTTGCACCATTTTTTATGCTTGATGTGATGTTGCTCAGGTCACTGTCTTTGCCAGTCTGTCTTCCCTCCTTTTCTCAGTCTGACGTGTTTTAGTAGTTCTTTCATTTGCCTGTTCGTCAGAGACTGAGCGTTGTTCTGAGCCTGCAACATCTCCTCCTACCTTGCAACATCCTCTTTTTATCTTTCTCCTGCTTCTGGCATCCTTCTACCTTTCATGCAGCACTCCACACTTTTTGAATCATTATCTTGTGTGCTGTATGCGATCCTTATCCTTCTTTAAATCTCTTTTATTTTCTAAGGCTCTAATAAAAATCCCCTAGGCTGTAACAAAACCTTTTGAAATGGGCTGGTGCTTCTTGCATTGACATCAGCAGCCTCTAGATGAGTCTAAGCTGCTTTTCCTTAATATCTTAATTCATTAAGCTGCAAGACCTTGCTGGTGAATAGCCTTCTTGTCTTCTAGCCTGCAAACTCCAAATATTAGTAAAATTGGCTTATGAGTGAGTAAGAGTTAACTCACTAGTGCTGAGCCTGCAAGCATTGAGAAGAGCTGCAGAAGTGAGATCCAGACAGGTTTAAAAATACAACAGTTTGCCACCAAGGGAACTGAAATCTTGGTTTCCTGTGGCTTTATATTGTGTGGTTGGATTATCCTCTATCAAATTAAGTGCAGGCTCTGACTGAAACTTTTCCTGAATTTGTAACAGCATTTGTAACAGTCTGCACTCAGGGGGATTCTCTGATGTCTAACTCCATAATTAAACTCACGCTGAACTAATTTAAGTTTCTCTCCTCTGCACTGGAATCTCTCTTCACAAAACTTTTACGGACTAAATACATCTAAGACCTCAGTTGCTCTCTTCAAAGTTTCACTGAAACTGGCTGAGTGGCTCAGATGTTAAGAGAACACATGGAGCAGAGTGATTGCCCAACCCCTTTTTGTCTCAAACCAACCTTAGAAAAACGGCTGGAGCAGGATTCATGATCCAAATCTTTTGAAAATTGATGGCAATGGATGGAGGATCATCTACAAAATTCTCTGCTTGGCTTTAGTGTAAATTGTCAGTAACACTCAACAGATACTCTCTGGATGACAAATATACTCTCAGTATCTATCATCCATGGGCATGCATTAAAACTCTCTTGGCATGTCAGAAGATGTAGAGAGCGAGGTTTAGTCCTGTTTTACATATAATTTGTTAAGACAGTTTCATTCTAAGCAAACAATGGGAAATAGAACTTTGCAGAAATTTAAAATATCTCCCCTTTTCACAGAGATATTTTTGAAGTGTACACCTATAGAATTAGAAAGCATAGACAACTTAGTGTATAAATAATGTAAAAAGCAAGAATGTAATTTGTTTTTTGGAAGTCATTAGGCAAAAATCCAGATTTTTAAGCAGCCAGAGGGCACTTGCATGCTTGCCTATTGAAAGAGGTTCTGCTTATCTGGGTAGCGTACACATCTGGCTTTTATAGTTACTGGGCAGCACAGAGGGGCATGTTCGCTTTGATTTAGGTACTTGTTCTGAATGGGGAAACCACAAAAGGGGCTTGGCAGAGTCTGGGTGCTGGTAGAGAGTGGGAAGGAGTGGGTTGCTATTGTGTGTAGGCAGGGAATAAAATACTGGTGTCTATCCATCTAAGAATGCTGCCCGTGAAAACAGAAAGGACTGGCTCCTCCACCCCCCAGGTTTTTCATGCTGATGAAGCTAAGTGATGGCACAGCATTAAATTTGCCCCCGTTTACTGTGCTGCCTTGCTGTGTGGTAGATTTGAACGTTTTTGAAGCAGGCATCATCTTCCTGCATTGAAATCCCAGCTGATGGCTAATGCCCATCTGCCTTGTAGAAATGTCAAATGAAAAAACAAAGATGACGTGGTTCCTCATGTGAGGAACCACTTGGAAACCAATTTCTGCAGTGCTTTCTGAACAGTGTTATTTTCCGCTGCAGAAACACTGAGAAAGGGAGCGCCTGTAAAAGTGTATTGGGATTTAGTCAACCTGTCTTGCATTAAGTCTCCCTAAATAAATGTTATTTTTCCAAAACATGTATTTTAGAAAGTTTTTTTAACTGCAAGGAATGGCCAGTGCCTTCTAGTCATCTGTAAGCATCCTGTAATTATTAATTATTCTCTCCTAAAAATTTTGTTTTATATCTTGCTGGAATTTGTTTCACTTCAGACATTGGACCATGTTATGCTTTTCTCTGCTAACCTAAAGATCCTGTTAAGTCAGAAAAATCTCCTTCTTTGAGTAGGTATTTACAGACTAATTCACCACTTAAGCCAAATTGAGTGTTTTTAAATCTCTTGGTTCAAAGCTGAGTTTTACAGACCTTGAATTATTTTGCTTTATCCTTTGTGAACCCTTTCCTGACCTCCCCAGTCTGAGAATGATGATGACCAAAATGTAATGGGCTGATCTCTGGTCATGATATCTCCGTCGTCTTGTGAACAGGAGGTCCTATGTTCCCATGGGATATTCCTATTTTTAGATTTCACAGTTCCACAGCCATCTCAGACAGAGTACTGTTAAGACCTCACCCGAGGTATAGAGAGGAGATGTGTATTTATTCTTTTTAGCTTAATAATTTAATGCTTTGTCTCTTAAGCTTCACTGGTACTTTCAGGTAAACTATAGCATTTTATGTTTTTTCACTCTCTCTTCTTGCCTGTTTATCTGAAAATTTCAGAGAGATTAACTTTTTTTTTTTTTTTAAAGTAAGAAGTAGATGTTTAGGGGTAGAAAAGTCTCCCAAAAGGTTTCTCTTTCCACTCTTCACTGTATCCCAGTCAAGTCCTAAGAGCTGATGAAACAGCAGTCACCGATGATTCAGAGAAAGCTAGCGGGCAACTAATCCTTATTCCTCATTACTTCATTGTGTGTTCCTTATTCTGGTATTATCAGGCAGCAGAGTTAAAACATTTTTTCCACCCACCAAATATATGATTAAGCCATGGAACGTGTTGCTACAGAAAAATGTGAAAACCAAGTGGGATGGGACAATTTCACACAGAATTGCTCCACTTTTGGCTATTAAACACAATGATCCAGCTGCAACCCTCAGTTCAGAAAATTGCTAGTCATCTCCTTGCTAGGAGTATACATCGTGTCCTCTTGTGAAGGAGACTTCTGCGGAGTTGTCAAAGGCAGCTCGGTGGGCATCAGTACCCTGAAGATAAGTTTCTACAGCATGTGATTCCTGCCACTGGCAGTGAGTGTCATCACTGCTAACGACAGAGAGAGGCATCCCAGCCAAAAGGTGTCCTGAGCATCAGGGCTACAGAAACAAAAGGATGTAAAATGAGATTAAAGAAGAAAAATGGGCTTGTAATGACTGCAAGACATTTGTTTCTCAGTGTTGCTTGAGTATCAGCAGGTCTTTGGGACCTCTGCTCTGCAGCAGGTGGTGTCTCTGTTGCCTCAACCAATGCTGGGGATACACTGTCCATGGTGAAACAAGCTTCTCTAGAGACAAGTAACCTGGGGTTTACTTCTGGGTTTGGTCCTATTAGTCTTTGCTTTTTTTAGAAGCGCTCCAGCACAACACATTCCAAGAAAGGCTTTCAGTAATAGGAACAGAGTTCAGGAAGCTATCAGGCTTCTTCCTCTCTCTGGGCAATAAGCAGATGTACTTTCTCATTATGGAGCTTTGTTGTGGGCACATTAATCTGAAGCCAGGAAGAAAAGACCAACAAGTACTAAGGGTGATATGGGATTTGCTGATATTTCATGAAGGCAGCTAGATTGCTGCAATACAGCTGGGAAATAGGAATATTAAAGTCTACTCTAAACTCTATTTTACTGTAATGATTCTTAAAATATTGGCTCTTTGCTTTAAGAGACTGTGGTTGTACAGTGGCTATGCATTTCTGGAGAAAGTGTCTCTAAGTTGGGTACTAAGACTAACTTATCAAATTGAGAGGAAATGAGCAAAAGAGATTATTATTTTTTTAAGCCCAAATGTGATTTCTGGCCACAGATTTTTGAGTAAAAATCGAAGATAAATCTTGAGGAAAGAAAAAATAGACTATAAATGTAATAACTTGCTAGAGCACTTTATGAACCCTCAGTACAAACAATATTTCTTGTGATAGCTTTGAAGATGGAATTTGGGTCGTATTTCATGTGCTGATGCATACAACAGTAGCTGTAGTATGTGACAGACGTAATTTTTTTTGAGAAAGCCTATATCCCATCAGTGCAAAGACCTACCACCTAGAACTCATATTGTACTTTGTTATTTTGTTCACTATAAATCTGCAAGTGTTTTGTTGAGGGGAAACAAAGGACAGCAAAAAGCTGGATTATAATCTCTTTTGGTTTAGTTGAGTTCTTTATTGCTCTCATTGGACTTCAAGTTACAGTGGACTCTAGAAATGCTGTTTGCAGAGAAATCATGTCAAAGAGCCAGGTCTTTAATTCGTGAAAGTAATGATGCTCCACGGTGCAGCTCCACAGAAGTCAGCAGAATTGCTCCAGATAACCCCAGCAGAGGTCTGCTCCATCTGTTCAGTGTCAGAACAGCTTAACGCAGGGCTGATATCATTCTTCCTAGGTTCAGTTTGCTGTACAGTTATTAAGGGTGACCTCATCCTGTTCAGCTCTATATGTCTGTGATCTAGTCATCTGCAGCTGAACCCAGCCAGCCTGTGCTCCTTTTAGTCAATAGGTCAGGTGAATTGGACCCTAAAATTGTCTGTTCCAGGGAGATGGATGAAATACGAAGTAGGGATCTAACCTTTGTAAAAGGAGGCATGAAACAGATATTTTAAGTCCTTTGTAGAATGTTATGAGCTTGATTTGCTCTTGGTCTGCATTTGAAAGAAATGTACTTGTATTAATGTGAGTGTGTCCTGTCTTTGAGCAGGCTATACACCTGGGACATACACCAGGTACCCATAGTTGCTTGGATTTAAATTTGGATCAAGAGAAGAGCAAGCGTATCTGACAGCACAGTGCTTCTGAGGCTGCATCCTAGCTATGACCAGCCCCATCCCATGCAAGGACCTGGCATGATTTACATGTACTAATACAGCAAGGTGGGTGAGTGGCTGAGCCAGCACTACCCAGTGTCCCCCTGAGCTGTGCGAATCCACAGCTAGGTAGCATGGGATATGAGAAAAGCTGCTGTAGGAGTGCCTTCTGGCTGTTTTTACCCTGCAGACTGCTTTTGTGTTTCATAGGCATCATCCAGCACATCTCGGTCATTTGAAGCAGGTATCCAAACAGGGGAAGAAAGATGCTCAATGCAGAGTGCATAGCCCTCAGGACTAACCTGCTGATAAGGAGACAGTACACAGCGAGTATCATGGAAGCACACTTATTTACACCACATGTTTTCCTTTCCCTTGTTTTGCTGCTGTATCTTAAGGAGGCTGCCTGTGTCTTCTGTTGCCGTAGAGCCTGCACCAGCCAGGCAGCGAAAATGGAGTTGGGTCAGAATAGCAATTTTTGGCCTCTTGTGATTACTGCAGCCTAGTGAAAACTTAAGAAGCCTGGAATTTGTTGTAAATGTGAGGGGAATATGAAGGAGGCCTGCTAGCCATCTTTTCGCTTTCCCTTGTCGTTTGTGCTGCTATATTCTGCTCCAGCTCACAGCAGCTGCCCAGTGAACAAGCTGAAATACAGCTTAGAGTGCTCAAGCCAGGGAAGGAATACCAAGGCTGACCTTGCCTTGCAAGAAGAGCCACGGTGCTGTGCACCTTGCAATATTGTGGTGATGGGCAACATCAGTGTCCTTAAATTTGATTTTACCCTCAGGAGCAGACCCTGGACAGCAGTTATTGCAGCAGGCTTTAAAGGGAATGGTAAGAGTGGCAAATACTCTACTAGAGAGTGATTTCTCCACAATTTACCCTTGACACCTCCGTCCTTCCTAGCACAGCTCAGGAAAGGTGTGAGGGAGAAGCAGCAGCTGCTTTGTTGGAACCAGTGTGTACCTGCCAGGGCGGTGAGCTGGGACAGCGGCTCCGTTGCTCAACGAGCAATGTGAGGATGTGGTTGTAGGAACAGATGCAGCAAACTGCATCTCGTCCTGCCCTGAGCCACTTCTACTCTTGAATTTGGAAGTACAGTGCACTGGTGCAGTTAACACAGCCTGTCTCCTCCTGTCAGCTTCTACCCAATACAGACTGTTTTTCTGGAGTTAGTTACTCAGAGAACAAAAATTCTCTTAAAAAATCCTTAAATCTGTGTCCAGAGATAGAAAAGATATTAGTGCACAAGTTAGCTTGCCTCGGGAATTAGGCAATAACCTAAATCAGTCATCAGTCCAACATACAGCTGCACAATATGCAGTGGAAAAAAAAAAACCCAACATTTTTTTTCCTGAGCAAAGACTCCAAGATAGTGATAACACCTAACCTTCTTTCCTATTCTGTAAATATCTGTCCCCTGAGAACACAGACAATGGTTTAAACCCAACTGTTCAGTCCAGCAGAGCTCCAGAGACATCCTGCTGTTCTAAAATGGTGACTGTGAAACAGGATGGCAATATGTCTAATTATAAAGATACCCTGTGATACCATTTGGGAGTCAATTTAGTATTCAAGAAGTGTCTTGGAGCAGGATAGAGGCTTTCTTATTTTTCATTCTCCTCTGTGATATTGTCTGTGTAGGAGGCAGCTGTTAGGAGGCCTGCAGGAGCTTGAGAATTTGACTGAAAGCCATAAAGTTGCACAAATATACTCAAAAGCTTTGTACAGTTTCCACTGGAATCTGGGCTGCAAGTTTATGATGAAACCAGAAAACTTTCTCTGCCTATAATCTTTTTTGATGTGAATGTTTTGAAACATCTAATTTGAAATATTAAAATATATCTGTAATAAAGAAGAGGTAGAAATACTTTCCTGGAAACAACCCCCATGCAAGAAATTAATTACAGAAGAGAATTCTCTGCCACAGCTAGCCATACGTCTGTTTGCATCTAGGGCTGCTGTTCATTGCCATTCAGAGGTACTTTCAAACTGTTTTGCACTATTGTGTTAATTAAGGTGATGTTTTCATTAGTTTCAGTTCACATATTATTTTAATCTAGATTTTTGAAGAAAGGGATTTTAGCAGATAATGGAATGTGGGCAGCGCGGTGGAGGCTACAGGGAGCTCATTACCCTTTTCTCAATTCATTGTAGTTTCATCAGTCATTAATTCCACTTTAAGCTTCCCTGTTGTTAGAATGTACATTGTGAGTGACTTTATTTTTCATATTGAACAATGTGCCACTTTCTACACATAATACAAAGGTAGAATGCAATTATTGGCAGTACTAGAATACTTCAAAAGGTTTAAAGATGTGGAAGAAGGCTCCCTGAGGAGGGTGTGTTTGAGAGTGTTTGAGACGGCAACACAAATAACCTTGTAAGGCTGAAGAAAAAAGCAGAGAAGGGATGGTGTTGAACTTGCTCTCTCTTATATCACAAAGTCATGGAGTGAGATAGGTTGGAAAAGACCTCTCTGGTCCAAGTCCCTGCTTAAAGCAGGGCTAACTTCAATGTTAGGTCATGTTGCCCAGGTCCTTTTCCAATTGGGCTGTAAATATTTCCAAGGGTGGAGATTCCCTAGCCTCTGAGGATACTGATTCCAGGCTTTGACTGTCCTCATGGTGACAAGCTGTAACTTATATCTAATAGGAATTTTCCTGGTGGCAAGTAGCATCTATTACCCCTTGTTCTATTGCTGTTCACCTCTGAGAAACGTGTTGGTGTGTCTTCTCTCTGTAACATTCCTGATTAGGTAGTTAAAGGCGGTGATAAGATCCTCCCTTAGATCCACTCTCTTTTCCCTTAGATCCACTCTCTATTCCAGGCTGAACTAACCCAGATTTTTCAGCCTCCTATGGTACTTTCCGTGCTCCAGGCCCTGGAGCACCGTGGTGGCCATCTGCTGTACTCACTCTGGTATGTCTGTGTCCCTCTGGTACGTGGGAGCCCAAGTGAGATGCAGTACTCCATATGCAGTCTTTCAAGTGCCAAATAGAGAGGAAAAGACCACTTCCCCTGACTTGATGTCTGTGCTTTTGCCTAGTATTTGGTTGCTTTTACTCAGTGCACTGCTCACTCATGTTCAACTCGTCCACCAGAACCCACGGGTCCTTGCCTGTGGAGCTGCTTTCCAGCTGGTTGGCCTCTAGCCTGTGCCACCATGCAGGTTATTCCTTCCCATGTACAGGGCTTTGCGTTTGCTGAACTCTGGGAAATTTCTGCCAGCTCATTTCTCCAGTCTGTTAAGTCCCCTTAAATGGCAGCCCTCCAGCGTATTGACTTCTTCTCTCCGGTTTGGTATCAACTGCAAAATTGCTGATTGGAGTCCATGCTTTTGTCCAGTTGTCAACATAATGCTCAACACTGTTGGCCCTAGTATAAACCTATGAGCAATGGGCCTCCAGTTGTACTGTTAACCCCTTACTACTACTCCCTGTGTCTAACAGTTTGGACAGTCACCTACTCACCTTTTACATGTTTTTTACACAACCCATCTGGTCCGTATGTCACCACTGTGACTATAAGGATATCATGGCATGCCTTGCCGAAATCTTTCTATATCAACATCCACTGCTCTTTTGTCTTCTCTTATTGTAGAATGCGATCGCATTTGTCAGGTATGATTTGCTCCTGGCAAATCTGTCCTGGCTGATCCCAAACACCTGCCTGTCCCACACATGGCTGGAACTTGCTTCAAGAAGTGTGTGCTCCATAGCCTTCCCAGGACTGGGGCAAGGCTGGCCTGCCATTTCCCAAGCTCCCCTTTCTTGCTGCCCTTGAAGATGTATATGATGTTTGCCTTTTTCAAGTCATCAGAAGCCTCCACAGTCACCATGACCTTTCAAAGACTTAAAGAGCAGATTCTTAATGACATCAGCCAGCACCCTTGGATGCATCCTGCCTGGTCTTATGTACTTTGGTACAGGCTTACATAGTCCTTCACTTGATGATCTTCTACCACGAGTAGTACTTCACTGCCCTTGACTCTGCCCTAAGCACAGGGACATGGGAGGACTGAGAGAAGACCTTTCCAGCAAAGATAAGGCAGTGAAAACACAAAATACCTCAAACATTTCTATGTGGAGGATTAATGTCCGCACCTACATAAATTTACGCATATGTGCTCATATCTTTGTCCTCCCCCCCCACCTGATTCACAGGCAAGAACCAAAGGCAGCATTACGTATGTATGCACAAAACCTTGTGCTCTGACATCCCTGTCTCCTTTTAACTTTGCAAATGGATTCTGTGCATGTTACAGCCCTCACTTGGGAGATGGAAGTAATCTCCCCAAAATGGATTGAGCTGGTGTGGTGGTTTAACCCCAGCTGGCAACTAAGCCCCACACAGCCGTTTGCTTGCTCCCTGTGGCTGGGATGGGGAAAACAGTCGGAAGGGTATAACTGAAAAAACTGGTGGGCTGGGCTAAAGACAGTTTAACAGGTAAAGAAAAAGCTGCATGTGGAAGCAAAGCAAAACAAGGAATTCATTCACTGCTTCCCATCGCAGGCAGGTGCTCAGCCATCCCCAGGTCAGCAGGGTTCCAGCACCAGTAATGGTTACTTGGGAAGACAGATGCCATCACTGAACATCTCCCCCTTCCTCCTCCTTCCCCAGCTTTATATGCTGAGCATGATGTCGTATGGTATGGAATGTCCCTTCGGTCAGTGGGGGCCAGCTGTCCCGGCCGTGTCCCCTCCCAGCTCCTTGTGCCCACCAGCCCACTCACTGGTGGGGTGGGGTGAGGAGCAGAAAAGCCCTCGGCTCTGTGTCAGCGCTGCTGGGCAATAACGAAAACATCCCTCTGTTACCAATACTCTTTTCAGCACAAATCCAAAACATAGCCCTGTACCAGCTACTGGGAAGAAAATTAACTCCATCCCAGCCAAAACCAGCACAGCTGGTAACAGATATATGGCCGTACTATGTTTCGTTAACAGATTTATTATCTTCTCTTGGTTGCTTATGAGGTGTCACAGCTTGGTCAGATCCAGAAGTGAAGGGTGCCCCTAGGAAAGTGAAGTGATGGCAGGTTATAAGTCAGCTCTTAAGCAGATGTATGCAGGGAAAGGTAGGATAGGGAGCTACCAATGATCAGAAACGCTGAGGTATAATCCTGGCACAGTCGTATAACTCACAGAGCATATTAGGTGCTGAAATTCTTATTCCTCATTTTCTTGACGAATGATGCAACAAGAGCAGAAAATGACTAATATGAATCTTGTCTCAAGACTATGATTGCAGCAGTAATAAGGAACGATGTAAACTTAACTCATTCTTGTTACAGAGTACTAAAGGGAGTGACTTGGACTACAGGAGCAGTGTGCAGTCAGTGCAGAAGTCTGCTGTGAAATAGCTCTTTAATCACTGTTGTTTGTAATTTTTGAACTCTGTTTTAACAAGACTGGTTCTTGTGTAATAGTGACAGAAAACAAACGCCTCTTGGCTGTACCTTTTGGCCATCAAAGACAATATTATTTAAATGAAGGATTTTTTCTAAGGATTATAGAATCATAGAATGATTTGGATTGGAAGGGACATTTAAAGGTCATCTAGTCTAACCCCCTGCAATAAGCAGGGACATCTCCAACTAGAACAGGTTGCTCAGAGCTCTATCCAACTGGACCTTGAAAGTTTCCAGGGATGGGGCATCTACCACCTCTCTGGGCAACCTGTTCCAGTGTTTCACTAAAGGTTATTGGAAAAAAAAAATAGTAGTAAAAAAAGTCTTCCTTATATCTAGTCTAAATCTACTCTCAAAGGCCATGAAACGCTTGCTCACAGGCAACATCCTGGACAGGCTCAGTGCTGGTTTGCTTTACTTGAACATGAAATCTTGCTGAAAACACAATATATGATACAGAAACCATGGGAAAAGGAGGCTTCTATTCCTGGAGAACTCTCTTTACTGTTCTGTGTTTTTATTACTTTATATAGATTCTAAGTAAAATATTACTAAACCGGTAAGCTCTATCCCTTTAGTCTGCTTTTATGCAGCTTTAATGTGTCTCAGTGTCTTAGGACGGGGGCACAGCCTTTCGAGGCCACTCTTTTGCAGTCCTCTGGGGCAACACGCAGCTGAGCTGTCAATACAGGGGTTATCAGGTGCCTGCCCCTTTCACTTGTTTCTGTCAAATTCTGCGGACTCTCAAAAGCTTGAATTCCCTTAAAGATCTTGTCTTTATCTCTCATTAGTGACATGATTGAAAAGCTTCTTTCTGGAACATGATAGCTTGGCTTAGCGCTGTCTATTTTGCCAATTTTTTGCCTTCTTTTTTTTTCTTAACTGTGGAATCACTTTTCTTCATTTGTTTGAAATGCTTTGTTTTCAGCATCTCTGGGGGTTTTTTTTTGTATGTTAGTATTTCTCTAATGCCTCCATTTATCTGTGGCCAAATGAGAACTCTCTCACTTTGTTGGGATTTTCTGATTCTGGTATTTTCCTTTCTGTCACTGTAGGAGTTGGTTTGTTTGATCCTGAAAAGAATCCCAGACAACAGTGTTAGTATTTTGATAGTAGAAATATGCACACAGGCTGATTTTCTTCTATTTGCAATGTTTCTTCTCGAGCGATTTGTTTCTGGTTCATCTTGCAGACTTGCAGATTCAATGCAAAGCTTTTTATCATGTTTGCATGCAGGTTTACTGCTTGTTTCAGATCATTAGCTGCTCTTGAAAGTGTTTTTGCTATTACTAATGGCACCCAAGCTGAACCTTGGTTGTGATGAAGTACTGCCATATTTGCAAAATCCTCTGTGGTGATATCTGTTAGAGTTTCTCTTTTGGGTCTTGCAGCCAGTGCTCATTGATTAGTTTCTGCTTTGAAAATGCAACTCCAGAGGAAACTTGGAAATGTTATTCATAGATCCTTGCTTAGGTCAATATAGCAAATGTACCATCTATTTCAATTTGTGTACACATCTTCGAGTAGCTCTCAAACCTGTGGGTGTGTAAGAGGCTAATAAACAACGTGCTCTGTGATTCCCAGCAGTACCGTTCCCAGACCTCCCTGCTGCTTCTGTGAAAAGAGTTTGATGTTTCAACAGGTCAAAAGTTGGTGTTTGCTGCTGATGCCAAAAGGTTCTTCTTCTGTTGGGCTCTTCTGGTGCTGTAGCATCAACACCTATTTGCTGATCTAGCACAGGTTCTCTGAGCTTTGCAGAAAGCTTACATTTACGCCTCTGATTTTTGAACTGTTTTATCTTCCAGCCTTGGCACATGTAATATAACTTGAAAATGAGTTTCATGGGACAAGGTATTTTGCACCCGAGAATAATACGGCTCTTGCTTGAAAGTAACATTTGGCTTCCTTGACTTCTTGTATGGCTTAGGATCCTTTGCCTTAGTTATTCCTAATGTTTGCTGCAGCTCAAATCCCTATGCCATCAGCATGCCCTTTCACATTTCTTAGATGCACAATGTCTGGCATGTTGTCCAGTGAAATTTCTTTGGAGACAAACATATTCCTATAGAATGCTTAAACGGTGAGGTGGGCACGGATTTAAGGGCTTCACCTCTGCTCATCAATTTAGCACCCTGTTTTCCCAGTTTGCTCTCTGTCATGGCACAGAAGCTTCAAAAAGTGTCATTGTGGATTATTTGCTGCATCCCATGGCCTGGTCATGACGGGAGGGGAATGCTCAGCTCCTTCTCTTATTAATCTTGACACTTTTGCAACTTTTTGACCAATTGCACGTCAGAACTGAAAATTGTACGGTCTAAGATAACAATCCAGAATTCTTCCAAGGTGAAGAAAATGGTGCCTACTGCAGTAGAATTTACTGTGCAAGGGAAATGTGCTGGAGGGCCACCTCCCTCTGATGGAGTTGTGTAAATACACCCAAGCTATCAACATAGGACACTTATCTAGCTTGTTTTAGAAAACTGTATGAGGAAGATTCAGCAGCTTCTCTAGGTGGTATGAAAAATATATTTTTAATTTTGATATAACATTGCCTTCTTCCTTGCTTCACTGGTAACCCAGGAGAAATAAAATCTGTTGATTTGGCTCTTCTCCGAATAACGTCTCCTGCTTTTGTGTAGCAGATGCCACAGGCTCCACATCTTTTCCGAACTCCTGTGGTTTTGCTGATATACCGTGTTTAGTCATAGGATACTCTTTTGGTGAAACTGAGCAGTTCCCAATGTGTTTAATTTGGTTGCTTTCCTTAGCTATACTTGTTCCCCTGTGTCCATCTTGTATGTGTTATGTGTGTTATTGGAATACCATTTAATTAACAAGATCTCTTAAAAACAATGCTTAAAAATCCTTTCTGTGTTTAGAACAGATCTTACTGATTTCTTGGTACACTGGAGCATAAGCGTTGCACAACAACATCGCCTTTTTTCCATTGCCTGTGCAGGCCTGAACAGGAACATTGCCTGTAGTTGTGCTGTTTGCCGTGCTTCTGGCATTGCTTCCTGCTTTCCACCCTTTGCAAAATACATCAAATACATCTGTTGCATTTTCTTCACAATTTTGCTTGCACGTGCTTATTGATACATCTTCTTGGCCTTTCTCTGTGGTTCTGTGTAACTCTTTCTTTTGCTGCTTGATATATGTGTATCTATATATATCTTGACTTCAGTAGTGTCAAATTCATCCCAGTAGAGCTCACAGAGTTGTTTTTTAATAGTTATAACCTGTCTGGTTTTTAATAAGAAAGTCTTTTATGACCCCATCTTCAGAGAAAAGAGTCCTTAAATTTGTCTCTTCATTCCATCTCCTCCTGATTGCAGTTTTTTAATAAGTAACACACAGTGCTCTAGACTTGCCATGGATCTGTTAATGCGTTTCCATCTTTGCTGAGTTTTTGTATTAATTTTCACAGAATACATTGGATTCACAGGATGAAGGAAAAATAAGGTAAATGAGACTTTCTTCAAACAATTGGAAGAAACCTCACATTCACAAGCCCTAGACCTCATGGTGGGCTTAAGCCACTGTGCTATCTGCTGCAAAGGCCATGCGGCAGGGCACAAGCAATCCAGCAGCTTTCTGGAGGGCACTGATGACCGCTTCTTGACCCAGATGATTGCGAAACTGATGAGTAGGGAAACGCTCTGCTGAACCTCACGCTTACAAACAAGGAGATAGTGCTGGGGGATGCAAAGTTTGGCAGAAACCTTGATGACACTGACTGTGTGGATAGTAAAAGTCAGGGTTATGAAAGGAGGGAACAAGGCAAAAAGCAGGATCTGTGCTCCAGACTTTGACAGAACACATTTTGGCCTCTTCAGGGACCAGGGCCTTGGCTTGTCCAGTTTGAAAATCTCTGAAGCCAGAGATTCTCTGAGCACCACTCTCCCTGTGAATTTTTTTCTCTCTTCCATTGTCCTGTCTTCTGTCCCTTCGTGGTGCAGCTGCTGGATTGTCCTGTCTCTCTTCAGCAGCTAAACACTTTCACTGAACTGAACTGTTGAAGTCAATTAATCTGCTGTGGTCAACCATACAGACACAGGTTTCAATTTCAGTTACCTGTTCGGGTTTCCTCTTCTGTAGGGCTTTTATTCTTTCCAGTGAATGTTTCAGTACTGCAGGTCGAAGTGGTCATAAGGTTTCTGGGGAGAGGCAAGAATGAGAGAAACAAGGGCACAGCTGGTATTACTGTCACCCCATTCAGTCTGGGGCAGGTGCACAGGAGTGCCAACATGCATCTTGGAAGTAAATGCATGGCTACGTACCAGGAGCCCTTTGTTTTCCTCACCCAAGAATGATGTTTGACATGGTGATGAGTAAAAATGGAGACCAGTGAAGATTTTTGACTTGGAATTAGTCAGTCCCAGAAGTAGCATAAACAGTGGTGACTTAAATGGATGTAAAAATCAGGCTGGGTTGTTCTTCACAAAGTCGTAGGACTGGATAGCAATCACTGTAATGCAAGAACAATGAAGAATAAGCAGAAGGAGCTGTAAGTCTTAATGGAGGTTGTTAGAAATGTATTTCAGAGAGTCTGTTTAGCAAGTTCTTTGAATACGCTTCTGGTGGACTTTGCTAAAGATGATTAAGATCACTAGAATAGGATGAACTTTGATTAGATACTGAAGAATCGGAATAAACATTTTGTTTGACAGTATCTAGACAAAGGCCGCGTTAGGTGAGAATGATCATGAAATGATACATCTATGATTCATAGGACTTGAAGGAAGGTAAGTAGCGAAACAGTAACAATGGATTTCAAGTAGGAAGACTTCAACGTTCATAAAATTTGTAGGTGTTGCCTGGGAGGCAAGCCTGATGGAATAGGGAATTTAAGAAAGCTGGCAGTTTCTTAAAGAAGGATATTAATAAGGCTCTCTCCTTGTGGAGGAGAGATAAGAAGTCAGTAAGAGATCAACTTGGCTGAATTATGAGCCTTTCATAGACTTCAAACACAGGAGGAAAGCATACAGAAAGTAGAAGCTAGGTCAGGCTACTATGAAGGGAAATAAAGGCATTGCAAGAGCTCTCATTGACCTAATCAAAAATGTCAAGACGTACAGTGAGATGAAATAGGAAGGCGCATTAGTTGTGAGAAGTCCAAATGTTGACGTTTAATAGACAGAAGATTTGGACAAACCTGAAGTGATGAATGCTTTATTCTGTATTGGTCTTCACTTGCCATCAGGTGGACAGCACTATTAATACCAGTGCCTAAAGAGTGAAATGCCTGCCTAGAGCAGGAGAAGAGCACAGCAGAAAGAGTTTTCAAAATGATCATGAGAAGTTTTTTGTCAAAGCAGTTTTAGCAGCCCTTAGCATTTTATCTCTTTTTTTTTTTTCTTTTTCTGAGAGTGCTTGAACACTCGGTGGGTATAGAATGTGGATGGACACTAGAGATGTATGGTCTAGAGGAAATGGCCGTAGACTGATTAGTGATCTCAGAACAACATAACACACAAGCACTTCAAGTTAAAAGGAAGGATGGTGTCAGTGTAGTTCTTCAAGGGTGTCCTCTGAGTTTGGCTGTGCCCAGTGTTTCTGTTAGTGACATGTACAATGGAGAGGATACAGAGATAAGCATCGCTACCAGTGTCATATAGACCATAATTCAAAATTATCTTGACAAAATGGAGGTATGATCTGAAAAATGAGAATATTATTTAATAGGGAATGGCTATATTTATGTAGGAATAATCAAGTCTGTGAATACAGGATGAGGAAACTCTCTGGACGTTCAGAGAATGGTTATAGAGAACTGCAAACTAGACACAAGTGAATGATAGCAAAATTTTGCAAACCATTTAGTGTCACAGGGGACATGTGAACAGGAGCACAGTCTGCAATGTGATGCAATTCTTCTACGTAGTGAAAGGGTGGCCTTAGATGAAGAATTGTACCATTTTCGGTGCTGTCCTTCAAGAAAGAGATAACCTATTTCTCTAGCTGAGAACAGCTAGAAATATGACCTACAAGGAAATATTGAAAGAATTGGGCTTGTTCAAGGTAAAGAAAGAATGCTGAAGAGAACATAGTCTCTTCCTTATTTAATGTTCTTATTATTTCTAATTATTTCCCACTCTATTTTCTCTATTTAAAGAAAAAAGAGAGTATCTTCTGTAAATGTATTTTGAAAATGGGAAAAGGAAAGGACTTGCAGCAAGGAAGATTCAGGTTGAGGTGTGGGGACTCTATCATTACAGCTGGTTTAAGAGTAGGTTTGACAAATACTCATCAGGAATGTCACCAGGGATCCTGCCTTAGGCAGGGACATGGGTGGACCAGTTAATGCCCTCTTGGATTTCTTCCAGCCTAATTTTCTACGGTGTTAGTGAATGAGATTTTTATTTTCATGGCTGTTTGGAGGCAGTGACCCTTCTTCTTACTAATGCCATACAGGCTCGTGAACAGAATATGAGGATGAACAGAAATAATGCTGACAGTAATCATTGGTTGTTGCCCTATCTTTAGTTTCAGACACTTAGTCACTGAAAAGAGGGATAATATCACATGGCATAGCTGACTGCTCACTTTATACACAGAGCTAGTGAGATTCAGATATAAGTGTTTGATGGAAAGCTGTTTAACTCTATAATGTGTAAATACTACATTCTCACTTCGCAACTGATGAGTGAGCAGAAAAATAAACATCTTTGTGATAATTTGTTCATAATACAGACAAATCTGTTCACAGTATGAAATTAAACCATTTTGCCAGCTTCTGCGAATTTTTTTTTCCAGTGTTCATTATGCTTCAGAACTGAATTAATCTGAAAGAGCAACTTCAACAGGAAAAAATATAATTGCTGAAAATAGGAGTTGGCCAGGGAGTTAGGACTAAGTTGTCCATCATCTGTCACCTACCAGTTGTAGAGGGGGCATAAATGGCTCTTGTTAGACTCTGAGATGGTTTATGTTAAGACAGGGTTTGGTGTGTTCAATGGCATGAAAACTGTCTGTGAGACAGTATGTTTCAGCCTTTTGTGCTCTCAGTTCTCTGAAGTATTTGTAGATAGAATTTCCTAGAAATAAATGCTACTGTGGGTTGATTAATATATATGAACCCAAAGCCCCCAAAGACTGTTTGGCAACAACAAAAAAAAATTTCTGAGGAAATGAGGACAAGAGTGAAACTTTTCTTCCTAATAAATCTGTTTTCATAAATCATCGTGAATACTGCTGACTTTTTTTCAGCACAAAAAGCATCATGTTTCAGTGTTTGGTATGGTTACGCTTACACGTCATTTGTTCCTGTATACAGAAAATAGCTGTGTTCTGTTGAGGAAGCTAGTTTGAGTACAATCAGAATGTGTAATCAATTTGTTTTGTTTGTTTTAATATTTGCTGTTACTTGTGTTGTTACTTATGCATAATGCAACATCTGAGAATACCTTTAACACCACTGCTAAAGAAAATCCATTTTTTGAAAATCTCAGGATTTAATGAATGCAGGAATGTGTTATTCCTTGCAGCCATTATTTTGAAGATTATCCCAGGTTATTAGATTTGATTAAAGGATTTTACGCTTGGCTTGCTTGAGAGCTGAGGATTAAGCAATAAGGAGCTTTCTCCTATGCTGTATCTTTGAGCTTATCATTTCAGTACTGCAGGGCGCTGATTACTTACCCATTTTTGTAAAACATACAGATTTTGTTCATTTACAGCTTTTTAGATCAGAGCTATTAAGCCTGCTAGGTGATATCCTGGCTGACAAGTCCTATTCCAGGCTAGGTTTGCTTCTGTTGGCTTGACCAATGTATGTCCTTTGTCAATACAGAGCACTCAGCCCACGTGGCATCTACAGGGACTTCAGTGACAGTGGGGGTTGAACTTGCCTCCCTGTTAGCAAATACACAGAAAGTTTTGGGATCAGAAGCTTCTTCATTTAACTAATATGAAGGACTTGATGTTCTTCAGCTTCACCCAGAGGTAAGGACAGATACTAAGATGGTTCAGGGGATGCCTGGCTGGACTGTTTGTATACCTTACTGTAGACCTGCTCCTCATCTGCCTTTGCACAAGACCAAGCTTCATCTGGTGCTCTCTTCTAAAGAGTGTTTGGAGGGAAAGGTGAGGAATCCAGGTGCTCACTTTACTGTTACAGTGGTTTCCAGGCAAGAGAACAAATGCGTTTCCACTCTATGGAGGCTGGGGACAGAGGTTGTATGTCTGTATGTCCCCCTTCTGAGGCAATACAGAGGCTGTCAGAAGTGCATGAACAGGGTCAGAAGATCATCGTGAATTATCCTCCTGAGGAGGAAAAATCATCCTGCGTGTGGTTCTGCCTCCCATGTACCAGGAGTTAGGGCTAGAAGAGGTCTTCTCCAGGCCAATGAGTTATGCCTGGCTGTTGTGATGCATTTGTTCTCATCCACAGCAGTCTGTGTACTGGGGGTGTTCAGACGGGAATCCTGTCACTCACATCCCTCCCAGTTAAGCTGTGGCAGTTTCCGCAGTTGCTCTGCTGAAGGCATCTCTGCAGCCCAGTCTTCCCAGATGCTCTGTCAAATAACAGGTCAAATTCAAGGATGTGGGTTTGTATTTTGTGGTGTTCTTCAATTCCACTGGATGCATATCACATAAATATGGTCTTTGTCCATGGCAAATTACCTTCCTTGTCTCTAGACAGCTGCAGCAAAGTTAGAGCTTTTGTTTCCCTGACACTTTCTTGCGATGGTCCTTCAGCTCTTTTCCAGTGTGGGATGAAGGACCTTGGAGTTTAGAACAAAACAAAACCTCTATTTCTTCAACCTAACCTCCCACAGACAGGTTGCCAACAGAAGTAGCCCGGCAGACTGCCCAGGCTGCTTTTTGTTATTTCAAGACCTTACATGCTTATAGATTCCTTGGGTGTTCTTTTAAGCATGTGGACTGGTGGTCACTTTAGTGTTAAACCTAAGTGTACAGAAGCAGATAAATACAGTTGCTGAGCTTTCACAATTGCTAATGCATTTAATTGTTACTGTCCCATCTGACTTGATGTTCCCACTTTGGTCTTTGACTTTGATATTTTTTTTTCCAGCTTTGACCTCTTTTCTGTATCAAAGAGCTGAAAAACAGACACCATTCTCTTACTTTTTATTCCCTGAGGTCAGTTCATAACTTATTCAGGCTATTAATTGTACGTTGCATCGTGCTTGGCTCATCTTTCTTCAAACAACTCATTTGCAGAGTTGCGGTTCAATCTTGTTGCTGGAGTTCTGGTGCTAGTTCTCATTTAAAAGGACTTACACCTAGATTCAGCAGAAAACAGTGTCTGTAGCTATAACCCATGGGAGCGCAGGAAAAGGTCTGGATTGTGCAGCTAGAGTCAGCTTCTAATATGTAAGGTAGTCCGGGTGGTGATGGGGGCATAGGAGGAAAACGTTATAGCAATGCTAGAGGAAAGGTGTGAAAGGGAGCCAAGCCATTTCTAATGCTGTTGATCACGTATATTCCTTTGCTTTTCTTACTTGCCATTGCTTGCCAGGACCCTCCCTCTACTTTACATACTGTCCTCAGTAGAGGCATTTTCACAGGTTTGATGGTACAAGGGTGCGTGTTTCAACATAAGCAAAATGCTCTGCTCAGCCTGCTTTTCTCTCCATTGTCCCTTTGTAAGTTTGGGAGGGATGGACCTGGGTAACCTGAGGGAACGGTGAACAAATTACAGCAACTAATAATTCAGACACCCTTCCTGGCTGAAACACATCATATTTGTTTTTGTTTTGGTATTGTTTTAATCAGCCAATTAAACTTACTAAAATATGAACTGTATTCAGACATTAAATGCCTTTCACCTAAAATAACTTTAGAGAGAACCACTTTATTTGTGTTCTTAGACCTCCAATGAAGAGTAATGATGGTAAATCATTAGTGTATATTCTGCCATTTTAAAAATTAAATCTTTGCCATGATGTGTTTTACTGTTTTATAGCTATTATATGAAGCCCCTTGGGATGTTCTCATAAAAGGTGCCCCATAAATTTTAAATAGCCTTATACTGCATTACAGTTTATTGCAATATTCCAGCTTTTCAAAAAACCTCTAAGGCATCGTTTTTTTTCCTAAGGCCTCCATGGGAGAAAGACATCAAAATTTGTGTTGGCAATTTCTATTGCAAACACCTACCGTTTGCAATTGTCATCTCTGCTCCCAGTGACATATTGCCTTCTGTCATTTTCAATGGAAAAAGCTTAGGTGAAAAAGATACAAAAGGAAATAGAGCTGCAAGAATAAGAGGGATCTCTTTTGTACTTATTACTTCTGTCTCTGATTACACATCAGTTGGTTTCTCTCTGCTTGTTTTACCTTCCCATTGAGCTTCGGCATGCTTCCCTGCAGTTCAGCTACTTCTATAAAGACGGGCAAAGCCACAATTTACAGGGGAGGGCAGCAGCAGATGCTGGGTGCAATCCACATGCTCGCAACTCTTCCTCATTGCTCCTGGGGCAGGCGAGTCAGCCCTGGGGCAGCATGCAAGCTTTGGGGACGTTGTCCCATAACCCCTTGTGGTACGAATGAACAGAGATGTGCTGATTTTGTCAAGGCTCTGAAGGCTTGTAGACCCTACAGAGGAGAGGAAGGATGGTCTCATGGATGCAAGCCTGAAATTTATTGTGTGAACCTAATTCCGCTATATGCCACAATGCACTGTCTGTGTATTGGTATAACATTAGAAGAGGGTAGGTTTTTAAATTTTTAAAATTTAAAAAATTAATTTTTTCTTTTTTGAGACCTAAAGAGGCAGATCCACTGTGCATTTTCAGTATGGGAATGCTGCAACGTTCTGGGGTGTTTCAATGGTAAAATATGGAGATGGCTGTGTGGAGGAGACTCTGGGGCAGGTGTCATCTCACTGAGTGTGTGGCACCCAAGGCAGTGCTGCCTGACGGGAAGGGAGTCCTTCAGGAAAGCAGGGCTGCTGGTGTCTGCGATGCTTGCATTCCAGAAACAACAGCTGCTCCGGCTCCAACCTTTGGTGAGGAGGGATTGCAGAAACCCAGCGGCTCAAAATAGGCTTTTGCAGACACTGGGGAATACAGAGGAACTTCTTTTACACTGTGAATACTCTTCGACATCACATCAGTTGTTTCTTAATGTGGAAATGAGTTTGCTTCTAGCACTCTGCTTAAGGATTGAAATTAGTCTTTGCTTGAATTACTTTGGGGCATGCAGGAAGGATATACTTTCCAGGTCTTTCAATTTCTTCAAGATCCATCAATGCTTTTCCTTAAAACCTTACTTGCAATGTTTCTCAGTTATTCATTAAAACGCTCCCCTGGTTTCCAAGTTAGGATCAGAAAACATTACAAATCAGAATTCTTAAAGCTACTTTCAGAAGGGTCTCATGAGTTTTCAAGCTCCTGATGTTTCTGAGCACTTGTCAGGCTTTTCAGTTATTTTTGGCAGAACCAGTGATGTGCCAGCTAACTCTGCCCATCGACAGATCTCAGTCAGTACAGGACATATCAGAGTTGCTGCCTCTGAATGAATTGCTTGAGAAGTAGTATCTCTTAAGTTGTGCCTTTTGAATGATGTATATATCTTCTACCCCCTTCAACACCCACTTCAGCTATGATCGAATTCAAAGAGTGAACTGAAACTGGAAAAGGAAAGGTTTCAAAACATGCTCACTCGAAATTTTGCCTCCCGAGTTTTTCCCTTGTGATCTGCTTTTGCTGCTGTTAGGTGTGCCGCTGTTCCTAATGCCTCCGTAAGCCCATTTACAGTTCTGCTATTTGCTGTGCCTGATTCTGTTAGTCATTATTTTCCATCCTTGTCAGCAATTTTAATCACAGCGATGAAACCAGATTAAAACTATTTAAATATGCTAATATGGTGACAGGCAATTGAATGGCTTTTTATAAATGATTCAGAATCAAACAGCTTCCTGTGCCTCACACAGCTGCACCTTATTAGCTTTGATATTTCTGCTTGTCAAATACATTATATTGCCACTTACTTTCTTTGTGGTCTGACTTACCCTTTTGATTGCTCTCAGTTTATTTCATATTCTTCCCAAATTGCAGTCCCGTGTTTCTCTCATCACAAAGGTGGCTTCATAAAACTGCACCACCAATTGCACCTAATTGCATTTCTTATGCATCATAACCTACCAGAGAAACAGGTGATCGGCCATGAACAGTTAAACAATCACTGATGGGTTTAAAAGGCTAAATCAGGAATTCTTGGCATCCATTTTGCAAACTAGCAAGACTGGAGACTTAAATTAAAACTTTAGAAACCACTGACTAGCAAGACATAGGAACACAACGGTAGCACAGGGTTACCAGGTCTGTCGGTGAGGGGTTTCAGCACGACACCAGGACGGTTACAGGACTGGTTTTATTGCCAAGCTTAATTTGGTCAGCCAGAAGTAAGACTTTATTTCATGCTCCTGACTAACCTAATTACGGTAGCAAAACATTGTGCCTTAGCAGTCTCCAGTGTAACCCTAAATGGAAAAGACAGCGCAGATCCCAGCAGAGAACCTGGCCTCTTTTATAATTCTGGCAGAGTTAGAGGGAGTGGGAATAGAAAAACAGCGTTTCTGGTTTGTAGTTGTCCTGCATGGAGTTCTGCAGGGGATGCAGGCTTTGCTAGACAGTGGGGTCTCTAAACAGCTTTCTTCAAGAAGTTGTTTTCTTCAGTGTTTACAAACCAAGCTAGTAAAGAAACAGTTTGCAAATTCATAACATAAAAATTGAAAATACTGGATTTTTTTTGGTTTAGATGGCAGTGTTTAGAGAACACTAATTTGTGAAATCCTAGAGGGGAAGTTTTCCCAGATATTAACAGTTCAGAAAAATTAGGAAAGGCTAATTTTATGTATTATTTTTTTGCGACATTGTCATGAACCCTGGTGTACTATGCTGTGCTACTGTAAACGCGTATGTTAGGCTGGGAGATGTATGTACAAATGCTTATTTGCAAGAGACTTTAAGTCCATGCACATGTAGCAGTGGTTAGATCTCAGCTGCGGTGTTATATACATGTATTGGTAAAACATTCAAAGAAAATGCTGAGCAGTCATAGTCACCCTGGAGAATGAACTGTGGAGGAGGCCTAGAAAATCTGACCTAAGTCTTCAGTTTGTTGAAAATAGGGAGTATGAATTTTGCAGTACTCTGAGTTGGGCAAGAAGTAGTGAGCTTAACCTACAGAAAGGGAAATTCAGGTTAGAATTACTTTCAGGTCAGGAAAAAGTTGTCTTGGAAGAATTTTAGAGCTGTGCAGGAGATGTACAGTATCCATCGCTGGAGGTCTCCGAGAAACACTCAGCTCAGTGTTGCTTGGGATGATTAAGTTACAGCAAATCCTCAGCTGGGACATAGCCTATAGGTCTGCTAGAGTCCCTTGTTTTCTAATTACTGAATCAAATGGGGTAATAATAAAGTATAAAACCACAAAAAAAACCAACCAACCCACAACAATTTATCATTTCAAATAAAATGCTAACAAAAAATAATATCTGGAAGGCCAGAAACTCTTCCTGCAAATGAATTCTAATTCTAGACTCTGGACAAATAAATGGTAGATGAATTCCATAAGAATTGTAGAAAGAGTTGGAGAGATTAAATAACATGCACATCATTCTTTTCTAAGCAAGATGCCATTTGCATGCTTTGTACCACAACAAATATAAAAGTGCAGTAATTTGCAAAGTCTGTCTTTATTCAAGCAAAAATGTCTCTTACTGTCATGTACACCCAATATAGTCTCCTTGAAAGTGAGCTGGGAGAAAGCGAATCACCTTTGTCAGAAGAAGGAGGTTGTGTGTTGAGGATACCTTGGGATGCCTTGTCTCGTTACATCACCATTGCATGCACCTAAGGAAGTTTTTCATGAGGTAACCAAAATCCAGCTCTTACAGGGATTTACAGTCCAACACGATGAATCATGTTTGCTACCCGGGCATGAGGATAATCTTGATCCCATTGCTACTACTCATATAAGCAGGAGCTTGCTTAATGTAGGAGCAGGCATCAAAAGTGGGCAAATAATTTTATTAATATTCTGCCCTGGTACGCATAAATGAATCTACATGCACAAGAATACAAAACTTGCCTCTGAGTTTAAAGAGCTGATGGAAATAAATCAGTGTCTATAAAACCAAGAGAGAAATGTAATTAATGCCTCTTAGTGCACTCTTCTCCAAATAAGAAACCTCCAGCAAAACAGACAAAGCTACACCTGCAAGCGGCTGGGGAATGTAAAGCGTCACTTACAGCCTCGGCTAATGGAGCTCTCGGTGCATAAAATGATGAGCTCCTAGCCATAGGGTTTATGGAAGATGTTAAATAGTTCAAAGCACATGAACACAAGCTGAACTGAACTTGCTGCTCAGCTTTGCCAAGCGATCTGCAAAAGGGAGATTGAAACGGGAGACGGCAGAAAGCTGCTGCCCTGGCTCCTGTCCCTTCCCCAGCCAGAGCAAGGCTCCTCTTCAGAGTACATTTTCTAGTGTTTGCCTATATGTGATCTGTGATTGAGAGGGACAGATCTGAAGATAATTACACGTTGTTTTAAACATAGCTTTGAATTAATACAGAATTAGTGTTGGGTGCTGAAGCGCTGTTATTCCTTTGTTGAATTATTATCGTCTCGCTGAGTTGGACCAGCCAGAAGATGTTTTTTCTTTTCTCACGTAGATTTATGGTGCAGTGTTCTGTGATTAGAGCAGCAGAAAAGCTGTATTTCAAAATCTGCCAGAAATCTTAATGTAAATGGACTTAAAAAACATCATTCCTTTTGTCAGCTTCTCACTGATCCCCTTCCCACTGAAATTCTCAGCTTTAGCTTTGAATTTTTCTACTTCATTTTCACCTATTTATATTCCAACCTGTGGCCTCAATAATGCAAAATAGTGGTATTTTATTTCTTTCCTGTTCTTTCCATTTTGTATGTCCCAAAGCTTCAGTGCCAGGTCCCAGCTATGAAACGTGGCGCTGATTTAAATTCAGTTCCCTGAAAGATATAATTAGGTTGTGGTCTGCAGAAGATCTGCTTTCCTGGAGTTTGGTTTCACAGAAGGTACAGTTGGAGGAAACTTCCATCTCTATGAATGAGCAGCACTAGGCACAACAGAGTCTTAATCTTGACTCCAGTCTTCAGGATATTTTTAGTAAAAATGAAAAATAATTAAAAAGTGGTAAGAAGATCATAATTACAGAGCTGTTACTCAGTATCCACAATCAAGTACTTCCCCTGGCATCATTGTTAATAGTGTTCAGCTAATCCTTTGAAAGAGTTTTTACTGCTTATACTAAATTCAATTTATTTTCCATTTTCACTTCTCTTTATCTGTTTTTGTGATGATGAAAGCTTGATCCACCATTCATCATTCTTGGTCTTAGTATGATCCATTTTTTAACATTTTAATCTGATTATACCAGCAACGTAGCCCAGAGAATTAGCACAGCAGAGTGTGAGCAGCAGGACATTGTCTGTCTTTTCTCTTGTGGGTAATATTTTTCAGTGGGTATTTCTATTTTTTTAATGAAAACAAATGAAAGGACAGTGCCGAAGAGGAATGTAGGAGAAGGAAGGATTAAGCACAAGGTTTAAATGGGTTAATAACACCCAGGCAGAGTAGTTGTGTGAGACCTTATTAGCATCACTCCCTCCCTGGATGCTGTAACCGTTCAGGTGGGGATGGCTACCCAGTGCTCTGATGATTCATTTTTACTGGCTCTGTATAAAACCACAGAACTAGGAGAAACTTTAGAAAATAAGATATGAGTAATTCTATCAAAAGTGACAAGCCACAGAGCAGACCAGACCTTTGATATCACGTAGATAACCCAAAGCCGATGCCTTGTTGACTTTCAGGAAGAGTAAGACCTAAAGGTCGGTGGTTGTTGGCCAAGGTAGTTGTATTGGTGAGTATTTGGCTGGAAAAATGCAGGTGGGGAAAAGAGATTTCTACTGCCACAGCTTATTGCTTTACCCTTGAGCAACACAGTGGCAAAATTGCATGTGCAACACAACCACACTGCAAAGCTTTTGTCAGCACAGCTGTTGGTCACAAATCACAGCTTACCCGGTGGCTGGGTGAAGGTTGTGTAGCAAAGATCTTTGTCACCACCTGTTGCTATAAGCCCTGTCCCTCCAAAAAAAACCCTCCTGCTTTAGCAATGCTGGCAAAACAAGCAACCCAGACCTTGCTTCGCTTACGCCAGTGTAGATGCTATTAAAAGTTAATATCAGTTAATTGTAGAACTATTTCATTCTATAGCTGCTCCACTAAGTTGTATTGGGAATTAGTTTACAAAGCTTGAGCAGAGACAAGGTTGAGGCAGTTCTTCCTTCAGACATAGTTTGCACCAGAACTTTTTAAATCTTGCCAAAACCTTGCTTGGCTGTTCAGTCTTAATAGTGACATGTTATAGAGGTACCAAGCTATAGAAGTTTATGAGAACAATGTTGCCCAATGAAAGAACCACACAGGTTATTCATTACCCAGATAATACTAATAAGGTAAAAATACATAGTTATACATGGAAATTAGAATATGGTCATTTCCCTGTAAAGCATCTTGTAACTTCTTGCTGCACAGCCATATCCTGGTCAGCTCAAACTGCCACTTTTCTCTGTGACACAGTAAGTTCCAGATGTGACAAACTTTTTCCATAAGATCATTTTCTCCCCCCTCATGTTTGCACTTATTGCAGAGTTCTTGTGCATTTGTGTGCCCATGTAGCAGACATCAGGGGGCATTTTGCTGACGATCCCCAAACTGCCAGAGCAAGGTATGTCGCAAACCTCCCTTGTGTAAAGCTTATGTGCACACACACAGGTCTACTACCACCAGCTTCTCACCAGCTAAGACACATCAAAGATATTATTGGACAAGGTTTTAAGATTCTCTTTGCCTCAAGTCTTTTATGGTATCGAGGTTTCAAACTCACTAACAATTTTTCGCAATCATTACCCCCAAGTCCTAAAACCCCTTGCCCTGTAACATCGGGATTTGGAAAACATACAAGTTACCTGGGGGATGACCATCTCAAGGTCAGGTAACACATCCCTAGCCTGGAAAAAATGTGAGAGTAGAGTGATTTAGCTTTGCTTCACCCTCTGTAGACCAGATTAACTTGAATTGCATCATGTTTGTGGCAGGCTGGGAGTTGCCTGTTCAGAGCTGGGAAGTGTGGGAGTGTGTCCGTGTGTTCAAATCCTCCTGTCAAAATCAGAATCAAGATCAGTTCAGACACGGAAAAGGTGGAAATCTTGGTTAGCTCCATGTAAAAAAGACAAAGGCAAGAGAAGAGAAAGGAGTAAGTTAGCAGGCATATCTGTGAGAGCAAGAAGCTGCTCTGAACATCAAGGTGGGGGGAGTCTTGGGGCACGAGAGAAACAGCAGGAAAAAAGATCATATTATAGGCAGATTCAGGTAGGACCTTTAAAGTAAAAGGTGGGAGGTCTGGACTTGATCTATTAGGAAAGAATACCTGGATTCAGTTGGGCAAACAGTAGGAAGGAGATTGATGGACCTCTCTGAGCAATGTTCAGGACTCTGGCTTGTATGTCACTCCAGCCAGTCCTGTTTCCACTGACCATCACATACTGAAGCACGGACCTGCTAGGAAGGCAATGGAGAGGGACCGGAGCACAGAGAAGGTGGAGAGCAGCTGGGGTAATGCTGGTGTAAGTGTGGCTAATGGAAAAGGCAGTAACAGAGCTGCTGAGATCCCTGAGCCAGCTGATCAACATATTTATTATAAAGCTAAAAGCTCTTAAAGAACAGTCTCCATTTGATAGGCAAGAGGAGGGAATCATGCAAACTGATTAATCTTTCCAAAAGATGACTAATAGCTCATACAAAGGCAGAATTATGTCCCAGCTCTTCTGCCATGAGCTGTTGAACTCACAGTGAAATATAAAAGTGCCATTTTGGGCCAGATTGGGTTAGTAGAACAACTGCATCTATTAGCAAAACTTAAGGCACTGTGAGATACAGTTATTCCATGGAAAATAGTGTGCTGCAATATAAAAGGTAGGTTCATCTGGCATTCTTCATACCTAATGGCTTTGAAACTGCTTTTGTTAGAACAGTGTGGGAGAGAGGAGAGGGGCTTATGAATAGGAGCAAAAAACCTTTAATGTATATATTAACTATGAAATGACTTAGGGAACTTAAAGAAAACAGTTTTCCCTTGGTAGTCAGTTCTTTCTGTCCTTCTGTGTTGGTGTCTTCCTCCATTGTCACGTTGTCATAAATAGGATGGAACATATACTTTAGGTGAATGGACAACTTGCGCTCCAGCTCTGTCACATTTCATTTCTCAGTGACAACGTCCCACCTGGGACATGACAGAGGACACAGGTACCTCAACCCAAATTTTCAGAGTAGTTTTTTTCAAATAAAAAAAAAGTTTTCTAAAATAATGTTATTATAGTCTCATATTGTTTTCATGAAGAGGGAATAAAGCATTTTCACCCATGTGTTAGGGATGTGTACCTAGCTCTGCCTCTGAGTTTGTCACAGCAGACAGCTTGCTGGGGTAGGGCAGGACAAGCTGCCCTGGGGGGCTGGGTCTGCCTGGGAAGCTGCACGGGGAGTCGCAGTAACAGCATGTATGGAAGTGATGTGGTTACCAGTTGTGCCCCTGGGACTGTCCAGTAGCTCCCCTACTGCACATAACCTTCCATGGTTTCATGATCTGGCCTACTGACTCCTTAAATTATTAAAGTACCAGGGTTTTTGTCTTGCATTTATATTTCACAGGTATGCCACTGTTCCCCATAAGCAGACTTCACAGCATGGACAATATAAAGAGCCTGATTAGTTTTCCTTTTGTTTCAGCTGTGTCTTGTGTCTGTAACATGCAGCTGGCAGCACTGTAGTGGGATATTAATTGAATTGTAAAGACTGTTTCCACTGGATTAAAAAAGTAATAGAAACGTTAGACTCAGGTTCTGCCTAAAAATAAAATTAACTGTAGAATGTTAAATTTTAATGGACAGTTTCTGTGATGCTTGGGGGTAGAGTCTTCTAGACTAGGAGTATGCAGAAATATTAGCATTCCTCTGTGCTTAATGGTATTGCAGCATCCCAGTCTGTGTCAATATATCACAATGAATCCCAACATCAATACTTACTTGTTTTGCATACTTGCAAGACTGAGTGATTAATTTAGCAGCCAAATATAACAGAATGACAATTCCCTGCTGGAGACCACTAGAGGAGCAGCATGATTCCCTTTTCAGTAGAGTTGGAGGCCCATGTGTTTTGTTACATCTTATTTCCAGATAGTGCTGCTTAGGTGCCTGCTTGATCGGTTGAACAAGAGGTGATGCACGAGGGAGTCATGGTGCTCACAGGTGAGAGATCGTGTGACCTCTCCCTTCTTGTATTTCCACTGGATGTGAAAGATGGGACAGGGGTTATTGTCTCAGTACACTGCCTGCCGAATCCTTCTCTGGAGCTCAGAAATTCCTGTACCACATTCATACTTTGGGCTGATGTTCTTTTTTGCACAGCTTTCAGCATTTCGCTCAGTCATTGTTCAGCTGTCTCTTGAGATGGAGAGTCCTGCATTTTACTATGTTTTAAGCATTTTGTAATACCCATACAAAATACGCTCCTTATTTAGAGTCTGAAATTCATAGAATCATAGAATAGTTTGTGTTGGAAAAGACCTTTAAAGATCATCTAGTCCAATGCCCCTGCAATAAGCAGGGACATCTCCAACTAGAACAGGTTGCTCAGAGCCCTGTCCAACCTGACCTTGAATGTTTCCAAGGATGGGGCATCTACCACCTCTTTGGGCAACCCATTCCAGTGTTACTTCACCTTCATTGTACAAATTTTCTTCCTTCTATCTAGTCTAAATCTACCCTCTTTTAGTTTAAAACCATTACCCCTTGTCCTATCACAATAGGCCCTACAAAAAAGTCTGTCCCCATCGTTTTTATAAGCCCCCATTAAGTACTGAATAAGGTCTGCCCAGAGCCTTCTCTTCTCCAGGCTGAACAACCTCAACTCTCTCAGCCTGTCTTTGCAGGAGAGGTGTGTCATCCCTCTGATCATTTTCATGGCTTCCTCTGGACCTGCTCCAACAGGTCCATGTCCTGCTTCATTCTGTCTTAAACATCTCACTCTATTTTCAGAAATCCTTTTTGTCTGTGGCATGCAAGGCTGACACAGTCACTCTCTATGAACCAAACTAAAACCACACCAGAATCCCTGAACTAAGTAATTTCAGCTATGCCCACTGAACTCCTAACAACCAGCCTTGTGTCTGCTGTTGAGCTCATGCATACAATACAACTTCGAGTGCTCAGCTCACCTTGGTTCTCAGAGTTGGCCACATTGACTTTCTGTAGATTTCGGTAGGTGACAAGGTTGAGTCTTTCCCCAGAAACCCATTTAGAGGCCTTTACTCTTTTCAGTCTTTTACCTGGGGTTTTGCTCTCCCATAACATCACCTTCTTGGAGGTGTTGTCCATGCCAGGCTGTCAGATGCTGCTATCATTCCTTCTGTACCACCTCTTGCCCTGGGCTGCTTCTCAGCATCTCTGCTGTCAAACCCAGTTGCCTTGGACTCTGTTATGGACTTTGAAGAACAGACTGAATGCTACCACAGAGAGGCTGTTTGACACTGAGGTACTCAATGAAACGATGATGGGGAAACTTAATTTGTTGTTGATTTCATCCCTTGCTCAGGGTGACTGTAACCCTTAGAAAATGTACTTCTTGATATAGAAATTGGAAGTGGTTAAGTGGCATTCAGTCTCCAAGAGCAGAAATGAAAGTGGTCGTATCTGAGCCGCTTGTTACGGTAAAGTTCTGCACTTTGCATAGAAACGAGGACACGGCGGTGTGCCTGTGTATGCATTACCTCTGGAGTCTGGTTGGAGGATGTCAGCTTGCACTTTGGCAGAAACAGGTTCAAATCCCAGCCTTGCCTAGCTGATAACAATGCTTTCTTGTCCTTGTCATACGGGATCTGGTACAATGAGGGTTGAATTTATCTCTTCAGGCATCCATCTCCACTAATAACTGTGTTTTCCACCCCCCAGCCTCTGGTGTGAGTTGCAGGAAACCGCAGAACCCTTGCCAGATTTTCTTTCTGATCAGTTCTGTACAGAGGAGGTATTACAAACGGTTCATTTCCCAGACAAGTGGAGTAGTGGAAATTGTACTTTCTAATTAAAGATGGAATTGCCACTTAAGTAGCCAGACAGGCATTAAGCCACATTCTGAGCTGAAGAAAATGGCTCCGTGTCAGAAAACAGGCATAAATCAGCTGGAGAGACGAGCTTGAAAGTGGTTTGATGCATAAAGAACAGCTCTCAGAGCTTTTCTAAATAGCCTGTGTTCAGTTAAGAAATAACCTGAAATACTGAAGGGATATGCTTCAGACAAACACTGATTATTCAGCTTGATGCAGGAGTACCTGTGATAAAGGCAAGAAATTCTGTGGCCAGGTGATACAGGAGATAAGAGCTGATGTTGTAATTGGCCTCATATGATGTTGCAACCCACAAATACTGCAGGGAGAGGGAGAAGAATGTGATAGGAAATTTGCTTTGGGAGACAGCTGAACCTGTGAATGTCAAGACTTAAGGAAAACAATCAAGAGTTTAATTAAAAATGGGAAAAACATTTGCATTTAAAATATCAGGCCTTTTCATTCTCCCTCTCCAGTTAGCTGCTGTAACTGCATTGAAAGATTCAGAAATACAAAAGATGCTCGCCATAGATCACATCTCTATCACTGCATTAGTAAAAGATCATTTCTTCCAGAAAGACCACTATTGTGAGCCACTGCCCCAGCTCTCTGCTCTGTGGATAAGTCCTGGTGAAATCAGATTATGTCAGTGGAGGAAGGTAAGAACCGCAATGCTGGTGGAATTGCTCCCGAATATCTGAAGATTAGACTTCTCATCAGAGGGATTTTGTCACTCATGACCTTAATTCCCTCACCATTATCCATGGTGGACAGTGCCTCCTGCATGTGTCTCCCCAGTGAAAACAAAAAGAGTTTGTTTTATTTTTGTGTGCGTAGGCTTTGTTTAGGGCAGTGGGGAGGACAACGGTGTCCAAGGGTTGAAACGGCTCGTGGGCTCTCCTGTGAGTACGTGGAGACAGAAGAAAGTTGCTCTGTGTTTTTTCAGTGCTCACTGGCAAAAAAAACCATTTTGCAAGTTGTCTGGAACCATTAGCATTTCAGTTTTATTAGTGTGCTTCCTTCATGCATGTAATCACAGCCGTTGCCACTGCTCCTCTTAGAGGAAGTAATTATCGAAGAAAGAAAGGAGACCTCAAGGTCAGTTTTCTAGTAAAGCGCTTTGTATTTCAGACACCAGCAGTGACACAAGTTCTGCGACCTCCCCCGTGAGCCTCACCTGCCTGAAAATCGGTGTCTTGTTGGTGGAGAGCAGCATTTCCACACGTGTCCTCCATATAAGTGATGGAAGTTTAGACACTTGCCTTGACCTTGTCACTTCCACATGGCTCCTTTGGGGTGGAACGAACCCTTCCTTTACTGATTACAAGGAATTTTCTCTGCTCTCCAAAAAAATGGGGCTTTCAAAGGATTGGCAGTTGGTGTCAATGGGATTTCTTTATGCTTGATACAAGTCAGTCAGACTAGAACTTGGAGTTTTATATATTTATGTATTTTAAAAGAAATTTACAGGTAAGTAAAACGGTATGACACCGGGCTTGATTTTCCTGTTTGAGGCTTTGCCCAATTTTCTAAATCTGTGGAAAGTGGGAGCAAACTTTGTTATTCTAAAACGCACTCGGGTCTCACCTTTCAACACGTAGAAAAATGGCATACGGGACAGGGGAAAATTCAATCCCTTAAACCTATTTGTATGGACATCGAATAGTCTCAGTTCCTTATATGACAGCAGCTGCTTAGCTGTGCTGCACAAAAGGGCATGATGGCCCTTTTTTTTGACACCATTAAAACCTCTTTCTTTTTCTATAATACTTCAAGCTGCACTTTCCCTGGGTGGTTGCCTGTCAACTGTTGTGCCCGTTGGCTCGTTGTAAATACTTTTCTCTTTATATGTGAATCAGAGGGGAGCAAACTTTCAGGAGAAGCAAATGCCAGATGCAATTTTTGGTAGCTTTTTGTGGACTTTTCTGAGCCAACGTCTTTCTCCCTTCCTTTCATCTGAGAATCAGCGAAGGTTGCCTTGAAGATCCAGTGTTGTTTATGCTTACCCATGTGGAACTGCAGGGCTCAAAACTTCGCTGGTTTTGCTATCATTGCGCTCTGAGAGATGTGCTGTGAGGATAGGGACTCGACATAACATTTCTTTTCCTGTCATCTCTGATGATGCAGATGCACAAACGAGGTTCTAGCTGTTTACTTGCATGTTAATTTTAAGCTTAATTAGTAACACAAGGGGTGCGGGGAATTACTGTTTGACAAATGGAAAAGGACACATTCAGTAGGAAAATGAAGCAATGTTTATTTTTAAGCTCCTAAGAGGCTGTTGCAAACTATGAAGAGAAAAGGAAAACAGAGTTGAACTATAGGAAAAGTACTTGAGAGTGTGTCCTTTCAAGCACCCATTCCTGTAGTTTAGAAGACTGATGACTGCAAATATACAGAATGCAGCAAAATTGTCCTGTATTTCATTTGCTAGAGGAACAAGAGCCAGTTTGAACCTGGATGTTCTTTCACCAAAGAAGATATGGGACTAAATTACACAGAAGGAAACATTGGCTATAACCTCTGTGCTGGTTACGTCTGCCTCCTAAAAGCAGTGCAAGTACCTATCTGGTCAAGTTGTTCAACTGACAGAGAGAGATTTACATTTTAAAAAGGTTTTAAGAAATTTATACTCTTCCTAGAAGTTTCCTCTGTTTTATTTTGAGGGTCTTACCTCATCCATCAACCGTACTGAATCACAGTGGAGTGTCTGATTTATTTTCTCCTAGGGGACACCTGTTCGGGTGCTTTCCTGTTTATGACTGTGTCTTTGTCCCAAGGCTTTCTGATGATCTTCTCTTAGTGTTGTCGAGACGTAGGACTTCAAGTTAAATGGATTTCATAAAATAAATTTCATGCTTAGGTTAGCTTCTACTTAAAAAACTTCTACCTCCACTAGACTGAATGTACCTGTGCCACTTCTATTTCTCTTTGTCTTGTACTGATCTATTTGTTCCCTTCTGTTAGCTATGTTCAACCCAAAGCCAGTCTTTGGCAAATAAGAAAAGTGCATTTCTACTGAAGGATGTGCTTGGTCTCCCTGTGGCCAGCAGGTAAATCACAAGCTACCTGGACGGGCTGGTTGAGGATCCAACCTTCCCTTTCCAGGGCTGACAGCCATCCCACTCCACTGCCCTGTATATACTGAGGGTGTAGAAAGGGGTCAGGGGAGCCTGAGCGCTGGGCTAGCAAGCCTTGGCTTGGGATTGAAGTCAGGAAATAAGAGAAAAAAGCATCCTATATAATTTTATCCACTGGCTCGTCTGTGATTCCTGTAATCCATTAATGGCTTTATTCTAGCCTTGTGTTGGTTAAACAGTCAATAGAAGAGTTCATTTCCTCACCCTTATCTGGCCACGGCTGGGGCACAGGGAGTATGGCTTTAAGGACCCCTGCCAATCTGCTTTACCCCTAAACCTTCCCCTTCCTAGCTGAAAAGCAGCCTTTGTGAAGAATCTCACCTGCTGTTATTTCTAAACTCTTTCTTAGACTGCAAAATGGTGCCAAGGGTCATATAAAAGCTGATGGAAGAGTCAAGACCTGGTCTGAGGGGTAGGACATGTGTACAAATGCTAAACAACGGCACCAGTTATTCAGGGGACAAGATTTAACCCTGGCTCAGGTCGTACTGTTGTCCTCAGTGTTTTTAGAGGCAATATCTCACCCTTCCCGGCTGTACGTGCCGCTCGCTCACCTGGAAAGACGGAACAGCAAGATCAAAGTGCGTGCAGCAGCTACATTGCACTTGCAAGGTACTTTAAAGTTTTGCACTTGTGTTCTTGGGAAGACTGCAAGCTGTCAGTTGTACAACCTCAGCAAAACATGATGGCTTTGCTCCACAGCTTGCTTTTGATTCTGAGAGACTCTGGAGGGCCAGCACTTGATTTATTGTTGGAGGAAAAGACTGTAAAAGTTCAGTAGGAGCAGGTGAAGGGTGGGAATTACTATGCAGCTTATGCATCAAAGCTAAGAGGTCACAGTTCCTGCAGCATTTAAGCTTTGAACGATTATCTCTTTGGAACAGTACTTTGCACAAGAAACTTGTCTCAGGTCCTCTCAGCAGCTGGGGATCCTTCTGGTTTTGTTTTGTTTAAAATGTCATTCATCAAAAGGGCATGTGGAGAGGGCACACTCAGTCACCCATGCTGAAGGTTATGAGAAACAGCTCAGCACTTCTCATCACCAGAGAGGACTCCTTCCACCGCTGTCCTCCAACAGGATTCTCCTCTTGGTGCATTTGTGCTGGTGTGGGAGCGCCGTGCAGAGTTGCTTTGTTGCCTGGTTTGATCCTGGGTGTTCGCCTCACCAGTGCCCACTCTGCAGGGAGAGCGAAACCCAACAGCACCTTCTGGTTTTGCTGGTCCCTGGGAGACCTCTTGCAGAGACATTAGGCGCTTCTTTCATTTTCCCCACCCCCAGCTCTGTCACTGAAACTTCAATGGCCAATTGTTGTTAACATTTGATATAAGCATTGGTGTTCAGCATGTTTCTTCTTGCATGTACAAAGAGTTGAAGAGTAAAGAGTATGTCTCTGCCAGGTATCTATTCTGTTTCAATCTGCAGACCAGGTTTGAAATCCCATGTGGGTTGTAAAACCTGTTGATGTGGTTTTTGTATTTTTTTTTTTCTTTTTTCTTTTTTTCTCCCCCTTAGAAAAATACAACTTTGGTACTTGGAATTGGGCTGTCTTTTGTTCCTTGCTAAACTGGTGAGCGTTTAAAAGAAATTTCGGTGTGGCTGGCAATGAAGTGAATTTACTCGGGGCTTCTGAGTGAAGCAGCTGGCTACGCATAGATATATCTTCATTGTCGTGTATGAGCTGATCTATACAATTTTAATTCTGCTGGTTTACACCCCCCCTGAGAAACCATTTACTTTTCCTTGAAATAACAGGGATTTCAATGGAAATGGGATTGGTTCCCAAATGCTGTCTATTTTCCTGGTTTTGGGAGGAACTTTCAAAATCATTGACAAAGCTATGAGCACTTACAAGAAATCTACCTCTGATGTTTACGGTATGTTAGCTATCTTTATTTCTGTTTTTTAAAAACGTGTTACAACTTTCCTTAGAGCTTCAAGCTGTTAGTGCATTCTGTATTATTTATAGATAAATGTAGTATATAGCATATGTGGGGAAATAGTAACCTTCAGCAGCCCTCTGCTGAGTTGCTTAGAAGGAAAAAGCCCATCCTATGTTTTAAATTTACCAGCTTTAGTAAAAGTAAAAAGGCATAGAGAGATTTCTCCTTCCTCCTTCAGACTGAGCTGAAGCCAAATATTTTCTGTCTTCCACGAGGGACTAAGTGAAGGATGTTCAGAGCTTCCTCAGCAAGGTCTCCTGAAATCACAGGGGAGAGGATCTCCTTGTCATGAATTCAAAAGGCACCAGTACAAACTCTGGTTCTCAAACCAGCACTCACTAATACTTTTCTCTCTTTATGAAGTCAGCTTTCCCTAGATCAAAGAGGGAATTTTCTAGATCTAAGAGGCATGTAAGGGTGTGTGTTCTGGTCATATTTGCTATGCACAGGTTATCCGATGTTGTTTCAGAAAGTTCCTGGACTACAGTTGCGATATTTTTATTGCAGTGTTCTATTTTTCCATTGCTTAGCATTATTATTTCACCTGGCTATTTCAATGGAATGTTAATATGGAAATTATAACCCTATTTTCTTCTCCTGCAGAGAATGGTGAGTTTGGGTTTGGTTTGTATATTTATTTATTTATTTATAAAATGTCAGGATATAACTTCATTTTTGCTGGCAAAGTTTTAGGTCAAAATCATCTTTTGAGTACATGGCTATTATAACTGAGTTGAATCTGACAACTTTTTGTCAGTCTTCTGCAGCTGGATAATAATTCTATTGAAGTTCGTGTAACAATTCAATCCCACTTCACCTGCTTTTGCCAGTCACTCATGCTCAAGTAAATCTTATTAATAAGACATAATGCTACAGGCCTATGTTGACTTTGATCCTGTTCTGCTTTAAGGATAACTCCCACCCTTTTCCCTGCGATATCAGTTTCCTGTTCTTTGTGCTCCTACAGATAATACGCTGTATGTTTTCAGGTTTTGTGTTGGTCTTTTTGCTTTACTTTCTTTATGCATTGTTTTTATATATTTATTCTGCTCCCCTGATTGAAATTATTAATGCAAAACTTCTCTGCTCAAGTCTCTTTGCATTTTTATGAAAGTTCATATTACTCCCCTCAGAGATACTCTTGTCTCGAATTCGCACAATAACTTTCCCATGCACTTAAATTTTTCCCTTAGAAAAGAAATTTGTATCCTCTCTTAAGCTATACATGAAGATTTTTGCTCTGGTCTGTCCACTTGAATTTGAAGAATGAGAAAAGATGATTCAACTTGATCCAGATGGAAAAAGAGAAAGTTTTTCAAATCCAGAGGACATTTCTGAACAGTTTGTTACTGAAACCCATCCTTATTACTGTTACATTCTACTATCTGGGAGCTCATTTAGGGACTAAGTTATCCCCCATATTTTATAATGTATGTGGAAACAGCTATTAGTTTCCCTGCTGGTGAATGCAGGGCTCTTTTCGATTTTGTGCGTTCATGCCTTTTTTTTCCAGCATCTTTTAAAATTATTTATGGAATAGGATTTTTACCTACTTTTAGAAAAAGAAGAGTGGTATTTTCTTCTTTCTTTCACAGACTGCTTCCACCCTTGATGAAAACCTAGGTGTTTGCACTACATCTCTTTATGCCTCCTTACTCCAGTTCATATGTTAAGGGAGATTTGCTGGTTCTGTGTTGTCTAACGCAGTAGTTCAGGTGCTTCTTGTTAGCCTGGTTGGCTGCATTCCCATCTTTATGTGTGATGTTATAGTGCTGCTTATCAAGATGATAGATGAATAACCTGACTCTGTGGGATCTGAACAAAAATAATACCGCATGGAAAGGAGGATTAATAAAGTAAATCAAAATAACGAAATAATTTCTAGAAAAATGGTTTCCTGGTCTGAATTCTGTGTGATATTCCCCTAATAGAGAAGACATTATCCTCACATATTTCCCTATAATACCCAGATATCCCTCCTTTTCTTCTTCCCACTGAGATGGTGCGTGTCTTACTCCTGGGTGGCTCCACAGAGGAAGTCCACACGCACCAGGAGCAAGAGCAGTGGATGATTTGGGCTGCGTGAGGTTTTGTCTAGTAGAAGGTTGTGAGGCTCCCTGTGACGAGTGGGCTGAATTTCTCTGATTATTCAGAAAGACAGTGTGTGTATATATGTGTGTGGGTGTGTGAGAAAGGGCTGGCAATACAGCAGGAGGGCAAAGCGTTTGGTTGGTGTACGCTCTTTTGGGAGGGAATGACCAACACAGCAGAGAAATGGAGCTGGAATTTTAATTTTGGCAGTGTAGGAAATGGTCAGAAAGAACCATTTAAGGCTAAACACTCCCTAGACTGATGCTAAAGCAGACTGGTCTTTCTGATTACACCTTCTCCTGAGCCATTACAACAGACTCACTGTCTTCTGCCAGTATGTCTGGACCTACACAGTTCATGGCTAATGGTCCTTCATATGAGCTGAGCAAAGGTGCTTTGTCCTTTGGTATCTTGTCTTCCCTGGGGCAAAAGTAATTTGCATCCTCTTTTGCTTTCCTCTGCTGCTGTTTTTCCCTAACAAGGAGGAACCCTGGTATTTTTCCAGTGTCTTTTACCTAGGTGTGTTGAGGAGACCTAAATACCACCACTTCTTCCTAAATCCTCTGCTGTCACTGGTAGTACTCTAGAGGTAGACATCAATCAGGCCTAATGACTTTTCTTTCTCTGTGGTAATACACCTGGCTCCATTAACTTCAGAACATGAGGCCCCATCTTTCAAAAAACATCACTAGTTTGACAAGTTCAGGTCCTGATGTGAAGAGCCTGGTGGTGAGGGAAGAGGAGAGCCACATCCCACCCAGCCTTCACACACTGTTCCTTCCCTGAAAACGCTTGTGCTGATGTTGATCATGAGCATAGGGCAAGTCCAAACACGGAGCTCAGCGTGAGCTGGAACACAGCAGTTTTAAATGAAAGACAGTTTCCAGCAATCACCAGCAGCTGCAAGAGATAACTCAAGGAGGCACCGCTACCTTCCCACGCCATCAGCATCAAGGGCAGCCATCGTGTGGAGAGGGCCACAATGCAAACAAAATGAGTCAAACTGTCTCTCCCATGGACTCTGCTCCTACCCCCCTAGAGGCACAGCTAGCCTCAAGCCCCACTTTGCCTTCCAGTGAGGATGAGGGCTCTTTCCTGCCTCTCTCCATTTTACAGCCAGGATCAGTCCCGAAAAGCTTGGGAGATGAACATAGGCCTCCTGGTTCAAAAGTTGCTGCTGATTTTGCTGGGCTGTTGTCCTTCGCTTGTCTTTCTCCAGACATTAGGTTTGATTTCTTTTTAAGAGGTGCTGAGTAAGCAAACATTAAAGAATAAAAAATTTATAAATAAGTGCCTTGATTTGTAGCGATAGAAAGAAATAACTTAGCATGGTACTTCTTTCCCCTGCTGTCCCACCTCTGTTATCTGAGGAGATGGTTATAAGACAATTCAGAGCCTGGCCCATGCTTTGTAAAATACAGACTGTCTTTCCCCACAGTGATGCTCTGAAATGGGTTTTTGGGAGGAATTTCTTGGATTGCCCTGGGATCTCTCATTTTGGTCTTCCCATTCATCAGCTCTTGTTAATACTACCTCTAATCTTAGGGAAAGACTAAATGTCCGTAAGAGTCACCTGCTCACAGACTCTAAGGTCCTTAGACAGCCATCAGAAGTCATATTCATCCCTCTGGGATAAAAAACCTGTTTGTATTTATACATGCTTTCTCTCACTACTCATCTGGTATTGGGAAGGAAATAAATAATTTTATTCATTTGAGGACTTTTAACTATCACTCACTTATCACAGAACATATCTCTGAATAATAGTGGTGGAGTAGGGCACTTGTATCTGTGCCGTCTTCACTGTATTTCTGTACTTGAGCTACAGCAGCTGAAATGAGCAGTGATAGATATAGCATAGATGGAGCAGCTCGGTGAGGGTGTACGGCCAGCTCACCCAGAGCAGCACGGAGCACTCGTGTGATGGGGTTGTGCAAGGACTAGGCAGTGTCAGACAGCACCCTGACCACGTCTAGTGAACCGAAATGCCTCCAATTTGTCAGCCCTGGAAGCAGCATCTCCAAATCTGTCCAAACTCGCTGATGACAGAATCATCTCTTTACAGGAGACTCTCAGAAGCACATCTCCAGCAACATGCTCAGCGCTTATGTCAGCAGAACGGTGGCAGTTTCACAATGTGAATTATTTCCTAACTCAAAAAAAAATTATTAATAAAATGAGGGAGTAAAAATGATAGCTTAAAAAAGTGAACCTCATAAAAGTAAATTGAGTTCAGTAAAGTCAAATGAGATACAATGGTCTTGTATTTTTTGGCTCCCCAAAATCTTGTTAATTTTAGGTCCTAGTCTCTGAAGTGTTTTACATAATGAGATCACTAAAAATAATTAGGTATGTGTTGCTGATGTAAAGGAAATTCCAGCAGTGATTGTATATAAACTTATAAGGAATTGCTGCTGGTGGAGTTCCTGGACATTGGAGTTGGAAAGAGGATAATTATTGTAGAAATCTTGTTGACATTAGTGAGTGGTTACATGAAACTGTCCTGGTCTGTTAAAGGCAAAACTGTTTTCTCAGAAATAAGGAAATATTTTTCCCAACAAGGATATTGCTTGGTATTGCTGCCATTCATCTAAGAAGAACCACGTTCCCTTCATAGGAGAAATATAACACACCATACCTGTACATATAGAGCTATATTTTGCATAGGACTGTGTTTCAGATAAGACAAAAGGCACCTAAATAATCAAAGCTGGACTCATGGTTTTGGGCAAATTCTTATCTTTTCCTGCAATTATCAATTATTATGAAGGCACATCTCACTTCATGCCATTTCCATCTACAAGATCACAAGGAACCGGTAGCTTGCAATTACCACCGGGAATCTGGGGGCAGAGGAAGCTGTGGGTACAAGCATCATTACAGAAGCCTGTAGGGCCAGGACCTGCCTCTGGTACCAGCCGTCACCTCCTGCAGGATTTGGAGTCCAAGCCAGAGCTATGGGGAACCCGAAGGCATGGCTCAGCATAGCCCGAGGGCCAAGTGGTGCCCAACTTGGGGACAGCTCTGGGGGTAAATCGAAAAAAAACCAAAATAAGTCAGACTGGGGTTTCCCTGTTAATCCTTTTCAAAACAGCAGTCACCAATAGCCTGCTTTTTTTGGAGCCAAGGACAGCCCAGGCTCTTGTGTCTGTGCTCCTCCTGTGCAGAGGCATGTGAGCATCTCCATGTCTCCTCATGCTGAGGTGCTAGGAATACTGCAGGATTGAGGGCGATGCACAAGTAGTTTTCCTTGGGTTTTTGATGGCATTTTCAAAGTAAGGCATAGTGGTTCTGCTTCTGCTGAGGAGCTGGGGAATAACAGCTCTGTGAAGGAGGAATTTTGTCTTGATGCTTTTCTGTCAGCAGGAAGGAGGGCTGGAGAATACTAACACAAAATCCCACATAAGAAGGCAAGGTTCATAATGAAAACAGGGAGACTCCATGAGGGCAGGAATATTTGTGTGGCAAATGTTGCCTGCTTGCAGGCCAATTCCTCTTTGCACTTGGCTTGTTCTTGGCTTCTACTAATTATTGATCTTGGTGTGACCCAGCTAGCTCTCAGCCCTCAGAGCCAGAAAAAGTGCTTTGAATTCTACTGTCTGCTGCACAACAACTGTTTTCTTTTGCTGTCAGCTTCCATACAGGCTAATAATGTCTTGTTGTTTTGGAAGTGGAAATGCTGTATGCCTTGGGAGGCTTAGGTTCACCTCTTGGCAGATAATTGAGTCTGAATGTCACTGAATCAGCTTCTTAAAATGATTCAGTTTGATTCAGTGCTCTTCCATGAATTCAGAACTATTCTTTTGTTTGCTTCACTTTTTCCTTAAAAGCTTGCACGCCTTCAAAAGCAAACTCCAGGTAAAAGGCTATTGTTAAAGTGCCAAAACTTTGTGTTCAGTGCCAGCGTTAAAAAGATACTGGAAGCAATTACTCTAGCGCTAATAAGGGTAATTGGAATTGTTTGTTTTAAAGGGAGCATGGTGGTTTTAAAAGCCTAAAAGCTAGTGAATTCTGCAAATATAAAGATCATCCTCAACAGGGAATGATTTCATTTATTGTACAGATGTGAGCTCCTACCCTGGACAATGAGTACTGAGAGCAACAGGGTTAGGAATGTATTGGCTTTTAGAATAATTGGCCTGATAACTTGAGTCATAGGAGAGACCTGACTTCTTAAATCCTGGTCTTCAGATAAACTTTGTGGTAGTCCCACAATTTGAGAGTCTTTAGAGCAATTTCTATTAAGAGACCAGTTAAACTGAGCTCATGCTTACAAGGAAAAGAGAAGCTGAACTGAGATCCTACTTTCAGTAATAGTAAAACTGTTACTTGCTTAAGTGGGAAAAATTGCCTTAATTACTTATGTTGGGAGAAGAGTTATGTGGTTTACAGATACTGTAAAAAGTGATTTCGTGTGTAAAATTAATCCAAACTGTCAAAAATGCCCTCCTAAAAACCAGGGAAAAGGCTGCTGGAAACCAGTCTAAACGTAAGCTCATAACTGAGGCATAAAATATTCCTCTGTGTATCTGAAAAGACAAGAATAGAGTAGCAGAAATAACTATATTGGGAGCATTTGAAGTCCAGGTAAACATGAGTTAATGAGGCTTAAGCTTCTTCCACTGAGGTGAAAGTAACTTGTATTACACGGTACTTGCTGTGGGCAGCAGTGCCTGCGGATGGTTATCAAGGCTCAGCCCATGGTAGTTGTTCCTCAGTAACCTGATCGTACATATATGAACCTCAAAAAAAAAAAAAAAAGAAAAAGGCTCTGAACACTTCATAAAGCACCAGGGCTAGTGGGACTGGATTTTTACTTTATCCTTATCTGGAAGATCAAAGCTGCTGGCTGTCTAGTTTGTCTTCTCCTCTCATACTATGGCAAGCAGCCCATTTACCCTATAGGTATGTAACAGATGATCAAAAGCTTTTATGCTTTTTCTGGCTGTATCAGCCAGCTTAATAAAAATAAAGTCGTCTTCCCTGTGCACATTGCTTCTCTTGTGTCCTTAAAAGCCTATAGCGTTATCACTGCCGTATCCTTAACACATACAAAATGAGAGGGAAAACAGATGAGAAATGAAGAATTAACCCCGTATCACGCCTGCCTGATGGAGGATAACACTGTATCATTCCATCCCACTCAGTTAAGATAGACATCTACTGAAACTGTATCTATTTTAGTGTTAAGAGTATTCAGGTTTAACTGAATAAAATATTTTTGGTATCTCTTACTTGGCTCTGATCTGATCCACTGAAGTCTGGATGCTTCTCTGTTGACTTTATCAAGCTCCCAGTGAAAACCATTCAGCAGGTGGTAGAACCTGCTCAGAACTGTCTGCAGTTAGGATAGGAGACACCCATGTCTCTAAATATTGACTTTCTCCTTTGTACCCTGCTGTGAGTGGCATTTGTTGCTCTCTGTTCTCTCTTTAAAGCCTGATTTCTAATATCGAGGAGCTCAACATAATCCTGACTCCTTTTGTATTACTGAGCCAGAGACTCCTTTTGTGATATTGAACCAGTTAACCTCTGATCTATTAATATTAAACTATAAAATTCAATAAGTAAGGGCAAGGCTTTAAATAATTGAGCACAGGCTAGCAGGGTAATTGGATATTATGAACTGGGGGTGAAGAAGATCTAATAATCTGGGGAGAGATGTAAATCCATAGAGAAAACATCTCTAGAGAATTACTTCTTTTTAATTTCAAGGCTGCTAGGCAGACCATGCGTAATACATATACCCGCAAACTAGTCTGTCAATACTGTGTAAGTTCAGGAGGAAAATATGTATAATGCTGACATGACCAATATGGAATATGTGCCAGCTGGAGTCCAAATCATTCGGATGAATATTTCTTAATTAGCTTAGGAAACATGTTGTAATTCAAATATATGAACACTCCTAAGCATCTTCATGATTTATTCATGGCTATTCCTAGCTGCTGTGGAAGCAAACCATACCATACTACAAGCCTCTTAGCTTCCTCTTGATAATAAAACCAAATCCAGTGGTAATTAATTCCTTATCAAGTTATTAGTCCTGTGCCCCGGAAGATTTTTCTCAGGCAGTGCTGCAGGGAAAACGTTCAGATCCCGAATTTTCCTTATTTCTGATGAGGTTAAAATACTTAGATTTATCTTATAAGATCACTGCAGTTGGAGACCCCAGAATTTAGGGCAGGGACAGAGAGCTCCTGTTGACACAACGGTGTTTAAAATCAAGCTTTTGTTTTCATGAAAGATACTGGTGCTTGGATCTGAACATTTTCAAGGAAATCTTGAGAAGGCTGGTAGGTAAATGTCTCTTGCTATTCCCTCCTGACATTTGCTTGCAAAAGTTGAGTCAGTTTGCACATACTGTTGAAATTGCCTGCAAATATCCACCAGTTCACAGCAATTGCTCAGACTGTGATAGAGAATAAGATTTTGGTATGATTAAGTCAAGACAGAGTCTTACTGGGCTAATGCATTTTGAACTCAATGGGACCTCTCATGTGGTTAGAATTAAGTGCCCATATAGCTCCAAAATTAGTAGACAAAGCCTAGATTTCACTGTCAGTTTATTCACTCCCTTTTTAAGGGCATAAAACCAGACACGCAAATTGTACGTCTCAAAACAGGTGGCTACGAACGGCACCCTCAAGTAGCTTTGAATCTCTGTTAGCCCTTTGTTTTAAAAAACTGGATTGGAAAAAGGGGTATTTACTGCTCCTGAAAAGAGCAACTCATCTTCCTGAGCACCCACTGTTCTTAAAGAGGAGAGAAAATCCTCCAGACACTTGAAATATTGACATCTATAGCTGGACCAGTCATCCCATCTAAGTGACATGCACTGAATCTCTCCGTGATTCAGCCTCTGTGTGTGTTAAGAGTTGCTACATGAACTTATTCCTACAGCCAGCTGTATCCAGGGAAGAGATGCTTGAATTGTTTGCAATGAGAAGCAAAGAAGAATTCAGGCTTATATCCTCTTCTGTTTTCCTTCGAACCTCTTTCTAACCAGGGTCCCACGTAAAAAAATGGGGAACTCTTCATCTTCAGCAGGGAAAACACAGATGTGAGTTCCAATACAGCAGCTATTCTTGTTGACACAGGCCATTTGGATAACTGTTCATATTCAATGCGTATTCATGACTACCTAGTGATCTCAATAAAAACCCTGAGGTCCCTGAGTAGCACACAAGGCAGAATCTCTTGTCTTAAATTAATTCTATTCAAGGCTTCCTCTGGAGTCCCAAGTAAAATCAGAATGGTGTCAATGTCCCTAGAAAGCATGAAGAGACAGCTCTGGAGGTAAACTTAACATCTCAGCTCAGCTTTGGCATTTATTCATTATGTGGTAATTCCCAGTGAGGCTCCTACAATGTTCTGCCGGAAATATACACAAATGGAAATTCTCCAAAAGAGGGAACTTAGATGCTGTTTATAGATTAAAAGTAGGTTATCAGGAAATTAAATTATTTTCATAAAATTTTGGCAGAAAATCTTCAAGGTCTCTTGGGCTGAAATAAAAAAAGAGAAAAAAAATTGCACTGATTTATTTCTATCCATAATTTCTGATGACTTCGGTGGTCTGTGGAATTATGTCTTCTGTGTCAGCAACATTGCTATACAGATCCAAATGAAAACATATCCCTCACCTTGAAGAGCAGACATAAATGCTATGAAAAGAGAAACAGCACAAAGTGTAAAAGAAATTTCCCTCTTTAATCCACTTTTATATCTATGCTACAAGCTTTGCTGCAAGACCCTTCATGCTAATCAGTCTATATCCTCCTTTTACAGCTTAAACAGAAAAATGAGTGATTCAGCTTTCATACCCTCTCCAAACACAAAGCTCACTGGCTTGTTTGTGAATCCTTTCTTTGCTCTTTCTTAATTGCATCCACGTGTATTAGCAATCACTCATGTCTCTAATAATGTTGCAAAACTTACAAAGGGTGAATGCCAACAGTGGAAATACTGAAGTGTGAGTGTAATTGTGCTAATTAACACTGTGTTCTTTTTTGTTATGTGGGGGTGGGATTCTGTTTTTGCAGTGTGCTGCAGAAATAGCATCCCTCAGGCATGAAGAGATTGCTTCTAGTAACCCTAGCCAAAAGAAGAATTAGGAGTAAACAAGAGGGTTTTTCCTTTTTTTCTTTTTCTAAAAAATTCTTTCTAGCTTTGATTTTGTGTGAAATGAGAAAACTTGCACTTGTAGTAATTGTTTAGTGTTATATTTAACCAGTAAAATATGTCAGGCCTCACAGATTGGGGTGATAACAGTGCAACTCAGGTGGCAATTTATTTATTTATTCATTCCCAATTTCTACATGCGCGCGCATTAACGGAACACCTTTTCCTGGATCTAGACACCCTACCAGATAATTAAAAATTCCACCAAATTAAGACAAGAAAGAGCACTGGCAAAGTAGGATAAGCCTTTTTGGACACTAAAATAGTTGTCTGCAAAGACCAGATTTCTCCTTTCCACGTGTCCCTCAGATCATCTCAACCCTTATGTGCAAACACAGACGCTGTATCTCCGAAGCCCAGTTAAGACCATACCCAATGGGATTTTCATGTGCCCTCAAGAACAGCAGACCTGGGGTCCTTTGGAAGCAAAGAAAATGAGGATTACAAGCTGCAGCATTCTCACAGAGCATATTCCAGCAGTAGCTTCCTTTCATATGTTCAAAGCAGGGTTCAGCACTTCTGTCAGTCTTATCTATGGGAGCATAGGAAGAGTGCCTTGGCTTAGAGAGAAGCCGTGACAAGAAAATACACTGATCCAGAGATACAGAAATGTTGCCAAATGCTGAAACAAAATACTTCAAACTAACATAGAATTATAGAAATTGTACCCAGGCGTTTTAAAAGACTTACTGGATATACTTTATTTTTTTCTTGGTTTAAGGAAACCACGTAGAACTCGCTCTCTACCTGTATGCATACGTGTTTAAAGATGTTCAGTTTTGCAAGACCAATATCTCAAAAAGTTAGAAAGTGCGAGTGTAAAAGAATTATACTCAATCTTTTTTTGGTCACTTTGGGCATATGCTGTCATGGTATTGACTTCAGTAATTTGTAAGTATAGTTGATTTAATTTCCACAGGATTTCTATGTTTTAAGACCGCAGCTTTCCTATTTTTTTGTACTCTTAGATGTCACCTGGCTGCAGAAGGAGCAATGCGATGGAATGTTTTGCTCAGTTCCTGCAGTCTTGAGTTAGACCCTTCTCAGTACAAACAGTATATTCAGAAAGTAAAGTAGACGCACAGGCATGGCTGCACACCTGCACGTGTTTGTTGGGGTTTAAACCCAGCCGGCAACTAAGCCCCACACAGCCGCTCGCTCGCTCCCCGCTGGTGGGATGGAGGAGAAAATCAGAAAGGTAAAAGTGAGAAAACCTCATGAGTTGAAATAAAGACAGTTTAATAGGTAAAGAAAAAGCTGTGTGTGGAAGCAAAGCAAAAAAAGAAATTCGTTCATCACTTCCCACGGGCAGGCAGGTGCTCAGCCGTCCCCGGGACACAGGGCTCCAGCACCAGTAACGGGGACTTGGGAAGACAAACGCCATCACTCCTGGTGTCCCCCCCTTCCTTCTTCTTCCCCCAGCTTCATACACAGAGCATGACATTCTATGGTATGGAATATCCCTTTGGCTAGTTCTGGGATGTCCTGGCTCTGCTCCCTCCCGGCTCCTTGTGCCCCTGCTCACTGACAGAGCAGGGGAAACTGAAAAGTCCTTGACTTAGGGCAAGCACTACTGAGCAGCAACTAAAACATCACCATGTTATCAACATTATTCTCATACCAAATCCAAAACACAGCACTGTACCAGCTACTGAGAAGAAAATTAACCCTATCCCAGCCACAACCAAGACAGTGATGTAATCTCTAACCAGATCCAACCTTTAGATTCCCTTGATCACCTGGGCTGGAGTGAGGTAAAGTGAATTTTGCACTTACTGACTACGAGGGGAGGCTGCGGGAAATATGTGTCATAGACAGATATCCAAGGCTGACACCTGAATTTCCTTTCAGGAGTATTTAGCAAAGAGGCAGGGGTATGTCATGAGGATAGCGGTAAGTCTACAATGCCAAGTGGAGTCCTGTATGCCTGCTTTCTGAGGCACAGAAATATTTCCAGTTCAAGTGTGATTGCTAGTCAGCAGAATGTATGGTGAATGTTTATAATGACATGTATTTTACAGCCTGCTCCTGGTTTCTTCCTAACTGATTGCATGGACTCTGTAATAATGGGTGCAGGTGTGTTCTTATACAGTAAAATAATAGATCCGTATTCTTCAATTCACTAAAAGCAAGCACAGTTTCTGTGCAGCTCATTAGTCACGGAGCAAGAAATAGGAACATGACATGCATTCCTGATGGCAACATTTTGCTGGGAGTGTGCTGGGCATGCTGGTGGCTGGGCAAGTGGGTATCCAGGTGTGCAAAAAGCAACCTCAGGTGCAATGAGCTAACAACAGCAGAGCCCCATGTGAAGAGAAACCTGAAGTGGCCCATAAATTACAAACCTGTTGCTGTCAGCTGATGGTACTATAGGTGGGCCACTCCTAGTGCTATCTGCAATATGCCAGCACTCTGCAGAGTTTCAAGACTGGTTGGGTTTTGGGTTATGGACCTCAGGTTTCTTTTGGACAACTAGTCACTGAAGCTAATGACCTTTGCACAGGAATTAACAGGGAAAGAGGTCTTTAAGGAGAACAAGGCCATGTGAAGAACAGGATGTGGCAGTTGGAACAGGACATCAAGTGGACAGAGGTCTGGATGGTACTGTACAGGTAGCTGAAAAATAGGCTGGTGTGGTAGCAATGTCAACATGAAGAATGTAACGACAAACTCATAAAAGAAGGAGAAATAAGAATGCACAGTTTATCTACCCTTGAATACCCTGTGGTATATAAATAGCAGACTGAGAAAGCTGCCTCCTCAGACAACCCAACATACTTGGAGGATCCACTCTTCTTCAGTTGGGCCAGAAACAACGTGCATTAGAAAGTCTTATTCCAGTTTGAGTTCAGCTTGAACCTCTTGTTCAAAAACTCATTGTGTTTCCAATTCTGTGACCTGCCATAGCCCAACAACATTCTTCCCACTAAGACCAGCAACTGGACCATGCATCTGAAAGATTGTGACATGCCCCAGAGACAGAGATGTGACACTGAGACACCTCATGTGCAGGCTATGTCCCTTGTCCTGTAAAGATTTGGATAGAGCAAGAGCAGCTGGATGCTAATGATGCAAATGGCACCCTTAACTACTCTATGCAACAGAAGAGGTGAATTTTTGCTGCTAGTTGCACCTGTGTGAAGCCAAGAGAAACTGCCCTGGATTTCCAGCATGACTCACAAGAGCAAAGCTTGATCTACTCCTTGTTTTTGTTCTCACTTATATTTGTCCTATCTGCTTTCCTCCATCCTTCAAACCCACTTTCATCTTTTAGAGCATCTCGAAGCATTTCACAGATGTAGGTTAATTAGCAGTTTCAGACCAGCCTTTAGAAAAAAGCCAGAAGCCTTTATCTAACACAGGAAGGCTAGAGTGGTTTGCCCCGTTTGCATCTGGAGGATGATGGCTATCTGCTGAACAAAATGGGTATGTGCTTATTAAAGCTAAAACCAGGAATGATTTTTTTTTAATCTGGTGCAGGATGAAGTTTAGCTACCATGTTCTCAGAAACCTCTAATGATGACAGTCTACACCCCTCCCTGCTGCCTGTTCCAGCTTTTAAATAGCTGTACAGTAAGACAGTTTTCGTAGTGTCCAAACATCCATTTGTGTAGCTTAAGCCTCTTAGTTCTCCTAGCTACAGCTGGCATGAAGAACAGTTTATTTCTGTCTTTTTTGTATCTGTCTTTTATGTTGATGATGTTTGTTTTCTCAGTCTCCTCTTTCCAAACTGGACTGACCCCATGCTTTAAGCCTTTCCTACAGGTCACCTTTTCTAGAGCTCTTGTTTTTCTTTACTCTCTCTGATCCATGCATTCCTTGAACTGTGATGCTCAAAGCAAAACGTAATGCTTTCTTAGCGATTTGATCAGCTTTGAGTTGCAAAGAAGGAATTCTGTTTGTATTTCAAGAGTTATTTTATGGGGATTTTTTTGTTTTCTTTTTTCTGGGTTTGGGGTTTTTTTTGGTTGTTGTTTTTTAGTTTTTATGGCAGTTTGACATTTACTTCTGTTTACTTTGAGATCCTCTAGAAACTCCAAAACCTTTTTGTAGAATAGCTGTATAACCAGCTGCTTCCCAGCTTTTAGCAGTTGATTATTCTGTGGAGTTTGCACTTGTGCTCTGCATCATGTTCCATACAGGCCACTTCTCCAAGGGGATAATTTTACCAGTTCTTCACACTGAAAGGCAGAATGCACTAGCCTTAGTTTATAGATATGCTAAACATATTCACTGCACTTCTGTCTGGTTTAATGTCCATGAAGAGTGTGCCTATATCTGCAAGAAATATGGAAAAAGCTTGTAATTTTTCTTTACCTTGAGCATCTTTTATCCCATTCATGTGTAATATATGTACACACTGTTAAATGCTGACATGGAACCATTTTGGGACAGAGCAAAATCCATATCTATAAGGATAAGGGAGAATTGTAGTTCATTGAAGCATTTTTCTAGTGGAGTTTTATTGAAATCTGTCGAAACATTCAGAATTTGATGTCCTGGTATTTTCTGAGGCTGAAGTGGCAGACTTCCCACCAGATTTCCCACCAGCTCTAGATCCCAGCTGAGTTACAGCAGGGCTTTTTTACAGGCCAAGTTATATAGGAGATTTAGGAACTTCCTGCTCTTTTCTTTGCATGAGCCTGAGGATGTTAGCTACTAATAATCAGTAACTAGTAGAAATGAATGCATGACTAATGTAGGGAAATAATTTAGGTGCTGCTTACATTCTTCTGTAATGAACAGCACTTGCATTTTCATGATCGCTATTGTCGCAGTGTGACCTCTGATAGAATAAGAGAACTGGGGGTGTAGATCAATTGTGATCAACAAAAATATATTCAGTCTGGATGAAACCAACTCAGTGACTGAAGAATCCTAAACAACGTCATTGAAAAGCGGTATTGTTCACTCAATGACCATGCCGAGGGTTGATGCTGTATAAGCCATAGTGTCACAGTTGTCATTCTTTGCAACTTCCAGTAGGACAAGAATCCTGCAAGTGAAGTCAGCCTGCTGCAATCTGCATGTCTGTTCCTGTCTGAATTTTCACTTGGTTGTGTCCTCTTTCTCGGATGTAGTTTTGCACTATCATGTACTGCAGCTGGCCTCAGCTGCTATCAGCAAATGCAGCTCTGTCCTCTGAGCTCATAGGGTGCTCCATGCTGTCTGCCAGCTAGAAGTAGTGTCAAATCTAATTACTATAGCACTCTCTCAGGCACCAATTAAAAATGATCTTAAAATGTGTTGTAGTACATAGCCTGAGAAACCTGAGAGCTGTATTATGAGAAGTAGGAAGATTAGCCTTCTCCCATAACCATGAGAAATCCCCGGTAACGCAGTATTTGTGAACAATGAATATAAATAATGAATGTGTCTTTTCCACATCTGTTTTAAAATATACAAATTATTTAGGAGCTGGAATTAAATCTCTAAAACCTCTGTGAACCCTGCTTCACTTTTTCCCATCACAGTAACATAAATCTTCGCTAGGGGAACTATTTGCAAACCCAAGCAGGGGATTTCAAGGCTGTGTGAGCACCTCCTGCCCATATCGCGGTGGATCAGTGACTACCACAGCAGCGTGATAATGCTCTGCATCAAAAATTCTGCAGAAGCCTTATCAAGACCTACCAGGGAATGAAGTCATAAAGTGTTACTTTGAGTGTAAAGGCTGGCCACACATTTGGAGGGTGTGGGTGTTAATCTCAGCGCTGTCAAAAAGCGTGGTACCCGGGGAAGAAAGGAAAAATAATATTGGCTTGCTTTTGTTTTATATGGGGAATGCAGTATTTCCTTTTCTTAATCCTGCTTCTGCCTTTCTCAACAGATTTCCCACCATCATGGTGTAGTAGGTTGAGTCAATAACTGATAGTGCCACTTGGTTTGACTAGAAGGAGGCATATGGGTTTTTTCCCCTTTCTTTCTGTGTACTTTTGCTCGGCTGTCCATTTGTGGTGTGCATATTTTACAGATTATCCTGGAGGACTTAGTTCCTAAGGCAGAAGAAGAAAAACATTGTTACAGATTATTCACATCGGTCATGCACATTTTGAAGCTGACTCTCCAGCATTTTGTTGCAATGCAGCTACTTCGCCCCTGAAAACTAGTTATAAAGTGCCTACTACGAATACAAATGGCTCTAAAAGCATGCAAGGCAATACGCTGTCTAGCACTGTGACTCTAGTTTTCAGGGGGAGGAAGCAAAATTGTATTTTAACCTACAGAACATAGCTTGCTCTTGCTTCTTTTGGGGAAGATATCATCATAATCTCTTCCAATAACACTCTTATTAGTCTTATAGTATTTACATTAATCAGGGCCAAACAGCTGACCTAACGTGATTCATGTAGAAATCAAGAACATACTGTGTCTCTTAGCACAGCATCAGTGTGATGGGAATTAAAAGCCAATCAAGTGGTCTCCCAGCGGTTCTGGGCCATAATTTAACACTGTAGGCAGCATGATGGATTAAAGTAGTAATTCTACCTGATAAGATAGAATCCACGCTATTTTTCCTTGTTTTAATTCGAATGATAGAATTTCATACTTTTGATAAGGTAGATGATGCTATTTCAGAATATTGTATGTTTGTGATGTTTGTGCATAGATATAAGAAGGGAAGATATGATAATACGGCACAGGGGAAAAGAGAAAGAGGTTGTTGATAGAGCAGTAAAATACAGATAGCAGAGCAAGGTGGGCAAAAGAGCACTCTTAGAGCTCAGCCCCTTTTTAAAAAGAGCTGCAGCTTGGAGCAGTTCAGCTTATGCATCTGCATGGATGCTCTGAGAGCTTCTGTTGAGGTTTATTTCTGACAGAGGGGTTCCAATACACCTCCCCTGCCCCAATCTCTTACTTCCTATTTCCTATTTTTCTCCTTTGAGAGAATCTCACCCACTTGGAAAGCAAAAGTTCAAAGCTCAGAAACTACAAGCTAGCTAGTGTAAATCACCATAGTACCTCTGGAGACTTTGTTAGCTGTGAATCTGCTGTGATGTGTCTGAATGGTGAAACTGTCTGGATTGAGCGGGATGCACATGAAAACATGCACTGATCATCCTCTTCACTCAGTATTAACTTGGATTTATAGTTCTAGCAGAAGCTGCCACCCCAGCCATTTGGTACCCTGGACCATTCTCTAATAACACAAATGGAAACACAGAGCTAAACACTTGAGGCTGTTACATTCAAGTCTTCTCTATAAGTTAAGGTAAAAATCACACAGTGCAGGCTAATCACGGGAAAAGTGAATTTTTAAGAATCCAAGCCTCTTGAAGGCCTTCAAGAAATTGTGTATGATGTATCATCCTACACTAACTAACGTTAAAAAGATACTATGATAAATTAAAATGCATAATACACTTTTTTATTTAAAGCTAAATGCATGCTTCAGAGACTGAAACCAAAGGGAGCAGGGCTGAACAACGATAGGTGAGCTTTGTAGCTTCATCATGACTTCCTAAAGTTGTTAAAGGCAATCTCGAACAAGGACATGCCTTTGCTATCTCTCCTCAAAGCAGCGTCATTGCACTGCTTGCATGAGTGAAGGGAAAACCACTCTCTTCTCTTCTGCAAACTCACTTGCCTGATGAGTTTGTCAATAAAAATTATGCACTGCACTGAGAAGTTCAGTGCTTGTTTACAGTAAATAGTCTGACCTCATATTTGACTCTATGACATTTATCATTAGTGATAATTAGGTGTGCACTGAGCCCTATAGCTCTGTTTACCTAACACGTTCTCTTCGTTCTCCTTCACTGCTTAGTTTTCCAGAGTTCTTTCTAGAGCATATTACACCAGGAATACCTGGTTATACTCAAGCTTTTACTTCTACTTGATGAAGAATATGAAGCACATGGTTAGCTTAGCTTAGACCTGAAAATGATCAACTATTAAGAAACTCCTTGGTTTTACTACTTGCAATTAATGTAATCAATAGCTCACTGTTGGAGCATTCTTGGAGGGATGGTGTCCTAGCTGCAAACCACCAAATATAAATAACAGGTTACGTTTTTGTTGGCCAGGGTTATTTCTTTCTTCCTTATACACTTCCACCAAAGTGAGATACAGACTATGAACACACACCTTTATAAGCAACGGCATCAGTAGTGGATTTGAATTGAGAGAATCGCTAAGACCCCTTGAAAGTGCAGCTGCCACACAGCGACTTAACGCTGCCGTAGGTCAGTGGCCCTTCTCCAGTGCTGAGCCACCTCTGGGCAGCCGTGCACGGTGGTCCCCAAGGGGCTGACTTGTTCCCATGTGCCTCCTGGCATTCATCTGTGTGAAGAAAGAGGCTTTTATGGTGAACCTCTGTGTTGTTCCAACAAACTGTGCACTTGTTTCTCAAATCGTTTATTTTCATCTGGTTCAGTGCTGTGCTGATTCTGCAATATAGTTGATTTTCTGCCCTTCCATAGCAATGACCGGTCTCTTAACAGGCAGTAATAAAACTTGACCTCTAGACCATTTATTTTTCCCAAATAGTGATTATATTTTAATGTGGAAGGAAATATTCTCATGGAAAACATTTTTCAAAGGAGAAGGAATAAAAATAAATGAAGAAGGGAGAGAAGAAGTAGAAAGAAAATGGGACTTACTCTGCTTATTCTGCTCCCTGTGACCTGACAATAATTTATGTGCAGTATTAAGTAAAAGAAAAGTTTCCATGAAGTTTCATATTGTCTCCCTCTTGAGGGAATAATAATTGTAAAATTGCAAAACCCAGATCCAGTTTACTGTTATAAATGGATTGTATATATGAATAACTTCTGGAGGTAAGTGGTGAAACTGTTGCTTATGAAGGTGTTTATTTTATATTGCTTTTGCATGCAGGGCGATCATTCTCCACTTGTTTGTGATTTTTATTAAATATGACGCCCACTCATATTTTATGAGAAATGTTTATGCAAAGTAATCTATTTGATTCAGCATCTTAATATTTACCTAATGAAAATATATTGTGTATGATTAATCTTCTTATATTTTATTGCTCCAAGCATTTAAAAAAGACTATAACCAGAGTGGGCAGCTTCATGCTATGCAATAAACTGCAAATGAATAGAGGCTTTTAGCAGAGGTGTTTGAACTTATAGCTCATGGCTGTCTTGCAGTGTTTTGCTTTCCAACAAAATGAGTTTTTTTAAAGAATTCTATTTTTTTCTTCCTGTTCTGAACTAAACTGAACTGAAATGCCTGACCTGCAGTTTATATGATTTAAGAATTTGAACTGTGTAATTGGATGGGGTCTACAATTTGTTTCCATCCTGTGGTTGTGTTTGTCTCTTCTTGTTTCGTCAGGTACTGCAGAGGGAAAAGCTAACCCTCTTCGCAGTGAAACAGAAAACACTGAAAATGTTTACAAGTTTGGACACCTTTTGCAAAGGCCTTTTATTCCCTAATATGTTCTTATAAATTAAAAAATCCTGGAAGTTGTTCTTTCTGTTACTGGTGTCAGGGCAAAGGGTGGACTTCCTTTAATAAACATTGGGATTCTCTCTTAATCACTGTATCCCCAGAGGTGGAAGTTTCAGAAGCTCTGCAGACAAATGGCCAAAGTGATATGTGAGACTTTTTATGTGACCCTTTTGTCTTGGAATCAAAGTTGTGTGATGGAGGTCTTGGTCTGTCCATTCCCCTCCTATAGCTTTTGGTGCAGCTGGCCATTTTCACTCAAAACTGCTGCAGAATTAAAGACCTTAATGATATCTTTTAAACTTAGGTAGATAAAAGACAAGAACACCAAAGAAGGAACTGAGTGAGACCTCACTGAAAGAGGCATTTAGAAGGTCATCTCTCCTGAGGGGTAAAACCACCTAGCCAGCCTCCACCAGCCACGTCATGTATGACCGAAATCGGTCTACTGGAAAGAGCTGGAAGCACTGGTTGAGGTGGATGGGAAAGAAGGCAGAAAACCTGATGTAGGAAGTAGGACACATCGGCAAGAAAACAGTCTTCTTTAACTTTACCATTCATGAAACAGCTTGTTTATTTTGGGGCTGGATTGTGTTTCTGGTATGGTTAAAGCCATGCTGTGAGTCTCTATGGACAAGCAGGACACTTTTTGTTCGTGACTGATGGTCCCTATATTGCCATGCAAGGTAACAGCTCTGAAGAATCAAGTCTGTGGCAAAGTCAGAGTGATGGGGAAGTAGAGAGGCTGATTAAGATATGGATATTATCCCGATAAGTAGGAAAGCAAGGCAAATAATCCATTTTCCTATAGCCTGGCAATTTAAAAATAGTATGTCCCATTTTTTTCACACCTCCTCTCATTTTCATACAGATGTACAGCAGTTTGGTTTAGTGGTTTGTAAAAGTGGGTAAGAATAGTGTTATTAAAAATATAAGAACCAGTTTCCTGGACTAGACAAAAAAGCATATGGTCTCCAATCCTGTCTCTCTTAGCAATCAGTGATTCACATGAATGAGCATTAATGGGCCCTGTATGAAGCCGTCTTTACCAGGTATACCCTTCCAGCTCCTGGCAAACAGCAGTTCAAAGAATTTCTGAGCCGGTGTTAATATGCGATGACATCTTCTCTATCAATGGGTTTAAGCTCTTTTATGAACCAGGTTTTGCTTTTGTCTCTACAGTTTCCTGTGGCAATGAGTTCCACAATTTAATTGTGAAGTGTATGAAAAAGTAATTTCTGTTGGGGTTTTTTTTTGTTGTTGTTGGGGTTTTTTTTCAGACATTCCTCCTGATCATTTTATTTCAGACTGCCTGTTTCTTGGGCATCGTGAGTAATTATTTGCAATTTTTCTTGTCTGCACATTTCCTAGCTATACAGACCTCTCCTATCTTTTTCTTCCCTCTCTATAATTCCTACAACCTATAATTTTGTATGTGTGGTTATGTTCCCTTTTTTCCCCACAAATGCATTACTTTGTATTCATCAGTATTGAAATTCAACCGCAATCTCATCACCCTGTCACTCAGCATTGTGAGATCCTTTTGTGAGTCTTTGAAATCAGCGCAGAATTGACTATTCTGAATAATTTTGTGTTATTTATTCCCTTTTCCAGACCATTTATGAATATGCTGAGCTGAACAAACTGTGGGGCAGATCCTTGAGGGGCTTCCCTGGCAACTTTCCTTCACTCTAAAGAACTTCTTTGTTATTCCTTTTGTTTCTTGTATTTTGAATTGGTATTAATCTGTAAGGAGGTAGTTGTTTGGTTGGTCTGTCCATGCCTGTGGTCGCACTACATTGCTGCCCATCCATATTCACGTGATCCTGCTCCAGCTGAGGTTTTTTTTTTCACAAAGGGAGCCCTTCCCTACTGATTACATAGGAGCAAACTGGAAGCAAGGCTAGTGGAGTTAGAAGCAGCACAGCAAGCCTAGAAATGCCACTGATAAAGGAGGCTGTGATGCCTTTCTCTTCCCTTCATCCCCACCGGGAGAGAACAACAACTACAACTACTGCAATAAACGCAGCCTGTGCTCAGTGCAACAGCAAGACGAGGGAAGGGGAGAGCAGCAGACCTGGCTGGCCGTTAATTGAACCTGACAAGTGTTTACACGAGGAATCAGACTGACAGTGGCCTAAAAGCACTGATTTATAAGGCTATTGATTAGCAGTGACCCAGTCAGGAAGAGAAATGGCAAACTGCTGCTTCAGCATTGCCCATACGGGCAAAGCTCAGTGCAAACAGCCCACGTGCGTGTATTTATAGAGGTATCCATACACTCATCACCATCCCAGACTTCTGTTAACATATCCATATATTACGACATCTATGCATTCACCAGACCAAACCCATACTCTGTTATCCTTCATATTGATTGGGTTTTTACACCCATATTGAGACAGATGTACTAGATGTTCTTGTTTTTAGCTGATACATATTTATAAAGGCAAACAACTAAGTATGCACCTGTGGTCACAGTTTATCTTTTGCTGCCTTGCTTTCCTAGGAATACAACATAGCTCTCTTCAAGATTACTTCCTTTGTTATTGGTATCTCATCTTCCACACTGAAGCTGCTTCAGTCTCTAAAGTCCTTCAAATTATAAATACATCTTAGCACTCCCTGATGCAATACATTATATGCATGCATCTCACACTCCAAGTATGAAATATTCACTTGGTCTACTCGGCTTGCTGTACATGGAATGTTTTAATATTGTACAAATCAACTTTTTCCAGGCAAATATTTTTTCATCATCCTAATATTGCAGGACTTTTATTCAGATTTATAAACAAATTCAGTATTTTAAAATCCTCATTTATACTACTGCTTTTGAATATGAGATGCAAATACAGTGCAAAACAAGAGGTTCACCATTTGTCCTTTCTCTGATAGCTCAGAAAAATATTCTATTTCAAGTCCAGTTTCAAGTCCAGTGAGCTGACTCCCTCAAATGCCTTCTGTTCTGATGAAGTTCCATCTCCTGAGAGGATGGGAGCCTTTTAACAGTAAATTCTCAACCAGTTCTGACATGCTCTGTGTTTGAAACTCTGCAATTCTCTTTACTCCGTATGTGCTGTATCTTATCTATTTACACAGAAAATGATGAGAAATATGGATGTAGAACCCAAATGTGCTGGAGCCCTGGGGAGCCTTCTCAGTAATATCGCCTCTTCTGATTTACACAGCTCCTTCATATCAGTTGTTATTGACATTTATTATTTTCCTTCCTCCCTTTGCACAGCTTGGCAATGCTCAATAGCCCTGGGGCTGGTGGCTGGGGAAGCTAGAGCAGCCAAGAGTAACACCAAGAGCTGTAATGCCCTTCTGCACATCCAGACTTTCCCTGACCATCCATCAGGCAGGGACTTCTCCCAGTTTACCACCACTAGGTGAAGGATTTTTTTCTTTCTGCTTCTCAGGTGAATCAGACCTGACTTCAGTGTCCTGATTTCCACGTGCCATTGAGTTTCTAAGTCTCTTTGGGAGAGATCTAGCTGCTGGCAGGTGCCTCTTGAGAGGTGGTGGCTGGAAGCAGTGGTTTGAAATCACAGGCTTTTTCTTTCAGAAGCAGCATCATGGATATTGAAGTCAGGCAGAGCCAGCAGCTAACACAGCAGGGTGATACCCAGTGCAGCACGGGCACACTTTGCTTCCTGGGCAGCTTTTGGAGTCACCATCAACATCTGGGACTGAAGGTAACTTGGATGTCACCACACTGTCCCTACAGGTTAGATGCATTGCCATGAATCTTTGCTTGAGGTGCTCAGAGGGACCTGCTGGTTTGGTTCGTTATAGCACCAGGGAACTTTTGAGACGGGCGCTGCCAAGTGTGAGATGAACAACATCCTTTACTAAAGAGTTGAGAGTGCAGAGTAGGGCAGTCGTCAGCAAAGAGAGGACACAGTGCCATGATGCCAGCTAGCAAAAAACCCCAAAGTTTAGGTTTCTCTGTTAAATAAATAAATAAGGGTTTTTTCACCATCAAAGCTCTCATTTGCACAGAAACTGTTCTGACCATTAGTCTGCAGTTTGCCTCAGATGTTACAGGAAGAAAGAATTTAAAAGACAGAGCTGTGTCAGTGGGCTTGGGAAGCAACATTATTTGTAAAGACTCATACTATAGCAATATTTGTAACAATACTTTTACTGGACCGGTCAGAGTCCCTGAAACAAACCCGCTGTTCTCTCTGCCTCCTCTGCTTTGGTCTGTTGTCACAGCTCACAGCTCCACACAGTAACGTCCCATTAAGCTGGTTAGTCTCCCACTGTGACCTGGGTAAGGCTGACCTGTGAGCAGGTCCTGGGTCCACTAACTCTCTACTTGTGGAGAACTAGATGAGCTTTCTGGGAGACAGGCAGGAGCCAGAACTGCTCATCCAGCACCACCAGGACCCTTTCTAACTGTCTTTCACTCTTCTACTAGTTCTACAGGAACCTTTGTAGGAAACTGTGTGTTCTGCAACTCTATAAATTGTCCTGGCACGAAATCAATAAAGACTAAAGCCTAATGAATTAGGTTTCCACAACTGATTTCATTAAAGGCCCCAAATCAGCCAGGTGCTTAGGTAGGCTTACCTTTAAGCATCTGATCAGTCTTCTAGTCAGCTCTCTGCTGTCTTAGCTCCAGGCATGCAAGCAGTTCAAGTAAAGATGTCTTGATGGGGTAAGTTTAGGTGCGTGATATATCATGATAAATGAAATACGTGCTTTGTGCTTTCCTGAGCATAGACCTAACCAAAGAAAGGGAGATTACTGGTCTGGTTTTGCTTTGAAAGTCCTTTGTATAGTAATGCCCCTATTAACTTCAGGTATGACTAAAATTCACTGGGCTGCACGGACAGCAAAATAACTAGAAGAATTTTCTAATGCACATTAGCTTTAATGCTGGGGAAAGTTCAAAGACAGCAGTCTGGATCTTCAAGCATCTGTTCTGAAGGCTGCTTTGAACACTTGTTACGAACAAGCCTGGTTTGCACCTTTCTACCCCTCTGCTACCCCTACAGCATGACAGGCTGGAGTGATGAACAGCCATAACTTGGGGTCTTGGAGGTTACCTTACACTTACAATCCTTTCAACCTTTAGTAATACCTGGCAATTGCTAATTGTATTTCTTATTAGTGCCTATTATTGGAGAAGCTCTGTTTCCTTAACTGAGAAAGGGTGTAGGAGAAAGGAAGGATTTAAATGAACAACAAGAACGGAGCTGGAGTATGGAAGGTATCCTAGTTTGCAAAGTACATTCAGCTGTAACTGTTTTGCATATGTCGTTCTTGGTTTGCAGATAAATAGCAGCACAAATAGATTCACATGTAAATTTGTCCCATGATGATGCTATGTAGCAGAAAAGACCATGGCTCTCCAGGGCTTATCTGCTTCAGTTCAAGGGGTAGCAAGTTCCTCTGGAAAGCTGGCTGATGTGCTCAATGTTTGCAGGAGTGAGACTGGAGGAAAGAGTGACAGTTCACACGAATATTTTTTTTTTACTGATTTTGTGCAATTGTGAGCTAGCCTCTCCAGCAGGTTAACGGCATACATCAAAGTGTGTGGGGTTAAAGGGGCGTATTTCTGTTAGGGAGCTGTTTTCTTTTAGAGCATCACTGCGTCTGAACCAGCACAGTCCCCACCACTGTTTAACTGCTGGGGCTCATCCCCCAGAGCGCAGAGGACAGGCGCTGCATGGCTAAGGGGAGCTCAAGCAACCCAATGTTTTTCAAACAATACAGACCCAGCTCAGCTGAGTGATGGCACGCTTCTGTCTGCAGGAACACTCGGTCCACTCCCCCTGAAAATCAGCTGTTTGTAATGGAAACACCGTATCTTATCTGCAGTGACAATAACAGGGGAAACCATGAAATACACCCAGGGAGCCCCTTTATTGGTTTTAAAGTGAAAATGGAGGCACATTCACAACTGTAATCTGCTTAGGACAGAAATTTGCTCCTTGTTATCTGCAGGTCCAAATTTAATGTGGTTTTAATTGCCTATTCAACATACCTAGCAATTAAGGCAAAATGATATCTCTCCTTTTGAAAAATGTATGAGCTTTACAATTAGAAGCAATTGTTCTCGTTAATTGAAAGTACAGCTTTATTTTCTGTTGATTGTATTTTTTTATTAAAGGATTCTAAAGGCTTTTGAAATCCCCTTAAAGGGCAAATGCTACTGTGTGCTTCCACTGCAGTCACAAAGGGCAAACTAGGGGGTCAGCTCAGCACTTGGGGGCTCTTTAAGATCTGTGAGTATTCAGCATAAAGTTAATGATATTTAAATATGCTAAGCTGTGCCCAAGTGTAACTTTCACGCTGGACATCTTTTTCTCACAGCAGTCAGTAGCACACAGATTCTTGCCTCTTAGGACAGTGGCCATCGCTATGTTATCTATATGTGCTATTCTAAGGAAAATAGTGCCGTGCCCTCATGTGCTGCCATTTGATGAAGGAAGACTAAATATACCTGCACTGCATGCAGAAGAAGACACTTGGGGAACACCAAGAATTTTGGAAGGCCTGGAATATGGGGCACAGTGTCAGCAAATCCATAGCTGGATCAGGCAACCGGTCAAAACAGAGCGCACTGCACAGGAACCGCAGCCCTGGAGGCTGCAGGAGGCTGGTGTGATCAAGCTGGTTTTGGAATCATCGTCTCGTTCAGTGTGCAAGGGAGAGCCCCCCATCTGTTGCTCTAACGTCGCATGCTGGGAATGGTCAAACTGAGGAAGACAGGAAAAATGTTGAGCTCACATGAAAATATTGAAGAAAATTCTTTTTGGGGACAGAAACACCAGGGTACCTTGTATGTCCTGGACACCTCACTCCATATACAGTGGTATGCATAATATAAGCTGCGTCATCATTTTGGTAACAGCATCACACCTCTAGTAGAGGAACAGGGACATCTTCAATATCCAGGCTACTCTGACTGGCAGTGGATGCCAGAATTAAACATCAGTGCATGAAATCAAGCCTCACTGCTGTGCGAAGATCCTGCACAAGACCCTCTTCACCCTTCAGCAGAGAGCTGGAGCATGCAGAGGTGCACTGACTTAAGTGCAAAGTCATCTTTCATCTTTTCTCATCCATGCTTTTGCAAATGGAAGTAAATGGACATGGCCAGGCTTTCCTTCTGAAAACTCTCTGTCTTATTCTTCATGTCACCTTTAAATTACTAGATGCTGTGTTTCACAGAGCAGCTCCAAAGAAAGACACAAGGCAACTGCTTCATTTAACACTGCTTGACAAAGTGATCTCTCCTGACCTCCCAGCAGCAACCTTCTCACTCATTTTAAGTACAATGTAATTGCTGGATGTCTGACTCACCTCGCTGTCTTTCAAGTGCACTTCTATGCTAACATTTTTAGACATGACTTCAAAATACACTGCTAAATATTATCTGCTCATATTTCTATATTACTCTGGTGTTCTGGCTGGGACATCTGTCAGTCAAGTGGATGCTTAACCTTTTCTTCTGAGTGGAGAAAATAATGTGGGATAGTATTCATCGGTCTGTAAGAAATGACTACTTGAAAACTGTATGCCTCTGTGTACTTGTTTGAGTGTAATTAGATATAATGGGACAGTGTTTGGGTTGCTTCTCCCCAGACTTGGCAAACAGCTTGACCATTTGATTTGTGAGTTTTTCAGTCAGGGTCCAATTCAGCTTCTGAGTGGTTCACTGCCTCTCTGACAAGGGGCTGTGTATTCCCAGCAGAATACTGGAGGATCCTGACCCACTAGTAACAGGAAAAATGGAACTATGGTTGTAGTCCACATTGAAGCACAAATACATGGTTTGTGCTGTGTTCATGTCCAAAGACTCTCACCAAAATCATGGTCCTACTGAAGCTGAGGAGTGAGCAGCATCCCCAGAAGGTAATTCATCCTGTCTTGACAGCAGTCTCTGAGCAAGGAGCATGTATTACTCTCAAGGGGTGCCTCTCTTTCCTTTAATTATAGTGGAAAGCTGGACAACTAGCCAAGCTAAATAGTTAGTATTAGCTGAAATGAATTCCCATCATGCTCTCTATATAATCACAGTGTGATTAATGTGTTGGAAAATACCCCATGTGGAAAACCCTATTTATTCTACAAAAGAAATTCATGTTGATTCTTCTGACATCTACCTTAACATGGGCTGAACAGCTCTGCCAAGGTACCCCTCTCCCCACCAGCTATTCAAGGAGCCCAAGAGTGGACTTTCAGATAGCCAGAGTAGGGAAAGCAACCCCAGTCTGCCTTGGTGAGCAACATTTGGCCACCTATTCCTTAGTTACAGTCTTTATGTATAGTTTATTTTTTTTAAGTTTCAGTGAACATATTTAGAAGTTTAAATATATTAAAGGCACACTATAGTATAATACAATATAATACGATTTAAAAACACGTGAATAACATTCCCTTAAAGTTATTCTGGGGCATTCCAGATTATGGTACCATTTGGCACTAAAAATAGGTGTCTTTAAAATCCATAATTACTTCTGATTCCTGTTGGGGAAACTGTGCACTTAATTTGGACCTTAGGGACAGATTTTTGGCTGGTGTAAATTGGTGCCTGATGCTCTGTCTTCAAGTGCCAGATGCTATGTCTTAATCTGGAGATTAAAATGCTTTTCAGCCCTGAGCACCTGTAGTCCCATGCACAGGGCAGTCAGGAGAAGTCTTTTCTTCTCGTTGCTGCTGGTCTGCTGAGGCTAGCCAGATGCTGCAGTTTTCCATCTCAGAGTCCCTTCCAGCAGGGAGCTTTTAAAGAGTAGGGCTTGCTTCCTTCCACATGTCCTTGTTGATCTCATTTTCCCCAGCCTTCCCTCCTGGTGTAAATGAGACCTGATTCCTAAATCCAGAAGACAACTTTGCAAGAAAGTGATTACACAAGGTGTTGTTTACATTAAAAATTGTTAAAGTATAATGACAATTTGGGGTGAAGCAATTTTGCTACCTGCTAAGGCTTGAATGGTACCTCAGATGAATTTATAGTACTCATTCCTATGTTCCGTAATTCATATGGATTTTTAATTCTCCTTCAAGAAACATACTGCCTACAGTGATGTGCATTTTTTACCTTATTTGTTTCTCCTGCCATTCCCAAGCTGGTAAGTGGGGAGAAAGCGTCTTTGAGACGTAGACTAGCAGCTACCATTTCTATATGTAATTTAGCCACAAGCAGTAGGTTATGTCTGACTCAGTGTAGGCTGAGTTGCAATGCAGATGAGCCAGTTGACTGAAGCTGCCCAGGGTAACGGTGTGTGCTGGTTGTGGCTGGGATGGAGTTAATTTTCTTCATAGTAGCTGGTACGGGGTTATGTTTTGGATTTGTGCTGAAAAGTGTAGATAGCAGAGGGATGTTTTGGTTAGTGCCGAGCGGTGCTCACACAGAGCCGAGGGCTTTCCTGCTCCTCACCCCACCCCACCAGTGAGTGGGCTGGGGGGCACAAGGAGCTGGGAGGGGACACAGCCGGGACAACTGGCCCCCACTGACCGAAGGGACATTCCATACCATATGACGTCGTGGTTAGCAGTAAAAGCTGGGGAAGAAGAAGGAAGGCGGGGACATTAGAGTGATGGCGTTTGTCTTCCCAAGTCCCCATTACTGGTACTGGAGCCCGGCTGTCCTGGGGATGGCTGAGCACCTGCCTGCCCATGGGAAGCGATGAATGAATTCCTTGTTCTGCTTTGCTTGCACATGTAGCTTTTGCTTTAGCTGTTAAACTGTCTTCACCTCAACCCATGAGTTTTCTCACTGTTACTCTTCCAGCTCTCTCCCCCATCCCACTGGGGGTGAGTAAGCAAGGGGCTGTGTGGGGCTTAGTTGCCGGCTGGGGTTAAACCACAAAATGGTGTCAATATAGTACAGGATAAAATTTGTGTCCTCCTAAAGTAGATATTTAAACTAGATCAGATACATCATGTCTTATACATACTAGGAAGGGAGCTAAGAGAGAGTGGTTCACCTTTACAGTGTTTATGCTATGGTTGTCTGAAGTTGAATACAATAACACCCCTCACCTCCTATATCCCACTGACGGGTCCCGTGTGATACGAGTTTATTGGGTTATGCCCAGTCACCATCTCGGCTATTGTTAGGGCTGTGTCTCTCAAGATCATGAGTTGGCAACAGCAAACCACAGTTTTGTAGTTCCAGAAAAATACAGTGCAGCTGCTGATGGGAAATGCTGATGGGAAATAGAGTTTTTTGTGTGGACATTCATTCTCCAACTTGCAAAACAGAAGAGAAGTCTAGAGTTTTCATTCAGCCTGTCCCCAGAAATTTCTGTCTGTGCCTTTCTGTGGGGACTGGACTCTGTCCCTAGGAAAAACTCTGAACTGCTGTAGCTCATTCTCAGGGCATAAAATCATGGTTTATTGGGTCCGAGTTCACATTTGCTAGGAGACCACAATGTGCTGTAGAAATGGGTTGACTTTGTCACTGCAGGAATGTCCAGAGACAACTTTGAGTTCTAAGCGTGGCTGTGAACTCATCCCACTCTGAGGACAGATGCCAGATACGGCTGGGATGGGTGACCTGGGAGTTTCTGTCTTCAGAGCAACATCACTCGTCTGTCTTTGCCTTGACCAGTACATACCTGCTAATCTTGAAAACTCACCAAAAACTTTTCTTTTGCTTCTTCGTGGTCTAAAGGAGTTGCAGAGTTGTTCATTATGAATTATTTAATGCTTTAGTATATAACATACTGTTCCAGTGCCTTCAGGGAAACACTAATCAGGATGGGGAGATGACAGAAAGCGAACAAGAACTGTGTATCACCACTGAGGGAAAACCTAAAGGTACAGTTGTTTGTGATCAGCTTGGGTCTAACAAGAAAAACCTGAAACATCACACGTCCTTTCCCTCAGTCCATAGTGCACAGGGCTGCAGAGGTCTGGGAGGACTATTGCCTCTTTGGGCATTGACGGGAGCCAGGCACAAGGATGGTGGAAAGCAGTCTCCTAGGAGAAACAATTATAACCTTCATCTCGGTTTCTTGTGTTGTGCCAAAAGGTAGGTAAGGCTACCCTGAATGTGGGGAAAAAATACACTGAAAAACTAAGAAAATGTCAAAACTAAAAGTGAAAAGCCAGCATGCTCCAATCCCCAAGTTTTCCTCTCGCAGCAGCTTTCCTCAGTGTTTTCTGTCCTTTCATATTTTCTTGGCAGATAACTGTTGCGTCTTAGTGCTCTCCTGTGATCTCTTCCCATACAGGAACGGGTTTATTCTGATTTGTCATTTTAATGATTTCTGAGTATTTGATTCTAATGATCACAGCATGGTCTGAGGTGAGGCAGCGCATCTGAACCGAATGGTTGATAATGACCTGAATCATATTAAGCAGTGTTTTCAGCAAACAACAGGCTGGCTCCAGACAAAGGTACCTTACTGGTAGGAAGGTAGTGTTTTACCTGGAATTTGACTGTCTTGTTTCACTGGTTGAGACTACTCACCGTGTACAGTGATGTCAGGGTAAAACATCACGAAACAAACTGTCCCCTGACAGCCCTTCCCCTTTTCTGCCGATTGACAGTGTTATAAGGCTTCCCTAGCACCATGTTGGAGTGGATTGGTGTGAAGCTATTCTCTTTGCTTAGGATGCTAAATTAGTGTTTTACCCATACTATGGTTATGTTGTCCATAGAGAACAGGGAAGGTGGTTCCGATTTTAGGATGTCGTGACAGAGCTGAAGGAAAAAAACAGTTGCAAAACATCATCAGTGACTTACATTAGTAAGTCACAAATCTGGGGGTGATTTCTCACCAGAGGGCAGTTTCTTCATTGGATTGAAGGTGGCTGGGGTGGTTTTCATTGCAGAGGGGTTAAAAAAGGAGATAAGCCAGCTCTTCAGACTGGGGTGGAAACATTCCTGTTCTTGGGCGTTTTCTGGTAGGGTTGTAAGGATTAGGAGTGGGTTTGTTTCTTTTTAAACTATTTGTTAGTCAAAGTTTCTTGCCTACAATCTTGCTCATTCCCATTTTCTTTTACATGCTGAACTTCTTCATTCCTCTGACATTTCCTTTCTCTGTGTTTCTTTCCCCTGTGCTACACATCTACTATTCTGCCTCTTCCTATTTATTTCCTCTTCCAACTGTCTAAAATCACTTAAAATCCTCCCCCCTGCCCTCTTTCTTCTCTGTAAGCAACCCTCAGGCTTTCCATCTATTGATCTGTTATCCTGCATTTTGTCGTGTTTTCTTGTCTGAAGAGTGAAGCTGAACTGTGCAGGGGACTTGTCATTCCTGCACTGACAAAGCACAGGACAGTTTAAATGGTATGGACATATTTTCCAATAATAATCACCTATAATGTTTATATTTTCATGGCAAAATAATAACTGGAGGCAAGTTAGAGGCATAAATCCTGCAAATTGCAGAGGTTTCTAATTATGTGGCTACAGCAATGACTTAATCATTATTGATGGCAGTTCTGTTCTTTCTGTGTATGATGTAAGAAGAGAGGTAGCAGGCACCTGTTACAGATTTTTCCTTTTACCTCACTCTGTCCTTACCAGCAGAAGTACCACGAGCAATTCAGCATTTAGTTATTTTTATCACAAATTTCTGAGGTCAGAACAGTGCAGCATTTTACAAAGCATAAGTAGCTTTGTAGTTATAGTAACGTACGGCAGAAGATCAATAAATAAAAGGGTGGAAGCAAGCTTGGATTTTTTTTATATACTCACCACGTAGCAAACTTAAGCTCGAAAGACTTTAAAACAGTCTTTTTTTACAGGTACACATTGAGCAGCAATGGGCAGGCCCCACACTCTCCAGAGTACAGGGGAATGTCACTGGGTCCTTTACAGTAGATTGACGGTGGATGCGTAGATGGTGGCACACCATCACTAGTGAGATTTTCAAATATGTCTCAGGAATAAATCCTTATGAAAAGCAGACTCTTAAGCATTCAGCTTCTGCTAACATCAGGTCCAGATTAAGTTCCTGGGGGCACTGTTGAAAGCAAAAGATGTCAGATCATAAGAATGTGGCTTTTATTGCCACTTGAGTACCTAAACAAATCACAGATAGTTATGTTAACAAGCTGTTTCAGCACCCCAGCATAAAAAAATACTGCTTACACGCATGCATGAGCGATGCACGTGTGTATGCCCACACTGGCATGCGTACATACACCCCCCCACATACGTGGGAGGAGAGAGAGGGAGAGGATTTTTTTGCACCATTGCTTTCAAAGATATTTTAGAGCAAATTTAGGGAGAAGTTGAGCTTTGTCTGCCACATTAAGTCAATGTGTATTAAAGACGCAATAACGATGCAAAGACATCAATGAGCACAACACCCGGTGCAGTCAGAACTGACAGGCTGAGGTCCCTGGAATACATGATTTCTTCCCTTTCCCTTTCAAGCTTTTTTTTCAAAAGTAGCAGTGAGCATAATTTACTGTCCTAGCAAGATATAAATTATTTTCTGTGAAAAACACTGGGCTTTTGCCCACATATTTCATGCAGCTGTGATTATAGAAAAAGAGGTTTTAGGAAACTGGCCTCCTCTGATTGCATCTTTTACATGCATTTCCATTTCTTTGCTTGTTACAACTGCAAAGATGTTTTGTGGGTTTTATTTGATTTCAATTAGTGTTTATTTTTTAATCAAAACAAATATGTCATAAGGAAGTTATTCCTTTTAAACAAGGTTCCTTACCCACGTTTTAGGTATCTTTTAATAATGTGCTCTCTCAGCAATGATTCTTGCCCTGATGGTCTCACATCAAGATTGTTTGTCTTTAAGGGGAGATTAAGGAATAGTCACTGGTGGCTTTTTTTTTTTAAACAAAAGTCAAGATGGACAAGCTTGTGTCAGAAACGGCAGACACCCTTCTGATTCTGCATCTAAGGGTCCCTCCTAGTCTTGTTTTCCATGAGGAATGATATACCACAGATGTACTCTGCTCTGTCATACTCTGTGTAAATTATGAAATTCCCAATATTAAGAAAACAAAGGCTGAGCCCTGACAACCTGGCTCAAGAAAGAGTCTCTGCTCAGAAAAAGTTCTGGGTAAGGACACCTATTAGTCATGTTCCACAGGGTCTTTTATTTGAACCGAGTCCAATTTTATCATGCTCTTGTAGTACATTGCAACATCTGAGTACAAATATCAGACCCATAAAGACCCCAAAACCTATCAGAAATACGCAAGAACTCAGGATTCTCCTTGACCCCTGATGGAGCAGACTGGAGTGATAACATCTTCACACCTGCCAGTCAAACACCTTACACAGTCCTCCCTGCTGGCACATCTATTACAGTGAATACTCCAAATACCAAAATCGTGTAGTTCTTATTAAAAAAGGAAAAAAGAGAAAAAGATTTTGAGCAGTGCCCATCCTACACAACCTCACAGCCTTACCGGTCCTCCATCCCAAGGAACCCTTCCTCAGAAGCAGAGCCAGCAGCTGGCATCACATTAGGACTCATGGCAGGGATGTATGTGGGTCTGCAATATACAGCAAGATGGTGGGTGCTGCTGGAGCTTTAAGCTGAAATATGTTTTCAGATATGGCCAGATAAGTCTGTCTGAAGACTTTGAGGGCTGCATGTAGTTGTCTGAGGGTAACGTGAAGCCTTTGGTATGTTCCGCATGGAGCCAAGACTGAAGGTGGTGTGTGTGGCAAGATGCTCAGAGCTTCAGCACAAGAAACACGTGTTTTCAGGTCACAGTGGCAAGGACTGTAAGCTTAGCTTGCAGTCTGGACTTGCTGGATAAATTATATCTGTCCTCTGGTCCGTAAAACTATTACAACAGCTGTTACTACAAGAGATGCAACACTGTGAAATAGCCTGGCCCCTCTTACATCTCTGGGTCAACCAGCATGCTCAGTTTTGCAATTCCCTGCATCTACAGCTGCTTCTTAGGTGGGGCTAAAACCCTGCTTAAACCTCTTTCTTATAGCTGTTAGGTCTGATGTTGCTATTTACCTGTATTCTCCATAATTATTGAGACTTTTTGTTAGGATGTGGTGTGCAATTTACACTTTAAACTGTAAAATTTTACACTTTTTAGGTGTTGCTAATTCTGAAGTTGAAATGAAGACATCTTCTACTTAATAACATTTTTGTAACAGTGCCCTTGAATGGGTAATTTAGAGCTGAATACCCACGTAGCTCTGTCTGTTTTATTGATGGGTTTGGTATGTAGTGACTGTACGGATCCAAGAAACTTCCCTTTTGAGGCAGGCAGTGGGGAAGTCAAAGACATGCTGTTCATTATCCCTAAACAATGGAAATCTTGGAGCTCTGGAAATCAATTGCTGCTAAAACAAATATCCATGGCGTGGAATCTAGATATTTTCTTAATCTGAATTCTTAGTAAAGTTTATATAATGCATTCATTGTGTAGGGAGATGTTCAGGAAAAGCAAATCAAACTCTCACTCCAGACAACCACAAAACCATTCACAATTCACTCTGCCTGGACAAATTAAGTCATAAAATAAACTCCCTGCTTGCAAGAACTTCCCCAGAGGCAAGACATCACCACAATAACAATATGGCCTTTCTTCAACACTGGCATCCAGAGAAGTTATAAATACGGGTGTAGCAGAATCTTTTAGTGCCTCTCACAGTAAGAACAAAAAAAGGCTGTGTCCGTGCTAGGTAGGTAGGAAAATAATTAATCACTGTTTGACACTTTATGAAAATTAGAACAGATTGAACTTGGGGTTTTTGGGATGTTCTTAGCTACTTCTGGGTCTAATTAATTGAGTGATAACTATCTTCTAGCTCTTTAATGGGAAAAGACAAGCCCTTTGGTGGAAATGCTCCACAGTCTCAAGAGATTTGTTTGGGTTTTCCCATAATGAATGGCAGGGAGAAAGGCTGTGTTGAGAAAGACATGAAGAAAATCATGTTCTGCTTAATTATGGTACTTAAAGAACTTGTTCTTTTTTTTTAGCTGAAAATTTGATTCATCACAAATATAAAGAAAATGTAATTAGAGGGTGTAAGCTTCTGGCATCATGTTTTGTGCAGTACACAGCCATACCATGGGGAAATGTTGTAAGGAAGGTCCGTTTGTGTTCCACTTGCTGGCTTTTTTTCCTTGGAAAGATTCTTTGATGATAAATGCGTTTAAAAATCCATTACAACTGGTACATTGGGTTGTTTTCAATTGGAAAGGGGAGAAGAGAGCAGCATAAACAATTTTATATTTCAAATGCAATTCATGCTGAAACATTCTGCTGCAGCATAATTTAAACTGCAGACAGATTGGAACAAATAATGCAGAACTGCTTTGTTTTAAAATATTGGTACAGATAAAAAATGTATTATTCAAGGGAGCTCTTTGGACTAGTTCTGAAATAGAAAATAATGTATGCAGATGGTCTTATATACATATGTAAGTGAGAAATTTGAAGAAGCAGTAGCACATGGGACCCAGCTGTGATCTCATCAGATGCTCTACAGGGATGCTGTCTAGCTTGTAAAGTTTATTTTTCCTTCTTCCTCTTGCAATTCCAAAGGCCCTGGTAAATATTTTCCTTCTTTTATCCTTTTCTCTCCCACCTTATTTAATATTCCCTTGCCTTTCCCTTATTAGACATCCTTAATAAGAATATGATTATTGGTCAGCTTGTTTATACTTTTGTTTCCCTTGTTCAGTGTCACTGCTTTTGAGCTCTTCATCTGCAATCTGTCTTCAGTGGCTCCAAGGAAGACACCTTCTCTGTTCCCTACTCTGACCACCTCTGTGCCTCATTAGAGTGTTTTTTGGGCTGCTTGAACAGAGGCTGCTCTAAGGCCTATGCCACACGCTCATGCTGTTGCTTGGTCTGGAAGGCGCCAGGGTACAGGTCTCCCTTGTAATATGGTGGACGTTGCTTCTTACACAAAAGCTCTTTCTTTCAGCCTCTCCGTGAAGTCTTATGGTCAAGAAGTTTAAACATTCTTGAGCATCTTGTGTTCATTCCCAGCGAACTGTCCTGTCCATCAGGGATGTGGAGTCGTTGCATGTTGTCCATTTTCAGAAAGCGACGGTGACCTACAGTCGCGGGGGTCACTCTGATGGCTGTAACACACTTCAGAAGTGGAAACTTTCTACCCAAAAAGCAGCTGGACCTGTTACACTGGTATTTTTGAAGTGGACATCACCAGCATTTTATTTTGCAGCACAAACGCTTTGAGTGGAAAGCAGCAAAGTGCAGTTTGCTCTTAGTGCCCACTGATAGTAAATCTTTAGCTTGTAGCTCAGGGAAAATGTGCGTTAGTTGTTGATGCGGACTGCATTGTGGTAGCTGCTGTATGGTCAGAACACAAAGAGATAGTGTGTCTGCAGGAGTCTGCAGTGCTATCCTCTGCTCGAGGGCAGCAGGCTGCCTGAGAGGTTTTCTGGCATTGCTTGCTGCCGGGGAAATGCCAGCACCGGGGTTCAGGGCTGGCAGGGAGACGGAGGCGTGATGGTGACTGCAGTCTGCTGCTTCCTCCTGCGGCTGCCCTTCAGCCAGCTACAGCTGAACCCCCTCACCGACCCCCCCTCACCCAGCACTTTTCCCCTTCTGTTCCCAGCACACAGTATTGAGAAAGGAGCTGGGATTTATCTTCTCCATCACAAGCATCAGGACCAGTGCTAGCAAATTGTCAGGGACTATGCCTGCTGGTGCTTCCCTGTAGAGAAGACACGGGGGTTGTGGGGGATGATACATGGCAGATCTGGGGGGAGCTGGAGGCAGCCTTAACCCTGGGTATCAGGCATCTCCAAGGAGACAGGCTGAGGCCATTTTGCAATATTTCAACTAAAAAAAGCTGCATTTTTGAGCTCAGACTTGCTCTGGAAGAGATGGAAGACATCTGCCACAGGGCTGGCAGGTATTTTTTCAATCCTCTTCATGTCCGGCAGATGTAGATAGGCAAAATTATCTCAAACACTACAGCCTTTCTCTGCCCCTGGACAAAATATTGATCTGCTCATGAGTAAATCAGCAGGAGGATAACCTTCAACAACTGCCATCACCGGCCCCCCTGGCAAAAATACATAGTGAGCCTCCAAGGGAAGCATCAGACCGTTGCCCTCTGGGGTGGCCTGAGTTTCAACTTTTTCATCTCCTGTCCATAATCAGCAGCCAAACCTTTCTGATCACTTGAGATGCTCAGGACTACATGAATCCACTTGCCATTACAGTCAATTTTGAGGCCAAAAATATAAGGCCAATGCTTTAGCCAGAAAAGGTGTGGAGCGTGCCCCAGGTGTGATTTATACCTATTGCCATGTACTGACATAGGATGTAGTTTAACTTTTGTGGGCTGGTGTGAATGAGGGTTTAACATTTTCAAATGTGCCTAAAAGACAGCTGTTGCAAGGGACTGCAAGCCTTATAGGCAAGGAGGAGTCTGTCTTCAAAGTCAATATTGCCAAGTTGTAGATGACTGAAAACCTTGTGACAGCCTTTCTTTTGGTGTGTGAGTAAGAGGCAATGTGGACAAAAGTACTGGAGAAAAAAAATCAGTAGGCAACACCACAGAAGGCAGAAAATATATTTAATTTCTGTCCTTGAGAGAACTGGTGATGGGAGGGACATTTCAGAGCGAAGACTGAAAAGGGTGTTACATTATTTTATCTCCCTAATGCATTTTGCCATACATTTCTCTTCCACTCTTTCAGCCAAAGAAATTATGTCAGGTGACATTTTATGTAAAAAACAGATCTCAATAAATAACCAGATAAAGTTGAGGGATGTCTTTAATATCAGTGATGTACATAAGTACGTTTAATAGGCATAACACTAGCTGTAAAAGTGACTGCTCTTTATGAATACCTCAAATTGGTATATTCTGTCAGATCCTTTGATGTGTAGAAGTAATCTCTCTTTAAGCAGTAATCATGCAGCTCACACAAAGGTATTAGTATGTAGACCATGCAGTTTGTAGATGCATTCTGCTGCAGCAGATGGAGTAGCAGCTTGTTTCTGAAATTGAACTAAAATATAAAAAACTAGAGGCCATATATTTTTTTGGGTGTGTGTGTGTGTGTGCAGTACTGACTGTAATTTTAGAAGTTCTCAAGATAGCAAGATCAAGCACCTGGACCCTCTTTAGCTAAAACTTTTATCACCATGAAAGAAAAATGTTGATTAATTCTTCACAATATCAGCATTTTGATTTTTAAAAACAACCAGTTATTTCTGGTGCCCCAGTTTCTAGTCGCCTAGATTTTTTCCACTATACGGAGACCTATTTTTGCAAAGAGACACTTCAGAAATCAAGCCTCTTCAATGAGATTTAAATTGGACACACAAAATCCCTAGTTATTTGTGAATAATTCAGGCCCAGATAATTCTAATGTAAATATCCACCTTTTATCCGTATCAGAATCAGTCAATATCAGAGAAACAGTTTAAACTGATATCAATTCCTTAATATTTTATGTGTATGCAAAAGGAAGGAATGAACTATTCATCAGGTCCACGTTGGACAGAAAGTGATGAGATTAAGCACAATGGTTTAGCTTAAATATGAAAAGCAGCTTTCTAGCAGAAAGACAGTCAGCACTTGAATGGTTTAGTGGGGAGGTTGGGCAACCTCTGTTGTTTGAAGTTTTTGTGAAAAGCTTCGATATCTGCCAAGAATGATCTGTTAGATCTGGTCCAGCTTTCCAGGAGATGGACTAGGTGAGCTCACAAGGTCTTTTCCAGCCTCATTTTCTATCATCCTGTCCATGTATCATATCATGCTGTATGATACATAGATCCTGAACATCATGTATATGATTTAATAGATGTAACAGATTCTATTCCCACATACACACAACTTACAGATCAACATATACTGATAGTTTTCAGATGTGGCCTGCTGGATGAGTAGTTTCATATTTGGATTTCTAATTTTTCACCCTGTAGAATGAAAGGCTAATTAGGCTAATAATAATAATGAAGGCCACTTTATTTGCCAGGTTGGCAAGAGCAGAGCAGATACAGAGGTTTTGCTAAAGAACTTATTCTTCCATTCTGGCTTCAGAAAAAATCTGCAACAGGGCCACAAGGTGGCAGATGAGCTGCAAAGATTACAGATTAATAGCTGCAAAATAAAAAAATAGATTGCAAATGACAAGTTAAAAAAAAAAAAGAGAAGAAAGCAAGCTTTAAGGTTAGAGTCATTACTGTGCTTTTGCGTGCTTTTCTGAAAAACCCAGCAATGCTTCCTATCACCTACCAAAGTAAACCAAATACCCCCATCCCCATTGCAACAGGTTTGGGTTCTAATTGTACTCGGTGGTAACTATATTAACCACAGTCAGGTTTTGGGTAGGCTCCTTGTCTTGGGGGTATTATTCGAAAAAATTTACCGTGGTTGACATTTCATCAGTGTTCAGACTGAATCAGTCCAAGCATGAATTAAATTCTATCTGATGCTTTGGAACTGTAGTGAAGAAAAAGAAGAGGTTACTTGAGACTGGAACGTAACATATCCATTGTGTGTTTGTGCTGGAGCCCACACCTGCTTGTTTAAATGCCTTTATATAGCTGATGCTTGTAGCAGAATAGGGAGGAGTGATAAAGAGTTGGCAGAACCTATTTTGTGAGGTTCAGAACCGATGATCAGAAACAGGGAGCAGGGGATCCCGGTCTGGTCTGAGTGTTCGGTCAATGTCTGGTAGACTCATTCACTTTCTGATGGCTCCACAGTACATTTTTTCCTGCACAACAGAAAGTCTGTTCTGCACGACTTACAACCAAGCTCAAAAAAAAGTCCTCATGAACTGCAATAATTTTTCTTTTGGAATAGACTAAATTATAGGTACTGTCTGAACCACTCCCCACCTCAACAAACATGAAGCAGAGAGAAAACATCCTGAGCAAGCTCTAATTCACTTCATCCTTTCTCAGACTAAACAAGCTAAGCCCCATCCTGCACCTTGAACACATTTAAGGCAAATTAATCAGCTTCCAGGATATTTATTGCTGCTTTAAACTACTGCTTCAATTTTCAGGTGCTATAAAACCCCATGGCCTTCACAGAGAGAGTCGTTACCAACACGTGCCTGACCGGTGTCCTCTGTTCCTGGCCATCCTGGGGATGAGACCAGGAGGCTCCTGCATGCCATGACATGTGTATGGTCATGAGGATGCTCGAAGGAGGCTGTTTTAGCCACCCGTGGGGATTCAGCATCCCGGATCTGCCATGGGGGCAAACAGCCAGCATCGCTCCGGGCGTTTTGCCTAAGCGCTAGGTGGCCAGATCAGATCAAACCAGTCTCTGATCGACACGGCAGGTTGTGGATAGACATCTGAGAGAGTGTGGAGCAGGGAACACCGCAGATATCCTGGCCCTTTGACACCACCAGGCTGACCATCTCCCCTTTGCTTTGCAAGTCCTGTTTTACTTGGTTGATTTAAAGAATACCAAGTTCTCCAGATTTTTCTCTGAGGCTGATCTGATCCTGTTCTTGCAAGAGCCATTTGAAGCACAGAGTAGCTTTCAGGCAGTGACAGCCCCTCGCTAGCAGTAATAAACCTAATCAGAACAAAGACACGCTACTTGTTAATGGAAACGTTAATAACAGTTCAATGCTTTTGTAGTTTTAAATAATTTTACTGAATAATTCAACAGCAATTTATTCCTTTTGTTTTGAAAGCAGTCCTCTCACTCTTCAGCTTGTTTTTGTGATGTTGTTGTTGATTTTCCTGTGTTTGATCTTATGTTTGCTATAAGAAGGATATATATTGAAGTACTTTTAACATGTAATAGATAAATTAATTTGCTGCCTGTGGTCTTATGAAAGGCCTTGCAATTATATGAGTGAATCTTTTGTCATAAATAATTCAGTCAGTATTAATTAAAAATTCTTGTTTAGTAATCACTTGGTTCCATGTCTCCTGTTTATTAGTTTTCCTGTTATTACAATAGCTTCTTATAAATTATTGTATAAAAGGAACTTTCCAAGCATATTCCACAGGGATCTGGTGACAGAGTAAGTGGCTGAAAAAAGATTCCTGTCAATGTTTTTTTAAAGGTTCATCCAGCTTCTGTTACCTTTCTTACCTCGTTGTTCTAAGAAAAAGAATAGCCAAACTTTCAGAGTGCAAAAGAGAAATGTTCACAGTGCTTCTTGCTTTATGGTTGGTTATGGTGGTTTATCATAACAAACTAAGAATATTTAATGATTAAATTAATCAGAATTCAGCAAAGTCAAAAATGCTTTTATACTTTCTCTGTTTCAAAGGGTAAGTATGAATTAGTAGCTTATATCTATAAAAAAATCCACCTTATTATAGTCAGAGAAAGAAGGAAAAAAGATGTTATGAGGTTGTCCTGGTTTCAGCTGGGATAGGGTTAATTTTCCTCCTAGTAGCCGGTACAGTTACTTTGTTTTTGGTTTAGGATGGGAATAAATGTTGATACCACACTGATGTTGTAGTTGTTGCTAAGCAGTGTTTACACTAAGCTTCTCACCCCACTCCACCAGCGAGTAGGCTGAGGAAGGCACAAGAAGGGAGGGGACACAGCCAGGACAGCTGACCCAGAGTGTCCAAAGGGATATTCCATACCATATGATGTCTGCCTAGCACGCGGACTGGGGGGAAAACTGGCCAGGAGCTGTTGCTCTGGAACTGACTGGGCATCAGTCAGCAGGTGGTGAGCAGTTGCGTAGTGCATCACTGGTTTTGTATGTTCTAATTCTTTTATCATCATCATGATGATGATTTTCTGTTCCTTTTCTGTCCTACGAAACTGTCTTTATCTCAACCAACAAATTTTACTTTTTTTTCCCAGTTCTGTCCCCCATCTCACTGGCAGGGGGGAGTGAGTGAGCAGCTGTGTAGTGTTTAACTGCCTGCCAAGTGAAACCACAACAGAGATACAGATTTCTGGAGTATCTAAGCTGCACAACAAGAATGGTAAATTCCTAATCTTGTGGTGATGTGAGCATCCGTATCTTTGACTGGTATTGGGGGAGTCAAGGGCATTCAGTGCATCTCAAGTGTGGGCACAAGTGCTGGAAGCGTTAACAGAAGAGTTTAACGGCTCCTTGCTGGAGCTGGCACAGCAGAGACTGGGAGTGCTGATTTTCTCTAAGCTGCAGTACTTACACTAATGAGATAAAATAATTTGATTCAGGTAGTATTTGTTCACTCTTCTCCTTTGCATTTCCCAATTTATCTTGGTTAGTTATTTTGGTCCCTGAACAGCGGTTCCAACAAAGCCTCATCACTGCAAAGAATGTGTTTGTCACAGTTATCACAAACCTTATAAAAATCAAGTGCTCTTTTAAAATCAGCTCTTTTGATATTACTCGTCAAAAAATGAACCCACTAGTATTTGCCATTCAGTGAATTGTTTTCTTACGGGAAAATGACATCTATTATTACCTATATTGACCACGCCACTTTGAGTATTAAAAAGTTTAAGCAGCAGGGAAATGGCAGTTAAGAAGTTACGAGTAATGCACAGTTTGTTAAGCCTTCTGGACCTTCTCAGTCTCTTGAATTGTGTTTCAAATTTTGCCTGACATCCTGAATGAAGTCAGTATTATTTTGGAAAATCTCAAACAGCGAGATCCTGTGCGCAGCAGCTACTTGCATAGATATCTACATCTGAACTTGTCATCTTTGCCTTCCTTTACAGGCACCAGTCAAAACACAGGACTCGTGAGGTGCTACTCTTCCCATCCTAAAATAATCTAAATTAAGCACATCCTTGAAGCACCTAATTCTTCCTGCTGACCACAAAGAGACATTGAGGTATCAGTTTGGCACCTGACATCCTTTCTGTGGATGTTTAAAGTGAGATGAAATCCCACCCACATAGACTTTGTGAGACAAGGCTTTGTATAATATGGCATTGGGAGAACTTAAATGGTGTAAACTTAGATTCACTGATGAGTCAGTGTCGAGGTTTGTGGAATAGCTAAATCGACATCATGACTATAGCATCAGACTTTTTGCATATTTATAGTTACAATACTGTGATTAGATATAATATTATGCCATAGTTACAAGGGTAATATTATGATTATGAGTTATTATGCTATGATGTATTTCCTAGGTCAGAAAAAGGAGGAGAAGTTATCTCTGGAAGACTGAACTGAAATTATTACTGATTTAAAAGCCTATGTGTTTTCTTTATGGATCAGGTTTAAACATAGTATTTGTAATTTAAAATAGGCATTTATGAATTCTTGCTCAAGAGTCCTATCTGGGGGATCTCAGGTAGTTCATATGCTTGTTATAAAGTGCTAATATGATACCCCACTTGAGAACTGAAGTGAAGAAGCTCTGGCTTGGTAATAGCTGTGGCTGAACATTATCTCCATTTTATAACCTACTGCATGTTAGTTATACACTAGAGTAAACGGATATAGTACTTTGAAGGGGAGTTTTTTCTGCCATTATAGGCCTGCAGTGCACATGGAGACCTGCCTCGCTGATGGGCAATGGGATGGAGCGGAGGCAATACCAGATGATAGGGATGACAATTATGGTTCTTGGCAGTTTTGGTAGAAGGCATCTTGAAAACTAGGTTATTGCTAAATCTAGGTAACAGCTGTATTCCTACAACATCCTACATGGAAATGAAAGCATGAATGCAGAAATCTGTGAAAGGAATGGCATATTATAGCCTTGGAAACTATTACAAGTGAAACTTCGAAGAAGGCAAGGTAAGGGAGATGATGGATTGGGAATATGTTCCCACTGATCCTGGCAACCTGTACATGTCAGAATCTATCTTCAGACAGCATTTCTTGTCTCAAACTCCCATTATCTTACCCGTAAGGAACCTGCAAGAGAATACTCAGGGTATATTATAGCAGGTGAAAGACTGCCAAAGTTGATTAGCTGGAGTTAACCTTCTTTATATAGTTTTTATCGGAGTCCTGAAATTAATTTTATGTCCTTTGATATTGTTAATTCTATTTCTTCCAATGGCAGACAATACAAGACAGGGGATTTTCACAGATGTAGGATATATATATACTTTTCCTTTGCTTTCTTCTCTCTGGATAGTTCCTTTCTGCAGTCAATGTTTCATCCAGGTATAAACTGGAAAATCTCTGCACAATGACTCTATGAGTCGGTGTTGTAGAACACTGATAAGAAGTTATCAACAGCTGAATCCATAGCATATTGGTTTTTCTTTTCACGTCCTACCTACACTACAGACCAAAGATACTTGTCAGCTGAAAACATGTCCATTCAGTGGAGATGTTCTTATATATATCTTTATTATCTGGGTTTTTTCCCTGTAGCCAACCTTTTGCTCAAAACCTCCTCAGACTAGTTTTTATAATACAGGAAATACAGACCATCAATTACAATATTCTTCACTCCAGTGTAGCTGGCCACTCTTCAAAATGCAGGGATACCACCTGCCCCCGACTTCTACAACAGGACATTTCCATTGGGGCTGTTGCTGATGAAAGTACCAGGAGATAGATTTAACCCCTTTGCCTGCAACTATTCTAAGAAATTACACTTGCCTGGGACTGGCACAATGTTCAAATGCACCGTACAGCCCATGTCCATACTGCCAGATTCTCCTACCCTCTAAAATAATCTACCGGGAATGGCCAACTGTGCCCAGGAATCTTGTGAAGTTCTGGGAGACATTGGTCAAATCTGCCCTTGGAAACACTCTGACAGTGTGTCAGGATGGACAACACTTCAAAGTCTGGGGACATTGCCTCGTATTTTTCGGTTTAGTAGCGGAGATACAGCTTTTGCAATAACCAGAGTTACATATATTTTGGTATCACAAATGCCAGTACTCAAAACGCTACCTCTATCAGCAACGCTTAAGGAGTTATGTGCCAGTTACATATGCTGCCAGTAAAAAAAAGAAAAAGTTTTATAGTCTCTGAGGCTGAGGATTAGAGGAAGAATACATGATTCAAGAATTCAGGAACTAATTTGTTCTATTAGATATTATCCCTTCTAGACAAATACCGCTAAAAGCCAAGAGTTCACATTGTACCTCAGCTGCCTCCATACCGAGATACAGCTGCCTCCCTTCAGACATTGTGGCGATTGGTGGGAATTGAATCCATGACCTTCAACACCAAAAGAGTAAGATCTGAGCCAAAAAAGTAAGCCTTTTATCTGTAAGAAACCAGTGGACTATTACAGACACTGGGGCTCGCTATTAGATGAAGACCTGATTATATACTAAGCCAGCGTATTATTACACTTTCATTTCCTCTGCTGAAAGGTCTATTATCCTCTCTGTGAGCATGATCTAATGTCTGTTGAAGTCAGTGTGAGCTTTTCAATGAGTTTAATCGGCTCTGAATCATGATCTAAATGTGTGAGCCTGTTCATAGCAGCTAGAATTAATCAAGATATAACAAGTATGGAAGAGGTGATCTTTAAATATCTATATATGTCTGTATCTACCTCTATATATACACACCTGTTTTCCATGTAAACACTGTTTTGGACACAACAGAACAGCTATCTGAAGATGATAACACAATGTGTGAAGGAATCCAGACTAAATTTAATCAAGGGGTTGGTTGTAAAGGGTAATTTGGGTAGAACTGATAGAACGATAAAGGAGATTTGTGGGTGAAAGGAAAAGACGAGTGAGGAGTTCTCAAGAGTAACCTTCCCAAGGAAAGGAAGCTGAGACATGGTTTCATGGTGGATGGTTTTCCTTCTGTTGCTCTGGATAACCTGGCTATCCCAGTTCTGATAAACACATTATCTTACCACAGTTTTTTTATAATCAGAGTATATTTGTTTGAGGTTTATTTTCTACTTTTTTGTTTCTATGCTACTGCAAAGAATATATGGGTTTTTTCTCCCTTGGAATGTTTTCCTTAGAAATTTTGGCCACTGGTTTCATCATAGTTGTAAATAGAATATTGGAGTGGAGAGACTCAACTGACTGTAGGCGTATAAAGTCATCTGTTCTAGGTAAGACATTTAAACTCACCCTTTAATCAATGGAGACTGATACCAGCTCCACAGAAAGATGTATACCATATACCTTAGCCACTTAGGGTGAAACACTTTTTTGGAAGATGTTCATCAGCTTGCAGAAGATTCATGGGCCACTTATGCCTGTGAGTGGTCACATGCTCGTTCTTTGCCTCTGTACCTGTGAGCTCCCAGGTCTTTCCTGTTCTACCTTTTAAATATCTATTTCATATCTAATTGAACAGCTCCTATCCATGAGCCTGCCTGAGCAGCTCCATCAGTGGGCTCATTTGAGTTTCCCACGTTACCGTGCACTGAGTTTCACCATGAATGTCTTAAACCTGTATAGCAGCGAGTGTGACAGCTGTCATTAAAGGCTGATTCTCTGAAGGTAGAGTGGGTCTAATCCAAAATCCATCAGCAACGAATCAGTGCTTTGAGGCTGTGTAAATCATATGGAAATTTTTTCCATCTTTCTAATCCCAGACCGTGTGAAATAGGCCCCAAGGTCTGAATATTTAATTACATGAAATTGTTGCCAGGAGGCAATGCTCTTATAAGGGCAAGACTGAGGCTTTAGGACAGTTTTATATGGCAGGAAAAGGGTTCCCAGTCATCTTCAAGTACTTGACCTGAATCTGTTAGGTCTGCTTATACTACTGCATGTAAAAATGGCAACACTGGTCAAACCAAAGGTTTGTCTAGCACTTTGCCCTGTGGCTGACATTCGATAGGCACTGATATTCAGTAAACACATAGGAAACCAACATAAATTGCATATAGAGGTGTCTTGCTGTACGTACCCCTTAGCTTCTGTTAGTCAACAGTCTAGGAAATTTCTGAGCTGTAGGTTTCATAAGTGCTATTACGTTTAACAGCCAGTCTCAGTCTGCCCCTCTGGCGTTCTAGTTAAAATTTCCAGCAGAGTAGGGGATTTTCTAATGTATTTCTTTCTTGACAACTCCAGCTCATTTGCATATATTCTCATGGCAATTCATTGACGAGCAACCAAGTTAGACTCTGAAAGGAGCTGTGCATGCTGCAGTTCTGCCTGCACCTCAGATCTCCCAACTTTCACCCACTGGTATAACTGCACAATTACAAATCTTTATTGTGACAGCCAAAACTTCCATTTCCACCAGCGGAAATTACCCCTGTTGGAAAACAGGCAAATGTATTATCCTGCAAATTGTGGTTGATTGCCATAAAGAGTCCATTCAAATGGGACTGCAGTTGTGCAGCTACAGGAGTAGATGGATCAGTTTAAACCTATAGTATAGACAAGTATAGACTATAAATCAGTAAACATTCTCAGTAGACTAGCAATTTCAGCCACAATTATTTATTGTAGTAGAGATTAACATACATTTGATGTGTGTATATAAAAGACGACAGAATATACCAGCTGAGAGCATTACATGGTATACGGCTGTGGGTTGCATATTCCTGAGATCAAATTCTCCTTTGCATCAAACTCATAGAAATACCAACACAATTTAAATCTTTTAGAGTTTGTCACTGCCAATAAACAAATCACCTGGCCAGTATTATGCTGTCTGTAAATAAAGGAAAACTATCATAAATCAGCCACTCAATTTTTGAATTAAAAAATGTGCTTGGTAACAACATAGTGCTGGCAATGTCAAGCTCTTGGAAGGGCTCATGGAGGCTTGCATCCAAACCCCTCTGCAGAGAGCAGAAATAACTTTCAAGGATTTGGGTCCAGGCTTTCTGAATTTCCTTATCTTCCCCTGTATCTTTCGGTCAGCTGGCATCAACATCCATTACTGTATGTACTGCAAGAAATGAGAATGCTTTTCGTACTGTATTATTGGTCTATAAATCATATTTTATCAACTGAACCTGGGAACTCAAAACAGAGGCCAAATCATGTGTTATGTAGCAAGAACACAAGTGCGGAACGGGAAGCACTGTGGTTTGTGTCTCTGCTTTCTCCTACCAGAGTACGGGAGTGGCCATGGCACAAACCCAGAAACCATCTCCCTGAGGGTCCCTGCGTTTCCAGGGACCTTGCCAGAAGACACATGTGTGAGGATGTGGCTCCATGCTGCAACTTTCCTCTTGCCCACCCTTCTCCTATCACATGACTTGGTGTGGGTCCCTTCTCATCACTTGGTCCGAAGAGGCAGAGGTGCAGAAGGTAGTGAGAGGAGCCTGGAAGACACATTTTCTGGAGGTCCAGGCCATGCTTGCATGCTGGTTTGGCACCCTGAGCATAGGATGTGTCTGTTCTTCTCTGTCTCATCTTCTGCTTGCCCCATAGGCAGCGAGAACAGCTTGGATTGTGACCATATCTGTGGATGAACATTGCTTTTTTGAGAGCAGCATTAAGCTTCTGCTGTGGACAACAACCCTATTAATTAAACTTTCTCCCGTAACGACGTGGCATCCCTAGGGAGCTGGTTTAGACAGGAAATGAGGATAAAAAAGAAGGAAATATAATTTAGGGCAACAGTAATTATTTTTTTACATTACCGTTTTGGTGCACTTAGCAGGGGTGGGCAGGCTGTCTGATCAAATTTACATTTGACCTTATGACCTCTGTCTGCCTTAATATCAGTGAGACAAGTAGGTACTGCTAAGGCATGACTCATCTCCTGAAAGCAGACATCTGAGTCAGGCACTCCAGAAGTGCCTGTTTCTTTCCATTGATCATATAGGTCAGATATAAGTGCTCATATCATTGATATATAAAATGAGGGGGGTGAAGCCTCCTGTAAAGACACTACACAGTTCAGAAAAGAGCTTCCTACCTGTCAATCCACATATAAGAAGCCAAGCAATTACATGATTAAATCTTTTAGGCAGGAGATATCTCCCTGAGATGCTGTTGCAGGTACAAGTCTTGGAAGAGCAGTAAAGGCTCTCAGTAGTATCAGAAGAGAAATAATAATTATTTATATGTCTTACTCTCTTTGGGCTGATATCTGATTTCTAGTGAGATGTGGATGCTCAGCACTTTGCAGTATGGAAGCTCAACCACTACACTGAGATCTGTCACAGAATCTATGAAGAACAACTGACGTTAAAAGAAAGTTAAAATAAAGAAGGGTGATTTGGTAACCTCTTAACTATTCCAGGTGAAATTAGTTTTTATCAGTTTAGGGGATTATGTTTTCACATAAACTTTTATTGGCTACAACATCTTTATTACTTGAATCAAATAGGGTCTGGTTTTCTGGATCTTATTTTGGTCTTGCAGAGATACTTTTATTAGCCTGTTTGATCTTGTCGAAGTGCAGCTGTTAATCAGACCCTTTCTACATCCTCCTTTCTTGCTCTGTCTTTTCTGGAAAATTATTTTTGTCATTAAGACCAAACTCTGCTAGTCTTAGTAAAAATCACCTTGCCCATTGCTATCATAGGAAAACTTTACATTCTTTCCAGAAACCCAGATGCTTTCCATAGGACTCAGCATCTATCAAGTAGGTGAAGGAAGATCTTGGTGGTTTTGGGCAGCTCTGTTACTCTTTCCCCTGTGCTTTGGTTTAGGCTCTCTGGTCATTAGCCCCACACATTATTTGTGCAAGATTACTGAGGATTTAGACCTTGGTGCTTTAATTACATACATAAAATATCAGGATCTCATAATTTTTTTGTACATTACACCTAAATATAGATGAATACTGCCAACAGGGACAGCTGTGAGATAACTTTCATTTTGTGCTTCTGTTCATATACGGTTTTTTTCTGAGTTTAACCTAGTTTCAATCTTCCTGAATCTCAAAGGTTTTCTAAATGTTTTTTCTGTTTTTGTTTATACAAAAATAAAAATAACCTGCTGCAAAAAAAAGCAGGTATGTATTCTTTATAAATAGAAAGCTAGTTTGTTGTTTTACAAGTTGCAAGCTATCCACTGCTACACAGTATACAAATATATTACCAATTTCTGCAGAAAATCAAGGAACATGAATCGACAAGGAGGATGAAAAGAAAACTGATGTTGTACTGATCTGTTCTTTCAGCATCTATAATTGGACATTACAAAAATCCTAATTCATTTTTACACCACAAAGGATATAACAAAGCTAAAACCAGAGTTAAATTAACCATCCTATATCTCTATAATACACTATCTGAATGTACAGCTTCTGAGAAAACAGCAATGTTCAACATATAGAAAAGGATTGAAAGGTACAGTTAGGAGTCTACCGTCCTGAATTAAATTAGATTCAAAGGAGATAATGAGGTGATACGAAGGATGCTCTAAAATTGTTCATTTCCTATTTATTGTGGACCTCTAAGTACCCTCAATGGGCATTGTTAGTGGATATGCAGTCAGTCCACATCACTATCAGGTTATAATTTTGTCCTTTGCATCAGTGGCCTGCATAAGTAATTGCAACTACGCAAAGGGTTCACGAGCTGCTGGAGTTTGTGGGTTTTTTGTTGTTTGGGTTTGGGTTTTTTTTGTTTGTTCGACTCATATGATGTAATTTCAGCAGGCAGGATGTAAATAGACAGTCTTTCTAGCTTGGCCCTCAAAGGAACCAACATTTTCCCCTGCCCCCTCTGTGCTGGGCTATGTATGGTACTGACATTCTCTTTGTACATTTGGATGTTTTCATGCACTGTTTGTGGAGGATTGCGTTAAGCCAAGTGGCATGGATTAGTGCACTTCAAAAAGATCAAACCTACAAATGTGACATTAGAGACTACACTTCGACCACTTTTCTGATGTTAACATAAGCAGGATAACGGAGGCAATGGAGAAACATTAACCTCAGGAAATCATCTCCCCCCCGCCCCCAGGTCCATGCTGTAATTGTCCCCTAGCCGGAGAGGGGCACCACCCCAGTGCAGCGTGTCGCTCCTGCGCGGCGTGGGGTAACGGGACGCACTGCACAGCTCAGTGTGTGTTAACTCAGATGAAACCCTGGACTCACGAAACACCACCAATCCTTTTAATTCAGTCCATTCCAAGCTGGGAACACCTGATTCCAGTGTGTGTCTGGGGCAGCAATTTTGCCCTGGTTTCGGTTGTTTGCAGCATGCTGACTTGTAGGATGGAAGAAGTGATGCTCAGCTGCAATGACCCAGTGGTGTGTGCTCCTCTGCCAGCACACCGGCAAATAAATCAACACATACTGTGTCTCCCTTTCAGGGTACCTCCGAATGCTGATCATCAGCCCATAGGCTCTTGCAGCCCCTGTATCGTACGGTTTGTGTACATAATATACTCCTTGCAGCTGCGAATTGGGTCTAGAAGGAGGAATTACTGTACTAGCTCAGTGGCATTGCTTCTTCTGTAGCTATATTCTTGTCCTTACCAGTTCATTCCCCTCCAGAAGCTTAACAGGCTGAGCCGGTCTTTGAGTTTGAAAATCTCAATTGTGTAAAATGCAGTTTAACAAACTGTGAAACTCCCAACAGTACAGAAGCAATATTAACTGTAGATGATGATTAGAGCTATTGGAGCCCAATTGTTAATTGGATTGTTACAAATGAAACACATGGACTATTAAAAGGACATCGAACATGGTGGCTTGCGGTAGGGGCAGCAGGCTCTGGCAAAGACAGATTGTTCATTAAGGCCATATGATGACGGTAAGTAGCACTCGTTAACACCAAATTTCACTCTAATGGGATGCTCTTTGGTGCCTGGCTAATTTCCCTTCTCGTCTTCTTGTGCTGCTTTAATGGGCTTTTTCTTTCCGCGTGTTTTCTTTGCATCTGTCACTGTCAGCTGCACGCACTCTGGCCCTGACAGTCTGCTGACAGGTTTGCTGTTTGCCTGTTTGTTTGTGCAGCCATTTCTTAACTAAGTCACTGACATACACCAGGAGACATATCCGTCCTTTTTAGCCTGGTGGAAATGCTCCAGTGCACACAAGAGCCCCCTACTACTCTTTATTATCCTGCTTGTTTCTCCTTGCTGTTCCACTATGGTTACCTGCACAGCCACAACGCCAGACCTAGAAATACCTGTTGTTCTGTACCCCAACTGCTTCTTTTCTCATTCACCCTGCCCAGATCAGAAGCAATTCCACCAACATGACAGAAAGTAATACCAGCATATGCAAAATCAGGAGCAAGGCCTCGGTAAAGAGACCCTCCACATATGCCAAAATCGTATATGTTAGTGCTCTAAGAAGAATTGGTTCTGGGGAAATGTTTCAGCTTTCGTTTCTTAGGTGCTTTTGACTGATTTCGTGATTGAACCTCTATTTTTCTAGTATTTCATTTCTGGAGGAGTTCTGCACTAGGCAGCACTTAGCACTAGGTAGCTAGTGGCAGCATCTGAGGTGAGGACCGGGCGCATCCTGCCATTTACCTTGAGGTCCTGCCTCCCTGTTTCCCACATCAGTGCCCTGGCTCCAGTGCTGGGTCTTGTCTCAGCTCCTCATGGAGGCCCTTTTTCCCTCAAAGGGGCACGTCAGGTGCATGTTGCAAACTCAAGCTTTGTCCCAAGCCCCTACACTCACTTTGGGATATAGCTATGATGTACAAACCTTTGCTTAGGGTCTTGGAAATGCCCAGAGTTTGACTGCTTCTCCCAAAAGAAGTACTGACCATGTGCTAACAGCAACAGCCAGTGACTATGCTACCTCTTCAGATGGGCTCATATAGCTTTGCCTGGTCATGCAGCTGAGTGCAACTCTAGATTTAGCACATTCCATTATTCAGAGCCTTCTGGTACACTGTTTTACTGCTTCTGAGAGGGTGCATGATGGGTCCAAGTCCCCAAAACCCTAAGCTCAAAGCACTAAAGCTACAGTTCCTCTTTGTGTGTATTTGCCGGTTGTTTATACATTATGTAGCAATAGGAAAATCACTGCAATGGTTCTCATCAAGCATCTGTCGTGCCTATTTTTGTTGCTTAATTACTTTACCCATACTCCTAGCACACAAACTAGCTCCAGTCTTTAGCAAGACCAGGTATTCCATTCATGCCATGTATCTTTAAATGCTGTATATGAACATTTTCCTGATCTACTCATCCTCCTCCATACAAATACCCCACGTGTCCCGTGCAGACCTTCATTAGTCCTCTGATGGACTACAGGCAGCCTGCTCATCAGTCCTGTATACCCTCTTAAGCTTTCCATCCTTTGAGTTGCAAGGCTACTTTTATTGAATTTCACCTTTTTCCAAGCCTTTCCAGCATTTTGTTAGCCCTCACTTGGATAGGGGAAGCCTCAAAAGTTTCTAAGGGCATGATGCTGGTCAAAAAATGAGTGAAGAGGGGAGGGATGCTCTATTCTAGCTTTGTCCCAAATAGGTGAGGGACTTCTGGGGCTCATGGCAATGTCCTTTTAGCTTGATTCACCCTCTTCAGTAGCTCATGTCGTATGTTTATATCCAGTGGGATCTGCCTGTATGCAGCCCTGCCTGTATGCAATCACATGCAGATTCAGTGCAGGTAGTTTCGTGAATTGACCAAATGCTTATGTGCTTGTGTAACCCGTGTGAAGCAAAATAATCAGGTACTGCTCTGGGGGAAGGGGCTGTCAGTTTGGCATGTAGCTTTGCTTGAAAAATTAGACTGAATGAATTCATGCAGGTGCTCTGTCAGTCGGCTGCTGCAGCTATGTGGCTTTGAGGCATTTGAGATTCACCAGTGTCCTTCAGAGACAAACCTATGGCAGACACATGGTGTAATAACAGCATCCATCTCCATACAGACCTTGATTTTGCTGCTGATACTGTGAGCAGAAGCCTCTTTCCACGAGAAAACCCTCTGACATAAAGTTTTCTCAGGGTGGGCAGGATCATCTGCAGACAGGTGACAACATTGGCAACATGGTGGCCTGTGCTCTACAGGAACAGAAAAGTCTTTGATAACAGACTTACTTCAGTAAAGACTAAATGATGCTTCTCTCTTGTTGGTAAGATTAATACATCATATGTACTTAAATATCATCTCTCAAGCTGTCTGGCTTAAATTTTGGGCAATGGAATGATAATTTTTCCTCCTTCCTGCTTACAGTACTTTCCAGTTGCTGAAGAAATAGCTTTCACAGGAGAGGTCACACTTGGCAATGCTTCGATTTTTGTAAACTCAGAAATCTGAAGTTTATAATTACTTCCAATTATTTCTTATAGCAGGCCTTTCTAACCCTAAGAAGTTGTTAATGTAATTGTGTTGGATCCTTGCTAGGCAAATGATATCCTGTAGAGTGTTTTGAGCAAAATTAATTGCTCTTTTATTGATCTGTTTGGTTCATGCAATTGATTTACTTTTTATTATTGATTGGCTGAAGATATTCACAATACAAGTGGATAGATAAATCCTTTTCTTGTGCCAAGTATCACAAAAGAAATTGCGCACCGAAATCTTTTTCTTTGCAATAGGTGTTTAACTGGTACAAAAGCAGATCTGTCACAATGAATAAAAAGCAAAGGTAATTTTTGCAATGGGGAGAGATAATTCCTGAGAATTGAATCTGCTTTCTCTGGTCACGGATAGACTATTCCCTATGGAAAATACCCTTCTCCCTAAAATACCCTTCTCCTGTAAATTTAAATGATCATCAAGTTCACTAAACCCGTTATGGAGAATGAATGATGGACAATGAATGCAGAATGATACAGCATGTAAAGCTTTTTCTGTGAAATTGCCTTCTGTAATACCACTTCTTGAGGATATCCAAATTCATAGCTGGTTGCAAATTACATTATTGTTGAAAGATGCAACAGGAAAGTGAAGCCCTTTGACTGCTCTATTGCCCTTAGTCAGCCTTCTCCAAGCCATCTGGCTGAAGTAAATAGCCTGAGGTCTGAGTCCATCACTTGGGGTATGTAAAGGCAGCTCTTGTTTGACTTAAATATGGCATGTGCCAGAATGGGATGGTGTCGGTCTGCTACCTACTCTCGCACTGTAAGGGCCCTTTCTGAGAAAAGGCTTTGTTCACCGTCTGGGTGCCAGGCTGCAGAGCGATTGTGCCTTGACATGTAGTGAGGAAGCAACTCACACGAAATCTGGCTCTCTGAGCTCACCTGCAAATCAATCCTGTGCACACCTGTCTGCAATGAGGGGCTGCCCAACGCCTCCCACAGCTTAAGCATCGGGGAAGAAGAGACCTCCTCAGATGAGCATGGAGGGAGTAAGCAGCTCTGTGGAGTGTGAGCTGGCTGCAAAGGTGCTCTGCTGCACATAGGCATATTCCAGGGCAGACCTTGGGTGGATAAGCGGTTGTATGTAACCAGCGCTTATGTAGGCAATAAAGGATCTCACCTGGGGTCTGTGCCTTCATATGCCACACTTACACAGGCATTGCAAACGATATTGTACAGTAACAATTGCGTTGATCTTTCAGGTAGTTGCAGGGCATGTGAGTGGTGGAAAGGGTGGCTCATTGCCATTTCCCTGGAGTGTGGGCATCTATTGTTCATTTGGAGTTCTGCATATATTTTAGGGTGGTGCACGGAGAGAGAGAGGACAGGTGTAGCAGGTGAACATGATGTAACAGGTGATGAAATACTTCAACTGAAAGTGCAGCCTCAGTTGGATGAAGAACTAAAAATCTTCATCACATATTTCGTATTTAACACAGAAACGTTGCTCTGATGGATATGTGTGGATGAGGATTGTTGAGGGCAGGACCAAGCACACTGACACAGCACAAGGGTCAGTTCAGTTTGACATTCCAGGTCCTTTGGTGATGACAAAATTTGCAACTCGAAGGCAGCATCCTTGCCCTCCACCTGGTGATAACACAAGTGACAGAAGTCCTTGGCACTGAGGAACAGCTCCTTTGCTATTAGTAAAAACTGCTTTCCTGCATTAGACATCTTCTGCAAGTAGGCACCAGCTTTCCACCTCATCAATGTGTGGCAGTGGTGCCTCAGCATACCTCCAAACCAGCAGCCAAGGCAGTGGCTGCTGGTGAACAAACTTACTCCCCTCTGCAATATCCCTCCTGCTCATTAAACACTCCTGGCAACAGGTGGTGACAGTGTGGCTTTCCTGGTGCTCTTCCTACCCTGTTCCTCATCCTCAGCTATGATCTGCCTCATCAGGAAGGCCAGACAGTACAGACTTTGTACCCACTCATGCCCCCGCTACACCCCTGCTGAGACTAACTAGTAAGTAAGCCAATTAATCTAATCTGTGGCATCACTTTTTAAATAATGTGACATAAATCTGCCAGCATAAATTGCTTTTTAAAGGGAAATTTCTAATTATTTTCACTGTGTTCTGCAGACTTCCCAGGTTCAGGCTGTGTTTGAAGTCAAAAGGGGCTTGTACCAGCATTTTCCAGGTTTCATTCTGAGCTCTCCGTAAGTTTGACAAGCCAATTTGGGCACGTCCTTAACACACACGTTTGAAAATGATATTTTATACAGGGTGCAGGACTGCAACGCTTTTCCATGAAGCTGTTGTGGAAGTGAACTCCCCACATGAGGAGCAGCAGCAGCACAGTTTGGCTCTCTACAGGGCAACTAATACATGCCAATGACATAGACTCCAAGTATCTTATCTAAAATTTAAAAAAAGCCAAGGTAGGAGAAAGAGTAAATATCCCTGCAGGGGTGCTTACTGCACAGATTTCATTTCTCCTTTTTTTTGTTATTTCAGCCTTCTCACAGCCTCTCGGTATACTCAGGGTAGAAACCCCAACCGTTTTTGCCACATTTGCCTTCTGTTTTCAACAGCGCATGGTTTTCAGTTTTCACTGGGGGAGCCGGCTCATACCCGCAGTTCTCATTTTCCTGGGCTGAGGGGTGCAGGGGGGTTACGTTCAGCTCAGCTTTGCCCCTCCAGCTGTGCACCCAACGCCCAGCCGCTGGCGCCGGGTGCCATCTAGTGGAACCAGCCCCTGCGCTGGCTGCGCGTGGGTCCTGCCACCAACATCGCAACCATCCCACCGGCTTTCCTCTGAACGGTGCCGCTTTTCGGATCTATCTGCCGGTAACTGCTTACAGCTGTCTCCGTTATAAATATTTTTGCAAAGCTCCTCTCCGAACCCCCCAGTTGCACTTGCCGCGTTGTAATTGCCAGCTACTTGCAGTTTATCGGTGCTGCGAGAGCATCTGCAGGTCTAGATGCAGAACAGGGCGCTCTCGTGCAAGGTGCTGGGAGAATGTGGGACACAAATATCACATACAGTTATTTCCTAGCATTATTTTTTCCTACTTCTGGAAAATAAAAATTTAGCAATACAATGTAGGCAACAACCAACTTTTGAAATCCAGCCACTGAAAATTGTTTTATTCTTTTGTGGGTTTTAATAATGTTGCTTCTGCTGAGTCCAGTATGGATGATCTTAGTCATTCACATCCTTCAATGAAATAAGGGAAGAAGCTTAGTTTGTTTAGGTTTTTGTGGTCAGGCTATGACTGGCCAGAGCGTTCCTCTAACCCTGTTGCAGGATTTCCCTCACCAGTGTTAAGGCCATTTCACACCAGTGCATGCTGCTGGACCACTGGTTTGATCTGGCACTGCAGATCCTAAGCAAGAGCTAACTTTAGATTAACAGCCGAGGGGGTACCTCTGTGTTTAAGTTTTTGCTGTGGCCAGCAGAAATGTTATACTTTTTTACAGTTCTGTGTGGTGTTTGCATTCCCCAAAATAAAACACCCGTTTCCTCAGACCTTGTAGTGCTCATCCAGTTCTGCACGAACCGTTTCCCTCTGAGCACAGCTCAGTGGCAGGGGTTAGTGCTGACCCCCTGGTATGAGCTCTCCGCACAGTGCTAGCACATCCAGCTGGGGCACGGCAATGGGAGCTTCCAGATATGCTTATAGGGATCAGAGAGAAAATCAGTTATTCCCACTCCTCATTGGTTTGGTGTATGGGAAGGAAGGAGTTGTACACAATTACTTCTAAGGGGAATCCATGTTTCTTCCCAAATTTATATGGTGTAGTCAGAGGAACATGGTAAGCAGATCACAGGAGCAATCATAGAGCTGAGCTCAGCTCTCCCTGTCTACATTCCTGAGGACCTGTGAAATCCTGCAGGCATCCCCCACACTGAACTCCCAGTAACTTCAAGAGAAGTCCCATGAGTGGAGTGAGTGCAAAATACGCATCGGAGACCCACAGTAGCGATAACAGGAGGAGGAACTGAGCCCGTGCTTCACTTGAGTAAATTTTCGAAGTCATGTCTGTAGATCTGTCTGCAGTGCTGTCACTAATGTGCCCGTCTCCTCCTTTTATGCAAGCCACTGGATGCAAAGAGGTTAAAGTTATTTAAAGAAAACTTAATCAGATTTGTACATGCCCTATTGTATCATATTTTGAAAGACAACAAGGTTTTCCTTGCACATGCTCCCATTTCCATGCTCACAGTAAGAGGAAAATGTGTTTCATTATTTAAAATCATGTTTAAAAAACTTCAGGGAACTGAATCTGCTGCAGACATCTGTCTGTTTGACCAAGACTATTCTATTTTATTTTATTTTGCCTGTTAAGCCCCTTCTCTGTAGCATTAAAAAGACTTCCCATGCCTCAGTGTCCCCATCTGCAGAGCAAGGAGAGAAATATTGCTTACCCGACAGAGGCGATAAGTGGTAATTACTGTAGAGTGCTGCACAATTTTACTCTTTAACATTTATAAACTTCTACTAGAGCCCACATTTTAGAGGAAAAAGTATTGTAATTAATAGAGTCTGTTCTCAGCTAATTACATTTTACTTAGAGGAACTGAATATTTTCACCCAACAATGATATATAAAGGTTGAAATAAGCCCGTATAAGAAGGTATGTAAAACCAAAGAACAATGTGAAATTTGTTAAATAAGTAGAAAAACATGTTCTGCAGTTCGTGAAGAATCTGCTGTTGCTAGTTCTTCTCTCTCTTCCCTGTTTAATGATTATATTCCATAGTTTTTATCATCTTTTTGAGATAGCTTATATAATTAATTAAGGCACCTTTGCTGCATAGTGTGGTGTAGCCCTTGGAACAGGTAAACTTGATAGCTTGATTGTGAAGCCTGACCTTAAATCCTCTGAAGTGGATCGGAATATTTCAGTTGAGTTTACTGGCATTTGGCTCAAGCCCTGATGGAGCTGTTGAGCTTCTTGCTTTTTATAATGATCTGAATTAAATATTCTGTAAATCACTGGAACAGTGGTTAAATCACATACTGGCTTATTGCTTGCGAATACATTTTGTACCTCTTTAAAAAGAAAGAGCCAGCATTTTATTAAGCAAAGCCATTATTTGAGCATCACTCACTCCCAGGCAGTGGCAGGCTGAAAGCAGCTCAGCCTTGGAAGGCAGTTCAGGCAGGACTCAGCTATGCTGGTGGGAGGAAATCCACTTCAGCAGCTCAGCACCGTATCATTTCCCCAGGGGATTTGCCATTTGCTCGCCCATGTTGGTCACTGCATAGCATTTTTTATGTGAAAAGTGTCTTTCCTGTGTAGGCAAAGCAATTCTTACCACATGCTTCTCTCTTCCAGAATCAGCTGTGATGTGGGTGGACACCTTAGAAACCATGTATAGCGATAATAATGACTAGTCTCCTGATGGGAGGATTTGATATTAAGGATTACAGTAACGACTGCTGAGACTGAAAAAAAAAGATCTCGGGTAATTAATAGTTAGATGCAGATGTTAGCAGTTTAGCAGAGAAAAGCCCAGCAACCACCTCCTTATGTTACAGAAAAGGTCAATAGCTTATGGCTCATCAGGAAAAAAAAAACTAAAGAAAGGTTTGAAGCAAACTCTTCCATAGTGTTTGTCTGAGGCAGTACCCCCTGAAATGGAGGCAGGGCGCCTATTAAATTCTATTCTCGAATAAAATGTGCTTTGCTGGTGAGAAACTTATCTGGATTTGGAAATGGTTGCATGTGTCAGTGCGAATGAACCTCCTCTGGTCCCCAGGCTGCGGTCAGCCTCCAAACCATAGACACTGCTGCAGGGTACACGCACATCCTGACACTGACCATCATGATGCACGTTGGCATGGGTTTTCCTCCTTATTGATTCTCAACAGGGTTGAGTTAGTACATAGAGTTTTGACAGAAAAGGGAAATAAAGGTGGAGGAAAGAGAATGTGTAAAATGATGGTGCATAGCGCTGAATAGGCAATTAACCACAGCCCATACAATTGCTGTTTCCATGCATCACTTTCCTAGAAATAAAATGGTTCTGTATGTGGATTTTCATAGTGAGGATGGGGATTTTTTTGTTTGTATTTTTGTCCTAATGTTCAAGATTCTGGGGGGGCGGTCCACCAAAACAGGAACAAGAAACATGCATCTCCCCAGGGGGCTGGTTTTGCCCCATCGCTACTGGGCTGTGGAGACATTCTGCAGCCTGGACCTTGATTATTTGTTGCTGTGGTTGGGTGATAAACTCTTTCAGCCTACTTAAACTCTCAGTGCAGTGTTGTTTGATTACACAGCAAAAAGAATGTGCGCTGCATGTTACAAAACACAGACTCATTTTTTTGTGGGCACTGAAAAAAAGCTAGTTTTGAGGACCAAACCTGCAAGATTATGGGCATTTCTGTGCTCTTGTGGGGTTTAATGGGGCCTGGGCTGAGGTTATATAGTGAGGGCTGTAAAGGAACCCGTGCCCAGTCGCTGAGGTCTATATAGTGATGGGTGCCCCACCTCTGAGGAATTTATAGCGGTCTGTGCCATAGCACTTGTGTGCCTCAGCAATGTCCTGGGGCTCCCTTTCGTCCTTGCTACCTGCTTCTGTGACCACTTCACAGGTAGGCACTAATGAAATTTAATAGGCTGAAAATGTCTTGTTACCCCAAAATAGCCATCCTGCCTCCCTGGAGAGCTCAGAACATATGGGGAAGAAGAGAATGGGGAAAATTAGGAAATGCAAGAAAGGACCTTTAGGTGGAGAAAGAATGCTACAGCCAGGGCTTTCCTTGGTACAGTAACCACTGAGAAAGTCTCTATGGCAAAGGTGAGATAACCCCAGGCTGATAGCCCAGACTGTGTTACACCAGCCCTGAAGTCTCTTCATCCCTTACCCTAACCCTCTGTTTATTGAATGCTCCACTACAAATTTGAGAAGTTAAGACAGGAATAGAAAAGGTTGTTTTCCTATGTCATGCATGAGAAGGAGAGATAGAGGAATGAAAGGACCGTCCATATACAGAGTTGTGAAGTCAAAAGTTACGCCCCATTTCAAATACAAGCATTTTCTCTTGTGTGTATACTTGAGGTTTATACCGTAGCACTAGAGTGGTATTTTAGTCCTTTAAATAAGGAGAATATTTTAGAATCCACTTTTAAACTGTATCTGAAATCAGGCTAATCGTGGTATTCCTTAAAAGTGATCATATCACTGTTGATAAGAAATGGAAATAATGGCTCTATTAAGTGTCTGCCTTGTTTATTTTAACTAATGAGGACATGGTCTATGTGGGGACAGGCTGTTTAGAAGAGTAGTGTTTCAATATTCTGGAGAACCTATGCACAAACCTCCAAGAACTCCTTATCCTGTTGACATGAGAAAAAATAGGATTTGCTCAAAGACTCTCAGTTTTCAAAAAGATACAGGGAACACTGAGTCATTCTGATTTTGTCTGAAACCCAGTAACACAAACTGTTAGATTAATTTAGAGCACAAGTCCAAGAATCAGTCTCCTGCCCCAATTAAAACTGTGACCTAGCATCCAGTGAAGTCAGACTGTAACTAGGTACTTCTGCTGGCTCTGGTAGCAGGAGATCACAGCTGTATCTCATTTTAGGTACTAATAATCCCATATTGCTCTCTGCAGGCATCACATCATGGTGCTATATTGTTATTAGGGCTTAGAAGTCAGACAAGGTCCGCTGGATGGAAAATGTTAAGGTTTCATCACAAACATCCTTTCCTGGAGACTGGCAGTTGCTCTGAAGAACCACATACATTCATCCCAGAATCATCATTGTTGAGCTCTTCCCAGTTCATTTTTAAAGATCTCAGTGCTTACTGAGTTGTTTTTCTCAGCCTGTATTTTTTTGCCTGTATTTTGGATAGCTGATCCTTGGCTAGCTGTAATTCTGACTAGCCTTCTTGATCGCATTCAACTATTTAGTTTCTCATTTTTCCCTACCTCTGTTGTAGATAAATAGACTTGAAGTCCTGATAAATCCAGTACCTTACCTCATGCCTTGAGTAGCTCTGAGATCAGAGTTGACTGAGAAACCTCTATAGAGTAACGAGAAAGTTACATGAGTAAGAGAAAATTACTTTTAAGTTGTTGTGTTTATCACCTGAATGCTATCACCTCTCATTGTCTCTTTAAGAGACAAAATATGACTCCAGGAGCAAAAGTTCTTTTAAAAAAATGCAGTAAAAATTCATTCTGTCATCCATGATTTAGAGGGGTCACATGAGAAGCGTGATAATGTCATCATCTAAAAAGTAATACTACCAGTATCTAAGGACCATTTCCAGTGTTTGCTTACTCAGGGAAACCTAGAGATTTTGATCAACAGCTTGCAGTCCTCCAGCCTGCATTACCATGACTCCTAGCCATGTCCTAGTCTCCAATGCATTTTTAAATCAGTTTTTGCAGACCTTCACTAGAAAGGCAAGCCTGTGCCATCATTTCACATAATACCCAATGGACATCGGTGGCTTCTTTTCTGACAAGTGATTGATTTTAAAGTAGTATTAATATTGTGCAAGATTTTGCAACCCCAGTACCAGATCTTACATTGATGGATGCTTTACAGACACAGGCAGACTATAATCAAAAACACCTCTGAGCTCATGTTGTTGGCTTGAATCTGACTGGATTGCCAAATTAGGGTCAAATGTTTTAGATTCCCTCGCTTTTGCCTTTTATGCTCTAAATCCATAGAATTCATTCATCTTGGACAAAACGGTTGGTGAGTTCAGTTGTTTTTAAGAACAGCTGAATGATCTGGTGTGTGTCTGTCGTTGAAATTAATAAGTTCAAATTACTTTCATTACCTCCTTCTACTTTTGTTCACTGAGAAGTGCTGACAGGAAAATACGTGTATGCGTGTGCATTAAATATTTTATAGCGGACAAGCTCAGATGAATGGAAAAGCCTTCCCCATCCATTTAAGCACTTTTATTAGAATTCCAGGAGGATTCTTTTAGTTGCATCTTCTGACAGTCTGATTTCTTGACTATCTGTTCTGGCAAGTCTTTGATTCCCATTGGTATTATATTTTATTCTATCTCACTGGGAGTCTCTGCAGAGCTGTGTGTCTTCTGGGAAGGAATTTTCTTAATGGCACCTGTCTCCTTTTCTCCTTGGTGAATACTTAAGTAAACAAGTCATTTAATCATTTAAGAATGCATTTTTGCTTCTTAAGAAATGGCATTCCTGCTTCTTGGAAATATTTCCCTCTTTCTCCAAGTCCTTATCTATGATTCTTTGTACATCTCTGAACATGTTTTACATGCTTTTATTTCATTTTGCAAATTTTCTTCAGTGTGCTTTTTTTTCAACATGCATCAAAAAAATTTAAATATTATGAAATTTCCAGTTCTTTATAACCCTTCCAGATTTCTTCTCTACTTGGTAGTTTGTATCTCTTTTTTATTTTCTTCTTTCTAAGGAAGAAGGAATTGTCTAAGCTGCTGTCTGATTTTATGCTATTAGAAGTAGACATGAAGACACGGAGTTCTGGTGCTGAGGCAGATAGTTTAGACAGATAGATACTTTTTATAGTTAACCATGAAAAATGATTAAAGTACTGTGAGCTGATGTGCTTAGGGCTGTTGTCTTTCAAAATATTTAGTGCTGGCTTGATGCAAATAACAAAAAGGGATATTTCTGCCTTCCCCACACTTTTTTTATAACTGTCTTTATTTCTTCAGCTTCTTTGCATATACTACTGAAATCTTAATATACATTTTATATTTTCCAAAATTATGGCATAGTTAAGCAAGGAGCTTTGAAGTTTTTCTTAAAAACTGACTCCAGCTCATATACATAGTTTTGGTTATTTGTTCAGAGCAGCCTTTGGTGCAAACTATTGTATGTTTGCTCACATTGGCAGCACGTGCAAATAATTTCCATACAAAACCTGATTTTCTGTATTTGAAATTAAAATTAAAAGTTACTAAAACAGACCCTAAAAGAACAGCCTATACTATACCGCAGACTTCAACTGCTTGTTCAGCTTCAGACTTTTTCAGTCTGGCATTGCAAAATATTTTTCTTGAAGTAAAAGGAGCCTTTCCCTCAATTACAGTGGAAAATTTCTATTGTTTTTTAAGTTGCTTTTGAAGAACTTAATATAGAACAGTTTGTCATGTTTGTACTCAGGGGGAGACTCAGTGCCGTGAAGTCCCTGAGGGAAATTGGTCTTCTTTAGAACAACAGAAAATGTCAGAAGAGGGAACACAGACGTAAAAATTTCAGGAAAAAGAAAGAAACACAGTTTCTTTAAAATAGTTCCTCATTAATCACAGTATTTTTTTAAGGTCAAAACCAGGCAACCTGATATGATTGATAAGATTTTTTTTATTGTTCTGAGCTAAACTACAAGCAAAAATGATTTGGCAGACAACATGCTAATTGCAGTCAGGAATTTTCCTTATTCAGAAATTTTAAGGGGAGACTTTTTGGCAGAAAGCTTCATTTAAATGAGCAAATGTAACAGTTTACTACTTCAGTAATGTTTTTTGAACATTGTGCTGAAATCATGCCTGTGTCTGAAGCAATTTGTCAGCCTCTGGTCCAGACAACGTCATCTTAACATGGAAGAGTTTATACAGCACCTGCTCCATCTTCTGTCTGGCCTAAAACAACATTATTATTCCCTTCTTTCCTGGGCTTTAAAAATCAATCATTTTAAGAGATGAAAGAAATAACCCTTTAACAAGGTCCTGCCGTTTCTTTGGCTGGAAATGAAGATTAAGGTTCTTTTCCGTAAGGAAATAATGAAAACGGTGAAAGGATGCGGTGAATCTGGTTCTTCGTGCAAACCAGTAACAGGAGATGTACAGGCTGCCTCCCAAACAGCCCGTTTCCAAGCCAGCATCCGGCACAAATGAGCTCACAAGGGGAAGGCTCAGATCCAAACAAGTCCTAATTATGAGGGTCTGTGAGGAGCACTGGCTCTTTGGAGAGGCTGAGATGACCCATAATATTGATTGATTCAATAAAAAATACAGAGGAATTTTAAGCAGGCTGTTTCGAAGGAGAAGCAAGGATGTTGCTATTGAGGACTATAGCTTATCAGCAGTAACATACCTCCCAGAAGGAGCTGACTGGCATGAGATCCCGTTTACGAAACACTTGGAAAATGGATGAGTGCTCCTGCGGAATAGGTGTGCATTTGGTCTGAGTCCCTTAAGGGAGTTTTACCAAGGAGAGCTTAAGGTCCAGAATAGTATGAGATAATTGGAAATGTGTTTGGTAGCTGCTCCTCAAACGGTTTTTCAGTTTGAGGATCACTAAGAGCCTTCCTGGGGAATGCGGTAGAGGGTTACAGCCATCCCGTCTAGAGCAGCTGTGTAGACAACTCCTCCTCCCCTCTCTGTAGGTGGTATAATGGGTTCGTAAAGGGGTTGCTTGGGTCTGCCAGGGCGGGAGTCCACACATATTCCACCACAGACCATGCACCCAATGTAGCCCTAGTAAGCGTGTGGGAATCTGGTCTTTCATGGTGAGGTTCACAAGTAGGTGAACTCTGTTTTCATGCCACCGTCAGGCTTGTTGACAGCCTGGTCTCCCCTGGCTACTGCTGATAGATCCCATCTCCAGATCATTCCTGCAGTTTCTCTGAAGCCTGCTGGATCAAGCTTGGCAAGGAGGGATGTCTTGTCAGTCCCCTTGTACATCAGGATGATGTTTCCTGCAGGGGAGGGAGTGAATGTTGCTACTCTAGGAAAGAGGATTCTCTTCAGAAGAGATGAGGAATGAGCCAAAATCTACCAAGAGGAGAATCTCCACCTCTCAGGAGTGTTTAGGGAGGAGAAATTAGCATCTTAGACTGCTTTCATAGCCTGTGGTAGAAAAGAATAGCTCACAGCACAAGGATGGATGCCTGGCTACGCCTGCCTTCATTGGTCTGCATCACAACCTGGACGTGCGTTCTGTTATGTGATGAATATAGAGGCAGTTTATGATAACTAGGTTTGTAAATCAGGCACCTCCAGACAATGTGCAATTCCATCAGTCAGCCTTTCTACCCGCATATTTATCACAAGGTTTCAAGGCAAACAAAGAAGGTTTTGCTACAAAAGAAGTTTCCCAGCCATTCTGAACAACTTAGGAAGGAATTCAGGAGATGCAATTCGGTTTTTTGTCAGCCATACCAGAGAAAGGAAGATGACTTTGCTTTTTTGTCTGCAGCAGAGCTCTTTGCTGGTAGATTGAATGCAGTGCTATTCCTTCTGCCTTATTAGCTACCAAAGCTGGTTTATGCAGCATTTCTCATCGTGTTAGAGTTTTCTCTTCTAAAAGATTTCTCTTCTAAAAGATGATGCAGTGAGCAGAACTGACAGGACTTGTCTGGGCTCTGCTCTGAATTATTGGTTGTAATTGGTATGTCTGTCCCTTAGCTGCACCTGTGTTATTTGAAGCATTACAGGTTTAAATTCTTATAATTTGTATAATCTGTTTATTTAGGGATTGTATTTCCCCCTCTACTTGTAATGTCTTGCTCCTTTTCTCACCATGGGTAAAATAACCCAAGAACTAAATAGTTCATTTGACAAACAGTGAAGTACTTTTTTTTTTCTCCCATAAGAGGTTTTGATTTAATTCACTATTTTTCTCTTTTCCTCCTGCACTCAGAGGTTACTCTCTGTTAAGATAATAAAGACAGCTAACCAAAGAGATTGAGTCTTAACAGGAATAGCTGACTTGAAACTTAAATAGCTGATGTATACAATCTTGGAAAGATCCAGAAGTTGTTGTAAGGCTGTTCTTCTTAGTGGAATAGGAATTTTGTGGCTGCTATTAGTAGTATAAGGGTTATGTATTCTCTTATCCATACCTTACAAAAATGATTTTAGGCTACTCACAAAGACATCTTCTGGTTAAAAACCACGAGAAAAAATAACAGAATTTTACTCCGCCGGCAGCAGTTGCCTGTAGAGCCAAAAGCTATGTGGGCACCCTGCAGTATGCTCAGACTTGAAGGGTCAGTGCCTCAACAAACCACTCTGGCCCCTCCGCATTCTTACGGGATCCCACCTGCATCAAACCTGTCATCTTGAGCACTTTAATTTTAATCGGCTCCACAGACCTCTTCCCAGCCGCCTTGCAGACATTCTGGGTTATGGTTTGTAACCACTGCTACACACCTTCTAGCAGGAGAGCAGAAATTGCTGTTCCAACTGCAAGAGTTATGGAAGGGGGAAACTGTAGGCATTGGTGTCCTCATCTGGGGTCTGCCCTGATTCTGGCTGGCCTTTGAACAGGAGTTCGCAGGAAAAGCTAGGGTTTTTCACGTTGGAAAGACTGCACAAAATCAATTTCTAAATGCTCCTCTTGCAGCTATCTTTGGACTTGCTACAACAGCCCCAGCACAGCAGGAACACGCAGCCAAGGGAATTCTTGCCTGAAAGGGCAGAGCCGGAGTGTAACTGTGGAACAGCACCAGGTCACAAAACAGTCAATAAAGAGAATTCAGTTAGTGTCCGATTATCACATTCAGTTTTGTTCATTTTGAAAATACGGTCTGGAAAACATTTCCTTTAATGAAGAAATTAACTCTGTACAAGAAGAGAAGGCCTTTTGCTTGAAGGCTGTGTAGGCTTTGGCTCTGTCTTTGGGTGATGTTGGCCTCAAATTGCCTTGTTATTCCTATCTCTAGACCAATGATGATAATACCCTTACTTTTTAAAGCAGTTTGAGATATGCTAATGAGGCATACTGTATACAGGCTTTATTAGTGTCCTTGTTTGCAGGATATTACTATACACAGAGTTGTAGCAATGTGACTTCAGCATATGTAATGTAATTACTTGTGCTGAGAATAAATACAGTCAAGGCAATGCTGCCTGTACTGTGATAAAATGACATTATGCTGCTCTGACATTTACCAAAAAGCCTCCTTTTTCTATATTGCATTTGCTACATCTCACTGATGTTCTGCTACAAAATGAAGGTAATGGATGAAAGAGCAAGAAAAGCATTTTGATTTTCTTTTCTTAAAAAAAAATGAGATATTTGGTATTAATAGCAGCTTTTCCCTTCGAAGCCAGGCTGCACATCAGTTATACAGTTGCTAAACTTTTCTGACGTCATGTTCAAAGGAAAATTATTAGGCAGAAAAGCCACAGGGTAAAGAAGATTAAATTATATTTTTCCTGTAGCAGTATGATTCAAAAATATAATTGTTTATCCTTTGTGGACATCGTCAGTGTTGATAAATACAATTACTTTGTTTGTCATCCCTTGACTAATTCTTAAGGCTTAGGCAAGTCAGCAGTGGAACTAATGTGTTTAACTTCATGTTAATAAGAAACAGAAATTTTCAGTTAAGTACTTGATCTTACCAACACTTGCTAGTGGTATAGTGCTTACCTTATGGTAAAAAAAATCTACTGAAATCTGGCACTAAATATTAGATGATTCCAGTTGAAAGATGCCTTACGAGGTCACGGTGGATTTCCAGAGCAGGTGTGCACCAGCTTAAATAAGGACATTTCTGAAGCTGAAATCTTATTTTTCTCTTTTTGCAGGGATCCCCAGAATTTGTATCCCCCTGAGGTCAGCAATGCAAAGCTTCAGTATGCTGGTTGGGGTCCAAAAGGGCAACAGCTGGTAAGAGAAAGAACAAGTGTGCAAATGAATTTAGAGACCATGCTGCTATTGTTTGGAAGTAAAGAAAGAATAATTCTTTATTGACTAGTTTCTTGAAACCTGTGGGGTAGCTGCTAGCATCTTTATGGGGATTGTTTTATCATGTAATTTATTTATAAAATTCCCATGTATATATTTACTGCAAAGTAATTGTGTCTAAAAACACAGAGAAGGAACACTCTATGGAAGCCCTTTGAGAGGATGCACTTGCTTCTCGCAGTGCTGGACACAGGACAGATTATAGACATGATAGTATGATTAAGTTAGCATGTCATTCCTTCACAAGGGCATCTTCAGGCTTGCAAACTTGGCACTAGGGATACGTTAATATTAGCAGCCCTGTTTGGAGAACACATCTTTCTAGAACAGAGTTGCTCTGAATTTGCCCTGTAGTTGTTTGCAAAAGAGGCAAAAGTAGGAGCATATTCTGAGAAGTTTCCAGAGCTGGCTTTTAGCAAAAACACTTGTCAGGGATTCACTGTGTTTCATGGAGCCTTTCATACTGCAACAATCCTGAAATCTCAAGTGTTTTGTCCCTCAACCATTGCCATCTTGGATTTGCCCATTTTTTTGAGCACATATTTCCTGGCCACTGGCTTCATTTCCTTGTGCAAATCCAGTATTAAGGTTTTGCGTATTCCAAACACTTTCTTTCTACTGTAACAAGAAAAAAAAAAGTGGCAACTTCTTTTTTGATACTGATTTTTTATACCAAGAAATAGCTTTAAAAGCTAATTATCCGAGAAAATCTGGCATGTGTGTCCTGTCCCCAGTCCTCTCTTGGGGATTTTTTGTCTGTGTCCTTAACTAGATTGTATCCAAATTTTGTAGTTTAAAAAATAGCAATAGGAGACAGTATAATTGCCAGTCTGCAAATCAGGTTGGAGGAAACAGAACAGATATAGGGACAGGAAAGTCTCTCCTCTGCTCCATCAGGAAAATCAGGTTTGCGAGAGTTATCGACCTCAAATCTGGTAGGAATGGAGATGCAGCGGCCCCTTAGCTCTATGCAAAATAACTTCCGAGGAGCTTATTTTTTTCACTGCACATTGTACATGCCCCACTTTCATCCTCTAACGTGTGCCATTTCAAATTCCTTAGTTTCCTGCCCAAGAGATCCCTGCTGAGCAGCTTGTATCGATTCTCAGAGATTGGGGTCTGATGAAGACCAAACACTTTATTTTCTGTTCATTGGTGCAGACCCACGTGATCTCATCATCAGGCTTCTGGGCAGCTGATAGTAACGTACAGTCAGTTGATAACACATGTTCAAAACTAGAGACTACTTTCAGGACATGGCAAAGAAAACAAAAGCAGACCAGCAATTCATTTATTCTCTGTTCACTAGCTCTTTCTATTTTAACAAACAGAGCTTCATAGTGTATAACAAGAGATACATCTGCTAATTGAAAGCCAATATTAAGTTGCATTAATGATTTTCTCCATTTCACAAGTGAATCTTCCTTTCTTTAATATAGTTTTGCTTTAATATAGAACTTGCATGCCTTCGGCACCTTGAGTCACAGCATGTTATTGATTCACATTCATGTTAGTTTTACCAAACTGACTGGGTGTACTTAAATTCCACCTTGGAAAGAAGATTTAATTTTTTTTCAAACCAAAGTCAAGACAATCAATTTACTTCCTCCGTTGCCTTCTCTACCAAAGGAACATAACTATTCAGAAAGGAAAAATATTAATACCCAAATGGACAATTGATATACACAACAGGACAGTATATACAGTCCAGGAGAAGAAAAGTCTTCTTTACTCCCAGCTTTGTCCTTTAATGCTGAAATAATCGATACCACTTTCCACCAATTTTTATTAAGAAACATATAGTGAAAACTTAATTCCCTAAGAATTTCCTAAGACATCAAGTTTACTACATGTCCCGTCTGTGGGATGCATGGCAGATTATTTTGAAAGTACCTTCAAATATTGCTGTTACTGTTGAATTCCATATGAATCTTGGAAATATCTTGCAACAGTGGATTTGTTCTGTATGTTTCGTTTCTTTTCTTTTTTTTTTTTTTTTTTTTCCTTCCAAATATGTAAATCTGTTGGCCCATAATTCAGCTGTATTCTCTGTTCTTGCATTTGCAGTCAGAGTAGGTGAGGAGAGCCTTACTGGTAGTTTTAAGCGTTACCTTGCATACTTCTAACATAAGTCCCTTTTTTCTCTTTTCCTTGCCACTCATTTACCTGGAAATAAAATTATAGCTGTACTTTATGAAATAAGCAGGCTTTTACATGTATCGATATAATCTATTTATAGGTAATGATCAACAGAGAATTGCCAGAGAAAAAAGAACTTTTTTTTTTTTTTTTTTTTTTTTTAAATATAAAAGCATTAAAAATGTTG
>JAVJGI010000050.1:58123264-58140889 GCA_035590275.1 Ibycter americanus
TATTTATTAGCTGCCTGGCAATGGCCTTGTCTTCCCTGAGTGCTCCTTGTCTACCGGGATCATCTGTTGGCCCTACAGACTCTCTGGGCAGGCCTTTTGCTTTTGGTGTATTAAAAGAAGAAATTACTATTTGTTTTAATCTTTTAGTTAAATTGCTTCTTAAACTGTTTTTTTTCCTCTACCTGATTTTATTTTGTGTTTACTAAAAAGAATTTATGATACTTCGCTATTATTTTTGTTGTTATTATTTGGTTTGAGTACAGTTTCAGTCTGTTGAATGATGCCTTCTTAATTCTAACAACCCCTTTTTCTTTGCTGTGTCATCACACTGGTTTCCTTTTATCTTTTTTCAAGACTTTTTTAATGGGTGCTACTCACTGGTGCTGTGCTTCCAGTTTTGCATCCTTCAGTAGTCTCCATACTGCCTAAAAGATTTTAATTCCCTTAGCTGCCTGTTTCAACTTTTTAACAAGCTTTCTCATTTTTACTGAAGCTCTCTTATGGAGTTTAGCTCTACTGTACTGGATTTTTGTTGGTCTTGTAAGGATGTTGAATCTAAGTGCATTTTAGTCACTGTTGAAAAGTAGGGCTTCCACTGTGCAAGTTTGGATCAGATCCAGTGCATTGCTCAGTATCAAGGCAAAGGTTGCTTTTCATCTCACCATCTGCTCCAATGAACTATTGCAGATAACAGAAATCCCTGATACATTAGAAATGTAATTCCTGTTTCACCGAGGTCATTGCAATCACCATTTTAGAGGATCCACTCAGAGATGCTACAGGCATACGAGGTTCAAACCCATGCTCCTGAGATTATCCATTTAAAGCCAATCTTCATCAGTGGGGTGGAGAATAAATTGAGGAATGGGAGATATGCTTGAATTTTGGAGCATCATTTCCCCTTTCCATGCATCTCATTTCATCAGCAGCCAGACCTTGGTCTTTGCTGGGAGTGATAACACTGCTCCTTGGTTCACCCCCATTGGGCTATTTGCCAGTCTTGTACAGACATCCTGCCCCCGCAGGGTGGCTGCAAGGTGGGAGAGGAGGAGATCTTAACAGTGACACAGAAGGAAAATCCCCTCCAACTACAAGCCAGACACAGCCTTCAGGGTTGTGTTTGTACCATATGGCACCGCACAGCACTGAAAAACAAACCTGACGGAGCAGGCTTTGCACAGTCAACCTAGCATGTTGTTTCTTGCTGTTATTTCACACTTCTTAGATGTGGCTCTGGGAAATCTTCAGCATATGCCAGCATAACCCAAATATGTATTATTCTTTCTCTTTTTTTTTTTTTTTTTTTGGTTTTTTTTTTGTTGTTGTTGTTGTTTGGTTGGTTGGTTGGGTTTTTTTGTGAATATCCTTAGATGAGAGGAAAACTTACCGAGGACTAAAGACATGGCTATGCCATCCTGGCAAAACCCATAGCAAGAGGAAGGTATGTAGGTGAGACAGACTAAGTGAGGGAAAACATTCTTCTTCTCCTGAAAAATCTTACTTTTTGTTTGAAAACAAAGAAAAAAAATCTGTGCCCCAAAAGCAACAACAAAAATGATGCATTATAAGTATTTACCTCTCCCTCTTACTATAACTGGGCAAGGACAAGTCTGGTTGCTGAGTTGCACTCATGCTGCTTTTGGATTCAGTTTGGCAATGGTGTCACACTACTGGCAAGAACTCAGGTGAACAGAAACCCATGAAGATACCTAATGACACATTATAATTTCTGAATGTGTTTGTCTAGTGGCTGGTGCATTCTCAATTACTTATCCTGCTGACCAGCTCTCAGCACTGACAGCCCCAGTTGTAGGCTTGGCCGCTCAATGGAGCATAAAAGAATGCAGAGATCTATGAAACACAAGTAAAACACACATTGGAATTCCCACTGTATTTCCCTGGGCTGTCAGATGACAAATGTTTGATCAAGCGTAGATCAGTAAAACACACATCCCACCTGCCAAGGTCTTTATTTGGAAAGAAAACCTTTAGAAGCCAGACCATTGCAATACAACTCTTGTTAAGGGTGTGTAGGACTGGGACAACGTGGCTGTTGTTGGCAGTCTAATTTGCAGCCATTTGTAATTTCATTAGGATTTGATTGTTTCTCCTAGACAATTTTATGAGGCTTCTTTTTGTTGCCATAGATAGAGAAGATGACACTGTTCCGTCAGGTCTTACAACCAGTACTCTTATGAACTCTGGATGCTGTGTACACTATTGGGAGCTTTTCCCTTTTACGGTGAATTGCAAAGCTGAAATGAGAAATCCAAGTTTGCGCCCTTTATTGCTTCTTTATTATGCATAAAGGCAGTTTCAGTGTCTATTCTGCCACTGGCCTTTCAATACAAATATCAAGCCCTGAATACCTGGTTTTGCTCACAAGCTCTGAGAATAGGTTAAATGGGACAGAAATATCACAACAGACAGAAGCAGAACCTGCTTTTTATTCCTCATTCAGCCCCTGAACTGCTGTGTGACTCCCAAACTCTACTATGTTGGGGGTCTACATTTTTGCCAGGATTAATTTCCCTTAACTTTAGGTGTCACCCTTTTAAATCAAGGAAGAGAAATAGGTGTGTTTAGGGAATGGCTCATGTGACCTGTCTTAGATGTCATCTTTAGCTTGAGGAGAATCACACCATTGATCCAGACACGCTTCACCCTGTCATAAAGACAATGCCCAGAACAGGTCAGAAGAATCACTTAAACTTGCGGAAGAAAAATCACTGACAGGAGAACTTGGTGCCTCCTTAGCCTTATTTACACATAAACACTTCAACTACACAGCAGAGAGAGTCACCGAGGCCACAAAGACCTTCATCTGTTTCCTGCGATCACACACTGAGCAGCACTATCTGATTCCCAGGGCACAGTTCTGCTTTATTTATGGGTCTGGTTATTTTAAGGCAGAAAAACATCAGATCTTCTTCTGAAGAAATCCTCCAGCTTTTCATCCAAGAGTAAGAAGCTGCTCGCAGGCAAAATAAAAATCAGCTGGGGAGACGGGGTATGACAGTACCTTCCAACTATATTTAAGCATAAGAAAAGCAATTCCAGATGTTGCGTAGATGGAGCTGGTTGATGGCACAAGCCGTGGTGAACCTGAGCCCTCGTCTGAGCAGAGATAGCGAAGACACTCTAGAAATAGTTGGTGGGTCTCACTTACAACTTGTGTTTCAGTCTGTTTTGATTACTACCAAATAAACCCCAGGCTAAAAGGATAAAAGCAAACTTTCTCATTCTTGGTAGATAACAGGAAAAAAACCCCATTCTGATTAAAGGACTGGAAGGGGCATAGTGACAGGCATGTGAAAGATTGACCTAACACTTGATCGAACACTTCTAATACGTTAGAAAACTTATTCCTGCTGAATGCTGGTGCTGGTACGCCCTCGGGACACATAACAAGGAGCAGACTTGAATATAAATGTGTGCTGGAAAGGTTGTACTCTGAACAGGGGAAACCTGCGCATCGTGATTGCCTCTCATGCAGATCACAGCAGCTGCTGGTGGAAATCTGTTGTAGATAACATGAATATATCCCCATACTGCACTGTTATCCATACCTCCGCCTCCACCAGTATTTTATATACCCACACTTTTTATGCAGAGGTAGGAAAGAAGGATAAAGAAATGAACGGAGGGTTGTGTGTCATCTTTGTCCCATACCAAGTGGGTGTCCAGTGTGTCGTGGCTGGTTAGGTTCCCGGTGGGTATCTTCTAAGGAGAGTTGATTCCACCCACAGATCTATTGTGTCTGAATATGAAGGAAGCCTCGAAACTTGTTTAAATGAGACAGGTAAAGTGGGATCAGTCTGAGTGCTCAAGTTCTTCCTCCCAGAGACAGGAACCATTTTATCTTACTTTATCTCCTTTTTCAGTCAATTAACACAGAGGAGCAATTTAGAGGATGATGTATACAATTGCTTAGACATCTGCTTTACGGAGAGATAAATCGTAACACCGATTCCCTTGACTGGACAGGAAGACGAAGGTGAAGTCATGTCTAAGTGAATGTGAGCCAAACTTTACTGAATCTTTTCTGCCCCAAATCTCCTTCTCTTTTCTTCCTGCTCTGAATGCATCTCTTCTTGCCATTTCACGGGCAGTAGTTAACGCAGTGCAGAGCAATGTCAGCCCAGCAACACCAGCAGCAAACCCAGCAGTACTGAAGTATCACCTTCTAATAAAAAATTGGCAGGCAAATCTGACGAATGGGGCTGTGTGAAAGATACCTATCATACTGTATTTTCGAGGCAGCAATGGAGCATAGCTTCCTTGGAAAAATAAAATAATGTACTTCAGATTTTAGCTTTGGGTTGAAAAGTCAACATATGTAGCTGCCTGGAACCAGTGGCTTCAGTTTGCTATGTTCACTTCTGGAAAATTGCTGCTCATCCAACTGTGAATATCTGACAGAGAGCCAGACACCCCCGAGGGCACCTCAGGAGCAGGCAGTTTCAGTGGATACTGGTATATCATTGCCTTACACTTGCCAAGCAAAAGTGTGCTGGTGAGACCTATTCCCGAATGATAGCAAGTAAATCAGAAATAATAACCTAGGCCAAAAGATTGCATCTCCAGAGGTTGTTGTGGTGTAGTTAAATGGACAGAAAGTGAAAGTGAATGACCTTCAGATGCAAGGAAATCGAGGGAGGTACCTAGGTTTAATGAGGTAACTCCTGAGATGGAGAGGCAGGACTCTGAAGGGCCCGTGGGGGTTCAGAGAGCAGGTAGCACTAACAGGCACCATGGAGATGGGATCGATGTGGTTGGAGGGGGATTAGACTAACGTTTGCAGCTGGTGCATGAGAAAAGTGTCTCTGGACAGGCGTTAAGTGAATGTCCCACACCCTGATGAGACAGCAAATAGATCAAGTGGAAGACGATGGGGCTAAATCCCACTGGCAGCGTGGACCTTGACAGACCCCAGCAACTGAAAATGGACCTGGGAGCAAGGTGTGGATTACAGGTGCATCAATCCAGAGGCACCCGTGCCCGCCCCAGGGACCACCACTTTTGTACTTGCACTAAAACCAGAAGAGCACAGTGGCGAGGTGACTGAGTCTCAGGCTGACCCAGTTATCTGGCTGGTGCACCCCATGAGGAGTGATGGTCTGTACTCGGTTCAGCTTCTTCACTCTTAGCTAGCCCTTCAAGGGGCTAACGAAAGGCTTGCACCAGCAGGGAAAAGTCTGGAAAAGCCAGAGTATAAACCCAAGGCCTAGAATTTGGTTTTCTGTACTAATGAAATACTAGTAAATATTACTTGATCCAGGCCAGCTAGTGTAGGGGGGGTGCCAGAGACCACCAGGCTTTAAGGGCAAGCCACTGTAGTTTTGGGGTAAATAACAGAATTTAGCTAGACTTAAAGCAGTTAGAGTCAGAAGACATTTTGTTTACCAATACATGTATATTACTCAGATCAGATGGAAGAGAAGAGAATACAGGGGAATTGTTAATGAGGCTAAGCATCCTGTTGAGATGGTCTGAAAGTACCATTTTTCTCTTCTAAATGTTTTGACTTAGCAAAATTCAGATGTTTCCATGGAGATCACGGATTTTGCTGAAGCTTCAGTAAAACAGTGATCACCATGTACTTTTTGGAACCTTCTTGTGACCTTTGTGCCCTGCCACAGGCATGCGCTTTCCTGGGGTATGATTTTGTGACACAGCCAGCCTGCTAAAATGAGTGGTGCCAGTTTACCATTTCCCCCACCATGGCTGGCTATTTCCATCCTCCACCTTGTATTGCCGCTGCTGTTCATCAAATCCTACAAGGAACTCTATCTTTCTCCACTTGCTTTCTCTGTCATTTAAATATACACTTTCGTTTTTTTGCAAGCACATCATCAGTCTGCTCTTACAAATTGTCTGTCTGTGGCAGTCTCAGACACATTGTAAAGACCATCCTAAATTCTTGCTCAGACATGTCTGTTTTTATTTGCACTATTATGCTTCCAGTCTCATCCAGCAGAGAAGTGGTGCTGGAGGTAGAGCTTGCAACTGGCACTGATTAGCTTTGGCATCTATATGTCAGGGGACAGCAAGAGCAGGTCCATGCTGTGAGCAAGGGAGAGATGCCTACGACAGCCAGACTGGCATGGGATGCGGATGGACTCTGGAAACTTCTTGTATCTCTTTTTCAAACTTTGCTGGTTTCAAAGAAATCTTATCCCACATTACAGGTAACATCAGGTGGGAGCAGATCTTGTATGTAGGCAGCCAGACACCTGGGAGGGGAATGGGAGAAGAGGTCGCAAAGGAAGGTTGCACAGAAAGATGGTGACAGGCTACTCCAGGGAGCTACAGCCTGTTGGTGCACTCAGGGCATGGCTCTGTGTGTTCTCTCACAGACTTTCCGAGTATTTAAGTTCTTTTGGATCATATTTATAAGAAATCTCGAGAAGAGTCTAACTCACAGTCAGAACGGAGACCAAAGGTATATTTGCTCTTAATACTTCTGTGGCTCTGTTTCTTTCCTGGAGAGCAGGGGCAGTTATTCTTTCTTACTCCACGGAGGTCTTGATGGGTGGCTGTGTCAGGATTAATGTGGGCGGCTATGGAGTTAACAGTTTCCAGTATGGCACAGCTTGCTTGCAGGAGGGTGTTTTGCAAGCAAAAAGGACATGTTTGTATATTTTATGGTAGAGTTATGTTTTATAGCATTCTGCACGATGTCTCCCCAAGGCCAGTGCTGATGTGTTGTATCTGCTACAATCACTTGAACAGAACTACTTCTGTTGCTCAAGAGAGGGGGGAATTTGCATTAGTTTGTACTTCAGTCAGAACACGGATCCCACTGTGAAGGTTTAGAGAGTCTCTTTGGTGGAGATGGATGGGAGCTCAGCTATCACCATGTTCCAGGTACAAATCCGATAGCAACTTCTGCATGAGGAAAAGCTTTGAAGGAGTCCACATTCCCATTTCTCCTCCTTTTCTGCATTGAACTTTTTCATAGCAATATGATGTGCAAGGTCCTACAGATGGCATTTATTTTAAGCCCGTTGCAGCTGAAAAAGTGACTAATGCTGCCCCTTGATGTCTGTATAGGTGAGGTGGACAGAGGGCTTCCCATGCATCATCCAGACCCATCCTTTTGCTAACAATGAGTCCAAAGTGATGGTTATTAATAAAATTTGAGGCACATGCAGTGACTAATTTACTCCAAAACCAGACCCTGTCTTGCCACTGGGAGGGTATCTGAGAACAGATTGCAGTTTCCTGCAGGGTTTGCTCTTCAGTCTTAATAAATCTGGGCTGTGAAGAAATTTCTGAAGTCTGAACTCAATCATTTGAGAGCATTTCTGTTTCTGTGGCTGGAGGTCCCCAGGGTCTGTCCCTGTTGCATCTGGCGGTGACCGCTGCAGAGCCATGGGGGTATGCACTGCCCAGGGACCCCTGCTGGGCACAGCTTTCCTCCTCGTGCCCAGACCACAATTCCTCCTGCCACATCCCAGCACTGACACTATGTCCCATTCCAGTGGAGCCTATGAACTGATCTTCTCATCACTCGCTAGTAGTTGGCCCCATGTTAGACACCCAACGCTTCTCCAGTCTCCATCTCAGCAGAAGTCCAGGGAACCAAAACTGATCCCCTGCTTTTGTCACTCTCTGCCATACCTGAGCAAACCAATCCCTAGTGAAGAAACAACCAAAATCACCTGTATGTGAGGTGAATATCAAAGATCGCTGTGTGATGGAAATCTCCACTGAAGGGCATGAGCGTGAAGGAGAACAAGGTAGCAGAGCTGCCTTCATACCAACTCACCAGGTATGCTGTAGCCTTTTGTGTCCACAATGAATTGTGTTCAGCAAGTAAAACCAGATATCAGATTCATGTGAATCCAATAGGCTAAGCTATAAAATTGCTAATATGATATGGAGGTGTTACTCTGATGTAATAGGCCATTTAGAAAAAAATGGGTATAGATTTTCTGTCTTTTACCTGATCCATTTCCTTTCTCGCAAAGGAACAGCGAAGAAGGAAAGTGCTGTGCTCTTGTTTCATAACCATTCCTCTGATGCTTATGGCAATGCTTTAATGGAAATGCTTTGAATCATTTTGCTTTAAACTGCTGTTACCTATTATTTTCATACCCTTTTTGCATTACAGTTAAGCCAAGCACCTGTTTAGTAATTCTTACCCAAGGCCACGAGCAAACAGTAGCAAGACATTTAGTGTTACTAAGAAGCCTCAGGAACTTAGTATGTGTGTCCATAAATTGTACTAATATTTCCATGAACCCAATGAGTTTGCACACGTGGCTGGGATTTGTGCTCGGAGTTGTAGTGGTTAGTTGTGCGGGATTCTTGGCACCTGTGCTCCAGGAGGAGGAGATTTCAGTATTTTAATAGAAAACGCTGCATTGTGAAAGGTGTGAACGCTTTTCTAATGTAAAGGATTGAGTGTGTGTTGCATATCCCTCACACCTTGTCTGCAGGGATGTTAGGCTCACAGCAACCACAAGCAAAAGCAAATCCCTCAGTGAAGCAGTAAAACTCCTGGATTTGGCCCTGGGGATCCTTAATACCAGTGTCAGGGCAGATAAGTGATGTGGCTGCTTCCAGATTTCATTGCAATTTCCTATTATTATGACTTTCTGTCAAAAAAAATGTGATTTTATTAAAAAAATAATTATATATATATATATATATAGGATCAACAGGAATCTATCAGCTTCAACAAAATTTTGCTCAAAGCAAATAAAATGCTCTAAGCCACCCTGTCTCTCCCTGTCACACACAGTCACCCTTTGCAAACCTAAGGAAAGATTTTGAAGGCAGCAAAACATTCTGCTTTTGACATTTTCTGAATGCATCATTTTTCATTGCAAAGTCATCTCACAGTTTAGAGTTTCCTAAGCCTTTGAGATTTATATTAAGAAACTGCACAAACAAAAGCGAATGACAACAGCAGCAAAACAACACATACTTCACTGAAACCTTTAAGTAAAACTGTTTTTCCCTTTTGTCTTAGAGGCGATGAGTCTGTTGAGTTGATTTGTTCTCATCTGGGTGCTAAGAAATGTGGAAAGTTTGGGATTTGGAGGGAGAAAGGGTTCTGTTGGAGATATCCCATGCAATCCTTCACTGTCCAGCCTCTGGTAGAGGTGCCTTTAATGATTTAGTTCTTCAGACATGCCATCGTGGATATACACGTAGCATATTGGCACTTACCTGCACCTTACAACCAAGGGATGTCAGGAGTGGGAGCCTGGGGAGTAGTGGGAAGCTATATTGTAGTATATTGTACAGCATATCGTATGAAGCAAGGGACAGGTTCACTGTCTTTCAACCATGAGGGCAAAATCTATCAGCTGAGTGGTGTGGAAATGAATAGGCTACATCCCCTGACAAAAGTGGCTGGTTTATCTGTATGTACCTCTTCACTTATATTAAATTAGGTGCCAAATGCAGGCCTCTTTCTGAATTTAGAAAAGAATTAGTTGGATGCAACCAAACGTAATTTGAGCAACGCCAAGAGAATTAATGATTTGTCAGGTCTGTGTTTAGTAAATACCAAAGCAAAAATTAAGACACTGTCAAAAAGATTTGCTTCAAAAGGTAAGTAAAAAGTTTTTATTATAAAGTGTAAATCAAACCATTTATGTTTTACTAATTCATACTGTCATGCTTAGTATTTATTATGTATCCTGTGGTTTTCCCACTACCTTACTGTTAATTCAGTGAGACAAACTTAGTAGGTGACTGATTCAGTAGTAATGTAATTAAAAGCCTATAAATCATATTGGCTCACTGTTTAGCAGTGTTTGGCTTTCAGTCCTTTTTGCAAACTTGTTCCTGAAGCATTAGGACATGATTTAGTGGAGATGAGGGATTAATCTTTCTTTACTGTTCTTGGTTTTACAAGACTGTTTCAAAAAACAAATAAAAAAAAGTTGTTTGAGTCACATTATAGTGCTAACAGAAAAAGACACAAAAGAAATTATTCTCAGCATAATTTCTGCTGCAACTCCAGTGCCTGTCCCACCTTGTTTACTGTATAATAAGAAAACTGTGTTGGAGTCGTGATACAAAATTCTAGTTCCCTTATAACTGTGCACAGTGGGGATCACAAAGTCCTTGCTCCCTAACCATTCCTGAAGACTATAAAGGGTTCATCAGTCTGATCCATCAACAGTCCCTGAACTGCACATCTGGATTTCAGCAAGTTCTCGGACCGCTTCATTTCAGCCAAAATTTCCCCCATAACTGGGAAATGTGCCTTTCTCATGAGCAGGCTATAGATTGTCCCATCTATCAAACTAAGCACAGATTTGTCCTATGTCGAGAAAGGCTCTTCCCGTGGAAGAGTCTGGTACCAGTGGCAGCTTTGGATTCTCCTGGGATATCCTTGCTCCTGGGCCCTGTGATGGAAAGTGTGCTGGCATGGCTGGTGCACTCGCTCGGAAGGGGGTCTCTCCCTTCCCTGCCTTTATACTAAGCCCAGTCTCTCTGGAGGGGGCTTGTAGATACTAAAGTAATGCTGTTTGCTGTTCATTTTGCAGCACAAGTGTGCTTTCTAACTGCAACTGGTAAGGTAACTCCAAAAGTTAAAAGGATTGTAAAACAACAGAGGTGGATAATTTGCACCCAAGAATTTTCAAGGAACTGGCCCAGGTACTCTGAGTTTCATTAAAACTGATGGTTAGCAAGGCCATGACACCGCAGGGAAGTGAATACACCGGTATTTTTAAAGGATAAATAGAATGACTTGGGTAATTACAGTTCTTTCGGTATGACATTGATCCCAGAGAAGATAATGAAACATTCAATATGGGATTTGACTGATAAAGGATTAAAAGACAGTAATGTAATTAATGCTAATCTACCTAAGATTATTGGCAATATATCTTGTCAAGCTAAAGTGGATAACTTTACTTGATGGCTTTACAAACTGTGTTGGTAAGGGGAATAATACCAGTTTGATGAACTTAGACTTTGCTGAAATATTTGCCTTAGTCCCACGCAGAAAAATGGAAAATCAACATGGATGCATTAAACTGATTAAAAGATGCTAATGGGAAGAACTCAAAACATTCCTGTAAATTGGGGATCATTACTGGGCAGGTGAACTGCTGGTTAAGCCTGCTGTTTGACACTTCTATCAATGCATTGAAAAAAAGCTTAAAATCCTTCCTGATAAAGCATGGTGATGACAGTAATATCGCGGGAGTGATAAATAGTGAGAGAAGGGGTGATGGCCATGGAGCGATCTGAATCGATTGGTAAACTGAGCTTGGCCAAGCAATGTGCCTTTTACAACAGCAAATATGAAGTTGTAAATCAAACAAAGAACAAAAAGGCATTGATGCTGGATGAAGGCTGCTGCTCAAGAAGCTGATTCCCTGGAAAGGCTGGCCACGGTGGACAAAACTGACCCATTCTGGACTCTTGGTTTGGGGTCTAAGCAATGACTGAGGGGTTCCTTAGATTATCAAATAGGGGACTATCCAGTTGGCTTTGTGACTTTTGGACATCCCACATCCAGCTAGGTTGTTGCTGTGGTCTGGTTTTGTTTTATTATATGTCTGTACATAACTAAAGCCTTCAGTTCACAAGATACATAGGACCATGCTAAGTCCTTTCTTCCATTAAGCATATGCATAAAGAGTTTGCTGAGCTGGGGACCTTCACCACAAGATACCCTTCCATCATCTTGTGGTTGGTTTTTTTGCCCCCTTGATTTCATAAACTCATTTGGATGCAGTGGTTTTCTGTGGTTTAATTTACTTTTGCTGTGTTATTATTGTCTCCAAACTGTGTATATTTACAAAAGCAATTAAATGAGTACTATTTATTTTACAGCCTGTAATGGCCCTTTTGGAGCGAAGCCATTATGTAGATACTTATAACATACATCTTTTCCTATTAGAGAGCTCTCATGACATAAATACAACAAAACAAATACTGGGCTCCAGTTTCTCGCAAAACATGCTTTATTTCCAAGAACAGCTCTGTAAAAACACTGAAGTATTCATTCAGCTTCATAGAGGCTGGGAGTGTCTCCTGATTTTATCCCATTACAGCAGATGTTTGGTTATAGATGTCTGGGTAGACATGTCATTAAAAAATGAAGAGGTTTGTGTGCAAACAATTGCATGTGCAGAAATCTCAACCAATTTCAGTAGGACTGTTTCTGTTCCTCCCAGTTTCAGCTCAGTAAGCAAACTTAAGGTGATTTTAAAACCTTTTTGTGCTGCAGAGTCAGTATAGAAAACTTCAGCAGCAAACTGACTCTGGACCAATGTATTGAATTTTACATTAAAAAGGTGAAAAAGTATTTCTGTTAATGGAGGAGAGGAGAGAAAAGGGAGATGGAGAGGGAGAGGGAGAGGGAAAGGAAAAGATAGAAAAGGAAAAGGAAAAGAAAAAAGGAAATAAGGAAAAAGGAAGAGGAAAAGGAAAAGGAAAAGGAAGAAATAAAGGAGAACAAAGGAATGGCAGGAAATAAACTGTTTCCTTTCTGTCAAATAGTCTGCCAACTTTGTTCCTTTCCGAAAGCTGACAAAAACAAAAGCATTGCAGACACCTGCAAACATTTTTTTCTGTTTGAACAAAGTATTTTAAAATCTTGGGATGATTCATGTTGGAAGAGACCTCAGGAGTTCTCCAGCCCAATCTCTTGCTCAGAGCAGTTCAGCTCTGAAGTCAGACCAAGTCATTCAGGGCTTTATTTAGTCAGGTCTTGAAAACCTCCAAGGATGGAGACCGCACAACCTCACTGGGCAACCTATCCCACAGCTCCTGTCCTCATGGAGAAAAAGTCCCTCTGCATAGCAACCTTGCCCTCAAGTATATCATCTGGTCACCCTAGTTTAACATCATCTGCAACTTTTTGAGCAAGTACTTCATCACCTCCTCCAGGTCATTGACAAAGATGTAAGGACAGGACATCTCCCAGGATACACCCCTGCAGTACCTCACTGACTACTGGCCTCCAGGTGGGTTATGACCCATTAATTATTAATTATCCAATAGCTTTTTATCCAGCTGGTTGCCTACCCATCCACACTGTAACATCCTAACCTAGATACATGAATGTTGTGGGAGATGGCGTGGAAAGCCTTGCTAAAACTGAGGTAAATCACATCCATCACTGTCCTCTTGCCCACAAATCCATTTATTTTATCATAGAAGGCAATTGGGCAGACCCGGCATGAATTACTGTGATCCATGTAACTGTTTCCAATCACCTCCTTCTCCTCCATGGCCTGTGAAACGGCTGTGTAGTTTTCCCAGGGACTGGAGTGAGGCTGACTGGCTTGTTCTTTTCATCATCTTTGGAGACGGGCTCAACATTTGCCTTTCTCCAGTCTTTGGTGGCCTCCTCTGATTTCTGTGACCTTCTCAACAGTTACAGAAAGTGGACTTTGTTATGAAATTGGCCAATTCTTTTGACACATTCAGACGCAGCCCATGTGATCCCATGGACTTGTATGTGTAAATCCAGGATCTGTAACATGGAGGCTTCTCTGAGCTGCTTAAAGAAGGTTTTATCCCCATCCTCAACCTGTTTGCTGGTTGGTAACACGCTGCCACGTCAACATCACCCTCACAGGCTTCTCCTCTGATGCTGACCCCTAAGCTCTCACATCCCATCAAGTACCATATAAGAACTTCATATATCTGAGCTGCCGTTTTGCATAGATGGTAATGTCTTCCTTGTTTTCCATATGTGTGCCTCCTGAAGAGTCTGTATCCATCCACTACAGCACTCCAGTCACGCGAGCTATCCCACCACATTTCAGTTATTCCAAAGGTTTGCTGACAGGCGTCAATAAAAGATATTCAAATGTTTATTATGTCTCCTGGAAGCACCCACACCCTCTCAGGGTAGGGTTAAGCCAGCATCCCAGAATGTAAGATGCTGTACAAATGCAGAGCAAAAACTAGTGCCTGCTTGAAAGCACAAGACAGTTCCCAGCCTGGCTTGTTGGCAGGAGTTTTTTTGGGAGAACGTCACATTTCTAGCAGCCATGAGAACCAACTTAACAGAGGGAAAGAAAGTTTGAGGTTGCCTGCAGTGGGTGCCTTTCTCTTCTTCCATGTGTCAGGGACACAGGGACAGTGACAACTGCTCCTTAAATTTTTTGGCTGGGGGTGCATTAACCCCCTTTGTCAAAAATATATATGTCTGCTTCAACCTGGATGAAGCGGTATTTTAAAAATGAGTGTACTAGGGAAGTTTTGTGGAGTGAGTATCATATCTTCTGCCTACAGTCAGTTTTGAAAATAATTGGTATAGGCTTAAATGCAATTGGTCTACCACAGATGAGGCCAAAGGGTCTTATATTAAACATAAAAATTGTCTGGATGTGTTTACCTTAATGGGCAACAATGATTTATCCCAGCTGAGCATCTGGCTCAGCATGATGATTTATTTTCTTTGTTTTCTTTCCTTCCTTACTCCTATACTTGGCTTCTCTCATCCCTCCCTGCTCCTTCTGCACACGGACGTATATATACACCTAGACTTGTTTCTCATTCATGGTTTTTTCATTTTGCTATCAGGCTTAAGGCTGATTTCTGAACAGAGCCAGGAGTGCTTCAGGTTTTAAGCTCAAGAAATTTTTGCACTCTTTATGCGACTCAAACCCAACAATTTGTATGGGATAAAGGCAGGCTGTGACTAGCCAGGCTCAAATATTGTTTCTTGACAGCATTTTAATGCCAGAAAACTTGGTTCTTTTATTCTGGTCACTGCTGCTCTGTGGACACAGGAAAACACTTTTATTGTTTTTGTATGTCCTGGAAAATCAACTCAATTTTCTTTGAAAGCCTCTCTTGCCAGAATGCATCCCTCTGATGCAAAGCCTGGTATGTTGACCTTATGTCTAACTCACAGCTGGGTACCAAACACCTTGAATAATTTACTTCAGAAGTGAGATGAAACAGATTTATCATCTACTGAACTGATATTTCTTGGACAGCAAACTTTTTTTTTTTTTTTTTTATAATACCCACCCTGGTATGATCCTGAAAATAGAGCAACTTAGGACTTTTCTTATCACAGCCCCATTGATCAGCTGAGGCACTGGTGCCATCCATGGGACTAGTACTCTTAACAGTGATAAGTTAGTCAATCTTACCACTTTCTTCTGGGCATATCACCTTCCTGCTTCAATCTTGGTGGGTTTCTATATTATATATCAGAGCTTTTGGACTCTGCATAGCTTCTTGCTTTATCCCATGCTCCAACTCAAACATTAGACTTTGCCGATGTGCAACTTATGGAAAATGGGAAATGCGATGTTGTTTTGAAAATGATTTCTTTGTAATGGAGAGCCCCAGGAAGAGGTGTAAAGAAGAATAGTGGTTGTATAAATATTAATACAAAGCATTTTGCCTAAATTCTTGCAAATATGCCAAGTTACAATTAAATGAACCCCTTTGTATTTCCTCCCTCTTGCATGTGTTGGATTGGCTCTTACTTCCTTTTGCTGATGTCTTCAGGAGTTCCCCATTTTCATTTATCTGTACAGATCTTTAAGGTTCATTGCAAGGACTAGGTACCAAGAACATTTTTCTGCCTCTGCTTTAGTTTGAAGTTCACTCTGATGACACTGATAGTTGGTGGAAAGGTAACAGATGAAAGAGAGTCAAACTCTTTCAGTCCTTGGATGCTAGCTGGGTTCAGCCGGGAGAGCCAGCCTGTGGTCAGCCCCAAGCGACAAAACCAAGCACTTGGCATAGGGACATGAGAAGCAGAGGCAAAGCAAGGCAGGTAGTGCCTTGTACAGTTTAGTTTGTGTCATTTCCCATTCTAACCCCTAGTTTCATTATCTGGTAAGTTTGTTAAATGTAACTATTTTAGGTGAGATGTCCAAGCAAGATGCCACCTCAAGTTGATGTCTTTTCCTTTTTTTTTTTTCCCTTTTCTAATTTCAGCTAAAATATTCAGAGTATGATTCTATGGATAAAAATGTGTCAACCGTGGTAAAAGCTTCTTTGCAGGCATGCTGTTGAGAAGCTGTAGCCTTCTGTGTTTTGAGCCAAAGGCTGCTGTCTGCAGCTAGAAGGTCTGTGTTTCAGATCTGTGCTTTTGCCCTTCCTCTGAAAAATCTGTCAACATAAATCTAATGTAATAACCTTTGAAAAATGGCAATTTGTACATGTTTCTCATCAGGTACAGAGATCCAAGGTCATGAGCATCAGAGACAGTAGGGTGGAACAAGGAGCAAGGGTGATGATGTGCAAGGGGTTAGGAGACCAAAGACAGGTCTGGAATAAGAGAGGTCTAGTGCAGTGCACCTGTCAGCTTGTAACCCAGCTTGCAGAGACTCAATAATCTCTGGCTGGTAGCAAACACTTGTCAAATCTAGTAGTGAAGTGCGTACTTTAACTGTGTTTGATGCTGATTCCATATAGATTGATGACTGTTGATATGGGTAATGCCACTATCTCTTCTGACAAGGTCCATATGGGGTGTAGACTTCAGGGGGGATTTTACCTGAGGTCTACTTTGTCCTTAGTAAGCAGAAAGGAAAATAAGGAGAACAAGGTAGCCAGGAAACTGATGATTTCAGAGAGCACACATAAGGAAAGCTGTTGCCTAAAACTGAAAGAGGTAAAGCTGTCACAGCAGAAGACAGTAGAAACATTCTGGTGACCAAAACATTGAGTGAGTAAAGGGGATGAGCCTTACTGTCATGGTGGCTAGAAGGCCAGAAGTGCTTGTTGAGAGGGAAACAATAATATTTTAAGTTACTGTTCTCCATGACAAGGCTAGCAGGTATTTGTTGATTGGTTGGCAGAGCTGTAAAGTTCCCACATGTTATGCATTGGATCCAAAATATCCCTAAATGTTTCTTTTAACGGTGCCATTAATTCAAGACTTCTTTGTTTTATACCCTCCCAGAACGGGGAGAACAAGCAGAGAGAAACTTTGTAAAACCAGGAAATCTGCAGGCAAGCTGTCGTCTTGGAGGCTGGGAAGGGACCAAGAGCATCTAAAGGACATAGTCTTAAGGGTTTTGCATTCCTCCATGTGTTTCACCTTCACTTAAACACTTGTGTAGTGCAGAATTCCCTATGTTTGTAGACATTTCTGGGCTTCATCTTTCTGCAAAGAGCACTGACACCTCCATCATAATGAAGGCTACCGTCATGGCCAACTGACAGCCAGACTTGGATCTGAGTGGTCAAGAAAACGAGAAATTTACTAAGTTAACAAGGAAATTGGTGGCTTTGCTGTCTCCTGCAGCCTTCAAATCAAGACTGGATGCTTTTCTGGAAGCCAGGCTTTAGCCAGACACTAATTATTTGACTTAGCACAAGAGTAAGCAGATGGAATGGGATGGCTTCTGATCTGCTGGAGGATCAGGTAATCGCTGCTGACCTTAAAGTCTATGAATCTCTAACAAGCAGACATAAAGAAACACTCAGGCAATGTGCTGTTGTCAACCTGTTGCCAGTGGGGAGTGTTTGTAAACAGGAACTCTTCTTGCCCTACTAGATTTAATTTTCACTGTGGCTTTGGCAATGAGCAGTTCAACTCTTCCTTTTCATGCTTGTGTGGTCTACTCAGTGTCTTCTGTGAGACTGTGCTGGTTTAACCCCGGCCGGCAACCAAGCACCACGCAGCCACCCGCTCACTCCCCTCACCCAGAAAGATGG
>JAVJGI010000050.1:58149665-58174546 GCA_035590275.1 Ibycter americanus
ACTGACCGCCCCCCCCCCCCCCCCCAAAAAAAAACAACCAGAAAAAAGTCCTGCATAAAATAACATGATTTATCCAGGAGAGGTATGATGAGGATGTTATTTTTAATGATAGCTCAGCTAAAATAAAACGTGCAATGACTAGGAGATTATTGTTTGACAATCAGAATCGCACGAAGACAGAAAAAGGGCCGCATAAAAAATTGATCATAGGGATACCTATCTCACACAGAAGACATTTTTCAAAGGGGAACACCTTTCATGCTTTCAAAGGGAGCCCTGCCACCTGAAAAGACATTTATCAGAGACAGCAAACAAGACTGCTGTAAAACTTGCAGCCTGAAACTGAAAACTGCAGAAACACATCCCTGGCTTTGTTGCAAACTTGAAATTTTGGATATATTCAGTGAAAGCTCTGGGTAAATTTGTGCTAAGCTTTGAGTGAATCTAGACAGGTTCAGGAGTGTCACTGAAGCCTAGGTAGTTGCAGTAAGAGAATATTTTTGGTTTTCATGTCTTGAAACTTCCCCCCCCAATATATAATACTTCAGAGGTGTCCTGGCCTTAGTGCTGATGTTGGGAAAAGGTCTAAGTGAGGTACCAGAAGTACTGCCTTTGCTTTTTCATGGAATTCTAGGAAGTACCAAAGTGGCCTCATTACTGTATGAAAGCAATGTCCATTAAAATCAGTAGAAGCAGAAAGCACTTAAGAACCTCAGAAAAACAGGCCATATACCTACATGTTATTTATATATTTAAAAGCCTACTTTTAGTTTGATGCAATAAAAAAAGCTAAGATAAAACATGGGCTATACTTCAGTCTGTTCCTTTATTTCATCCCAAAACCAAAGACACACAAGTCTGTGTGTCCTGAGTGCGGTTCTGCTCTACCAGCTCAAGCTGGCCAAGTCTTTTGCATCAGGCTCGAATTTTTAATCTTTAAAACTCAGCTAGATTTTCCTCTCTGAGCACATTAACAGTTGTACCAGTCGGGGCCATAAAACCTCACAGATTTTGTAGCACTGCTGCTAGATCTGCTGTTAGGTCTCCTGGAGATGCTCCCAGACACAGGATGTAGCTGCGTGATATTTTAAAGGCTGTTATCAATAATGCTCTTGAGCTTGCTGTGAGCACAGTTGGCTTCTCACGCTTGTACACTCCTCCTATTTTCCCTGTGTATTTGGTTTGGACTGGTACAACAACATTTGCTGATTATGGTGATTTTTTGTGTCAGACTGAAGGTGCTGGAACTTGGATGTATTTCATGAATATCTGGGACTCTTTTGCATCACAGATAGATCAACACTTCTCTTGGCAAAAACTCCAGGGATTCGTATCTCTATGCAGAAGACAAGCACTTTCTTGAGCCAAGCTCACGTTCTGACAGCTAATGGAATTAATGTTTTTGCTTTGCACACCACTGCCAAAGTAACTGATGCAGTACACAACAGTGACCTATAACTTGTCCATTCATCAAAACCTGAACCGAACAGTTTCATGGTGTTTTCTCTATGACTGGATAAATGGCTTCATCCCAACGCCACTGGAATCAGTGACAAGACTGTGTTAACTTTGCTGGGATTTAGGCTGAACCCACAGGTATCAGGGATTTTTGGATGGCAGATATTTTTGAATGGCCTTTTGAAATCTATCCTTTCAGACAGGCATCCTACATAGAATGCGTGCTGAAGGTTTAACAGTACAAATCATCACAACTCATTAGGGCTATCACATGGAGAATCATACACTTCAATATGGTTTGCTCAGCAGAACTAGATATTTTAGACCCTCTAGAGTCTCAAAGCCCCTTCTAGAGGTAGGTTATGTTCTAGTAGTTCACACGTCACTTCACAACAGGGATCCATGTTCAGACTATGCTGCTTATGGATCACTGATGGATTTACTGTTAAAGGTCATAGTTCACTTGCTATCATACGCAGATGAAACATTATGCTGAATGTAGGCATTTTATGGAATAAGTAAACCAAGTCAATTGTGGGCAATTTCTAACTCCTGTACTGGATACTTAAAAAGCCTGTGGTGCTAATGATATCCCATTAAGCCCATGGCAGTCTGCATCTTGCTGAGAATACAAATGGTTTGCAGTAGTGCCTGCACCTCATGCTCATTGCCTTGTCAGGAAATGAATGCATATGGACTCGTGTTTGCTGACAACCAACAACATGGTTTTGACATAAATTGCAGTTTTGACGCAAATTTCCTTTTGCACAGCACTCCAATGAATATTTACACAAAGCCAAATTCACTCCAAGGACAGTGCTCAACTGAATTTAGAACAGGTAAAGAGGAAACAGGAGCATCCGTTCTTATGGTGTGAAGTCTGTAGACCAATTCAGATCTTCATAAAAGCTACAGCATCTTCTTCAGAGCCTTAGAAATCCCAGAACTGATCATAGGAAAAGTTGGTATCTTCTCTCTTTGCAGTCTCATCCCATTATCAGAATGGCTGAGGGAAAAAAAGCTTTCATTGGTAATGAGTGGCCAAGGGTGACTGCTTCCCTGGCCAGCAGTAACACCACAGAGCCATGAGAGCCTGGTCTTCTGAGAACCAGAGTCAGGAAAATCACTGAAGTTTCTTGATGAACAACCAGCCAGTTGGCCAGGGAGCTGGGGCAAGGTGACAGGGAACCAGGTCTCCAAAGCTACGGGGCAGACAGAGATCAGCTGGCAGTCAGCATACGACCAGTTGGAACTTCTTCAAAACTAATACCTCCTTGTAGAACTTTCCCGTTCCAACAAACCAATGAAGTCAAATAGCAGAGTATCTATTAATACATATGACATCGATCTCTGTCTGATCAGGCATCGGCTTTCTTCTTCTCACAGTTCAACTATGTCTCAGAGTAAGTTCAATTTTTGATCACAGTCTAGCACTAGGCTTGTATCCTTTTTGGATATACTTCAGACAGCTGAAGCATAGCTGATGCTCCTGACAGCTTCAGGCTGATGGAAAGTTGTTTTACTTCATAGATTCTGAAAGGATTGTATTCCACCACCATTTAACTATTTACTCTTCCAGCCTCCATTAGTACATTTGATATCATATTCAAGTTTATGTGCTTCATTCTAATCTGTAATGACTTCTTCCTCATGACTTCCATGACTCACAGCAAGACTGATGTTTTGGAATTTTACACTGTAGGGAAATGTAGAGAAAAGCACTGTGAGAAGAAGACAGAAGTGTCTGGCTCACCTCAGCAGCCTTTAATAAAAATCTCAGACAATGCTGGTTCATTTTTAAAAGTGGGACAACCGTGCCATTGAACAAGACCTACCTCTAGGCTCCTACACATGTAAAGCCCTGTAATACCAAACTGGAGAAAGGAAGGACCAGTCTTAATTGTCTCTAACAAACATTAGAGAAGAAAAATATTTTGCACTTTAAAATGGTTGCGTTCCAACTGTGAATTGAACAGAGATGTATAGCTTTAGTTAAGCAGCAGTTTTATTTTACAAATGAGGAGATTATGTGTTCATTTCCCCAGCATGAAAAATGAGATGCTTTCTTTTCCTTTTTTGTCCTTTGGAGAAAAACTGCATGTGGATGTTGTAGGAAACTGCTGTTGCCTGTGAGTGTAACAGAGGAGAACGCACAAGTGAGGAGAAAGAAATGTTTCAGCCAAAGGTCAGAGTTGCAGCAACACAAAATTACTATAAATTTTCTATGAATAAATTTAGACTGGATTTCTCTAATTAACGAAACTACCTTTCAGTTAGTTTAATAAGGGCAAAGCAACTTGTCAACTCTTGAAGCAGAGCCCAGTAAGCTTGCAAGATGAACTATGTAATGTAGTAACTGCAATGGGAGCAGTGCAGCAGTGCCTGCAGCTGGCAGCAGCTGCAGAGGTCCCCCTGGGAAGGACCTTCTGCCTGCTGCATGATGTGACTACTGGGCACAGATGGCCAAGCTCCTTTCCCTGGGCACATGTGCAGCCCCAAGCTGTTGCTGCTGCCACTGTCACCATGAAAGGTGGTGTGGAGACCTGGCTTGTCTGAAAATGTCATTCATTTTCTTTGTCTGCATATAGTGTGGGTCGGTTCAGTTGCAAACACACCTGGGGCTGATTGAGATGTCCAAGGGTCTCCTATCCAACCAGTGTCACTGCACCAGGCAAGTCTTCTGTAGATCTTGTGTCGTGCCTGCAAGACTTATGTTCCAGATACCCAAGGGCATTTTGCATGGCAAGTACACTTATGTTTAGGAAATTAATTATGGCCCCACACAGAGGTTTGTCTGAGTAAATCTACACATCTACAATGCAGACATCTGTATGAGTTAGTCAATATGTCCATTGACTACACCATGACTAAATCAATTGAGATTTAGTCAGTATAAGTCACTGGGATCTATGGTGCAATTCATCTCATCCTGAAGCAGACATCTAAAATTGGTCACTTGACTCCCACCCTAGAAATGCCAGTTTCTCCCCTTTGACTATAGAGGGAGCCCACCATGAGGTGGTCTGATGTAACCCTCCATTTTCAGATGTCAACAGTTAACTGAGCTCTATTTCTTTCTTGTGCTGGTCATGTGTGAACCCTGACAAAATCCAAGGAACCTCCCCAAATGCAAGAGTTTCTGGTTGAAAGAAGGAGCGGTACAGTCTTAATAACTTATGAACCAAACTTTTGTTCAAGTGACAGGGTCGGCTCGGCCACCCGCAGTGATGGCAGGCAGCCCGATGACTCGTGGTGACTAGCTCAGCTCAGAGCAACGGCCGCAGCCTGACCGCCAAACCAGCTGCTGGAGGTGCCCACCTAAACAGCTATGGGGCTAGGTGACATTGTCCAGCTTGGAAATCAGAGTGAAAAAAAATGATTTGCTAAACTGTGCAGGTGCATTATCCTGTCTTTTCTTTAACATTTATGGTATTTGCAGTATTTAGATATTATGCTTTTTTGTCTCCTTAGGCAACCAGTGGTTGGTTGCAGTCAAGAGCAGAACAGCTCTGTAGATAGTGCTGTTGCATGTTTCCCCCAATACCTCTGAAGACAGAATTAACTGATATAAGCAATTATGAGACTACAAGATTCATAATTGACCTCCTTTGGAGTGACTGTATAAGATAAATGGATATGATGCCACTAAACTGCTCTCTGATTATCCTTTAAAATCACAAACACTCTTGCACGTATCACTTGGGATGTTATGTAGGAACAAATACAAAATTCATTGATGGCATATTGATTTTATACAGTGACTCAAAGCATTTATCTTAGCTCTGCTTATTACTTATCTTAACTCCAAGGATGCCAGCAGAATCGGATTCTCACTAACGGAAAATGTTTTTCAGGTTTCTCTGAAGAGAGGTACAAATTGTTTGGTAATGGTATTTTGCATAATCACCTGTTTAAATAATTACCAGCATCATTCTCCTGCTGATGTTTTATAATAAACATAATGATTTCTGAAAACATTGCATAACCTTCTCTAACTGGCCCAGACATGTCAAGGTTTTCTGGTCTAGCAGTCAGCAAGGTGAAGAAATCGTGCTTAGCATACTTAAGTTTTTTTCCTCCAGTGTCAAAGCCAAATGTTTTGTCAAAAAGCTTGCTCATGTGTAGTGTTTTCTGCACATATCCCGCTGACACTGCCCTGCATCACAGAGCTTCTTGGATGAAGAAGAGAGAAAACTGTTTTGTCTTTGGGATTAGTCTAGTGATTAATCTTTCGAGTTTTCATGTTGAATTTTTTTTTCAGATAGAGTAACTATGGTTACTTGATGCCGTTGTTTGAATCTGTGATATTTATATAGTCTTTTCCTGTCAGGGAAGTGGGAAACTGACTTCTCAGTGAGGTTGAAAGTGTGCTTAAATAAACAGCAGTACAAAATGCAAAGCATGTTGCGATTAAAGTTTGCCATTCCTTTCAAAATGAAAGAAAATTTGGAGAATATGTTTCAGTGAAAAACTTCCTTTGTTTTAATTATGGTAAATTTTAACCCTAATGGAAGCCCGTAAGTTTTCTGCAATGATGCATTGAATGCTTATGGTAGACAAGGATGGCCGCATGCAAAAATGTTCGTAGATGTGCAGATCTCTTTTGCAGATTCAGAGGTATGTGGACCAGGTGGGTTCCTTCAGTGTCTTATAGGTGTACAGTGTAGAAGAGTCAAATATTTGCCCTTAAAACAGTGACATCATCCATCAGAAGGTGAGAAGTCCTCAGTGAAAACAATCTAGAAAGAGTCAGTCTTAGCCTAGAATGAGAGTTGAGTTTTGCTTCATATTTCAATGAACCCAGAAGAAACCTCCCAGAAAAAGGAGACACTGCAATGACTTGTGGAGTTCCCAACTGACAGGCAGCTTGCTCCAGTTCCTGCTCTGGAGCACACCTCCTTCAGCTATGCCTGCCAAGCTATATAATGGATCAAACAACAGATCTGGGTAAAAAATACCTCCCCCCCCGCCTTTTTGGTTTTTTTTAATTATTATTATTTTTAGTCTGACTTAGAAGGCTCCATCAGTATTTGTGACACCACCATTCGGAAAGTGGCGGTTTATAGCAGGGGAATAATAACCAGCACTGCAACACCGTCACTTGTAGCTGTGATAGCATCAGACTATGGCTCCAGCCTGGACACCTGATGATGGCAGTGGTGCATCCCTTTCTGCTTGCTTGGTGGTTCACTCTATTGATACTTGCCCTTTAAATTGAACAAAGAAGAGATGTTTTAATTATCCTTCTCAGTTTAGTGGAAGTGAGGTCATTATTTAACTGTTTAATATTTTCTGTGCCAGCATCATTATTTTTTCCACTAAATGTCCTTATCTTCCATTGTGCTTTCAAATCCCTGAGAAGATCACAGGTCCTCTGTAGGATGAAATTTTAAATATATCGATGTTAAACCCCGCAGATACAGATGAGCCAGTATCAATGCTTAACTCTCAAGGGCTTCTAAATGTCAAAGACAACATGGGAGTTGTGCAAGGAACTGATCTGAAAACCTCCACAAAGACTGCTTGTCAACAAACACCGATTTTCACTTATTCCTGGCATTTCACTTAAAATTTTTGTTCTCAGAAATTAACACTTAAGAAAGTTACACATTACTTCAGTTTCTGGGAGGATTTGTTACACTGAGTGCAATTATCATTCCCAACTTGTTGTGCAACGAAGTACTTCATGTTAAAAGCAGCAGGGATGCTGGGCGTTTGGATCCCCCTTTTAAAAGCACATCGGTCTGTATGCACTGAATGTGCTGCAGTCTGTTTTCCTGCTACATCTTGTGGTTGGCTGTCTAGTGACTAATGAAGTGTGTGTTCATGTTGCATCTTTTAGTGCTTTACAAGCTTTTGTTGGCAGCCAATTTTCATGAAACATCTCTAGGACTTCTCTTACGTTGAATTTGGTTTTATTATAGCAGGAGAGTCACACCATTTCTCTTGCACACACACATGCAGAAAATAGCTGCTTAACTCAATATCCTTAGCAAAAGGGTTTAAAGAAGTCTTGGCTGCAAATAGTTATGCTAATTCTGAATTTGCTTGCTGGGTTTGCTTGTGTGCAAATCACTGTTGCAATGGTCAACTTCTGTATTCACTGGTTGTCGCATGAGTCCGTGCCTTGACCTTCCAGTGATGTTCTTGCAGAAGAAAGTTGCCTTGGGATTGTTTGCATCAGGAAAGTGTGAAGGCTATGAGTGCTATTGATAAGAATTTACTGGTTTGGAGGATTTTCTTTTGTCAAATGAATGCTAGGGGGTAGCACTTTGTAGTTTGAAACTTAGCCTGGTGATTGCAGCGAAATTACAGCTCGTGGCAGAAACAGATGATGGTTGTGTCTGGGACACAGAGTCAGAACATTTGAGTGAGGTTTTAATGAGGCAGAATATTGTTACCCAGCCCTAGATCCAATAGCTTGTCATCTAGTTGTGTGCAGCATAATTACCAGCGATAAGGATTCATTAGAAAGGTAACTTGCTTTTAAAAGGAACTGCTGTCAGAAGCTCAGCCTTTGGGCAATCAAACCTCTGAGTGGGACGCAGGGGAAGGCGATGAGATGGCAGTCAGCGTGCAGTTGGGAGGATTGGGATGGAGCAGAACGCTTTGTAATGTCACCCTCCATTTGCTAAAGAAGTACATTGGATAGAAGTAAGAGGAATACCCAGCTGTAAGAACTGCAATGGATCTTATCACTCCCAACCTTTTTAACTACAGAAAATATGAAGAACTCAGTAATATCTGGCTCCACAGATGTGAACAGACTAAATAGCAGGGACAAAGGCAGCAAATTGGATCTGAAATGAATCAGAGAGGAAAAGCATTTAGAGCAACAATGACTCTGGGAGCTTCAGAGGTGAAGACGCTTTTGGGGAGATAGGAAGAAAAAGGAAATCTTTTGTTCCTTTTAGGAATTATGTCTTCACAACTTTTTTGCCCTTGGGTCTTGTGAAGGAGTGATTTGGCTGACTGGCAGTATAGACAGAGCTGTAGAAGTTTGCTGGCCTCTCTGCGCTTAGGAGAAGGATCGACATCAATTTTTGACCTCTTACGGAGCTACTTGGTGAGAGACTCACAGCTAAATGCCTTGCGATGAAGTTAGGAGAAAGCACGCTTTTTTTGAGATTGGAAATGCATCTTCCTCTATTGTTGGATGGGACTGATGGGAGGGAGGGGACTGTCATTGGGGAGATGGCAGGCTCCCTTCTCTCGGGCAGCCTGAGCAAGCAGCAAGTGGGTAATGCTGGAATATGCTCATGTTCTCACAGCGCAGCTGGGTACTGAAATTAGACCGCTCGCTTTGTTAAGTATTTCCACAAACCCATGAAAGCAGTTAAGGGGGTGCGATTTCACTAGTGGTTTGATGGCTGGGAGATGTGTAACCTGCTCTCCCCACTCCAATATGGATACAAGTCGGTGCAAAGACATCCAATTTGTCTTGCTTATTTTCAGTGTTCATTGGGTTCGGTGCCCTGGAGCAGCTGCCCTCCTGCCTTGCAGCACCCAGACCCCAGCGCATTGAAGAGGACCTTAGCCAGGGAGTCTGCCTCCCAGCTGAGGTTTTTGGCATGGTTCCCCTGACCCTGCTCAACTGAGAACTGTTGGTTCAGAGACCATTAAAAATTATCTGCTGTGGGCTTTTTCTTCTCGTGCTCGTCATTCCTTCCCTTTAGAAATCTCACCTAATGACACATTTTTTCCTCTGACTGCCAATATGCAAGTGGAAAACGTGGAGGCTAAACTGAGGAGATAAAGGAGGAACAGCTTTGAGGTTTTTAGAGACTTTTCCCCCAAAATTATCAATTTTCTCAAGTCCACATTCACAATCGACATGGAGGGAGACTCAAAAATAGTAGTATTATATACTATGTATTTTGTGTATTGATATAATTTTACTTTATTAGCAGGTTAAGTGTATGACTTTTTAGGAATTCTCTCTTCTGAGCTCAGCACAGTTATATGACTTCTTTCTCTTTACATTTGGGAAGACTTTTGATGTAGCTTATTTAGGGAGGAAGGGGACAGTGCACCCCTGCTCTGGTGGCTTTCCTGCACCCTTCCTCCTGGAGTCACGGGGTCTCTTCTGCTGTCTGTCTGTCCACCTCTTTTACAGCCCTTTAATACATGCCCTTCCACAGCACCAGCTGTGAACCAGAGACCCCCAGAACCTAAGATGTCAGAATTTCATTTGCATTTCCTTGGATGCCGGACCATCCTACCTGAGATTGCTCAATGCATTTTGGTTCTGTTACTCCAACAATTATTTTGCAGTTAAGGTTGAGCAATAAAGCTGAAATCCCGCTCCTTCTCTCTCTCTTTACTCTTGTGGCACTGCAAAGCACATTTTAAGGCACATTTTTGTGTTCTGCCTTAAGAATACACCACCAACCAGGGACGAATGGTCCCTGTAGTTCTATCAATGTTAAATGAGGCTTTTCATAAATCATGGCCAAATTTCCTATGTTATGTTATGCCAGAAATTCTTATCTTAGTGCTCATTGAAATTAACATAGCAATCAAGGACTGATATTTAAGTTGCATGTCTACCTTAAAAATATATTAGAAACTCCATTAAAAAGTTGAAGACCTTTTAAACACATTAATTTATATTAATGCCATTAAGTAGAAATACAGTATATTTTTAATGCTGCAAAATGTTTATCTGGCAGCTTAATTAAATATTTAGAACAAACAGAAACAGCTGAGATCTAATTTTCACATGCTTCTGAGTCATATTTGGAGAAGGGTAAATATACCTGCATCTGTCTGCCTTTCCAAACAGAAAGGTTGCTAGCTACAAGGGATCACTGGAAGGTTTATATGTCTCTTTTCATCTTTCATCTACCTAAAACAAATAAAATTTGTGCTGCAGCTGTAATGATGGATGTAATAAGGGAAATGGTACTCAAGCAGAATTTAACGCTCTGAAATCGTCTAGAAATGAATTACTTTAAACGAATGTTTAAACTGCATAGTAATTTATTGGGAGATTGGAAAATGAGGGCTCATCAGACACTGCAGATAGACAGATGGAGAGCTAAGGGTCATCCTTTTCCATGAGTTCAGCCCTCACTGATGATAGTGCCCCTCCCACTCGTTGCTGTGGCTTGCGCACCTATTTCTGCAAAGCTCCATCCCTATTTATATGTTTACACTTGAGGCCTCACCATGTTCATACCACTTTGGGACTGACTGATCATCTGCACAGCCTCTTCCTCTCCCTTCAGACGCTGGGTTAGCAGGAATTGGTGCAACTGCCCTACACTGCCTGGCTCTTGTCTCCCCCAGCCTCATCCCGCGTGTAGACCCTGGTTCCCCTGCGAAGGGAAGGCAGCACACAGATGAGGGCTGGGAGTATTTACAGTATTTATTTCCTTGTCCCAGTTGACAGCATCTCCTAGGGGCAAGGCTGGAGGGTATCCGTGTGGCTGAATGAGCCAGAACCATTTGATTGCAGGGGAGAAAGCAGTGCCTTGCTTCTCTTTTGCTATTTACAGTCATTCGCACAGTCATCAGTCAGTATGGGAGTACTTCACACCCATTCAGGGTGGTGAAAAATCACAGCAGGAGGTACTGGAGAATCCCAGCTTGGGGCCCGTTATGTCTTCAGACTGCAAATAGGGCAGGACTGTGTCACTGTCTTGGCTAAACCTCCTTGGGTCTCTTTGGCTTGTGCCAGTCTGGTGCAAGACAAGCCTTAGCACTGAAGGTGTGAGATGAATAGAGAAGTTCTGTAGAACCTGGGTCTTTCTGTCCCGCCTGCTGTGACTCCCACTGTAGGAAACCATTTTACTGAAGCAGAGCAATGCAACCTCAGAACAAAAAGAGTTATTATTAGTGGCAGTCAGCAAAAGTGGGCCCAATACTCTGGGGCTGGTGATGTTCTCAGCTGGTTCAAGCTGATGCATGGTTGAAGCTTTTCTCCTCTCCTTTCATCGTGTTGCCCTTTTCTGAGAGCACTGAAAAGCCTTGCCTGGTGGAAAATTCCTCAGGAAAACATGGCTCATTTTGGCTGCCCTTTCCTCATGATAGCTACAAACACGGCTATGGGAAAGATGTTAATCGGCAACATCCAACTCCTGCCACACCCACAGGGATCCACAAGACACAACCTGCAGCAGCAGCAGTATGGCTGATCCTGAGGGGGTACCTGTTGTCATCTGAGATGTCTTTGCTCATTTAAGCCATCCACATGAGGCTGGCAGATATTTTGCGAGGCATAAGAAGGACCTCATTGTTCCAGATGACAGCCTCCACATATGAACAGGCTCTAATAAAGTATGTGATAATATTGTTTCAGGAGTGCTGGCCCCAAAAGGGAGGTTCATCCGTATGCTGGAGTCTGCAGACTGTGACAATGCAGCCACTCCCACGGCAGCATCCCTGGCCATGCAGTGGTGGTGCGTTTCTGTTTCAAAGCAGTAGATTACTGTTTGAAAAAGTTCAGTGGCCTTATAAAGAAATGCTTCAACTGGGTGAAATCTCTCCGGCCCTCTATTATTTTTGTACTCACCAGCTTTCCCTATGGTGGAGCTTTTCCTCCCCTCGTTCAGAGGTTTAACAAAAGTCATTAAAATTGCCACAAAGCTGCCTGTGAGCAATTCCTATGTGTGAAAGAAAACAGAGAGGAGGATGTTGGAAGAAATGTTTAGTTTTGAAAAACTCTTTTCATTCTGCTGATCTCCTTGTCCTCTTCAATCATATGAAATAGAAGCAATCATTTAACTAATAAGACATTTGTGTAAAATTGCTTTTTTCTTGCCCTTGTTTTATATTACATGAATCTATCCATTTCCCCTGCATAAACAAACAAGATTAATAATTCCTGGATGTCTGGGAATATATCTACCTCTTATCATCAAGCCCATTCAAATGATTAAAGGGACTAATAAGAACAGTATTTCATATTGAATAAAATGCCTTTTATTTGGGCATTAATGCACTGTGGTCCTTACTTACCAACACCCTAAGCAACAAAATTCTCATGAGGTAGATTAGCCTTTGAGGGCTAATCAGAAACCCAACAGAAGCACATTTGAAGGGGCACATATTTCAGGAGCTGGCTGAAGGATGGATGTTAAGAGGTACTTTTGAATGCAAACTGCTCAGAGCAGAAAATGGTTTGTTGTCACTAGAAGTGAGCGTGAATCCATTTTCCTGACACGTGAAAAATGTTGAAGGTTCAAGGAGTTCTTTGTGCCAAACTCATGCACATTGGAGACCTATCAAACTGTTTGTGTTTACCTATTTATTTTTCCTGAGAAAAGAGGAAGGGAGACTGAGAAACAGAGGAGGCTTGGGAGAGCAAATAGCCTGGTGGTCAGGTCCCTCTCCTGCATCCCCTGTGGGATGCTCTGCTTGTTAGGAGGGAAGGGGCTCTTTCAACCTCCCTTCCATGTCTGATACCACTCTGAGTAAACAACCCTGCATAAGCACATATTAGAACAGAGTGGTTTGTGTCTCCTTCCTCAGCTACTGATTGGGGATTTTGGTTTCTCATCTTCTCCAACGAAAATGACCTGGTCTTGAGGGCGAAGGGAAAAAAAAAAAAAAAAAAAAAAAGAGCAAAGACTCTTGTTGCTTCATCATTTCTTAACAAGGAATATGTTGCCGAACATTTTCCAATCAATTAGCTCTGCTTTTTTCTGTGTTCAGCTCAGCTCCTAACTTTTCTTCCTTGTGCTAGAAGTGATGGCACTGCTGTGATACAGAAGATCAAAGTACTGCTCTACTTCTTCCAACGCAATGAGGAGAGATTGAGACATAAGAGGCAACACTTTGTAAGATTAGGATGAGTTTTGAGGACTCACTTGGTGTCCTAAGAGAGCAACAGCACAGGGAGGCAGAGGAGAGACCCTTCAAGTCTTCTAGAGCCAGACCCAGTGGGCCTAGCCTGTATCAGCACCATTCCTACTTATGTGAAATCCTCAGCTATGCAAACAAGAGTAACAAGGCAAAATGAGATCACCCTGTCAGCATCAGGAGGAAAGGGAGATAAAGCAGAGTCTCCTCTTCTTTCCTTACCCCATCCCTTGACTCTGTAGCTTGTAGGTTTGAATCTTTATCCAAAGGGCAAACCCTTTTGGCAGCAAAGGATCCTTTTGAGACAGATCAGCTACAAGAGAAAGTAAAAGCAAATGGATACATGGATGAGCACTGAAATGCGCTGAAGAGGACCACAGCGACCATTTGGGAGGTGTACCATTACATGGGCAAATTTCTACTGGTGCAAGAACATTCAGTGGGGGTCCACCTAGTCTGGGACCATCACCCCAGCCATGCAGGCACAGAAACATGGTGGTGTTTTTCTAGTTTTTCTATTTCCACTTCTCTTTCTCCTTCCACCCCACCCTCTATGTTCAGTGTTTTAATGCTTCTGGAAACCTGAACTGAAGAAATCACCAGTGGGTGCTGCTGGCCTGATAGAAACCAGCAGTGTTCTGGTGGCACTCTACAGCCTGCTCTGATACATTCAGAGCCTCAAACATCTCTGTCCTCTGTCATATTTCTACTGGACTTGGTCTAAGTCACAATGTTAATGGATATTTCTCTCTTTTCATTTTTTTCCCCTTTTCTTTCTCCTTTGGTTTATGGATATAGGAAAGATTTTATGCTGGATTCGTCTTCAGTTCAACCTTCATCAATAAACACTATAAAAGTCAAAAATTTACCAAAGAAAACTTATTCTGTCAGCACGAATATGCACTCAAGTCAGACGCGCTCAGACAGGTGGGTGAGGGGAGCGTTACGTGACCGACTTCAGAAGCGTTGTTCCGGCAAGTGTCACGGCTGCTTGAATTTAAAATGTCAGACTTGCTCCAGTTATAGCACCTGCTGGGCACCAAAGCCTGTTGAAAAACCCTAAAAGACAGCTGGAAAGAGAGTATCGTAGGAAATGTCAGTGTGTTTTAATTGACTGGTCTGAGCAAGGAAATCCACAAAATACTGAGAGGCCAAATCCTTGCCCTCAGATAGCTGGCTTCAGGAGAACTTGCAGGTACCTTCAAAGTGTACGTCATGCATCCCTGTTGTCTAAGAAGATAAGAGTCTAATGCAGCTCGTGAAGTTCAGCTTTGAGTTTGATAGGTGTCAATCTGTGTTCAGCTCCACAGGTCAGGGGTTCAAACCTTGCTAACGACTCTTCAAGAAGCAAATCTCACACATCTATGGAAGTTCAGTCCCAGAAGTTCAACACCGGTGAGTTCTCATTAATCTATTGAAAAGCAATACTGCAAAGAAGGGAAGCTTTCTGCCTTTGAAAATGCAATCTCCACATCCTACTGTATGTGAAATTGTGCTTTAGCGGTGGTGAAAATGTCACATTATCACCAGCACTGAGCTCACTGCATTGGACAGACCTGCTCAAAGCAGATAGGGACCATCTGACATAATTTGGCAATGAGTAGAGACTGTCAGTGTTCAGTGCATTTGAGGACATTTGACATTTGAGGACTAACATTTGAGCTAGATTTGAGCCAACCCATCAGGGAGGGCTGCTCCTATTTTCCTTAGTCACCTGTCTCTTCACACTTGTTCATGACTTTCTTCTAAGGAACATAGAGGGTGTGGTGAGGTGGCTTACTCTGCAGGAGAAGGCGGGAGAGCTAACACGTCTCAGATATGAAGATGTGCTGTTATGGAGATAAGGGCACAGGCCTGGGCAGGATGGCACAGGTCAAAATATCTTGACTTCCCTTTCAATCAAAGAATTATGAAACTTTCGGGGGGGGGGGGGGGAATATCTCAGGTATCACCTTCTGAGCTGATGCTACGTCTTTTATATGTAACTAAATAACAATAAGGCCAGTGTGCAGTGATTACTAATTTCTCTCATTTCTCTCGTGCTGAATTTTGCTTACTTCCATGTATGGGGGAAAAAACCCAAAACCAAGGAAAGTGCATTTGGGCTTTATTTCTAGTAATAGTTTTGTGGAGGACTTTCTAATATCTTACAGGGCACCAATGGCTGTTAGAGGATGGGCTAAGAACCAGCAACATAGATGCAACTTTCCAGCACCTGGGACATGTGCAGCACGTTGTAACGTTCATTGGCAAAGACAGAAAATATGGGAGAGGGCAGCAGCAGCCAAGAAAAGCTGGTAGCAGGCAGAAGTGGCTTAAGTAATTTAGAAAGAAGATATGAATACCTATTCCTTGTGAAAGCGAGTAGAACCTACTCTACTGTAAATCCTCTGGCATGATGCAGAAAGAAATGAGTGCTGTACCTTGCAGCACAGCCCTTTAAAGAGTGAAAAAGATGCTTTAGCTCCTCTGAAGTTTACTTCAAATAAAGTTCCAGTTTTGGCTTGTGAAGAAGCCATCCACCTTGCTCTTTTGCATCCCTGCTCTCACGTGTGTGCACACACTGTGTGCTGAGAGGAAAGCTCCCACTCCCGACTGGTGCATCTGCTCGTGACAGCACTCAGGGCAGGGAGGGAACAGCTCAGCTCTCAGGTGAGGGTGGAGGGTTAAAACAGAAACATAACCTGAGAGGGCTGGTGTATTTTTTGTGTTGTAAGAAGCGTCAGGCACCAAAAAGAGATGAAACAAAAATCCACTTCTGTCCCCAGAGATCTAGCAGTCTAAACAGACAAGTGAACAAAAGGTAGGAGAGGAAAGAGATGCCTGGAGAGGCGAAAGAGTGGCCCAAGGTCACAGAGCCAGGGCAGGGTTTGCGGAGTCGAAGCTTTCCCAGTTGCAGCCCATCCTTTGTCTATTTGTTGGACGATCTTGACTTAAGCTGCCATTTTCAAAGCTGAGTTAACAACTATAATTGCACTCCAGTCATCTTTACTGCATTCTTATAGTTTACTCTGACAGCCTCTTAGGCACAGCACTTTATGGCCCTCTAAAATGGCAGGTATCTGCCGTGAGCAGCTCAGTTTAGGCTGCGCTTAGCACTGTAAAGTAATGGCAGACAATAAACTAAAGAAGACAGGTGGGAGGGCTGTAACGTTGAATGTGCTGATATATCAAAGAAAAGGTAATGAAATTCTACGTGGCCAGATCATCCTTCATCCGTAAAACAGGACAGTTCACAGCAAGGGAGGATTACATTTAAATACAGCTCTGCCTTACTAACATTTTTTGGCCATCTTCCCTTCTCTCTTGCCTGTGCTGTGCTGACCACCAGATTTCCCCTTTGATCTCAAGGTTAGTGGGTGAGCAAGGAAAGAAGAAGATTTTTATAACCTGTAAGGATGAACAAAATATAGGTCAAAACCTGAATGTTTACCTAGCATCACTTCTCAAGCAAATGGATTAGGCTAGACCTGGAAGTAAAGGTGTGCTGGCCAATAGAAATGCACATATAGAAAAACACATTGTTAAATGTGAGGGAATAGTGAACACCAAGAGATTAATGTGCTGCTCTTGGGGAGACTGGAGAATCACTGCTCTGCAATACCAAAACCCAGAAGGGTGAAATTGCATTCACAGTGGCAATTCTATAAATGTATGTTATGACTCTTGGAGAATAGCATTGTCATTGAGAAAAAAAGCAGGGAAAATGGTAGAGACAACTAAATGGTAATAAACTGATTGTAATTGTACCAAATGTCTTTGAACCAGTGTGAAAGCAAGGAACAAGGAAGGACATGGAGGTGAGCAGAAGGCAGACCAAAAAATAACACAGGTTTATCAAAGGGAGACCATGTCATGCTGCCTGATACCTTCCTTTGATAAACAGGTTACATCCATGGGATTTCCCTTGTATAAGAAATCAAAAAGCATTTGAGACAGTCCCACATGGGAAACTATCAGTAAAATCAGAAAATGTGAGGACGGGTGCAAGAACTGTATGATGAATAAGGAAATGTCTTTAGTAGTTGCACAGAGAGGAGCTATATCAGTCTCAGGGAAGTTGCTGACAATCATTCTCAAGAGTCCTTGCAAGATCATGCTATAGACAAACAAAGGAGAAATGGTAAAGAAAGATAAATACTTTCCTTCACAAGATGGCCATGAGCCACAGATGTGGCATGGATATAAAAAGACAAATACCATGGTAGGCTGCAATGGGAGAAGCACACCCAGTAGAGGTAGTGACACCACTGTGTAAGGCACTGGTCAGGCATCAGGAATTGTAACATTTTTCTATATAAAATGTAAATGTAGTATTCTGGCTGTCTACATTCAAGTGAGATTAATCACAAACCGACAGGAGTAAGAAAGTAGAGTGGATAGGAGCAAGAGACTGTCTTTTATGAAAAAAGAGTAGAAGAGTTCATGTGGTTTAACCCCAGCCAGAAACTAAGCGCCACGCAGCCACTGCCTCCCTCTCCATTCCCCTCCCTGCCCCGCGCTGGGATGGGGAGAACTGGAAAAAGGTAAAACCTGTAGGCTGAGATAAGAACAGTTCAATAGTTGAAACAAAGTAAAGAAAAAGAAAGAAAACAAAAAAACCCCAACTACAAGAGAAATAATTGTAATGAAGAGGAGAGGGAGGGAGAGGAATAACTCCAAGGGGAAAAAACACCCAAACAAGTGCTGCACAATGCAATTGCTCACCACCTGCTGACCGATGCCTAGCCAGGCCCCAAGCAGAGACTGGCAGCTCCCAGGTGACTCCCCCCAGTTTATATACTGAGCATGACGTTCCATGGTATGGAATATCCCTTTGGCTAGCTCAGGTCAGCTGCCCTGGCTCTGCTCCCTCCCGGCTCCTTGTGCCCCGCTCACTGGCAGAGCACGGGAAACTGAAAAGTCCTTGACTTAGGGCAAGCACTACTGAGCAGCAACTAAACCATCAGCCTGTTATCAACGTCATTCTCATCATAAATCCAAAACCCAGCACTGTACCAGCTACTGAGAATAAAATTAACTTCATTCCAGCCAAAACCATCACAGAAGTATAACTTACAGCCTAGCAAAAGAAGGATGAGCAAGTGTATGACCAGTGTCAGCAAATATGTGAGGATGAACAAATGCGCAGGATGACTACTCAGCACCAGAGAAGAAAAGATTAATGCAGGTGAAAGAACAGACACACACAGAGTAGCTAGGGATACTCTTGAGCTAGAAATTTCTAGCCATTGGAGGAGCGAGGCTCTGGAACAGTTTCTGGATGGAGTCAGGATAGAAGACTAAATTATTTTGAGGATGGCGTGTAATTTGGCTGCCTGCAACAGCAGGGTCTAGATGCAATGATCTGGCAAATCTCTTGCCCTGAGCTCCTCTACCTTGAGGGGGAATGGGCAATATCATGGGTGCATGTAAAATCTCTGCCTGAATTGGTATTCACTGCTCTCTACTGGGGATTTTTTTTTGGCTCTCTTGGCAGTGTTTGAACACTGGCTGACTGAGTCTTGGATGTGATAACTTTTGGAGTAATCTGCACACCTTTCTTGCCAACCCTGAAAGCATCCAGCAGAGAGTACATCCCTGATCATCCTGCCTTCCAAGGATATGTCCAAAAGAGCTGGGTGTCACTGGGAGAAGGCAATGAATCATGGAGGCATAAAGGCAGGTATGCAGTTGTAAGAGATGCTCTGTTTTATGTGTCTGCTGTGGGGAAGAGGTAGTGTGCAAAGTACAGAAAATAAACTGTGGGTCGAGCACTGCTTTTACGATTACTAAGAGACTTCACACTCCATCAATTCTAAGAAGACCTCTGGTCTTTAATCCAATAGCTGAGGCTTACAAACAACTTGCTACCATAACTCACTAAATCTTCATGACTCTGTGGGTCAGAAATGCAGCGCTGGTGATTAGAATTCAATAGATTTCCACCTCTTTACAGCACGATTGGGTCTGGACACACAGTCATCCTGGTGGCCTCTGGCTTAGACTGTGTATTAATTTAGATACAGCATTTATCTCTGCAGTTCAACAGAGTAAAGTTATCAGTTATCTGAATAAAATAATATGAAAGGGAAATACAACTTCATTTAGAGATCTACGGGGATAATTTAGTGTTCCAAATAGCCTCGTGACAGGTACCTGCAAATTAAAGGTTACTATCTTCCTCCATTTAATAACAGACTCTCCTAGTTGCATCCATCTTAGTACAAAAAAATAAATAAATAAATAAATAAAAAAATCAATCTGATTTAGCAGTTCCCCACATAGTACTGAGATATTTACAAGCAAGTAATATCTGAATTACTTCAGCCTTTAATAACTCTAAAAATATCACTTACAGAAGAAGACACTGAGACTTCTCCTTCTGTGAGCCAGAATCAGTGGGTTACCATTCAAATCCTCCCAAACAACCCCCAGCAGCTGGGCTTCAGGCTTCTGGCTCCACAAGGAACTATTAAAGATGGTCAAAGCCAGGTTCATGATTTTGATTTATATTGGTTGTATACAGTGTCTCAGAGTATATTTATAGCCATATCTCTAGATTTCCCCAGTTAAAAAGATTATTGTCTTGTGAAAATAGGACTCTCCCTTTTGTGACACGTAGAGAAGAGCTGTGACATCCGTCTGAACCCCATCCCAGAGGCAGGAGCTTTGCTCTTGCTAGCCCTACCAATTTCATTATTCATTGCCCAGGTCCATCCAGGCTATGGCAAAGACGTGTTCCCCAGAGCTCTCCTTCTCAGTTTGCTCCACGAGTATCTGGGGAAAGAGTGTGACTTCCTGAACTTGGCAATAGATCCAAACACTTTGAAGGCCATCACTGTAGCTGAACTTTTAATGGCCCGGGTTGCATGCTCAGCTAGGCAAAACCACCCTGAATCTTAGACCAGCTTCTTGAAGCCCAGACTCCTGACCAGTGCTGTGTAAAGACTAATGCTACCTTGGTCCTTATTGGGATCTTTGGACGGTGCCACAGTTGGAAAAATAACAGGGAAGATTTTATTTTGTAAGGCTATGACACTAAGGGTACAGAGACTGCATAGGTCAAGCCTTATTTCCAGTGATTCTTTTAAACTGTGCTGCCAAAAGTGACACAACCTTCATTTGCCAGGATATGAGTATGTCTTGGTGCTTAGCAGGAGACAGCACTTCAAGAGAGAGAAACATCACCTGAGAAACAGAAGGCTGCTGCTGGGAATGAACAATCATTTCTTATCACGCCATTGAATGATTATAAATTTTGTCCTTGTTTTGACCTGCTGTCCTGAGAAGTTTGTACAAACAAAAATCATTTGTATGAAAGTCTTGGAAGACTTAGAGAGGCCTTTTGAAACATGTGTCTGAATTTATTTCAATTAAAATGTGAAAATGTAAAGTTAAAAGAAAAAAGACAGAGTTCCTTTGCCACTGACAGTCATCACCCAAGAAAGATAATATAACTTCTGAAATAAAGATTTCTGTTCATTAACATCTAGGCTTCTACACAATAATTTTTTGCCCAGCATAGTTACTTTGCTGCTCAATGTGGTGAGGCTGATTTCATCTTGAACTTGGTGTCTAGGCAAAAGGCCCTAGTTCACCTGTGGCGACACTGCCATTCTGGTGATACAGTTTATTCCAAGATGAATGAACTGTTGGAGGGTAGAAACCAAGACCCAGAGTCTTAAAGGATGCCACTGAACTTTTCCTCACCATCTGACTGACTGTCCCCTTTCTTTGTTTAAGCAAAAAAACTTTGCAGTATTAACATATAAAATTCAGACAACATACATCTCCTGATCAATTATCAGGGTTTAGCAATGTGGCCCTTTCCTCATACTTGTGGCTTCCTATATCTCTGAAAATTACTTGCTGCAGTGGCTGCCTTTAGTGTCCTGAGTGGAGGTGTTTCGTTTGTGCTAGTCTTTTGCACCCTTTTTGGCCCAGCTTCAGGGGACTGCAAGCAAAGCAAAGACAACAAAGAATTATCTTGTATCTTGAGCTTAGAGCATCTTTAAAACAACCCAACTCAGTGCCAGAGTCTGAATAGAAGGTCACAGCGATCTTTGTCTAAACTAGGAAATTCTTGTTCCTCTCACCAGATAACCAATGTGCTTGGATAATAAATTCCTAAATTAGTAACAAGCTAATTTATTATCCCTTGTCTGAGTGATATGACTGGGACACAGCACTCTGCATTCAGAGAGCATGGACAGGTAGTGCTGCTACCTGCCTGTGGCATTTTTTTTCCTCCCTGGGATGTAAACTCTTCTGAGTCACTATCAAACATCATTTCTGCAGTCTTGGTTCTCTGCTCAAAGCTGGGTTTCAGACCAGATCCCAGGAAACACCGAACATTTTAAATTCCTGTTGAAAAGGACACATACAGTGAGAGTCTTAACACCTACTCAGGTCAGGTACTTCTTTGATTCTGCTACAAAAGAGGGAAGCCGTGAGCTGCAGCTCCCGCAGAGTTATTCAGTGTTTATCTCCAAAGGGGTATGACATTTGAGGCTTAGTAAGGAGCACCTATCCTCCTAAGCAGACAAAGCTAAATGCAAATTTCATGGCAATGCAAATGCAGAATTTCCATTTCATGCTTGGAAGAAAGAGGTGGCTTTGTATGACCTGATGCAATTTCAGAGTATTCCTGAACTGATAGATCTGATCTGATCCAAACTAGCTGCTTCTGTCCTTGTGCCTGCAGTCCTTGCTGTTTTCTTGGTGTTTCTGTATTTCTTTCCTGGAATCTGACCGTCTGTCCTTCCCTGTCCCCCGGCACTGGCTCCATTTTGCTGCTTTGTGAAGTTCCTGCTTCTCTCCCATGAGGGTTCATTTAGGAGCCCACAGTGCCAACCTAAACTCCTATCTTTGGCCATGCCAGCCCACTCCAACCTCTCCAAATTCTCATGTCTATCTACAGCATTAACACTTCCATCGCCCATCCCATGTCAAAGCATCGAAATCACTTCCCATAGGGGACAGGCCTGCTGGCTGGTCGTGATTACTGGGAGAACAGGTTGTAGGAAAGATAACAGCCATCTAAGCTGATTGATTGATAAATTTTTATTGTGGTACCACTTCACTGTGTTCCGCACAAAGCCTTGCATGTGACACCAACAGCAGCAGCCTCCCTAGGGAGCCACTGGCGCATTCCCACCCTGATCCAGCTGTTACGTGCCCTGACAGGGCTGATCTATGTGGGGGTAGGGGGAGGTGGTGATTTTGCCTCTTTGGTTTTGGTAACTCTATGTTGTTTTTTTTTTTTTCCAGATAAAAATCTGGCCTTGCCTTGCCTTTCGCTTTCCCCTTTCCCTTCCCACCATCAGGTACTCACCTACAGTATCTGTTGGCTGGAGCAGGTCCCAGATGGCACAGGGCAGCTACCCAAGGGCACACAGGCAGTGTGTGGTAGAGCAGGAAATCAACCGTCCACCAAAATGTCAAATCATCATTTTCAGAGACTAAAACAGTGACATTTTTCTCATTCTTCTATTTCAGAGCACAGGCAAAATGCCAGGCCCCATGACTGCTGCTGAGGGGAATGGAAGTGACTCTTTGCTGACTTCATGTAAGTGTTGTCCTCACAGCAGAGATAAAGCCTGGGGCTCTCACACAGGGATATAAGTGACCCTCCAAATCTACAACTGTAAAGGCTTGGAGCTCCATCCTCGAGCATGGACATGACACTGCTGCCCTTCACAGAGCTGCTGTGTGGAGCAGTCAAGAGCTTAATATCAACGATGCGCCCCAAAGTTAGGAGTGAAGCTTTCACAGCCCCTGATTACGAATCATGAAACAAAACATGGCCACTCTGACCTCGGTTTGTCCACATTGTCAGGAAAAGTGGTGGTGCAGAAATGTCCTCTAAGGCTGCACCCCGTTCTCCCTCCAACCCCGTGACCGTGGGCTAGCAACAAGGGAGAGCCGAGAAAGGGTCTCGTCTGCCCAGACTAGCTCATGCAGAGCAGCGTGAACGCCTGGCACCTAACCCACAGCACACTCCTCTAAAGCTCTCCTTTCACTTCAGCCAGGGCAATGCCATGGCCTTTAATAAAATTCCTCCCCGGAGCAGCCATGCATACAGTCTGGATCCTCTCACTGCAGTGCATTTATTCCCGCTAAGTGTATGGTGCGTGCAAGAGGTACTGTCCTGATAACTATTGCTGTCTTAATATATTATTGATAAAGCTTCTCCTTGACAGATTGCAAAGCCAGGGAGCCCTGGGCAATTCTGCTCCTCCTCTAAAATGTTCTAACACTTCTATTTATCTGAAGAACATATGCATGTTTTCCCTGACGACTTTGCAGCTTTTTAAATTGTCGTCTTCTTCAGGAACATGAATGCTTTGGTTTCCTGCAGATAGAAAAACCACTTTCTCCCCTCTACTCTCAACTTTTCATATTGCTTTTGGGTTTAATAGGGAAATACTCTACAGGATAGGTGACCAGACTGCTTACTGACAGATCATGAAGTATTAACTCTAGGCTGACAGTTGGCTTTGGTGTAAGTGCTCAACAAAGCAGCAAGTTAATACCCAAACACTGTTTTACAGTTGTAGCTGACTTGTGGTGAACGTTGCTCTGCAATCTTGTTGGCAAGGGAAAAAGGCAGTACTGTCTCAAATAGGCTCCTTAAGGAAAGCCCTTTTGGACAATGGGAACGAGCAGAAAGCAGTGGGATGACTGCAAAAAAATTAAAGTACTTGGTTCTGACGCTCTTTTCCTCCTGTTTGTATGGGCTGGCCATGTATATACTTGGCTGTCCACTCTGCGGATCTGTATACAACCTTCTAGCAGACCACAGAAATGATCCATTGGCTGTTGCAAAAGTCTGGGAGCCAGGATTATCAGGTTTTATTCAGGAAATGATCCCCACACTGCTGTGTGTTGCAGGAAACTCATTGAGCACTTTCTTGACTGAGCGAATCCATCTAAAACAGCAAACAGTGTCCAATGCTTTTTAAGCCTTAAAAGCACTATGCATAATTAACAGACGTGTGCAGAATGTGCGGCAGTTCTCAAAGAGAGGCCAATGCCAGCAAGACTGATGTTGTTACTGGTTTTATTATTAATCCTGGTTCCCACTGGGAGCATGCAGTTTTTCACTGGGGTGGGGCAGGATTTCATGGGTTGTGTTTCTGTACAGCTGCGTATCTGAAGAGCCAAAGAGCTTGGGATTGTTCAGGTTTTATAGATGCAGGAGGTTCTCAGGACAGGAGGAAAAAATCATTTGAGTAGAGTCTTCTCAAACACAGGCTCAAATTGGCCACCTGGGAGCCAGCATGGCAGATAGGAGCTTCTTGGCAGTGTGCCTGGAGGGGTGTCTGCCCTAGAAAAGCTGCCTGGTAGAAAAGGGCCTGGGGGGGCTGGTTGGCAGCCAGCTGAACATGAGCCAGCGGTGTGCCCAGGTGGCCAAGAAGGCCAATGGCATCCGGGCTTGTATCAGAAATAGAGCGGCCATCAGGACTAGGGAGGAGATCGCCCCCCTGTTACCTGGCACTGGTGAGACCGCACCTCAAATCCTGTGTTGTTTTGGGCCCCTCGCTACAAGAGGGACACTGAGGGGCTGGAGTGTCCAGAGCCGGGCAGCGGGGCTGGGGAAGGGGCTGGGGCACAAGCCTGATGGGGAGCAGCTG
>JAVJGI010000050.1:58174609-58311481 GCA_035590275.1 Ibycter americanus
GGGGGACCTTATTGCTCTCTACAACTGCCTGAAAGGAGGGTGTAGGCAGGTGGGGGTGGGTCTCTTCTCCCAGATAAGAAGCAACAGGAAAGAGGAAACAGCCTCAGGTTGTGCCGGGGGGGAGTTTATACTGGATATTAGGAAAAAATTCATCACTGAAAGGGTGGTGGAGCATTGGAACAGGCTGCCCAGGGAGGTGGTGGAATCACCATCCTGGAAGTGTTCAAAAAACATGTCGACGTGGTGCTTAGGGACATGGTTTAGTGGTTAATGGTTGGACCTGATGATCTTAAAGGTCTTTTCCAATCTAAATGATTGTATGATTCTAAGTTGTCCTTTTATATCTCAGACCATTAAAAACATGAGGCAGAGCCATCTCTCTGCTGGAAACTGTGTTCCCCAGGCACATTCTGCCTGCAGTAAGTTGCCTTGGAGGTCTGTTAGCAGCCAAAACCTGAACTATCTCTAGAAGCAGACTGAGTAGCCTTCAAACGGCAATGGTAAATATATGTTACTATTAGTAAAGCCACATACAGCACGTCCTGTCCCAAGCTCAGCCAAGGCTGAGCTGGGTTCAGGGTACTCATTGCTTGGCTTGAGCGAAACAGGCAGGCTTGGGACAGGCAGCTCTGCTGCAGCCATGCCCCTGCACAGGTCATGTCATGTTTACAGAGCTTTATTGATTACTGGAAGATGGTTTGCAGTTTTTAGAAAGTGGGGTAACCATCAAACTTCATATTCTTTTCAATTTCCCCCGAGCCATCTTTCTAAAATTCTGCATACATTTACTGTGCCAAAAATATTTTTAAATATTCCCTTTTAAGTCAGCAAAATCTCCTGCTATTTCTATATTTAACTTCAGTGTTATTTTTATCTGCTCTGTTTTGCGTTTCTAGAGTCAGGTAGAACTTTTTTGTTCTCCTTGAAAGCTGCAAATGCTCCACTGCTGGGCTGGCTTTGTGCTGGCTCTAACCACCAGCTTCATGGAGACGGCTCCTTCAAATTCCCCAGGGAAAGGGGTGTAGAAAGGAGGAGGCGTGGTAAAAAGCAGGTAGAGATTGGAAGATGCTCAGCACTTACAAGCTCTGTTTCTGTGCGTGGTTACATATATTCACATTTGAAGCATTCAGAGCTGTCAATGACAGTCCTTGCATGGCAAGAGCTTTCACCTTCAGGGTTTTTTTTAAATTTGACATAACATTTATCTCCGTAAGTCATCAGATATCATGTCCCAATGGCCATTGTTTCCTTGCTAGGAAGCTAGGAAATAGCTTCCAAGGTAGTTTTCCTTCAGTACCCCTGTCCCACTGGGCCAACCCTTTTTTCAGCATATGAAATATTCTAAAGTATGTGTAAGACTGTTGTTTTCTCTGTATTTTTCACTGTTATCAATATAGGCTTTCAAGCAAAAGCCACATACCTAGAAAAAACTTTTTTTCTACTTCTTCTTCCAGACCTGGTGGTCTGGCTCAATTCTTGATTCGTTGGTAAAACTTAAGGGTAAAATACATTAACCCCATTTTGTTTTTACATATCTCCTTTGCTGCCCGAGACCTGCATTTGAAACTTTAATCCAGAGCAAGCTGATAGGAAAAGCACTGACTGCTGGCTAAAATGGATATTTCTAATCCATCTTCATCAAATGTACACCCATTTCACCCTCCTTAATCCTAAATTACAACTATTTTCTACATACTTGGGAAAGAGAGTTAATAGTGAAAATAAACTACCTGGAGTGCCCCAGGGCAACATCTGTGGTAGCAATTACCTTCCCAGTCAGGTAATCCCTCCGTTCAGCTTTTAAAGGTTAGAGTTTTCAGTGCCAGGATCTTTCAATGTCTTCCGTCATGATTATGAGTTTTCAGAGGTCTTGCACTCTAGTTAGGATCTCTTTATATAAGTTTTTTTGCATTACCAGTGAATGTTTTTTAAATCACTACTGAAATGATCATGCAAAAGGACACCGAAGGAATTGGGACCTCAGATGCCCCCTGACCTGTTAGAAATAACGCAAAGCACTGTCTGCAAGTGCCTCTAACTATGAACACAGTTTCTGGATCCTGATCTTGGGAACAAGGGGCTTATTTCTGAAGCTAATATTGTAAGATTAATCTGAATGAAATCCTCCAGTCCGAGCATCTCAAAATAAGATCTCTTCTCATTTATTCGACAGTTTTGGGGAAAAGTTTCTCAAATTTTCTGGACCACAGAAAGGTCTCACAGCCCCAGCTGCAGCTCACCCATCCATGCCCCTGGTGAAAGATTTGTAAAGGCAGCAGGGATGTATTGACCCACTGTGTCAAGGACTTCTGGAGTCCCACAGACTCTAACTGGGGGACCACTGGGACTGAGCCTCATGGGCATGTGCTGAACAAACTGAATACAAACAAACACTGAATTACGGTCTCGATGCCCAAGAATTTGCAACATGAAACACAGGTACTTCGTTCCAGGGACTTTTTCAGAACTGGAAAAGTGATTTCACTTTCAGTTTTGTGCCTCAGTATCCTAAATCATGGCGTGTCAAACTGTGGGATAGAATATAGTATGGAGAAGACAAGGGCCAGCAGTGACCCACGGTGGCACCGCACACACCACAGTGCAGCACTGTGGGGAGATGTCAGCTGTGGTCTGGCAGCTGTGAAGCTGCTCAGGCTATGGTCCAGCTGACCTATCTTGCATTCCCACAGGATATATTAACTTGGATGATAACACATCTACACCGTTTCTAGTTGTGGTACTACCTTGGTCATCAGTGCCTCAGGGCTTGTGGGGCCACTTGGTAGGCACCATTTTAGGAACTTTTGAAGATGATGTTCTGAAGCTCATGCTCCTATCTGGTAGCTATGGAGTGTTATTTTACAGGGATGACACAAAGGATTTTTACAAACATCCTAATTCAAACAAAAACAGTGCAACTGTGTGTTTCATTTCCACACTGAGCTCTGGAACAACTAGTTACTCTGCATCAAAAATTTTCAATTTGTGGGACATAGATAAAAGTGTCACAGGGAAAGAGGAGATTTGTCCTAAAAAGCCATAATATAAAAATAATTTTTCTTACATCATGTATACACTAGAAGACCATGAACAAGGCAGAAGCATCAGACTTTCATATTTTCTAAGGGATCCTGCTCTGGATTCTGTTGCACTTCAAAGCCATGTCTAGTACCTGCATAAGAAAACCATCAACTATTCTACGCTACTGATCCCCAAGAATTGCAGTTTTGATGGCATAGTGGTACACCAGAACCTCTTGTCACTGGACCTATGACTCTATGCTCATAGAATCACAGAATGATTTGGGTTGTTTGAGTTGAAAGGGATTTTTAAAGATCATCTAGTCCAACCTTCCTGCCATGGGTGGGGACATCTTTCACTAGACCAGATGGCTTTGCTGATCAAACCAAAAAAACACTTCCAGTCATGGGGCATCTACAAGTTCTCTGGGCAACCTGTTCCAGTGTCTCACCCCCTCACCGTATGACAACACAGGAGCCTGTCTGCCCGTGTCCCCCAACACAACTGGGCACAGCCATCTGTAAGACAGCCTTGAGCTTATCCATCCAGTCTGCTCCCACCATTGCTTCCTGTGCTTTCAAGCTCGCAGAGGCAATGCAACCTGGAGCTAAAGAAGGAGTTGGCTGTGAACCTTCCCAAGGACTTTATACCTTTCAAAAGTATTTGGATGACTGCGTTATTCCTGAAGGGTGTCCAAGACGGTTGGCAGATTTGGATATGAATAAGGGAGAAAAGAGTTTCTGACTCTGAAAACGCTGGTTCTGACCTGGGTCATTCAGTCCAGACACCTTTCACCTTTGTGAACATTGTAAATCCTGTTCATAATCTGGCCAAACTCTATCCTGAAATCATCTAGATTTCCTTTCCTCCATTACTTCTACTAGCAGGGCATTTTAAATCCTCACTCTTCTAACAGAAACTGCCATACAATTCTCAGCCCAAACTTACAGACAGCTAAGTCCCTGTTCCAGCACTTCTTTTAATTGTCCTCTCTCCATGGTTTATAACCAACACTTCATCTCACGTTATGAAGAATGATCGCCTCTCTTCCATTTGTTAAATCAAGGAAGTTAAACAAGATAAATGGCTTCATGTTGAGAGATCAGACTTGTCTCATGGAATTGCACAGCAAACCTTAAGTAACTCTTCCAAACTGTGCTTATTGTTCTAGATCACAGGGGGCTGGAGTTGTGCAGTGAAGTATTAAAGACAGGGATTTGCTGATTCCTGTGGAAAAATACCTGTCCTGACATACCATTACTGGAAATATCTCATCTGAAAAGTCCCAGGCTCACAGTGATTATTTTCACGCTGAATTCCCTCCTCCCCCAGCCATGCTATTTTCCAGTCATGTGGGACTATTCCCAATTCAGCAAGCTTTTTATAGTTCCTGCTGTTAGAGTTGGATTTTCTGTGCTGTTTTTTCCAGCATTCTGGGTTGGAGATGTTTCAGTCCCCTGTGTGTACTGAGATCTCTGGACTTGACTTTTACCTGGGATATGGCTGTACTCTTCTATGTGTGCTCCATTCTCCCGATCACCTGGGTTTTACAAGCAATCCTCCATCTTCTTCCTTATTAAAACAAAAACCAAAACGCTCACTTCATGTTTTGTCTAAAGCTTTAGTCCCCTCCCATTCTGTACTGGGCCTGCCTCTTTTCTTCTTCCTTTCAGTAGCTAGACACCTTTCACTGCCTCATATTTATTTCTTTCGCCAGAAATAACTCAGTTTGACTCTCGGGGCTTCTCATCCTGTTGACAGCATTAACAGATTGAATATTTTGCTAATGCTTCTGAAAGGATGGTCCCAATTTGCCTTTCGTATTCAGGTTGAATTATAGGAGCCATTTGCTAAAAGCGAATAAACAAGAACCCTTTACTTGTAAACAGAACTTAATTGGTAATGGAATAATTTAGGTAACATCACAGTGCCCTTCTGGCATGAGGTGCACCATCACTTTCATGCTCATTGATCCTATTTAATTTCCATGGCATGCAGACTGCAGCTCCCATCAGACCTCCAGAGCCCACCATGGACCGCTCACTAGATTTGACACATGCATTTAATTTAATGTCCCTCACAAGGGACTCTCCCTTGATTTCCCATTTCCCTGTCTCCCACCTTATGAGACATGCAAGCTCTGCTGGGCAGGTGCAGCTCACCCATTTGGTGCATGGGCAGCATCCATCCCAGGAGGAGTGCACCTTGCCACAGGGCTCTTAGATGTCACCATAGTGAGAAATAACGGTGGTGCTTTGCTCCAGTTTAATCATGTCTCTCAATTTTTTAAGCATTAAAAGCATCCAGAGTATTTTGATGTAAGTCTAGCTGACAGCTTTTTCTTTGTGAATAATGACAAAAAGTAGGGTGAAATTAAATACCTCTAAAATGTTTTGTCAGTTTTCCCCCTATGTTCCAACTCTGCTTTGCACTGACAGACAAATAAGATGCATATGAAAATAACATCGCCAATGAATAACGCATTTCTTCAGGAGAGCATGTAAAGTCAGGAAGATTGTCTTCCCATTTATGAATTTAAAGCATGAATAATTTAGCAACATACTGGCACACTAAATATTTATTTGTGGTACTGCTCTGAGCAGAAAAGATTAAAAAAGTTGCAGAAAACAAACTTTGACTATAAAGATATAAATAGGAGATTTTCAAACTGGCTTAAGGGATTTAGGAGCATGTACCTCAGTTGCAATAGGATGTTATTAAAGCCTTGAGTTTCTTCTGGAACTGTCCTCTAACATCCTGTGTGGTTCCTAGATACTTACATTGGTTTGCCTTGATGTGCCCTCTACTTCCACGACTTTTTGAACACAGTATGTGCTAATATTCTGCAATCAGCACTTGAAAAAAAGACACATCGACTGCATTGCTTTTAATTATGAATACACTTCATGCAATTAAAAATTAAATCCCCCATCCTTGACCAGCTTTTCTGAAACCAGGCTGACAATCTCAGTACTTGTTTTGGTTTGTGCAAAGCAAATCATGGTCAGCCCTCTCTGGAACCAGTTTCTGGAGGGAAGATGGGGATGGAAAAAGAGGATAGCAGAGTCTCTTTGCTGTAAATAGAGAGGAAGGAACCTGGGGACGTGTTTGCCACCTCTTGGTTTCCAAAGATGAAAAGCAAACAACACCTAAGCCCCCTCAGGCAACTCAGTGTCTCTGTTTTCTCCCTGTTCTCAGATGTCATCATTTGAAATGGTACTTAGGTTCCTAAATCTCTGAGTTACTTTTCTGTATCAGCTTATAGCATTGCATGAAGGGACAGGACAGAGTGGGCGATACATTCAGACACACCCTCACTTTTAAGTACTTGTCTTTATACACACCGTGATTTTAAGACCTGACTGCATGTAATTTTAGCTAGAGACAAACAACACATGTAAAGTTGTAAAAAGAGATCATATTTTAAACAGAGAAGCACAGGATGCCAGAGCTATGACTGAGCATCTGAGTGTTTGCTTTCTGAGTCATATTAGGAGTATCTTTTCAAGAAGCTTTCTTCATATTGTTCATTTTGCAGCTCCCTTTTTTTAACAAGCTGATCATATTGTTTTCCTCTGCAAAGTGGTAAGATGAACACCGCATTTTCAAGCTGGTAAATGGGCTGCCTGCATCCTGCAACACTGCATTTAAAACCAGTGACTGCCAAATCACCCATGCAGGAGAAGTACCCTGTGAGCCTGATAGCCTGCCCATAGCAGAGCCTGGGAAACTCAGGCTTCAAATGCACTTAGTTCCCAGGAGTGGTGCAAAAAATTTAAAGTGTCAATGAGATGGCTTTCTGAAAGAGGAGTCCTAGCTAAAAGTTAGGGCAGGCATACGGAAAGGGTTGGATGGCATCCTCTGGCCTGTGTTATAGCAGATGGCTGGAGACAGACTAGATAATAACAATGGTCCTTTGTGGTTGTGTAAGCCCTAAGTGGCATGAAGATAGCCATGTATATTTATGTTAAACCCATAAAAACTATTTGAAACCATCACTAGGATTACAAAATTCAGTACAGAGAGGCTAGGGAAAGCCAGAATTAAGGGAAGGCTGCTAATTTATGCACAGCCACTATGATTGCCTTTTAATTTCATAATTAATTACACGTATTACTCTGTGATGTGAGGGTCTAGAAGGAAAAAGAGCTTCTTCTGACTTCTCTTGACCAAGCCAGCATGAGAACTGTGTCACGGGCTGCTGGGAACATCTGCCTTTGGATGAACCCTAGGAGCAGGGACCTGGGCACAGGGCTCCCCTCTCCCACTGCCCAGAGTCTGAACCCCCACACCATCAGCGGGGTCGGACTTCGACTTTCTTCTTGAATGAGCGCTCCAGCTGGTAAGACTCTGAGCTTCAGCCCTGCAAACAGGCTGATGGTAACATTCAACCCTGCAGTGCCCCACTCCCATCAGTGGACTAGACCTCAGCCCTCAGGTTCCAGCTGGAAAACAGAAGCGAGAGTGTTTCCCTGCTGGACAGGAATGCTGTGAGGGCAGAAAAGTCCATTACAGACAGGCGGCAACGTGCTCAGATAACAATGGTTGAACAAATGGGAAATGTCTCACACAAGCTGGTCAGCTCCCCCTCTGATCTTCTCCAGAGCAGAGGCTGGTAATTACAGCCCTGTACATTAAATTAAATGGTGAATTTGTCCAACAAAGCATAAGTTAATTAATTTTCACTTGTTCTCTGTAAGATTTGAACTGAACTCATTTGTGTTCAAAGGACAACGCCTTAACCCACGGCCTGAAGTGTTTTCTAGTCTCACTATCTTCGTTTAGCTACAACTCACATCACATCAGTCTGGAGCTTGTACTATTCACTGGCCAAACGTGTAAAAGCTGATTCCTGCCTCCCCTCCGCCGCCCCTTTGCCTGGTGGTAGGTGACTGCATGTCTGAAATTAGAATCGTGGCCATTGTTTAATATTCTGAGTATAAAGTTTTCCTGCTTGAATTCCCTCTTTATTCTTGACACGGTTTCAGGCTTTGTATTTGACACAATGAATATTTTCATCTTCATTTCACAATTTTGTATATTTTAATATCTTCTCCCTCCCCTTCTTAAAAAAAAAATAATCATAATTTGTTTTGCTGTTTGGAATAAGCAGTCTTCTGGGAGCTTGAGAGAGCGTTCATCTTTCATCTGTAGGTGAAAACAAGCGGCTGCCATGAACTAGTCATTGGCACACACATGCCAGCAGTGTTCGCAGTGGGACAGTGTTCTATCCTCTGCCTCTGAATCCTCTTTACTTCTTGCACGGTCGTCTCTTCGGTTTGAGGTGCTAAAGGCACTTTCCTCAGCATATCACTGCATCAGCTGGGGGTTGTTTATGGATTTTCTTGACAAGGGATACTGCAGTGCTTTGGGCAGTCACGCATGTGGTAGCTTCTGAAGAAGGGGTGGGATTATGCAGGGTGACAGCTACCAGTGGCAGGGAGAAGTGTTGTCCACCTCCATGGTGAGCAGCACATTGAGCTCCTTAGGGCTCCCCTCCCATTTCCAGCTGTGACCTATCTCTGTCCCCTTCCCATGGCAGCAAGAGTCTGGCCCAAGCCTGGCTCTTCTCTATAGATGGGGAAGCAAAGGCATCCCAGGAGAGCCAAAGATCTCTGCTCCCCCTCTGCCTGCACAACCTGGCACTGTTTTCTGCCCTGTAGACATTGCTGAAAGGTCCAATCCCAAGGTGCTGGTGATTTTACTTATGTATCTGTGTTTTTCAAGCTCCAGGTCTCACAGGTAGGCTCAGAAATGAACCTTCTGAGGGTCTGTTTTGTCAAACTCTGGATCTGGCTTTAAAATAAATACTCAGCAACAAAGAAAGAGTTATCTAAAAACTGGGATACTTACTACCTAAGTATACATTTAGAAGTCAGGCTCTACAGTGCATTGCTCTTGGTGAAAAATAATTTCCTTTAAGAAGGACCTACCTATCTTCATTTGGGTATATCAATTGATCTTTCTTAAGGTCAACCTGCACTTTTTAGAATGGCTGACTGCAAACGTGTAGTAAATTAATATATACAGCACTGAGTGAAGGTCCAACCAAGAATATTCAGAAGTGAACTTAAACAACAGGAAATCAACTCCTGAGCCACAGTTTACAATTACTTAAATAAATATACAGAGTTACTCTGGCATATATAGGTAAATGTATTTTTGCCTTAGTTTACACTTTCAAAGACTGTGTTGCAAATGGTTTATCTACATCAAAACAATAAACCTTTTTATGTGGAGGAAGAGAAGTGGTTAATACACAGCTTTTTATGGCTTTCTGGGAATAAAAGATGAGGAGAATGCTCCAAAGTTTTTAGTGAAAGATGAACCAATGACAAAGATGTAAGAGAAACCCACAGCCCACAAGTGCCTTTCATCAAATACTGCCCAATCAATACAACGCTAAACAAAATTTAGACCGCTGGGGTAAAAATAACACATTCAAGATCACTTTGGAAATCGGACTAAAAATAAAGATTAGGTTTTGCCTTGGGATTCGATGGTTTAATTGTTCTTCTTTTTGGTTTTTTCTTTCTAAAATTGTAGGGTGGTTTGTTTAGCTGGGGTCTCCTGTGGGAGGAGCATGTTAAAAAAAAAAAAGAGTGTTAATAGCAGGGCATCACAGAGGGAAGAGGAGAAAATACAAGATGTTTATATCTTTGCAGAGGCAGTTCCCAGCCCTGCAGCTCTCCCCAGCCTACCTGCAGCAGAGCCTTGCTCAAAGCAGGAGGATCATGCTTCTGTAAGGAGCTGGAGGCTTGAGCTTTCTGTTTGCTTTTGTGAAAGTTATAACTTCTGGGCAGTTTTCAAAAAGCCAAAATATATCTGACAGTTTAGATACCAGCTAAAGCAGTTGCTGGGGGAGGTTGGTGGGAGCAAGGGGATGGATGAAGTTGGTTCATTACTCCCTCTGCCATGGACATCAGGGCTATCTCCTGTTGGATTAGCTCATCAGAAGGAATTAGAGCAGCAAAAGTGCACTGGCACTGGCTTGTTTCAGCCAACCCCTGTTTCTTTGCATCCCAAGGCTACCTTGGGATGGAGAGGGCTTGGCAGTCATTATGGATGAAAATGGTTTTACAGCGTAACTCTTTGAAAAGAGTAACAGAGAGCTATCTGAGCAGGGAAGGTCTGATCTGCAGAAAAGGTGTAAAATAGGTATTTTAAAATAGATTAAAAAGGAGGCACCATAGGCAACATATATATGGTGGGGTCTCACCTGGAATACTTCATCCAGCTCTAGGGCCCCAAGCATAAGAACACATGGGCGCGTTACAGTGGGTCCAGTGGGGGACCACAAAGTTGATCAGAGAGCTGGAACGCTTGATGTGAAGAAAGGCTGGAAGAGTTGGGGTTGTTCAGCCTGGGGAAGAGAAGGCTCTGGGCAGACCTTATAGCAGCGTTCCAGCACCTAAAGGGGCTGACAAGAAAGCTGGAGAGGGACACTTTATAAACGATAGGACAGGGTAATTGTTTTAAGCTGAAAGAGTGTAGATTTAGATTAGATATACGGAAGAAATTCTTTACTGTGAGGGTGGTGAGGCACTGGCACAGGGGAGCATGGATATGAGGCAAGTGTTCTGCTGAAGTGAGGCTCCCAGCTCACTGTGTGAGTTCAGAGAAAAAACAAATTGAATTTCTGTCCATGATGCTACCATTAGAAGCAGATTTTAACACTAAAGCACAGCAAACTAATTAAAGAGCAATCTATCTCAGGGTGAGTTGGAAAAGGAGGAAAGTGTTTGATCTGCCTTTGAGTAGTAGAAGTGAGGCTTTTCGGTTTTATAATAAGACTTTCTCTGTTGAAAGAATTGATACGCAACCAGAAAATTAGTGATCTTAGTGGGATAACTAATGAATTTTTAATATCAAAGGACATTTTAAAGAAACATGGAAGTCAGTCTGATGCTGGCATCTGTGTCATACAACCAAATCTGTATTGTAAACATAAAGATTTTATATTTTGGCATAATTATATTCCTTCTTATTATTGACTAGCCTCAAGGTATTTAAAAAATAATTTTTGCTTACTTTGCTTTAAAAAAAATGCAAAATGTGAAATTTTTATACCTCTTAGATACAATTTTTATTGCTTGTTACATGTTCATGGGAAACAGGAGCTGTGTGGAAGAAGGAGCGATAAAATTATCTGCTCTAAGATCGGACTGTATTCAGTCCTACTGTAACCTCACAGTGTTTTGGAGAATTTATTACAGTTATAACAAGGTTAAATTCAGTCCATACCGCCAGTCTACTTACTTAAATCTGTGGTGGATTGCTTAAACCTTCCAGTATATGCAAATGCATTAGGGAATTAAGTAGTTGTAGACATAATCTGCTGAATAGCACATGTACTAATCCAGTGTTTCAGCTACTAAAATATCTTCTATCTGGTACAGTCTGTACTCTATTCTCTTCCATTTGACCAACTTGCTGATACAAGATTGAGGTATTTTAAACTTGGTCTTCAATATTCTTTTAAATTTATTCTTATATAGTTCATAGTGTTGCTCAGTTTATCAGAATCTCTTACTGCAGTACTACGCACACACACTTGTGTACTAAAATGGATTGTATTAGCTAAATCTGATTCTCTTTCATTCCTGTAAATATAGAGATCCTGTGAGTTCCAGTGGATTGGCATGCTTTAAAGAGAGCAGAATTTGATCCTTTGTGTGTGGCTCACTAGCTTTCTGTGGGTAAATGCTAAAGAAAGTTAGCTCTTCTCCAAAAGATTCATGTCCTTCCAACCACATCCACAAATTGATTCTTGTCTATAAATTGTTGTAGTGTTTGAGATGGTTTTACTATCTACCGAGGTTTCTGATTCACTGCAGTATTTGAAGTGGCACTTTCTATTTCAAGGCACTCTGATTCAAGCACTTCTGAGCTTATTGTATGAAAAAGGTTATTTTGATCATCATTGCCTTCATGGAAGTCACAACACCAAGATGACGCTGCACAGGTTGGGCTTGTGCTGCTGCTCTTGTCGCCTGGACCGTGTTCAAACACTCCAAGTTGCCAAACATCTCAGAAGTTGAGAGCATCCAAATGGCCTCATATTCCCTGCTGTCTCTGGCAGAAAAGCTATCTTTGTTTACATGTGGAGATGGAGTCAGGACATCAGTGGCTTCTGGCTTCTGCCTTTAGGATGAAGGTACTTGTCTGGAAATATGTGTGGGCAGTGGAAGATAATGGGCCAACTGGAGGGAGAAATGATGTCTGTCCAGTGAAAAGTAGGCAATGGCTAAGCTAAGGATAGACCCTGAGGAACATGGAAAGACAAGCGAATATGCTTATATCTGATGGGATACAGAAGAGGAAGTAATTGGAAAACGCACAGAGTTAAAAGAAACAAAGTGGTGGGAAAAATTGTGTTATCAAGATTGTTTGGGGACTATTATTGGGCAGAATTACATTTGCCAAGCCCAGAGCAGAGGGTGTTAGAAGGAACATAGGAGGAGAGGCAGGCACCTGTCTCTCCCCTATAATCAGCTTCTCAGCTCTGTTTGATTATTTTTTAGGCAATGTTACAACTAAACGCTTCTTTCAGCTAAGCCCCTCCTTCTCTGATGATAAATTGAATAGAACAGTTGTGACATGATTATGAAATGTGATGTTACTGAGGAAGATGAAGAAGATGTGAATTGCTATTAGGAATGGCATTGGGATTGTGAATAAGGTTTCTCAGCAGTAGTGACGTTAAAGGCACTGCGTGAATTGTGTGCTGCAGATCTAGAGTGTCCGCAGAGTGAAAGCAAGACATATGACTTACAATTTCCTGCAAGGAAATTGAGTGGTTGGTAAGGTCTGTCCTAAGCTCATGGGAGGAATCACTGAGAGAAGTCATTTGATTTCTCAAATTCATAACAGCATAGTATCGGAAAGGACCTCCAAAGGTCAGCCAGTACATCCACTGCCCAAGGCAGGACGACCTTTATCTATGTTATTCCTGTCAAACTTGTTCTTGAAGATATCCAGTGCTAAAGATCCATACGCTCCCCAGACAGCCCATTCTCTTGCACCCTGACCTGCATATACTTCAGTATATATATGGAGTGAACTTCATATATATATATACTCCATATATATATGGAGTGAACTTCAGTCCTCAAGCTTCTTTCTTTTTTATCATGTGAGCACTACTGTAACATTTCTGAAATCTTTCCTCATTTTGTTATTTATGCAGAAACAATGCATTGAATTCAATAGATTCAATAGATCCAGATGCCCCAAAATGGCACTCCCAGCACAGAAAGAAGTCAGAGGATTAAACCCTTTGGATTTGTGCAGATATGGGGAGAAATTACTCATCTGCTTCAGGATAAAGGGAAAGCAAAACAGGGGATAAATATTAGGCTTAAGTTTTCATGTAAGATGTGAGCTCCTTGTGTCAAGAACTTTGCTTAACTGTTTGTCTCTAAACTGCTTTAGATGTTTTCTCCTGTCATACTAATAATACCTATTAGGAATAATAAAATTGTCCTTGTGTCCTCCTGCCATGGCCCATGGTAGACACACCAAAGCGAAAGTACCAGCACTATATACATATTTAGTAGACAGTTACTGTTTCTAACCATCAAAAGGTCCTTCCAAAACATAAAGAACTTAGCATATGTTTCAAACGCAACAGATCTCCACAGTTGTGGAGAACAACATACTTGCCTTGAAGAACTGAGATCAGTAGAAATGCTGAAATAGCAACAACTCTGGGCTTGCACTTTGGGTGAATTTTGTGCCAGGTAATGGTACAGGGACCCAAAGTAACAGGCTAAGACGTTTACACATGTCCTGGTAAAATGGGGGCTTTCTTCTCTTCCTTCCACCCTCAGTACACAGTTATCAACACTTGAGGGTTCATGTCTGGTTTCTGCTCTTCCACTGTCTTCCCATGGTTACTTGGGCAAGTCATAACCTTTGTTTCTTCCTATCTTAACTGTCTTTAAAGTACGCAACAGTGCCTCATGGATGACAGAAATGAAATCCAGTAGGTGAAACATTTAGTAGGGAGATCTAGTTTCCTTTCTTGACTATGGCCTATGTGGTATCCTCAAAGTGCCTCATTTTCCCCAAGAGTAAACAGAGATATTAATGCTTACATTTCTTTTTGCAAATCATTTCGTTGTTTGCTGATGAAAGATGTACAGAACAGTTAGTTGTTGTTGTTGCTATCGGTGTTAATACTAAAGATTTCATATGTATTTTAGGGAGGAGGAAAACAAATGTACACCTCCAAAAAACCCCAAAACCTGTCTTTAGGAGCTGGATTGTTGTGAATTGGAGGGTGTGCAGCTATTCGAATCTGGTGCTTGTATGCTCCTGGACGGAGCTGTGTGTCTTGTGCTGTGCTCCAGGCAGTCAACTTCTGCCTGCCGTCTGCAGCTGGGGCAGAGTTCCTCTTTCAAATGGCCACTGAGCACTACCAGGATATTTCAGAAGTGTATTGAGACAGTTCATCCTGGAAAATGTGATTTCACAGTTAGTAAAACATTAGACATGGTGATAAAAAGGCTTAATATGTGTTGTTTGTTTTTCTGGCAAGAGTGATTTTTTTTTTTATTTTTTTTTATTGCACTTTTGAAGCCGAGCAAAATGAAGTCTCTACAGGATTTTCTGAGTGATTTGGTTTTGATTTTCATCTGGAAGATTATTGTTTCCTCACGGACAATAAAAAATAAGACCTAGGAAAATAACCGTTTCTCTGGGGTTTTGACAATAACATGTGCAAGCCCCAGACACACCAGCCTTGGAGCTTGTCTGAAACACCCCCCCAGGAAAACAGCCGCTTCAGACATAACGGGGTGCTTTCATCTCTCTTTGTAAAACGATCAGATAAAGAATGTAGTTTAATACTGGTTTAAGACAGCCCAAGTCTGCACTGCTTTCTGCCCCAGCAGCCAGCCATGCTCCAAAATTGCCCCTCCCGGCCAGGCAGGGAGAGCTGGAGGAACCTGATCCAGCACCATCCTGATGCAGCCAAATAAACGAGGCTCCATCCAGAGCAGCTCCCCGGGACCGCAGAGCCTGTGGCAGGGGGAGGGATGGGACCAGCACTTCTGACAGCGATATCAAACTATGTAACCGTGTTTTCAGGTTTGCAGGCAATTAAGCCAGGACTGCTGAAGCCCAGGGCATGTATATAAACTGTAGCTGGCACTGATTTACATGCATCCAGGGGCTGTGAACTGCAGCGGTTCAGGGGTAGCTCTAAGCTCGGTTTGGGTACCACTGTGAGCAGGGAGACAGAACCTAAACTTCAGGCACCCTTAAATTGACTGTAAAATGTAAGCCAGAGCCTTGATTTAATTCTCTATTATGACAGGCAGGTTCAAAGTGATGCGTTACATTTTACCTCCGAGCTTTTAGCAGTAAAGGCAACAGGATGGGAACAGCAAAAGCCAAGCACAGGGCAGGGGAATTAGTATGTCTGCCTCAAGTTTAAAGTGAGCCATTTTGCTCACCTGCAGAGCGTCAGTTATCTTCTATGATGCTTCTTATGTTTTCCACTGTCTCATTGTTTTCCCTGAAAATGGGGGTAGAAAACTAAGAAGAGTTTTATGCACTGAAACAGTCAGTACCATGTCTGTGCAGACGCAGGGCTGGGGCAGCAGGAGTAACTGCAGGCAGAAGGGTCTATCAGGAGCTGCGTAACACTCCTGTGTTAATGTGTAACATCTGGGATCAAATCAGTGTCAGCTGAAATGAGGGAGACCGACAATAAAAACAGCAAGTGAGGGGTGAAGTGGCTAGGGAAGAAGCAGGATTGGGTTCACCACCTGCTTCTTTGTAAGCATTCCTGCCTGGGTAGGTGGATGCTCTTCATGCAACTGCAAGAGCTTCCTAAAAGTGAGGAGGGAGAAAAATCTCTTCAGATCCAGTGGGAACCAAAAATGCCAGTGGAAAAAAACTCTCTTGATCAATGGCATCAAAGACAGAAGGTGGGTCTAAAGGAATGGAACCTATGTGTGGCCACAATCCATCACCAGGATGATGGTGTGGGTTGTGGCTCTCGGAAATGTTGTTGCCTGAGAGCAAACTGAAGTCTCACCTATCCAGCAAATTTCAGGAAATAAGAGGCTCTGTAATCACAAAGGATTTAATCTTTTAACCTTAAACACACTTCAGCCTTTGTGTTTAATAGCTGCCAATAGACCTACCACCCACTAATATGGCTTATGATTAATTTGGTTCTTAATCCATTTATTCTTCTGGCTTGTATGATATATCACAGCAATTAGTCCCACAATTTCAGTGTGGTGTTGGTGCAGAATACTTATTCTTGTGGCCTGCTTATCCTACTGAGAAATAGTCAACCATTCCCTAAGTGCAATAAGGCTTTCCAGCTCTTTTACCTGTCACCTTAGGGCAAAGAGAACTCCTGTAGGACAGGGATCGTGGGGCAGTTGGCATTTTTCACCTGTATTTTCTATTCCTTCACCTCCCTTTTATTTCATTTGCTGCCATGTACTGTCTTCAGACACCGCAAACCACATTTCATTCATGTTTCTAGTGAGTTTCAACATATTTTGGTACTCCAGACTCTCCTTTAGATTTTTGTGTTTGTTCTCATGTTGTTCATCAGCCATCTCTGCCATAGTAGCTCACAAAGTGAATTCAGGCTGATCATCATTTTTTAACATGAGCCTCTGCTTTATGTAAGTGGTTCCAGCTGGCTTGGTGCACAGCCCCTGAAAAGCCCCAAAGCCAGCCATAGTTTTCAGTAGACGTGACAAAACGTGGATTATTTCATTAATTAGCTGCTTGTACCTTATCAGCTTTGGATGACTTGCTAGTATATAGCTTTGCCAGTCCATTTATCTTTCCAATTACTGCATATAGAGGTGTCTCTTTAACTCCCCCTGCAGAAGATAAGTATCTGTACCTTTGCAGATGTCTTTCTCTGGCATCTCATTCTTTAAACAAATGCAAATCAGTAGATTCTTGACTCTCATGAGAAATATTCTGGCAATGTACATAAGATGAAAATCTTTGTTAAAGGAGGCAAATCTAATACAAGTAAAGGAAGCAAAGCTGTTGCTTTTGGTGACAGGTTGGATTTCTATGGTGACGGAGCCTAATTCAAATCAGGCTGCGACAAGTGGATACAACCTTCTTGGGCAGTAAGGGTATACACTCAAGCACTATCCAAATGAAGGTATTAGTTATGAACCCAACAGACTGTACCTCTTCTCTGAGTGATGGAAAAATCACTCACTATGTATTGATAGGAAGGTTGGCAGATTATTTGGAAAACACAGAATGAAAGACTAAGTGGCATTATGCTGATCAAGGCTCAGGCCTACTGGTTTATGACAGTTATAAAAATTGAAATGTTATTTACTGGTCACAATAAAGCTCTCTGAACAAGCAGCACTGTAAACTGTAATAAAATGTGCATCTCCTAATCAGATGTACTTCTCATGTATATACTTCTTGAGTAGCTTATACCTCTTATGTGGCTTATTTACACTCCTCTAACTACCAGAGAAAATACAATAACTTTGAGCTGAAATGAGCTGAGTTATTGTTTCTTGTGCCCTAACTTGCGAAGGCCAAACAGGCAGGGATGCAAGGCGAGTCAGACCTGTGCTGCTTCTTGCATGTGTACCCTCCTTGTATGCACAGATGGCTAAATAAGTAGATCTCTGACAGCTCTGTTGTATGTACCATCATGGTAGCTGACAGGACAAACGAAAGCTGCAGATGTGAACATATACCTGCTTTAACTGACAGATCTGTCCCACAGACCATGCTTCTGAATAAACCCTGTTTTAGGGGTGAAGTGGGGAAGCCGAACTAGGTTAACATTTTTATGAAGAAGTCTTGGCTTAGTGTCTGTTGAAGTCAATAGAAGTTTTGTGCCTTAAGCTGTTTTTTAGTTGTTCTTATGTCAGCTATGGAAACCTGAAATTAGGAGTTCATCCAAATAGTAAAGGTTCTATAGTACTGCAGCGTTTTCAGCCCTAGTATGAAATAGGGGTAAAAAATACGTCCCAACAGAAATTTAGTCTTTGGGAAAATGTTGATGATGAAATGGAATGTACTTAGAACACCACCTTGGAAAATGCTTCAAGTTATTGCAGGGAAAATGATTTAGTCTGGCCCACTGGTACATTAATTACAGTGTGATAGCTCTGATGTATCTGTCCTTCCAAATGTTTAGCAGTGGAAAGATTTTGACACATAAATGCACTTCTGGGGAGTAGTCAGTCACTCTGTCAGCTGCTTCATGATCATTACCCAGGTACATGCGCTTCTCTTAGGGGACCTGACAGTAAATGTGAGGGATTTGGGGCTAACACGGTTAAAGAAAAAGGGACTTTTTAAAGTTATATTCGCTGGGGACTAAAATCATGAACACAGGTCAGCTGCTGTAAAGTAACTGGTGTACGTTGACTTGTTAGTCTGTGGAAGGGATTCATATTTCTTTATCAGTGTTTTTAAAACTGGTTTCTGAAAATCAGCATCCCCTCTGTCTGAGAGAAACAGTACTCTGCAGTATATAAACATGCACATCTCCATTTCATGAATAAATAGGGTTTTTTTCTTAATGATCAAATGAAGTCTCATTTTGCCCTTGTTTGCTGGCTGAAATTTCAGAAGGGGGATTGTTATTCTTTGCCTTGAAGTGTTTATGGGTCTGTGGTGTGGCTGACTTTATGGTTACCATGTCAAAGGTATTTGGTGATTGCTATCTGGATGGCCAACTGCACAAGCCTCGCAGGCACTTGCATGGTTTCTTGAAAAAACAGTCCAGTGAAACATTTGGGGCTGATTGCCAAAGCTGTTAGGAAATGGTGGTGTCTGTATCTGATGGACATAATTCCAGAATGTTGATAACACAAGTGTGGGAATGTCAGGGAAGATTGTGACTGAATTAGACACAGAGCTGCCAGGTGCTTAGATGCCCGTTTCTTGCCGGCATGAAGAGCAGATGCTTTACACCCAGGGTGGAGGACTGTGTGTCTACCTTGTGTCTCTCCTTCCTGGCTGGGAAACGGACCATCAGTGGGGAAAAGGAGAAGGCAGCAGTATTGAGAGAGCTCACGTTGTCCAAACCCTGTTAGAGGGAGGTATCCCAGGGTAAATAGCTGCAGTAAATCAGGTTTGTCCTGGGAATGGGAGGCAGGTAACCAGGTCTCTGATTGCTGAATGTGTTCACTGTCATTTCCAAAGGAGAAAGAAGGCTTTTAATGCCACTCAGTGCAAATGCCCATTTCTGCTGTAAGGGAAGAAGCCACGAGCTGGAGCAGTTTTTTCCGTTTTCTTCCCTCCATGTTACATCTGTACTCTGTTTTCTCAAAACCCTTTTTCTACTACTGGGCTTTTCGCTGCCTTTCATCACGTCCAGCCTGATAACCCTTTGGTTTCCTTCCTAGTATAGAATCATACAATCATTTAAGTTGGAAAAGACCTTTAAGATCATCAAGTACAACCATTAACCCAGGACTGTCAAGTCCACCACTAAACCATGTCCCTAAGCACCACATCTACATGTTTTTTGAACATTTTCAGGGATGGTGATTCCAGCACTTCCCTGGACAGCCTGTTCTGATGCTTGACCACCCTTGCAGTGAAGAAATGTTTGTTAATATCCAATCTAAACCTCCTCTGGTGAAACTTGAGGCCATTCCCTCTTGCCCTATTTTTTCCTACTGGGAGAAGACACTGACACCCACTTTGATACAACCTCCTTTCAGGTAGTTGTAGAGAGCAGTAAGGTCCCCCCTGAGCCTCCTTTTCATAATACAAGCCTTAAACATAAAAAGTTTTAAGTACTCGGAAGTCAACAAGCCAGATGCTAGATCTAACTGCTCTGGCTTTGCTTTTATGTGTTGCTCTTTTCTCAGCATCTCTAGGCTCATGTGTTTTCATTAAGGGCATAGTATCTGCTCTGTTCAAATGTAGGCATCAAATTAATTAGCAACATCTTCAAATGAGGTTAAGGACTTAGATCACAAAGTCTTGATCCAAACATCACAGGGAAAAGCCCCATAATCTTCTATCTTTTTCCCCTTTATCTTTCTAGCTATACAGCAAAAGGAACAAGAAAAATGCAAGGCAGATATGCTAAAGGGTGATGAGACAAAGTATGCATTGAAACTTCTCCCTTTGGAGAGATGAATTCACAGCATGGAAGGGGTTGAGACCCTCTGACCTACACAAAGCCTCTAGACACTCAAAAGCATTTCCTTGGCTGCTTGCAATAGGCGTCTTTTGAAAATATTGCCCCATTTAGAGTTTCTGAACATTGAGCTCAGTGGAAATGAAGACAAAACATCCCACAGCTTAGTGCTTGCAAGGAGACAAAGTGCCAAACAGATTCCATTGCCGGATGCTGCCTACTTTGCTGCTTTTGTCAGCAATCACCTGCTCTTATACACTCGGTGATTAATGTAGGCCATCCCCAGTCCCTGGGCAGAAGTTGTTGCAACCAGAATAATGTTAAATTTTGGCTTATTAGCATAATAATTTTGTTTTTGCCTAATTAAGATCTTTAAGGGATTATATATAGTTTTTTCCTCTCCATATGGCAGCCCTAAGAGCTCAGTAGTTATTGATCAGCCCTTCACCACAAATCCTAATAGAACCACAGAACCACAAAAGTACGTGATGCAGCTCTGATCTGTCTCCACACTGCTAATGAATGCACCGCAAGCAAACGAGATTAACTTCAGCTTTACATAGCTCATGCAGAAGCTTTCAAAATATATGAAATAAGAGTCCTCCTGATAATTTCGACATTATTAGAGATAAGAGTCTTATCATGACCTAGGGTAGCATCCTAATTTCTTTTGAAATCTGCCAGTGTAAACCTGTGGCTCTGAATCTGCCCACCAGGTTTGTTGTGTTCTGAAGCAAGGGGAGATCAGCAAGAGATAGAAGACCATGATATCATCACAGCCCTAGGGGATGGGGCAATGGAAATGACAGCAAATAGTGGTAAAAACACATGTGTTAAAGCTCAGCCCTGGAACAGTTTGCATTGTCTGTTCACTTTCTTCCTTTGTAAAATACTGTCCACTTCAAAAGGTCCTCATGAAGCTCACGCATTCTGTTCTGCTTCGATGTGAAGGTGCAAGATTAGAAATAATGGCTTGACACGTTAACAGAAAAAGGAAAAAGAGAAGCTTTGTGACTAGTCTTTCTAAGTCCCTGCAGGAGGACTTTTGGAGTGGTAGGTACTCAAAAGGAGCCTTTAATGACATTTCCTGTTTGACTGTGATGAGATCAAGTGCAACCGCTCTGCAGAGCGTGGGAGGCCAAGGGAGCAAAGTTTGTCTCCAAGTGATTGGGATGAAGCTTCTTGGGACTGACTTCTCTGACAACTAAACCAACTTCCTCATGTCCCAGATCTGGATATTGAAGTTTGATGAACAACTCTGACAATGAAGGCTGAGTTATGACCTCAAGTGTGGTGGTAGTTCATAATCCTGTTGAGACTGTACAGGAACTCAGCACCTGTGTTAAGGTCTTGCACTGTCCATGCACATTTTCTTAAAGCATCAATGGCTCAAGTTTTTATATTTTACACTACTACATCTCTAGGGTGCTACAACACCAAAAAAAGAACATTAATGTTTACCAGGTCTTTGGGTACTGTGGTAATAAAGCCATATTAGTTGCCAGAAAAAGTGTCAGTAATTGATTGGGGTGATGCAGCATGAATCAGATGACAGTTTATTTTTAGGTAAGAGTTTTTCAACCATTTTAACAACATTTCACACTTGTTCTCAGAACCCTGAAACTCTAACGACGACCATTTTAGAAATTAAAAATGTATGGCATGAGGCTACTTGATGTTACCATTAAGGCACTTCACTGCTGTATTCCGGGATCATCAGGGGAGGAGGAGGAGGGGTGCCCTGCAAATTAGCAGCAAGCATTGGCAGAACCTGAGTGCATTTTACTCAGGGAAAAAAAGGTAGTGGTGGCCAGCAAGAGCTGCCTTATGTAAGAGAAGTGGCAAACTGCCGTTGGGTGCGTGCTCAAGAAGGAGGGAGGCCTCTGGACATGACATGTTACAACACTTAGGCTACTTTGCCACTGGATCCCAGTCTCTCAGAGAGCCCCGTGGCAGCAAAAACATCCCACCACATACATGTTATTTGTTTTAGGTGCTTATTACTTCTTTTATGAGGAAACCGTACTTAGTCTTTCCAGTCACACCAGTTTGGCTTTGTCTTGTTATTGTACAACCTCTAACTGCCTCTGCAGATAGCTTTTCTCAGATTTCTGTGTCATGCATGAAGAACAGAGTTGGAAAAGTCAAGGGCTGGGTTAATCATAAGGTGTGGTCAACACTTCCTTTAAATTCCTGTTGGCTAAAGGGTTCAAAGCCAGGTGGCTGAGACTGGGCTGCTAACTCTGCATCTAAATACCCAAATGTAAATGGCCTGGCTTGTGAGAAATGAGGGACACCAGCAGGAATTCTCCATCCTTCTCTGGATACATTTGGGAAATTCTCATAAAAAGACTACAATATTAGTTCCCTCACCTTCCAGCAGGTTAACCCCAAGGGCTTGACTAATGCTCAAGGACTGAGCTCTGTGGCTCCTCTGTTGGGTTCATATGTTTATCACAGGTGAGCTGGAACATGGGGCAAGAGGAGGTCAGGACAAAATTGATGTCCTGAATTACTAACAGAGCTGGAAGGAAAAGAGGGCTGTAATCATTCTGTTTCTTGCTCTAAGTCTTCTTGTGGTAAGTCGTGGTTGATTATGGATTGTTGATGCTCCTTATTGCCATTATTTTACACTCTCTACTTCTGCAAAAGCTACCACATTCATTCTTGGCCTGGTTGTCTAAAGGAAAGGAGATCAGAGACCCCAGTGTAAGACAGGGTAAATAACTTCCACTCGTCTGCAGATGCTGGAGCACCTTCTGGAGGAATGTGCAACTCTGAGCCTGTCCCACCTATTGGCAATGAACCAGTTTCTCTCAGGCCTTTGTAAGTATTCCTCAAGACTGTACCTGGGGAAATAAATCTTTGTCAAGTACTTCTTACTGTTAACATCACATTCTGGTACCAGGGACATTCAAAAATTAGTATCCTGGGGCTTGACTGAAACTCTCTGGATGTTTGACCATTTTTAAGGGCAGCTTTAGGTGAAAGTATATGAAGCTTTTCATCTTAAAGAGGAACACTAGTAGTCAAGAAAAATATTTCTTCTGTAGACTTCAGTAGGAAGATTCTGATTTCTAGAAGATAAAAAAATACTTCATGTTTTAATAACAGACTTACATTCATGTTTAAATGAGGGATAACTCACTATGGTATGATACAAAGACCATCTCTTCCCAACTCAGTGCTGTCATACAATGTTTCATCAAAAGCTCCTTAAAGGCTCACAGTGGTATCACCTGGGGCTCATTTTTGTACCCCCTGCTTGGGCTGGCTTAACTCCATGAAAAATTCTTCTCGTGTTTTAATTTGGCTCTGAGATTTGAAGCTGAAACAGCTTCAGTGCACTCCCTCTGCAGTGGTGGGGTACAGAAGCCGCATTTGCTATGAAACTTGTGGTACAGTACTTCTTAGTCCAGACGTGAAGCACTAAATCATGGGAGAGCAGCAGGAAGGGTTGCACTGTGAATGCAAAGTTGTTAGCACTGCTGTGACAAGCAGATCATACTTAGTTAAGCAACCTGTTCCTTTCCACTCTTCCTGAGCAAGGGGTCAAGAGAAGTTCAGTGTAATTAACAGTTAAGAGATACATGAGATGGAAAAGTATGAGGCAGTGTTTATTTAAAGAGCTATAAAACCGGTAAAAAAAATGATTTTCCTACCAGAGAGGGAGCTATTAGAATCAGCTTTCCTTAGGAATGTTTCTGTACTAAAGCATTGCAACTCCATTAAAAGAGTGTAAAACTGTCTGAATAAAACCCAAGGAACAGATTTCTGCAGCCCAGAAGCCACAGGGGACGGGAGCACCAAGTATTGCTCATTGCTCTTTTACCTCGGGCTCGTGTGCCTGTGGGAAGCTGCATTCCCACAAATGACCAGTGCATAATGATCCGCTATTGTCCAGTGGCTGAAATGGAAATTTAGGAGTCCCAGTGGGGAAGCTACCCCTCCTGCAGTGCCTGCATGAGAAATGCTGGAGTGCCTTTGCAGCGCATGTACTGTAGCTCGGCACGCTGCTCTGCATCGGTTCGTTCTGGCCATGGCTGTAACCCATGGTAATAACGTTAGTAACTAACGCTGTGACTGATGATGGTCCTTGGCATGGGTTTCCCGAGATGCAAAGCTTTTTTGTATTTGTACCCTAAGGCTGTCCAACGCTACAGGCTGTTCCTTCCCCTTCTCTCCTAGGAGCGGTCTGGTGGGAGAGCAATGAGAAGGGTCAGAGTCACAAAACTCAGAGCAGCTGGGTTGAGCCAGCACTGCAACCAGAATGGGGGTGTAGGGGATGCACAGGGCATGTGGGGTCCTACTGGTGCCCCTCCCTATCAAGAAGGGCAGAAAACATGCTAGAAAGGACAGCAGAGGACACCGACCCAAAAACTATCTAACTAGTAAAATTCCAGCAGTAGCACAGCTGTGCTTGGCTAGTTTGGGGCCATATGTTTATATTTTAATTCAGACCCAAAATAAATGTTTGAACAAAGGTGAGGGATGCTCTTGAACACCTTTCATGTCCCTGGGATCTCTCAAAATGCTGGTGTTTACTGGTGAGCACTGCTCCACTATTCTTGTTGGGAGTTGGTTAAATGTTTAATTCATGATAGGTCTCATTTTTAAATTGTTTCTCTTCCCTCCCATACATTACCAATCATCTCTTAAGGTAGCTTTTCTACTCTAAAGCACCAGAAAACAAAAACAATAATTTCAAAAAATGTTCAATTGAAATTATGATTGGAGTAATGTAATGGCTTTACATGGTAAGGTTTTGGTAGTGGGATGGGGGCTGCAGGGGTGGCTGCTGTGATAAGCTTCCAGAAGCTTCCCCTACATCTGATGGAGCTGATGCCAGCTGGATCCAAGATGGATCAAGCCCATCAGCGACGGTGGTAGCACCTCTGGGATAACGTAAGTCAATGCCTTAATATTTGCTTGTACCGCAAAACAAAACAAGCCCGTGGTTTAAAATTGCAGAAATTCTCGAAAATGTTCATTCAAAAATTCTGGAAAGGATTTTTTTTCCCCACTGTTTCCATGAAAATAAACATGCTGTTTGGAGGTGCCAATATTGCAAAGTATTGCTTCACAAGGAAATATTTCATTCTGAAAGTCCCCATCAGAAAATATACATTATGCTTGTATTGCCTAGGAAGAAGAACTCTCCTACTCCATTGATTCCTATGCCAGCCTCCTCCTTTTCCTCACTGTTTCATTGAGGATATAAAGTTAATTGAAAATTAGTGGCCAGTTCCACTTATTACAGATCACACACACCAGATCACTGCAACAAAACCAATGAGCAGAGATGCTGGAGGATGTGTCCCTCTCATATGCTTCTGGGCTCCCTACAGCCACCATCTCCTGAATGCAAAACAACTTCCATCCCAAAAGTCCCAGCAATAGCTACATGGGCGGCAGGTGTTTTACACTTGAGCTTTTATTGACTTTTTATTTTGCTTCTAGTGAGTCAGTGGGAGTCTTGCAATGGGTGTAAGTGGGAGTAACTCCATGTCCTGGAAGCAAAATATTTTGTCAATTTTTCTTTTTGCCAGGGTGTTGAATTTTCATGGCAGGCTGGAGATTATTCTTCGCTACTTACCAGCAGCATGCTCAGATCGAGTACAGTATGGGTTGCAACAAGTGAAATGTGGCCATCTATTAACCTGGTTTTAACTCCAGCTCTTCCTGGACCAGAATTTCACTACAGTGGCTCATTATTTCTTTCATTTTAAAATGTGTAAAAGGACATTTTCCCCCCACTTAGGATACCGTTGTGTGATCCTGCAAATATGAAATGACTTCTGTGCCTGTGCTTATAGACAGAGTAATTGATATTTATGTAGTTCTCAGAAGAACGTGCAGTTATTCCTCTATGGCATAAAGGACCCTATTGGCCGCAAGGCACACTGAATTTGTGCTTTCTCTAGGAATCATCACTGATGGGGAACATCTGAATCATTGTTGCAGCAGGTGTATCACTGGTGACAACTTAAATCTGAGAGAGTGATTGATCCACAAACAGTTTATTAAAAATTAATTTGATGCCTTGCGTAACGTTGGCTCCAGCGATGCTGTCTCTGAACTCCTGCTTCCTTTGAAGTTTTGTCACTGTCGTCTTCAATATCAAGATCAGATACTTCATCTGCATAAGTGTTGCCATTCAGGGCAGCGCTGTGTGTGACCTGTTTCCTTGATCAAGATTTTCTGTTGACCTATGCAGTCAATTTGTATCTGTTATACTGCTGAACATCTATAGCTCAGCCATGCAGCCAGGAAGACTTTCATGGTTTGATTTTTTTTTTTTCCCCCTCCCTCTTTTGAATGCGTGGCATTTGTTTTATTTTTTTAATATCCTGAAATGGTTAGAGATGTTGGAGTTGAATGCAGTTAGAAAGCATTTTATGCTTCACATCCTTTATTCTTATACTATGCAATCATGGAGTCCCAAGAAAATCCCCAAGTATCTTGATGGCAGTTGTCAAAACATACATCACTTTTATTTATCATTAGACCTGTCCAAATGGAATAAGAATTAGAAGTCTGATTTTCTTTATAGCCTTTTGTCCTAGTCACAGAGAGCAAGTTCACATTTATTAGGCTCCTACCAAGTCACCAGCGTTGCTCTGCTGTTTTGCAATTTCATCAGTTTATGACAGAACACTTACATTAGCGTGATTGTTTCCTTCTTCCAATTTTCCTTGTTCAGAAAGTATTCCTCCTTTGGATACTTCTGAATATTACTATTATTATTATTTGTATTGCTCTCCTGAGGCATAAGGCAGCATATAAGTGTGTGTGTGTAATAATTTTTGAACCATTGCCCAGTTTCAGTCAAATTGGTGAGAAATGGAGAGGAGGTAAGAATAATGAAATTGTAAAAGGTTTTGTGGATGGGCACCAAGCTGGAGTCTGTAATTGCCCCATATGAGTTAAAGCCTGCTGCCTGAAGTTCTACGGTATTGAGTATCAGAGATCCCAAACTGAAGAGGTGCCAAACCGAAAGGGAGGAGAGAAAAGAGACATTTTCTGTATTCCAGCCATGGGAAGCTCTCAGTCAGGGTTTGTACTTTCTTTAAGACCAAGGCAGGAATGCACCAGACAAGATGGGAAATGAAGCTCCAGTGCTCACAGAATTGTGTTGCTGCAGTTAATGCATAGAGTAATGCACAGAGCAGGACCACCGCCTCATTTTGCTTGTCTCTGTTCCATCACCTGCTCTGATGTGGGAAGCTCACAGTACAAGTAGATATGACAGATACAGGAGATGGTGCTAGAGCTGGTGGTAGGAACAAGGAGACTAAATGTGGCAATCCTGTAAATTGTCCAAGTGCAGGAACTTACATTCTCTAACTTTTGTTGGTGTGTATTTGAAAAGATTTTAGGTATATCACTCCACTGATTTAAGGACTTTGAGGATCTGAGTGCTGGAAAATTTTCTCTCAGGTACATCATCCAAGGTCACATGTAAAGAGTCTATATAAGCATTGGGATCAAATATCTTGAGACTTGATTAGCCACAGGACTGTGTGCCTTTCTGTTTACTCCCTCTCATGTGGTCAGTGCAGCACCACACACTCTCCTCACTTACATTTGGCTAGTGGAAAAGCTGTCATCTAATATGCTGAGGATATTGCTTTGTCTCTCATTTCAAACATCCCGAACTACAAAGCTAAAGGAAAAAAATGTCTTCGGCTCCTCATTTATCATTTCTGCTCTCTCAGGATCTGTCACTGCAGAATTTGTTTTCAAAGTAAGTTAAGGGAAAAATTCCTCTTAATTGCTAAACTTTTCTGGCTCTTTTATTAGTTGCAATTAAACACACAAATTCAACAAAGATCATCCTAAAGAATCTTTTTAAAGCACTTCAATTTTCAGCAATTCTTTTCCCCTTTTAGGGATCATGTGATGACAACATAAGAGGAACTTGCCAAAAATGCTTTCTCGGGGGTAATAAATCGATGTAGTAAACATCAGCTCAAGTAATACTGAAGGCAAAAGGCTCTATGGAGATTTGCCATAAGTAGGTGTGTTCTCATCCTTGTGGATATTTTGTTTCTACAGCTATCATATTTCACTGCCAGCATGTTATAATCCGAATCCTTTTGAGACAATAAAAACAACAGTTACGCTCATTGCTTCCAAATAGTTCGCAAATTATTCAATCCATTTTGCCATTTCCTCGGAAAATCAATTCCATGTCTCTATTTTAGCTCTGGTGAGCACAAAGGCAGCTGTTTGGAAAAGTGCTGGTGTGCCAGGATATTCTGTGGCCAAGTGGGATCAGCACCTGTCAAACCACAGTGTCTTTCCAGCCTTAAGCTTTATATACAAACACACCTAGCAAAGAAACGCAAGTATTTCATCATCTTCGAGGCAAAAGGTGTTATGAAAACAGAACGTGGTTACTAGCTTGCAAGTCTGTGGTTAAAACAGAAAAGCAAGGAATGCACCTGCGTGGTGTGGTTTTGTTTTTGGTTAATAGCAAGAAATAATTTCCTCTGGGGTAGCACACAGTGACTCATGCCGGCTCCTGCAGCAACGGCACATGGTAAATGACACAACTAGCACTTGATACCTTTCTGTCACCCAAGAAAAACCAGGTTGCAGGTTATTTGGCTGGGATAATGGCATAATTCCTTAAAAATATGCAAACATATGTTATTAGCTTTCACAAGGCATTTAAATTACTTGTCAAAGTTTTAAGGCAAATGAAGAAGCAAAAGGGCATTTTCAGAGCTGCTTTTTGCATCCCTGGGAGTGGTGAGATGTCTACAAATGTTAAGCAGGTTTCAAAACTACGTACAACTTCTTAGCTAAATATTGGTTATCGTTAGACTCGGGCAGTGTAGCTCCTGTGCCTTCACGCTGAAAATCTTCTCTGTTTAAGTGCAGCTTGTGCCAGGATTTCCAGCTGAATAGAAAGTAATTTTTTTCCAACTGACTAAACTCTGATACCAGCTTTCTTTCCATTTAAGTAACCTGGCTGTACAAAGCAAGGAGCAATTCCCCAACACATAGTTTACAACCCTCTGCTCCAGCCATACGTTCATGTATGGCCACAACTCAAAACAGTAAACCATGATTCGCAGTTAAATTCCAGCAACCACAGGAACAATATTTTCTGTATGGATTTGGGGTTGAAAGAGTGAAACGCTTAGATGGTGTGAGGTAAAGTTGCAACGTGCTAAAAGCTGCAAAGCCACCAGCAGGAAGAGTTGCAAAGGAGATTCCCAGCAGACGGTCCGCGTTTCCATGGCAGGGAGGAGAGCAGCTCACAGCGCTACCGAGCAGCTGGCGGTGCTGAGCCGTGTGCGGCACCGTCACGGGCCCGGGCGGAGATTTAATGGAGCAGAAAGCAGAGATGGGAAAGTAGAAGTATCAGATGGCCCAGCTTTAGCTCCGTCCCTACGGCTCCACTGTCCTGAGCATCACCTTAGCCACAACAAGGGCTGTAGGGCTTGGCAGACCTCTCTCGCCAGCCCTCTCCTCGGCTGTGATGGAGCCTGTTTTTATGGGCACCTATTTATGCTGTAATCGTAATACTTGTTTTGAAATGTTTAGTTTCATTTGGGTGGGCTGTAAAAGCCTTCTGTTTTTCCTCTGCTCTTCAAATTTAGGTCTGTTTTTGAATGGAAAATGTGGCTTCAAAACAATAACTCAAGAGCTTCAGTTTGAAAGCTGTTAAAATGAAGAGCTCCATCACGTTAGAAAGAAAATAATTTATTTGTGAAACTTGGAAACAAAACTTCAATATTTCTAAAATCCTTCCATTTCTTTTTCAGCAGAAAAAGATGACAAAAAGCTCTGGAAATCAGATATGAATCTGCAGGCAGTTTCACTCACATAAAGCTGCATTTCTCTCCCACTGAAACTCCTATCTTCATTCAATTTGGTGGTTAAAAGAGGGGGAAAAAAGGTCCCCTCCCTGTTTAAGGAGACAAGCAGAAGGGAATGACAGCAATGTCACTTGCAGGCTGCACCAGGGACTTGGGAGCTGCCAGCACTTCCAGTCTTTTTCCATTTCTCATGGGACTTTGGCAATGGGATTTTAGCCAGTGGGTTGATGGTAGCAGAGATATCCTTGAAATAAAAGCAGCCTGATTTTCAGAAATACCCAATGCCTGCCACTTTTACTGACTGCACTGAAACATCACTAAACTGAAAGAAGGAACACTTTAGTGTAGGTGCTTGGCCAGCTAACACTCCAGTTACTTTATACACTGGATGTCAGCTATAAGGTATAATTTCTCTTATTAATACCTAGTATCTTACCTATAAGCAGTCATGCAAACATCTTTTGGAGAAGTGATCAGGCTCTCAGAAAAGACTATGACATTTTCACACATGTTAAAAAAATACCGCTTTACTGCTTGTGTGCAGCTCCTGTGGGACTCAAGACTACCAAAGCAAATACTTGTGGAAATTTGACATGAAGGCAGTCATGTTAGAATGTTCTTTTTAAAGCCAGATTTAACAGTTATCTCTTGTTTTTCTTAATTTTTATCAGCTAATTGCTTTTCAAATCAAAATGAATAGAGGCAGAACTCCTCTGAGACTCTGGGAGTGTGCTGGGAGCATGTTGTGTTACATCTGCTCATTTCACTTTGAATTGCGTCAGATTTTGGAGTGTAACAGACTGTTAATAGGTGCTGTCACACACAGTTTGACACCATCATATCTCTACATTCTGAATTTGCAGCCCTGATCTTACCCCCACTGGAGCCATGCAAACAGTTTCAGTCCTCTGTAAGGATCTTCTTTTAAATCTGTCCCCACACATTTTGGAAGAGCTTTCTGAGACTGCACCATTGAATAGTTGACATTGGACAAGACTGGTTTTTTTTCACATCATAGGCCTGTGCCAGAGATGTCAAAGTCAACAGTCTATGAATCCATTCATTTCACAGTTGCACATCCCTGAGTGCTAGTGAAAGAGCCAATTTGCACCACCGAATTGAAAGAGAATATCACTAATAAACAGCATAACAATGTATGTGATCACAGTGTGCAGGAAAAATCAAAAGAATTCATGAGATGCAGGAGGCTTTAGAAGAAATCTCAGTGAAGAAAAGGGTTAGAACAGTGAGTGTGGAATAAAACTGAGGAAGAAACAGGTAAAGTTGGGTGCATAGGGCTGGAGTGAAGATACAAGTGACATGAGGGAAAGTTCAGTCTATTCCACAGGAGAGAGAGAAAGCAGATGGTTCACAGATGTTGCAGCTACTGCAAGTGGGAGTCACTTGGGTGAAGTTGCCTCCAAGATCTCAGATAAGGAGTGATGGAATGAGGAGGAAGATGGCAGGAAAGGATCACGGGATTCTTTAGTCCCCCAGGTAAAGAAAGGTCTCTCTGCCTTTAAAGCTGTCAATCATTTGATGCTACCACTCCTCTTTCCAGTGACCTGAGAGATCTTTGTTCTCTGTAGATGTGCATGGGTAAAACAGAATCCAGGCTGAAAATTGGACTCCTAAATTATATTTTTAAAGTGAGCAAACTACTTCAAGGAGGTAAAAGCTATCACTGGATCAGTCCATTCTGGAGAACGTTGACCTAGACATGTAAATTTCCAGGGTGAGCTATTTGGCTTCAGCAGAGAGTTGTTCATTCACCCTGAGAGCCCAGCTGGAAATTTGCAAAACATTAAGCTTGCATCTGATACTTCTGCAGTGAACCAAATTCTTGCCTTCAGCAACATTAATTTCTGACTGGAGTTAGCCAGTGGAGTTGCTCTGAACTACGGCTAGTGGAAATGAGAGACAAATCTGATCTAGAATCTCATGTGGAAACTGGCAATATAGATTGATTGAGACATTATTTTAGAAGTATTTCATAGTCAATACCATGACTTCAAAGCTCAATGTCATCTCAAGTCTCTTGGCATGGATACATGACATTTATTAATAGAGGTGCTGAAGGACTGCCATCCAGTTGATGTCATCAGACAAATTACTTCTCCATTATGTATTGATTACTGTTCTGCCTGGCAAAGAGTACGTGCTTGCTTTTCATACCAATGGGAAATAGAAAAATTCAATAGCTGACCACTTTCAGTAATTATCCAGTTCTTGAAATGCTTCACCTATGGCCAGTTAGAAACTGCGGCTCTTCCAGCACCCGGCAATCTGTCTTCGCAGCAGAAGAGTCCCAGAGAACATATTGCTCTTGGGTTCCTCACATTTCCCTGTATCTTTTCTATTAGACAATAGCTTTAATTCATGCTCCTGTCCTTATTTTCCACAGGTGGGGCACAGTTAATCAACGGATGACTTTATTATGTCTGATCTACAAGATAAGAGAGAATCATTAGCAAGGTATATGAAAAAGTTTGGATTCATCAGCTTTCCACAAAAAATCACAATTATTTAAATAGAAATGCTTGTAAGAATGTGTCAGTTTTCACAAAATATGACAGGGAAAAATCAAAGTGTTTTTTTCCCCCTTGTTTTTCTTTGTTAAAACAAATATGGTTTTTTCTGACTATATTGTCCAGATTCATTTTGCCTACACTGCTCTATCACATGCCAATATATATTTTTCAGTGTTGCAAAAACATCACATAAGTTGAGATGCTATTACCTTATCTCTACAAAACATTTTGGCCCTACTGAAATTAAATGCTTCTGTAGTCTCAAAAGCAAATGGTAGATTGCCGTGTATAAGAAGTCTCTTTGTTTCATTTTGTTTCCTACTTTTCATGAAGCCACCTAATATGACCGCAGATGTTATGATGTGTTCTGGTGACAGAATAGTATAATCTGTTTCCTAGTCACAGTTGAGAGTACAGTTAAAAGATCCAGATTGGTTCTTGTTCTCAATTTTTTCCATATGGAAAAAACCAGCATAACTCTCCTTCCCAGGAAATAAACCTGGTGTTGTTGCTTCTGTGTAGGGGTGATGCGTAGGTGACTGTTTATAGATCTTCTAATTAAACCTGAGGTATGATAGACATGACACTGCTACAGGACCATCATCCTATCATCAAGATGGGAATGCAATGGGTAAGTTTTCAGGGTGCAGCCCATTGAAGAAAGGATGGAGAATGACCAAGTGCTCTTAGAATGGTGATGAAGGAAACTTTGTTTCTTTACAAGCACCGACAAAAAAGGGATTTGTCTTGTCCAGTCTTGTGATTCACTGCTAAAGATGCAAGAAAACTCACTGGGCAACTGCAACTAAACTCAGACCTTCTGATCCCTCTGTGAAGCCCAAGGACGGTGAACTGGGATGGACAGTGGCACTGGGGTGGAAAGAGAAAACTGAAATTCATGGGAAACATGAAGGCAACCGTTATCTTGGTGCCAGATTTCAGCAGTGGCCCAGAAGTTCATTACTAATATTTTTAGTGCTTCCAAATACCTCCTTAAGAGGACGGATGGGAAAAGACATTTCTGCTGGAGCTAGGGAACAGCTGTACAAGAACGCACAGAAACTACCCCCTACTTCAGCACCGCTGCAAGCATCCCGGGCGTGCTCTGTGGGGCTGTGCAAGGACAGGCAAGCTGTTGAATTACGACCTCTAAAAACTACATGGAAAGGACTTTGACAAACCCTGCCCTGATTTAAATCTTTCACAACTCCAAAATTTTAGCCAGCTTCCACAGGGAGTCAATCAGAAGGGGATGTGTCTCACTGATTATTTAGTTACTCTGCAGCCGCTTAGCAGCTCTCTAGGTAGGCTAGGGAAAGTCAGGACCCATTTTGATTTCTTGCAGAGCATGAAGTAATCAAAAAAATGTCTTTCTTTCATCTACGTTCTCAAGGAAAAAGTAGTGACCCAGTGGAAAAATGGTCAGTGAGCTGGATTTGATCAGTTATAAAAAAAATAAATGCAAGACCCACAGGCTTTGTTTTCAAGACTTCTTGTAGCTACAGCTGGAGGAAGGTTGAAACCTTGCACTACTCTGTGTGCCGCCTCAAATAAATAAACAGATGAATAAAACTATTTAAAAAACAACTATTCAAATCTATTGCTACCATTTACTTCACAGGGAAGGACTCAGTATCTGCGGTTGTCCTACAGCATGCCCCTTCCTCAGACAGCAGTGAATCCGTGACCGACTCCTGCTTTCCTGCTTCCCAAACCAGAGAGAAAAAACACCCCACCGGCATGCAGTGTACATCTTAGTTATTCTATAGTCTCTGCTTCGAAAATTCCAGATAGTTTCTGGACATCACATGGTTGTCTGAACACTGTGGTTATTTGTTAACATTATGAATGGGAAAATAGGATCACCCATAAAAAGCTGAACGAACTCTGAACAGGAGTCAACACTGAGGAGCTGTATTTCTTATCTGTTGACAATAGTGTTTTGTATGTGGGAAATGGGTGCATGGGTGGTTGCAGAGCTATGGAAAGTGTGTGACTGACGAGGTGATGCTTTCTCCATTCGTGAGTAGGATCATGTTGTTCTTGCTCTTCTGCCTCCAGCCCTTTTGACCAGGGTGACTTTTCCTCAGCAGGACTGAAGTCGTGGCCTTTTCTCATTTGCACGGTGAGCCCTGTTGCTCCTATTGCAGTCATGTACCTTTATCAGTCGTAAACAATAGTATATGTATTTATCTATATCCATACTTGAGGGTTACTCATGCCTCCCAGTACTGACTGAGCTAGCACTCAGGCCATCTTTCAGAAGATAAATAAATGAAGAGACATTCGCTTTTTATTACTCCTGCGATGCATGTAAGTGCTTTTGCTAAGTGACTGCTTCAGTTTTAGCAGCTGAAAGTTAAGCAGCCTTAAAAGAGAGTATATTTTTGTGGTCACTGAAGTAGAAAGGATAACTTTTCTGGTATGATGGAGGTTTTTGAATGTTATTACATGCCCTGTGAGCAGGTGTGGTTTTAAGATTACAGTTCCAGAACTGAAACCTGTTGAGTGATATATCGGGGACTTGAGACTGAAACATAAGCCATGGGTAGGTCTGTTATCAAGGATGAGGCATGTATGGCATATGATCAGCATCCAAAACATGTGAGCATGCCTCTTGAAAAGAAGTTTGCTGCAAATTTAGTAGAAGTGGTGGAGATTTGTTAGTGTTTCCAAGGAATTTCTCTCCATAAAAAAAAAGTGCATAATAAAACTAAGCGAACCACAGGCACACATCTGTACCTCACGTGTCACCAGCCTTCCCTTGTCTCCTGGCATGGGCATGCAGACAGAAAGAGGAGACTGAAATCCTGCTTTGGCAGGCTGTGGCAAAGGTTCTACCACCCTCAGCATGACCAATTTCACCCAGTTATTGCACTTTTTAGGAATAAGAGGCCACACTACCTGCTTGCCTTGTATGAGGAGCTACGTATCAAAAGGGTTGTGGTATGAGGTATTTGGAAGAGGCTTGTTGTTATGTGCCTATGCAAATTACAGAAAAATGGCAACTGGAATATGAATCCTAAGGGTGGGACTCACTTCACAGAATCACAGAGTGGTTTGGGTTGGAAGGGACCTTAAAGATCATCTAGTTCCCACCCCCCTGCCATGGGCAGGGACACCTGCCACTAGACCAGGTTGCTCCAAGCCCCATCCAGCCTGGCCTTGGACACTGCCAGGGATGGGGCAGCCACAGCTTCTCTGGGCAGCCTGTGCCTGTGCCTCACCACCCTCACAGTAAAGGATTTCTTCCTAATATCTAATCTAAATCACTTAATCTAACAATATGAAAGTTAAGCAAATAATGTAAAGTTCCTTTTACATTCAGTGGGTAGAGCAAGATACCTCCAAAGTATAACTTATCATGTCCATTTCAGTATGGAAAAAAGCCACCACATTGGGGTGGCAGTGGATGGGAGGCAACGCATCGCATCTTGGGGAAGAAGTGAATGTTGTTTATCTTGGCTTTAGCAAGAGTTTTGACAGTTCCCATAACATCCTCATAGACAAACTGATGAAATATGGACTAGATAAGTGGACAGTGAGGTAGATTGAAAGCTGACTGAACTGCCAGGCTCAAAGGGTTTTGACCAGTGCCATGAAGTCTGGCTGGAAGCCAGTCAGCCATGTTGTGCCCTAAGGGTTGGTATGGGGACAAATATTTCATGACATCCTTGTTAACGACCTGGACAGGGTGCACTCTCAACAAGTTTGCAGATGATAAAAAACTAGGGGGAGTGGTTGATATGGCAGATGGTTGTGCTGCCATTCAGATGGTATTCAACAGACTGGAAAAACGGGCAAACGGGAACTTCATGTAGTTAATCAAAGGCTATGCTTCAGGAGATTCCTTCAGAGAAAGATTATTCTTCCTCAGGTGACAAATTCTGGACTTGGGGGAAATACCACCACACACCAATGAAGGCTGGGGGCTGACCCACTGGAAAGCAGTTTTTTAAAAGGTTCCTGGGGCATTCTGGTGGACAACAAGTTTATCATGAACCAGCAATGTGCCCTTGCAATAAAAGCAGCCAACAGTCATCTGGGCTGCACTAGGAGGAATGTTGCCAGCTGGTTAAGGGAGATGATCCTTCCCCTCTGCTCAGCAGTGGCAAGACACATCTGAGGTTCTGGGTCCAGATCTGGGCTCCCCAGGACAAAAGAGGAATGGACATACTGGAGTGAGCCCAGTGCAAGAACACAAAGACGATTAAGAGACTGGAGCAGCTGACGTGAGGAAAGGCTATGAGAGCTGGGACTGCTCAGCCTGGAGAAGAGGACACCCGGGGGGATTTTATCAGTGTTTATAGAAACCTGAAGGGTGGGAATAAAGAAGATGGAGCCTGGCTCTTCTCAGCAGTGCTCAGTGATAGGACATAAGGCAATACAGAAGATTCCATTTAAATATATGAAAACACTTTTTTTCCATAAGGGTGGTCAAACAGTGGAGCAGTTGTCCTGAAGGGCTGGTGAAGTCTCCATCCTTGGAGGTATTTAAAGGCTGGGAGGGCTTGGCTCTGATCAGTCCACAGTGCCTGGCCCTGTTCTGAGCAGCAGGGTTGAACCAGGCGATCTCCAGGGATGCCTTCCCAGTCTCAGCCAGCCTTTGACTGTGTGGGTGCCTGTCTCTCTGCAGCTGCAAGAGAAGGCAATGGAGTGTCTTTAGACCAGAAAGACCACTTTGAGTGGCTAATGGGAGGTGAGAGGATACACATACATACACTCACCCTTGCCCGACAGCAAGATTTCTCTGAGAAATTGAGCAATATACAGAAATTTCCAAACCAACCGTGATCAGCTTGACAAGGAACAGGAGCATGTTGGTTGTGTCACTGCAGTGGCATGCCCAAATGTTGCCCTAGGTACCAGCTTCTCATTCTGCAGTCAGGAGAGTGCACTGGAGCAAGACTGCTGGCTAACGAGCACAAATACCCTCTTTTCATTTTTGCAGAAGGACCCACAGCATTTTGACTGGCTTCATCTTTATTGTTCAGAGCCCAGAGTAGAAATAACACAAGTTTCCAAATGGTTAATAAGCAGACAAAGCAATCTAGTTCATGACTTCCCAGTGTTGTTGGCTTTGTCAGTGTGATGACGTCCACCGACTGATGATTCCCAGTTTTTACTGTACCTCTTTGGGTAGTGCAAATTGCACAGAGATTCCTGCTCTTGTTTAATAGCACTTTCTGGAGATTGATTCCTTGGATTAACATCTTGCCTTTGTTCAGCTGTCAAAAATAATACGTGCAACAGTGCAAAGCATATTTGAGACAAATAATAGCACTATAATGAATATAAACCATGTAGCATTGCACTGCAGGTGAAACAAATGGGTAAGGAGATGAAAGAATTAATAACTACAAATACTGGAAATGGATTCTTTTCTTAAAGATAAACAGAGTGATAAATATCAGCCTAAAAAGCAAAAGTATGTGCAGCCTGGAAACAAGGTGTAGACAAGCAGAACACAGTCAGTCCTTAAAGCAGCAGAAAAATAATTAGAAAATATCTGGCAAGAGAAACTAAGTCATCTTTAAAGCATGCCAACAAATAATGCATAATGCATTTGATTACATGCTTTGCTCTTTGCATACCCAGAGCAGGTGTCAGAGGGAGATCTGGCAAAGTCAAAGGGGTAAAGTGAAGCCCTGAACAGGAATCCAACAGAAATTCTGCATCACTTACATCCTTCCCTGCCCTACATAGGCTTATAGGCTTTCATACCATTGCTCATTACTGTAACACCTGAAAGCTCAGCAGGACTGATCTACATAATGTTACATCTGAGCTTATTTATCTGGAACAGCACTGCAAGTTTGGTTGAATCTTTTGGTGTTTGTTTGTTTGGTGTTTTTTGTTTGTTTGGGTTTTTTTCTTTCTTTTTTTCTCTTTTAACATAGAATTACATTAAATATACGTGGTGTTCACTTCACACAAGAGAAAAGCTGAAGCTACATCAAACTCCACGAAATAGAATTTCACATGATGAAGACCTGATTTAAGCATGTTTATGGAAGTCCTGAAATCCCTCACTGTTTAAAGTAAAAAGTATGTTCTTTCAGCCCACTGACAACAAGGTCAAGTAAATGTGTTTGTCCAGGAATTTTCCCTGGTTGTACAAAAGTACATTTTATTGTACAAGGTTCCTACTTAAAATAATATCCATTTTTTTCTGAATAAGAACTTAATGTAAGGCAAAAGGAGGTGTAAAGGTGGGGCCCCTTCCCTGTGAGGTGTCCTCAGGGTACATACAAGGGAGAGATCTCCCAGGTTGTAGTCATGCTCTACAACAACAATATTCTCCTATTCCACATCAGTAAAGGACTGAGGAGAAGGGAGATAGGTCAGACCATGTTATATCACTTTCTAGCAGTAGACAGGCAGCCTGGCCTTTGCAGTGATGCTGCCCATTAGTAGTGGTGGTTAGGGCAAGCATGAGAAGGGCAGATCTCATCAGAGTGGTGAAAATCAATTACTTTAAGAATTTTGGTAGTGCAAAAAATTTCTTTCTCCAAATGAGGTGGTCCATTTTGTTTTCAAAGGAATTTTAAATCATTACATTTTAGAGGAATGGTGGTAGTTCTGATCCAAGAGTTCTACTTGGAAAAGCAAACCATGCTGTCTGTGGACATTATGTTTATGTCATATTAAACCCTTGCTTTAGGACTCCTCCTGGTCATCTCAGGGGCCAGGAAAGATTTATTTCCCCAGTTTTTAAGCCATACTTTGGCTGCTGAGAGGGAAAAACAACGAAGAATTGTTATGGTTAGAAATGTATGATAGGGAGGATGCGCTGGGTGTTCCTAGTGGCATCAGTCTTTATATACGCTGTTACTGTGTTTTGTCTGCGCTGTTCCAGAAGGGATTTTTCTCCTAGGTTTGTTTGTGGGAGAGTACAGAAGTAGGTTGATCTCCTCTGTAGCATGAGCTGCATTTGCTCTCCTAGGGTACCTGGGAAAAAGTACCTAACAAAGGAGAAAAGGTACTTAGCAAATCCTCCACTAGAGAAGGTATCTAAAGCAGGAAGGAAAGCAGTTTTTGGTCCAGAATTTTTAGGTTTATTCACTGTGTAAGCGATGTTTTCTCTTCTTTTCAAGAAAAGTACCCAGCTATGTTCCTGGGAGGTGTAGGATTAAATCTCTATAAGCAGAACCAAATGGAGTTCAGGTTTGCAACAAATGGAAGGATCCATAGATAAATAAAAGAGGCTGATACTACCAGTGTCACACCCAGACTCCATCTGGACATCCAGACATCCAGAATCCACCGCACATTAGTGATGTGGTACGTTACTTGTGTGGGTATTGGTTTCCCACTCTGCACCTTTGGTTAGTGTAGGGTGTTGGGAAGAAGGTTTGCAGTCTGAGGAAAAATGTTCTCTGAGCCAGCTAAATAAAAAATCACAATGTGTCATTTAAAGAACGTGGCAATGAAAAGTTTGGGGTTTGCCTTTTTTTCCCCATCTTTTGACTTTTGCCCGATTTGACCTGAATTCACAGATTTGAGTGAAGCTCAAAAGATTGAGCCCCTTTTTGGAAGGGAAGTGTTATATACAAGTTTACTTGTCTCCTCTGGACCTACAGAGCTGTTAAGAAACAAGAAGCTCTGGCTTTTTTTAGAAGCAGGGGAAATAATTTTCCACTAAGCTGTGTCTTTCTCACATGGAAAAATTGCATATGCTTTGTCTATGCCTAAGACAAAATGCAGGCTGGATATTAGAAAGCATTTTTGCACGATTGTATTAATTGCGGTTTGCAAAGCACCTTGATGACTGATTTTCTTCCATTTCAATGAGTGCCAGGTGATTTAGAAAATGTTGATAAGTACTTTCTTACCTTTCTATAAATATTTTAAAATATATGACCTGCATGACCCAGATAAAAGCAGACAACACAGTTGCAATTTGGATGCTTTGTGGATGGTAAATGATCCACACTGATATTCTGTCTCCTCTCCCCACTTAGAGTGTTTCCTCCCACGGTGGCCCTGAGAAGGACAGGACTTCCTGAAGTTAATAAGAATTACACGCATGAGTAAGGGAGTGGAGCTGCTCAAAGTGGGAGGACAGCCTCATCTGACAGCCAGGAGGATCATCCTAAGATCGTAGAGGTAACTTTGGAAAATGTTTCTGCAGGGGACAGATGTTGACATCATCTGAGTCACTTACACCAAGACTGGAAATAAGCAGGGCCAAATCTAAGCTATTCTGGCAGAGCAAATGTGGGAATAGCTGCGTTTCCTACCCTGCGCTGTTCTTGCCTCAAACACACCTTGAAAACTGACGCATTATATTTATTTGCATATGGATTTGCCAAGGTGCCAAATGGTTTCTAATGCATCATTTGAAGATGTTCAGATGCTCTAGAGGCTCTCACCATGGTGTGCTCGCATCCTACTGTGAAGGGGCAAGAAAGACTTTGTGTATTCCTTCTGTTTCCAACTCTTCCACTTTTTGAGACTTTCTTAGAAAAAAAAGTATGGGATTTTGTAGAGGAAATGTAGAGGGTTAATTAACATTGACAATATACAGTTGTGCGCTTGCTTCTGGGGTGGTGGGTTGGCTGGTGTGGATAATGTACAGCTGTGGCTTGTTCGGGCTAAGTAGTTAAATAGCACTGAGGAGCCCAAAAGAGGATAGAGCACCAGTAGAAGAGAGGAGCATCAGTAGAAGAGGAGCACTGGATGAAGAGAGGTAGCAGATGAAGAGCCCAGGAGAGGCCCCCAGAGAGAAGAAGGGGTCCTAGATGAGGAGAGGCTGGCTGGAGGAGAAGCCAGGAACCTGGACGCAGCAGAGGCAAGAAGCAGGGTGGACTGGCCTGAAGAGGATGAAGAAACAGCACGGACAGTAGGTGAACTTTTAGAGACTTGTGTGGGAAAGCCTTGTTGCAGTGTGATAGTTTTGTAGTGTTGCGATAAGAAGATATTGTTAATATGGGAGAATGACCACACTCATATTGGGATTCAATCGTTTCTCCGGGTCTGACTCCCACTCCATCAGGATTTCTTGGACTTTTTGGGACTGGTGAATTTGGGAACTCAGATTTAAAAAATTTGAATTAAAAAAAAAAAGTTTTAAAAATTCCTTCTTGAATTCTATAAGCCTTCAGGATTCTTTCCTTTGCTATTAGATGTTTTTGGGAACAGTGATAGGAAATATCCTTTGCTCTATCACAAGACAGGAAATATCCTGTGGAGAACTGAGAGGCAAATTCCATTTAGAAAACATTTTTGATAAGCATGCATCTCCAGTAAAGAGGCCTCATTTAAAAAGAAAAGAAAAGCTCCCTCTCTCAAATTCTCTCATTTTTCCTTCTCACCAAACTATAGCACTTAGCAACTACTGCGTGCTGGTGTGTCAGGAGATTGGTGACAGGTGCTATTAACATTTACATGTCCTTGAATGTGGTTGGGAGTGTTTCCTTGATACTGCGATGGGTTTTTTTCTTGTTTGATGATCTAGCTTGTAAAACTGGTGAGAGTAGACTGGAAGAGAGTGAATGCTTCACTTTTTCTTTTAAATTCCTGTCACCTGTTGTTGTCAGAAGCTATAATGTAGCAAGCTAAGTGCCACAGTACAAAAGTGGAGATATTTTGCTTCTACAAGTTCTATTTATTCTTCTGCACTGCCAGCTCATGAGTTAGTATTTGATAGTTGTCCCCTTCAGCTTGACTTTTTACAGATCCTCTTTACTTGTTGCTAAAACTTTTCAAAGAATGCCACTAAACTTTCACTGAACATGCACCAAACACTGTACATCAACATAAAATTGTTCCCACCATTCTAGCTATTTTGGAGAGAAAAATTAAAATAGAAAAATAAAAAGACAAAAAAAAAGTAATAATAAAAAAAAGATTGTTCCTAGCTCCTGGAAAATCTTGCAGACACCCTTTCCTGACTTTCCGTCCATAGACATTCTGGTTATTAAAGCAAAAGTTATGAGTACTAATTGAGACTTGTACAGCATCAGCATGGGAACAATGAAGCAAAACACAAGCAAGCTAGAGATTTAGGAGACTTAGTGGAAAAGTGCAGCACAGGTATAGCTCAAGATGCCAAATTTAGTAAACTTCTGGTCATGCACTTCTGAAAGGAGACTAGCATTGAGGTGTCCAGGTAGAACCAAGGCCTCCAGAGCACCTAAGTCAGACTTGAGGATTGCTCCTTCCCAGCTCAAGGCTCCCCAGCTGTGTAAGAAAAATGCTGTCTGGGAACAACACAAGAAGAGGATGTCAAAGGAAGTGTGAGAAAGCAAGACACTCACATTGGCGAATATAAAGCCAGGAGTGGGCAAGTGGAGAGAACCAAGGAGCTCTTCCCATCTTTGCCACGGTTGGGGTTGGCCAACTGGTGGTGGTGGACAAGGAGTGGACCTTGATGATGCTGTCTCTGGGGGAAGTAACCTCCCAATGAGAGTAGTAGATGCTCCAGTGCCTGAGCCCTTCTAAACAGCATGGATTAAACACTGGAACTATTAGCTCATGGGCTTGTGACCAAGTCCTGCTTAGCCTAGCTGTAGTCTGAGGGACCGTGGTCCTGTAGGCTTAGGAACTGAAGGAATGTAACAAAAGTACAGTCTTGTTCTAAAGACTTCATAGCTTTTTCAGAAGTATTCTAAAAAATCTTTACAAGACAGATGAGAAGCATGTAGGAAAATAGGTACAACAAGTAAAGAGATGTGCTCCAGAAGCCAGTCATAACCCTACTTATTAGACACCTGCCCTCCTTACCATCTAGAGATAATCTCTTCATTTGTTTGTATTAACAAACTTCAGCAAACTCTCTGTTAACCCTGGAATGGGCCCTGGGGTACAATGGCTAGAGAAGAGATGGGGTAACACTGCTTCCTTGAGCCCAGGGTAATTCAGGCAGGTTTGCATCACTCTCCTGGAGCAGAAGGAAATGTGTCCAAGAGACTGTGGAGGGCTTCAGGACAGGGCTGAGTTTGGAGGGAGAAAGGACATGGAGGATGGCTCTTCCTTCTCTCCAGGCTTTGTCAGGTCTGCGCTGGCCAAGGCAGAGCTGGTTTACAGATAAATGATACCCGTTTACCCATTGGTAAGGAACATCTGCCAGCAAATTAATTTTTACTTGGAATTTTCTGTACAGGCCTCCGAAGTGTAGATTTTCATAGGCTTGAGGGGTGGGTTCAAGTGCCAGAAGAGGATGATCTTGCTGTTCTTCATGCAGGGAAAAACCAGCTCTTCTGCATGTGGCTTCTTGGATGAGTCTGCATTTGCTTGTGGTAGAGTTCTCAGTGCAGCAGGGCTTTTTTTTTAATGCTGTAATAAAATACCTGACTATAAACTCTTATGTAATTATCGGTGCTCTGTTTTCATCAGAAACTTCCAATATACCCAACTTCAAAAGGTAAAGTTCTTTGCCAGGTAGACTAGGTCAGTTATGTCTTGCCAGTAAATTCTGTATCTAATATCACACCTATTTTTACTGAAGTCAAAATTATTATTTTAATGCATTATTAGTTGGTATTTTTCACCTGAATGTGTCACATTAAAGTATATCATTCAGCATGCAGGTGTTGCAAAAGAAAAAAAAAAAGTGAAGGAGCATAATGTCACCTGCAAAAATCAAAACAAATGAACAGAGCCAGGCACCTGGTGACTGCCTTACAGGCAGTGTCATAGCGAAGGGCCACATCCTGTCCTTGGTGTCACCAGTGTAAATGCACCAGGAGCACTGGCAATGAGCATTTCCATTATATTCCGATTATAAAGCAAGACAGTGAATGTGGTACCTGGGAAGAACTGTGTGCTTGAGTCTGGGAACCCAGAGTATGGAGCAAAGTGCTAACTGAATCAGTGAGAAACGTGGGTGGCAAAGGTATAATGTGGCTTCTCATTTGGCTTAAGCAAGGTCTGCCATGGAAAGGGAGAGTCCCTCCTCATCTCTCGTGCCCTCATCTGCATGGTTCCTCTTCTCTTCATGGCTCATGCAATTTTACTGGGTGAGTGAAATTTTCAGCCAGCTCAGCAGTGGTGGCTTGTGATGCTTAATTTGGTGTTTCCAGTCCAGCAAAACTAGAGAACTTCTCAGCTTCCAGGTACAGATATGTGCCTTCATCGCATCGTGACCAGGAGTCACTGGCCTCTTCTGCCTCATCCTGATTTCCATCAGAAAGAAACCTAGATCTGTATGCCAGAAGGGAGCATGACACGCTGTGCAGATCCTTAGCTGTACATCAGGGCCACAGAACCCTGCGGTGGCCAAAGCCTTTACCCCTCAGGTAGAGACACAGAAAAGAAATGCATGGATTTGTAAAATGCCATATGTGTACTCTCCTGCAGAGCTGGAGTTAAATCTCTTAAATATGAGTCAGTAGTCTCAGTCACAGGGTCTTGAGATGTCTTCAGCATTTACCACTGAACTGAGCTCTGTCTGAACTGGGCGAGATTGATATAACTGTGATGACTTCTACACCAGTGAGCCAGCCAGCTTGGCTTGAGATCAAACTAGCCAGAGGAATATCACTGTCAATAAGTTATGGTTTCCAGAAGTCAATGTGTTTTAACTATTCTACCACAAAAGTGCTACTGGGAGGTGTTTTCTATTATCTAATTTGGTGAAGCCCGTCCTTATTTAACATTATTTCAAAGTTTAATATCGTTTGTCTTTTTTTTTTTTACGTCACAGGACCCACAAATCAATATGTATTGAGTTAGCCAACCGCAATGAGATAGTTAATTCTCATGCACTGTGCTTTCAGCACCACCTGCATTGACTAGAGAAGGCAGAACTGGCTCCTTATACCAAAAAGCAAGGAAAAAACCCACTAACAACATTGTCAAGAACTGACCCCAAGTTATTTAAGTTGGAATTTTTACTGAATTAAACTACCAGTTCCTCCACATTGAGCAATGACTGTTTAAAATAAGCTCATAGGCATGCATTTGAAGTTTCTAGCTGCACTGTATGGTTTATAGTCTATGGCTAATTTCGAACACATTAAAGGCAAGAATGCTACAATCTGACTTATACTGACATTCAGGTTTTTTCTGTGTTGTATGAATTGCATTTTTTTGCAATTCAGTAAGAAATTTCTGTACAAGCCTTGGTGCCACAGGTGAGGATAAACTTACTGCAGGGTGTTTGGCAGCTAGACAACACCATAAGCCCGTCTACACAGCTTATTTTTACACATAGACTTTGCCAGCTAGTAGCAAGTGGTTATCCTATCGGTAACAGTGTGAAAGGTTTTAGCTCTATAAAGCACCAGCTGTCATTGCCAATTTTTTCACAAAGGTCCACATACTCATCATTTTCCTTCAAATGCTAGCGTTCAGGTCTGTGTGATCACGCACAGCTCTTCTCTTCCTCTGATTAGAAGTAAAGACATTAATGGCTTTATGATTAATGAGAAAAGCTTGGAAATGCCATTATTCACAACTTAAAACTCACAAGAAAAAGTTATAATCCTAATGCATTTGGCTTAAAATTAGCAGAGTAATGTGTAAATAAATATAAGTTGAAAAAACACAAACAAAACCCAAATATCATACTGGCAGTTATGAATGGCCTGGAAAGGCAATTTGTGGTTCGCTAAGAGGGTGGGGGAACGTATTTGTCTCAGTCCCACTACAGCAGGATCCCGAACCCAGGCAACAGTTGCTCAGCGTTACTACAACACACATGGATAATATAATTTTTCTAAGCGCAGTGCTCAGAGTCTTAGCATCACTTAGTAATGCTGAATAGAAGATAATGCCTGAAGCAGCTTTCAGTCTCTGGGGGATTAAGTGGATGACTGCCCAAAGCCCTATCAAATTATCACTTTGAGGATACCTACCAGGTAGTGAGAGACTACAGAGAAGTCATCCCCAGTCTTGGTGTAACATCCTACAACACCACAGGCAGAGCAAGTGCCCAGGTGTGACTTGTGTAGCAGTGATGGCACCCAAACCATGGCATGGTCATACCCGAGCTGGCACAGGTCCAGGACCTACTTTCCCTCCTGGTGGATCCAGGTCCCACCACCAGCGATGTTGGCGGTATCTCACAGAAGTAGTGTGTGGGCTTTTGTTTATGCAGACCTGGGAGTGCAGCCATTTTAAAACTTTTTTTTCATCAGTTCTTTACAACCTTTATGATCTAAATTTTCCATGTTCAGTTTTGCTTCAAGCTGCATTTATGTTATGTTTTCGGTTAAAGTAGTTCTGCTTTTTCAGCAAACAGAGGTGAGGAATTATCTCAGCCAGCTTCCATTGAGATATCTCAATATTTTTAAGTACACGGCTTTGCAATCTGAATTGTTTGCTGCATTTTTTTACCAGTCTACAACCAGGCAAAGGCCACGTACAAAGAGAAATGCAGGTTCCCTCCACTTGCCAGTTCTCTGGATTTGGGAAGTATGTAGTGGGGTTTTTTTTTCCCCACCTTCTTTTGGTTTACGAACACAAAAGTAGTGGAAATCATGATGTTCCTGTGACATGAAACTTTACTCATAAAATCCCCAGGAAATAGCATTTGTAATGGAATCAAGCCAAAATACTGCTAATATTTTTTTTCCCTCATAACTTTGCTCATGAGGGAAGAATGCAAAATTGCTGCTATTTTTTTTCCATCATTCCCCTATGTCACTATCTTTCTGTCTTTCTCCATGATTATTGTAATTCCTATTGAATTTTGTGTGTCTCATATAAGACTATAGAGCAGTTTCCTGGGAACGTTTTTGTCTCTCCCTTGTATCAAACTCTGTGAAGAAGAAGATGCTACACTGACATCTACTCAACTATTTTCCTACAGAAAGATAGAAGAGAAGGCAGCAAATAAAACCTTGGTAACTCTCTAAATAAATGCATTTAAGGGAGTAAGTTGTAGACACCCTGTGGATATGGCTAGTTAGGTTATTGGGATGGCGTTAACACCATGGGGCTATGGCCATGTATAAATCTCTTAATCACAACCTAATTTTTCTCACCTGCAATGTGAACTAGTATCAAGTGCAGATGGTACTGTTGAGGATTAACTTTTAGTGCAGATGGTACTAATGTTGAGGATTAACTTTTAGTTACTTTTTGCGCAGTAATCCAAATGTGTGCAAAGACCTGCGCTAACCTTGCATTTCATTAAATACTCCCGATACACTGCCTTACATGAGCTTTCAGTACTTGCAGAGAGACCTTTTCAAGCAAAAGTTTCTCTGTTCCTCTTAGTGCCATCGAAGCTGTTCCCTTGGATCTGGTACCTCACTTAATACCTAGGTGTTTTGTGTCTGTTTTTTTTTTTTTTAAAGCTGCATTTAAATAAAATATAAAAAGACCAGCAAATTCGAAGGTTTACTGTTTTGTGCATGTGTTTTCTCCTGAATGTATTAGCTGCCCTCTCAAAATCTTTGTACAATATTGTAATTAAGTCCTCAGGGTTTAAGGGTAAGATTATACCAGGTCTGTCTTGCATTTCTTCCAGTTCCAACAGAAATCTGTTCTCTTAGATGCATCTGTTTTTGGGTTTGGTTTCAGATAGGATTGTAAACTTTGGTTAAAAGTGGTTTTTCTCTCCCTGCGTCTTCAAATTTGGACACAAGTGGTCTGTGCTAATGGCTTGCTTTTGTTATGACTTGTTCTCTGCAATGTCAAATACGTACTCTTCCAGGGAGACTTAAAAAGGGAAGGTCCACTCATTGTCCTTGTTCATAAAGAGCAGCTGAGGTGGAAGAAAAATTATCATTAAAGATTTTCCTGGAGATCTTCCAAGGGAAAACCTCAAAATTGAGTGAATGAGAAAGGCAATCTCCATCAGTTACACCTGACTATTCAGATAATTAAGCTTGTAATAGGAATGATAACAAATGCATTTTCTGTCAGTGGGAGATTTGCTGGCAAGGCTCGAGCCAGAGGAGGAACATTGGGCTGTACCAAAATTACCCTATGCTAAGGTTAGTGATGTTACAGTTTGTATCTGCTGCAGCTTATTTTGAGTTGCCATTCGTGTTTCCTTGCTGGTGCTGACAGGGATGTTGTGCACTCTCATCCACTCACCAAAACAGGCTAGTGATGGTTCCAGGAGCCAGGCTGATGTCACCAAGCCCATCTGTCATTTCTGGTTATGTCACTGATGACAGAATAATGCAAACTAAGGCATCCTGCCTAAACAGGACAAGAACCATTTAGAGACAGTCTTGCCCACACCAGGGAGAAGAGAGGGGCAGGTAAGTTGCACAAGGGACTATAAAAAGGGACAGAAAAATAGGTAAGTAGATTTGTACCTGAATAGCATACAACAATTGCAACCTCTAGTGCCACTGTAATAGTTTAATCACAAAAATATTTGAGCATAGCTAATTTTAACCTTCATGGTTATTATCTCTGGCTTGATAAACAAAGACAGCTGAAGCCAGACAGCAGCCTTTTGTTCCCATGTCCTGTGACTGGTTGAATCCTGCTGTATTTTGCACCCAAATCCAGTTGTATATTGGGGTCAGTTAGCAGAGCTATGGTGTGCCACAGGGTCCCACTGAGCAGTGACAGGAGAGATGCTGGGACAAGTTCACACTGGGGGCCTGGGATAATAGACATTAACTCTAATGAGGTCCTCATTCTGTGATGTGAGGGATGGGAGAGAAAGCCAAGAGAAGGTAGGTTGACCCTAAGCAGAACTTCTGGTCCCACTACTAATTCTATAAGCAAAAAAGCAAAACTCTAAATAGTTTAATTCAGAAAAAAGAGCACCAGAGATGGAGTTTTTTTGGTACTTCCCACAAATCTCTGCAATACTGTTTATGTCTTTTCTCTCCTTGCTATGTGGGTCACGGACAGACTTGCCTGCTCCTAAAAAGTCATTGCATTCTTTTATCTGCCATCAGGACCAGTCACGCTGCTGCAAATCTACCTGCCCCATACCCTGCTGTGGCCCATGGGTGTTATTTATTCCAACACATGCAATGTGCCAGAAACTGCATCTTCCTACAAAGCTGCATTGTTATTACAGGTATATAAGAACTAGAGGGCAGGCTGTGGAAAGTGCACATGGATGAAAAGAAGCAGGCTGTATCTCATTTTCCAACCTCAGGAACTGCTCGATTTCCCCTAAGGGCAGCTCTCCTAAGCCTCCCTCCCACTTTGCACAGAGCAGGGCTGGTCCCACAGCAGGCACTGCCTGCTGTGTGCTCCTTCCCCAGCTGCACCTGCTTGCAAACCGCTGTGCATAGCTCCTCCCTGCTGCTCCCTCTGTCCAAATTCTGCTCTCGTAGCAGGATGGCCCTCATAGGAAGAGTGCTCAGACCTGTCTGCAGCAGAATGCGAATTTATCTGCCTGTCCCAGGGCAGCAGAGACTGGTCTCTGCTCGATCTCTCCTTGGCAGCACAAGCTCAGGTCTGCTCACCTGCTTTGCTCCCACTTTGTCTTTTGACAGTGGGAATGTTGTCTTTTTTTTTCCTCTTTTTTTCCCCCTAATCATGTAGTAGATGGAGAGAGAGTGTGAGACCTGCATTTCTAAGGGAATGGACACCAGAAAAAGGTGGGCACAGGTGTTCCCAATGTGTGTGCAGATTATGGCAGGGACCAAAGTTACCAGCAATGCCTGCAATACTGCTTATTAAATTATTAAATCAGTGCTCTCCACTTTTAAAAACACTTTAATGTGCTTGGAGCAGGAAGATGCTTTATTTGCACTTTAGCTGGAACAAAGAATAGGCTGTGAGTTTATTAGATGCATTGCAATTGCTCCCATGTATTCCTCCAGGCAAGCACCCAGGATTTATTTACTGTAACGCAGCAACACTGGCCAGTTGGTGGTTGTGCGCAAGAGGATGGGAACAGGGACGATTTCCCTGCCTGGCTGTCTGGTTCTTTTGCAGAAGCTGATTCCTGCCTTCCGTCTGGTTCCCTCCAAGTGGGAGACAACATTGACTAAAGATTTGTGCATTGACCTCCAGCTGGTCTAGATCAGAGCCCAGAGGACAGAGAAGTTTGCTGAGGAAAGAGAAGGAAGGGCATTGCAGCCTTTCAAAGGTCACTCATGCCTCCAGGGCTGATCAAAGAGTCTGAGAAGTTGTTTGGGCATGTCACTGACAAACAGGCATCCAGTCAATCATGTTGCATTTGAGGTCCTTTGCCTAGATGGAGAGAAAGAGCTAAGAGAAAAAGCAGCAGTCAGCGGAACATGTCCCTCGGTGTATCAGCTCAGCCATTGCTGCCCTTGGTGCACAAGCTGTCTGTCTCTCCTGCTGGAGGACAGAGCTGCAAGATATTCTCACTTTGCCTGATCTGTTAAGTCCTGCAGCTGAGCTCTTCATCATTAATAACTATTAGTAGCTAACATCTACCCAAAAGCATGGATTTGGCAGTGATATGCAAAGTGAGAGAAGAACAGCAGCCTTGGGTGATCCCTTCTGTGCCCAACTATCTCCACAACAATGTGGGTTTAAGAGTAATTTCAGCAGAAATTGCACACTTTGGAAACTCCTCCTCAGTCGTCTTTTTACTCCAGACATCTTTTCAGCACAGCCTGTCAATGGCCTCTGGAGCCTTTCTGCGGATATCAAACTTCTTTTTCTAGTGCTGTTCACTTCTTTCTTTTGGTTTGTAGACAGGTAGTAAACATATCTGAATCCGTGGGATATTTTTGGAAAATTAGAAAAGAAAACATTGCGTTCGTTTTGAGCAAACAAAGGTGGTGGCACATATTCTGTAACACACCCAAAGTGGCTGTTTAAAATATTGATAGTGATACAGAAGGCCTGTTGACAGAATGATAGTTCAGCTTTGCATGTGTTTGTCTTTCCCTTTGTTCTCCAATGAGACAAGGCTGTTTATTTATACCGGGGGCAGATTGCATTGTGCAGATAAAGGTAGTAAGAATGAATAACGAGTGCACCGGACAGGCGAGGAGCGTATAGCAGCCCTCCTCGGCCCGAGACGGCTGGCTGTGGTTCAGGGTGGTGCATGGTGGATCATGCACTGCTGCAGGGGGGGGGAGTGGAAAGCTGCCCCTTGGGCCCTGCCCTGCTCAGCTGCTCGGGGTGGATTAAACCTCACATGGCTTTGGACGTCTATAGCATCAGCTTTTACAATCAGTCAGAGAAATAGGCACCTACAGCAGGGTTACAGATGCCTGTTTTCAGAGGAGGTGACACACACACACACACACACCCCCTGGACCCCAACACTGCACACCCTCTTCCCTGGATCTCCACTCACTCTGAAGGCAGCCTCGGAAAACTGGTGTGGATTGAGATGTTTAAGTGCAGGTCGCTACATTTAACCAACTGAATGCCTCCCTGGTGGGTAGAAGGATTTTTTTTGTTTCCATCAGCTAGAAGTTTCCTTTGCTGTAAACGTATATATTCCAACTTTCTATCTGCAGCCATTCCTTGGTGGGGAGGAAGCACGTGTAGCAAATTTAAGCCTACTGAAAATAAGCTTGTTTTTCTCATTTAGCTTTCTCTGACTCCACAGCAATAGTCCTCTCGCTTGCTGGGGTCCATGGACAACAGGGTATAAACAACCAAGTTTTAGAAAGTGTCTTGCGAGCGAAGCTATGAAAATAGCCTTAGTGACACTGCTAGTGGCTTGTGGTTTATGAACCAGTGAGGCACCTCCACAGAAGGTAATAACAAATTATGGAGGATGGAGAAATAAGAAAATTCTGCTCTCCCTACATTGATAGAAGTGTGGAAAACAGTTACCTGGCAGTGCTCATGGTGGGTTTTATCGAAGTGGTTGCTGCTGGCCTAATTCTCCTCTCCAGGCAGCCAGGTTTTGACCTTCATGACAGCAGAGTTAAAGCAGCCTAAAAGTGTACTGCTTTTCTCCATCCCCAAGATGAGTGCCTCTGGCACTGGAAGCGTTGCAGGCATCCCAGTCCATGCAAACAATTTTACTGCCCTTAGACCCAGCTTGACTTTATATTTGGGAATTATTTGGTCTCCAGGTAGAGCTTCTAATGGTGGAAAGGAGACATCACAGGTGCTTTTCACGAGGCCTTTCCTTATGTGTTGTACCTATACTGTAATGAAAGGCTGCCTTGACTGAAAAGTACACATTTTTTTCCGGGAAATGATGAAATCCCTCCATTGCCTGCTGGAGATGAGGAATATTTGTCTATGTGTTTTGCAAAGAGACAAAAGCATTCTGCTGTTGCCCTATTAAAATAATGACTGGCACTGGCATAAAGGACAGATTTTGAAAAATCAAGCAGGGGGAGTGAGACTGTACGTGAGCGTGTGTGCATGTTGCATAAAAGGCTGAGTGAGGATTAATATTATATTAGAAATTCAACATCTCTGAATCACTGCAGTTTTCATTTAATGTTTCACCAAATGACTATAACCTTAAAAGTCAAATACATGACAGATGCACTTAATTACCTCACTGCAAGAATAATAATGCTCAGGACTGTTAAATAGAAGAAATGAAACATGACTAAGCTGACGCTTGTTACAGTGCCTAGTTTTAGACTTTTCCAAGCCATTTGATAGTAAGGCAAGTCACTAAGCAGTAGTAGTTACTAATGCCTTTTCATCTTCAGGGCAACAGCAGTCATGGTCAAATTCACGCTTTCTGTGCCGCTTTCCACGCAGGGCATGGTGTGGGCTAGGTCCTCGCCAGGATGCTTCTGCCAGAAGAAAGGGAGAACTAAGCTGAAGAGAGGGCTAGAACCTGAGAACACCAGTCTGTCTTCATCACTGTCACCTTTGGAACTGGGGGGACCACCCTCTCCAGACCAAGGGCCGGTGTGAGGTGACCAAGATATTAATAACTTTGGGAGGTTTAAACTAAACACAGAACAATTATTTTTAAAATTATTTATTATGGCAGAATGTAATGCCCAGTGCCTCACATGCATGGTTCAGCGTTCAAGCCGCACCAGCAAACATAACGTAGTTTTTGTGAGCAAACATAGCCAGGTGCTTAACATAGGCAGCATTACCAGCAGGGAGAAATGCTTTTTGACATAACTTGTGTTCCCCTTTATCTGTTGAGAATAACTCTAATTTTGCAAAAAAACTTTCACATTAATGGTAAATCTAGCCATAGGCTGCAAGAAATATACCTGGTGAATGTCCTTGGCTACTCCATGAAAACACCAGGTTTCTGATAGGAGTACTTTTAATGTAGTGTTCTTTTCTTCTTCTTTTCTTCTTCTTCTTTACCCAAATTTTTATTCATTACAAAGTAAAAAAACGTTGAGCTGAAAAACAGTCACGTTTAAATTTCTTTTATGTTAAACATGTCAGTGAAGCAGCAAAATGCTTTTTGTATTTCTCCATTGCCCAAGGCATTTCTTAAAGCCTTTTCTCATGAGCTACTTTTACCCAAATGCCTGGGAAAAGCGAAGAAAAAATATCTCCTGAATGAATTGATTTATGAACACAACTATTAGTTTTTAACACACGTTTCATTTTTTGTTTTTCTCTCCTGGATGAAAGATATTTAGTCTATGAATATTATTGGTCCTTAAAACCCTCTCTCATATATCTCATGTAATCACAGAGATTAGAGATAGAGAAGACTTATTGGGTCATTTAATTCATCCCCTTACTATTACAGGACTGTCATCCAGAGTATATACAGTACTTTATTTTGTCCAGCTCAAGAAAATCTGGTATATGTGGGCTTTGAAAATGCCTAAAAAATAATTCCAGTGTCTCATCAGTCCCATATTGACCAGGATCAGTCAAGATACCCCACCTGGACTAGCACGGTCACAGCACGGTTGTGTCTGTGTCTAATTGCAAAGACCCAGTGATGCAACTGCCACCACATGTGGCTGCTGCTGCAGCCCATCCATTTCTACACGGCTCAGGTTGGGGCAGCTTTTGATGTGAACCTACAGCAATGTTCATACCTGTCCCTTTGCACCCTTCCATCTCTTCCAGCTTGAGGGCTGGGAACAGGAGAGAGTGCTGCAAAACTTTCATATCCTAGTTTCTAAGGATGCTTTGCAAACCAGCATGCTCTAACAATCATACTTAGGAATTTCAGATATAGCTTTCTGGGTGGTGCTTTTTGGTATGTAGCTACTGTGATTTCCATTCTTGGAGACCTTTCAATCCCATGGAGAAGAGTGCAGCAGTAATTTGCTTGTTGCAGATGGAAGATGCACACCAAATACTCTCCGCGTGTCTGGGACTTTTTCTCAATTTTTTGCTTTTGCTCAGAATGTCCTAGGTTAAAACCCCTCTTTGCTGGCTGTATCCTGCCTGCAGTTAGGTATTGGCATCATCCTTCCCATATGCTGGTTTTTGGGGGCAGCTGAGATGCAAATTGAAGTACGTAATTGCTCTTTTGTATGTGAGTGCCTTTGACATATTCAGATGTATTTATTTTTTAATCAGAATTGAGTATAACATCCTGCGAGGGCCAGGTAAGCAATTTGTATTGGCTCCTGACAAAGTGTTTTATTTCTGAGCGGAAAACATCACATTGCCCAAGCAACATCAATGCTAGCCAAGGTCAGTACCTTTTCAATGATATTTTATTTTGAGGTTTCCATCAGTATTATACTTTTCCAATAACACAAAACTCAAAGATAAACAATTGACTGTTCTGTTTCCTTGAAGGGACTGGAGCCAGATCCATTTGCAAAGTCCATCACTGGGCTGGGTTTCCCGTTACACGCGGGGCCAGGGTGTGGGTTCCCCGCAGACCTGCCACTTTTGTGTCGGCAGCTGAGGAGCGGGCTCTTGTGTGACACAGCGCAGTGATTACACCGAGTCTACACCAGGTGAGGCTACTTGTTTGAAAACCAACTAATTTTTAACATCTGAAGTATCCAAGAATGAGGGTTGAGGAAAAAAGAGCAGAAACCAAGTCCTTCTGACAGGCAGTCCTTCAGGCAACGTTGTGTTGAGGGTAGTGAATGGAGTGCTCAGGTTTTCCTACTTCACTGTTTGTTTTTGTTCGCTTGTTTGTCAATATGAAACAAAAAAACAGCTTCCACATATCTCAAGCACTTCCAGGGGGTGCTTTTAAGCAGTAAAGTGCCTGCTCCTCTTTTTGAAGCTGATATTTTTCACATCCTTTAGTGCTTATTGCAGTAATCAATTTAGGAGACTATGGTGAACTTTTTTGTAACTTAAACTCCTAAATACACATCCAGGAACCAAAGTAAGTGCCTGGATTTCCAAGTGCCAGTGCCTGGGATCTCCCATGGATACAAGGGACTGAGAAAAGAAAAAAGTCCCAAGGACTTTATAAAGGTGCCTAATTTCATATAGATCATTTTGGAAAAATAAAGGCCTAGGAACATCAATTTTTACCTACAGCCACTCAGGCAGAGTTTTAAAGCTCAGACTCACCTATAGCATTGAGATGTATGTACTGGATACGTGCCATTCACTGTGGGGACAGCAAGGTCCCAGAAAAGGACCTCCTCAGAGACAGATCCACCTGAAATGCTTGATGACCTTGGGCAGGGAGTGCAGATGCCTGTGCATGTGCAAAGCTGTCTTGCTGGTTCAGGGTGCTTTGCATTGAAAATGGCCACACTAGCTGGACCCCAGCCAGGTTGCCACTCCACCAGCACAGACCTATCTTCTCTTCCTAAGCTCTCTAGTGCTGCACCATCCAGAGGCTGGCTCCAGCCTGTCAGCTCCATGCAGCAGCCTTGGGAATCACCCCAGCTTGGCTCTTTCCAGCTTTGGCAGTGGCTGCTGTATGGTGAACACGGTGTGTTTTCACAGGGCTGCTCGTGATCCCTCCAGACCACTGGCCTCTGCAACAGACTTTGCAGGTTTCTGCACTCTGTTGAGTGAATCTTCCTCCTACTAGATGGCACAACGGGGCTTTCACATCTCTCTAAAAGAGGCTTTCCTTGTTTGCCAGCTCATGTGATGAAAATGCGATGTACAAGAGTGATATGGTTGGGGGCAAGGTTTGAAGCAATGCATGCAGGTTGTGAGCTAGCAGGAGTTTCTCTGAGGGCAAAGCCTTGACATTCTTGGCTGCAGCACAGCACCACGGCTCCTCTGCTCACCAGGACCTCACATACCAGCTGCACCTGACAAGGGAGATCTTGACATGGGAAAGATGCTGTTAAGCTCCACGGAGTGCCTGCCAGACCAGGCTTTTTGGCACAGGAAGACAGGATAAAGACCTTATTCCAGTACAAATGTTATGGTGAGATTGAAGAGGGGCTGATGGGCTGTCTCTTCCCATGGAGTTACTCCAGCAGGGCTCCAGAAAGAGGAACTTTCAGAAGGAAGAAGAAATTATTTATAACTCCTACAGACATGTCTTTCCTATGTACATTCTCATCCTGCCCACATCTCCATTTGACCCCACTCTTCTCAGAATATCCCATAAATTAGGAGACCTCCCTGCTTGGAAGCTCTTCCTTGGCTATCCTCTCTTCAGCTTAATTTCTGCTCTCTGCTCTGTGTTCTGCTGCCTTTGGCTCGGGTGCAGGAGTGGGCACTGAAGTGGTGCATCTCGCTGGGATAGACAAGAAGCCAGTGATGATTTTGTGAGATATTACAGAGACACTAAAAAAGTCCAAAGCTCTGCACTTGACCCTCTTTTTCATGTACCATGCAGGTGGTGATGGAGGGACAAACAATTTGCATAGTTTCATTCATATTATAATGAATAGAATAGCAGCAGAAAAGACAGCGAATACTATCATTAAAAAACCCAACTGAAAAATCCAGAAAGCTTAGCTCTCTGATAAGCAGGTTTAAGCAGCAAGTATTTTGCTTATTAGGATGTTAATTGATAGAAGAACTAGGAATACTGGTTCACAATTGGAGACTTTTCTGCAGAGCAATGTTCCACTGAACACCTTTTTATAAGTTGCTCATCACACAGATTATGAAAAGTGGAGGTTGAGAAAAAAGGATCCAGGCAAACATTCTAAACCTATTATTTAAACAGTTACTTCTATTAATCATGTGAAATAAAAAGCTTTGGGTGTCAAAGAGTCATATTGGGAAATTAAAGTTTAGAGTGTGAATACCTTTGATATATTTCTTTTAGACTTGCTGGGTCTTGGTCTTCTTTCAGTATGGATTTTCACCTGTAGCAATCTAGCTGACATCATCGCTGTCAGGGGAGTTTTTCAGAGTAAATGAGATGGGAATCTGGCTTTCAGTGTTATAAAAAGTTAGTATTAAATTCATCTGGGTAAACTTTGTCCTCTGCTCAATTGCAGGATTCTGCCCAATAGCAAAGGGAGGTAGGGAAGAATGAGGGAGTAACTGATTCTTCTTCATGTCTATTCTTCACTAAGGCACCACCGAACCCTGATCCAAACATTTCTCCATGACTGTATAGCAGCAGTTTCCCAGTTTCTATTAATGTCAGTTAAAGACTCTTCGCTAGCTTTGCTGCTCTCTGTTTTGACATTTTGGGGCTACATCCACACCACTTATGTAATTTTTGGCCTAGAAGACAGAGGATGGCTGGTAGGTCTCAGCACAAGCTGTGTCAGAGCATAGGGTGGCTGACTGTGTTTGTGCCAAGTGTTATTAGAGGAACGGTTGCCAGCACATGCTGGCTGAAGATACGGCTCGCTTCTACAGAACAGCCTGCGAGGTACAACACCCACTCATCCTACTCCAGCAAGTCATGTCTGCTTAAAGATAAGCAAATATCTGTGAATAAATTCACTGAAATCTACATTTCTGTCTGGATTCATGCTTGCACCGCTGTACCGCTTGGAAGCTGCAGTCATAAATCCAGACTCTCAACATACTAGGTGCTGTACAAAGGCAGGAAAAATAACTTTTGGGGTGTTGCTAATGTTTGCTTGGGTCTGCAGGGTCCCGCATCCCTGTTCACCCATCTATTGGGTAATCTTAGCACTTTTCTAAAGAATTGCTGTTATTTCTTGGGAAGGTAACACTGGTTACAATCCACTCTGGCTGTTTTAGATATTATATTAAAATATTAGTAGTCTAGCAGTGTGTAGAGACAGACGATCCTTGGTATTGTCCTAAAAATACCATAATCATTATCCAGCCTTCTCTAAATAAGGATAGAGCAGGAGGTCACAAAGTAGAAAATCGAAGGCAAAATCCGCAGTAAGCAAGATTAATAAGGAGAATGAATGGAATCACAACTAAGTAGCATAAAGCTGACAGGCTCTCCTCTTAAAAGATGTGAAATACAGGTTTTTCTAGTAATCGTCATCAATTCTTATGAAGTATCAAAGAAGCTGGGAAGGAGGAAAGATTGGGAAAGCAGCACTTCCAATCTTGCCTGAGCAACAGCTTAAAATTCTGCCTCCCTCGTGCAGCTGCTTGTCAGTGGAGCACAGGACTCCAAAACTGTGCCTGTAATTCAGCTTTTTCAACTCTATTCTAAGCAGGGCACTGACAATATCTGGGTAATTGCAGATTGCTTGCAGATATTCCCTGGTTCCCAGTTTAGGGTCTCTCACAGCAACAGAAACAACAATAAAATTGCTTAGATTGTCACTTCAGAAACACTCAGAAATCACTGGTCTGCTTTTCAAGATGCTTCCATGAAGCACAACATCACCATTGTTTGCAGGGGAGCACAATGAAAGCCAGCAGTAAGTGTTGTGACATACATCTGTAGTGGAAAAGTTTTGAAAGGGGGTATGGAACACTGATAGGAAAAAAGAGAGATGGGAAAGTGCTTTCCATAGCTCTTTGTTGCTGTTGTGAATAGCATCACAATATCTCTTAATGAAGCAGATGTTCAGACAAACAATTTCAGGCTACAAACACCAAAAAATAGAAGCTTCCACAGGGTTTGAGTTCCAGCTCTGTTTCCCTTGTTAACCAGTTGTCATGCTCTGCTTGGCAACACCATAAACACAAAGGTATCTAGTGGGTAGAGAGCATTTTAGAAGAAGTGCCATTACAGTTTCTTAAGCACATCTTGCTTTGGTCTCCATCATCTTGGGTGGAAACTTTGGTTTTCAGACTTGTGAACCCAATTGCTATTTCTCCTTCTCATGTGGGACATTATTTCCCTAACACGCTCCTGGTGTAAAATTGGGAAATCAGTTTATGTGAAACAGAATAATTTTGCTTTTATTGCTGTTTACTTTAATCATGTGTCAGCACTTGCTAACTGGGACTGTGTCAAATAATCTCCAAAGCCTCATGATAAAATCGTTATGTTAACATCCACATTTCCTAATATTTTAATACAATTACTTTTGGGACTTTTGCTCATTTTTGGATGTATAGATGACAAAATTGTAAGGTGAAGGGGAGAAGACCTTTTGGAGGAGAGGTCTGGTTTGTACATCAAGTATGGGGTGAAAAAGTTACACCTCATTTTGGAGAAACCTGATTCACCTGTGGGTCTCACCATTCCCAAAGTGGAAAACAAGGGATGACTTTGGAGACTACTTCAGAGCACACAGCAGCTGCTAAAAAGGCTTGGTGAACCTAGCATTAGGTTCAGGGCAAAGACAATTAGACCACTGGGCCAAAACCAGTGTTTGCACTGGGAACATCTGCTCTAGGCTTGTGCCCAGACTCTTCCAATCTTCTGTAAACCAGAGACTTGGGCATGAAGTCCAAGCAGCCACCTGAGAAGTGTCTATCAGGATGTCAACCAGAGGTATGGACAAAGGAAAATATCAGCCCTGTGTACACTGCTTAGCAATCTGCACTTTTTTTTAAGCTGCCATGGTTGATTTTGAAGTGGCCTGCATGGCTCGTTGACAAGCAGGGATTTGGCAACTGGAAGCATAAAGCTGGCTAACGGGGAAAGGTGCACAAATCCCTGCAAAAACAATAGCTGGCTCTGTGCAATCTGAATGCAAAGCAGAAACCATCATGTGCACTGAGGTATAAAATGAATCAAATAAAAAGAAAAATAGGACTGTAAAGGGCAACAGCAGTGTCTACAGTGTAGCTGTGCTGCTTATGGCCTCCAACAGCCCATGTCAGCACAGATGCTGTAATCACTCCTCTCATGCGTTTGACTGAGGAGCCAAGTGTGTTCCTCGTGATGTGGAAGAGCTGTGTTACGTGGTGGTCAGGACCATCTGCCAGCACCTGTGCACCTGCCTTCGTGCAGCACACACCGGGAGAGTGCACGTCCTTGTGAAAGTGATACGGAAAGGCTGCCCTAACCTAACTCAAATTATAAAATAACGAGGTCTGGAGTTACAAGAGCCCTGCAGTGAAACCTCTGTGGAGACAGCTGGAAACAGAGTAAGTCTACTACAATAACAAGAGGTGAGAGGTAAAATTAAAGCGTCGGAATGCAGCAGCATTTGTGTAGACTGCATGAATATACATGTGCTCAACCCACCATGCCCAGACTCCACAGCCGAGTGTGGGTTTGTGTCCACAATGTGAGTCCAGGGCAAGCCAGGTGTGGGAATGGCATCTGTCCTACAGGACCTGCAGCTGTAAGTGATGAGACACACAAGCTCAGTTTAGTACTCCATAGGACAGAAAGGAACACAAATGTACAAGGAGGTATAGAGTGTAGAAGTCATGTGGATTATGCCAAATTTTGAAGGGCTGGTGTTAGGTTTTCATACTTACTAACACATATGGATGCTTGGTGTTCGTATGAAGACAGACTGGATGCTGAGACTCGTTATGGGCAGGTTTCTTTCCTCGGCCACAAGGACACACTTGTCTGGAGGCCACAAATGCAGGAAAGGGGTTGTCTGGCCTGAAAGCAGAATTTTGCCCTATGGCTTCCACATCTTCAGGCCTTTGTATCTAAAGACCACAGGCTGCTCCTGGGCTACACTAATCGCCTCAGGGAGATTGCTTTCCTATTTGAGTCTATGTCAGGAACTGCAGCACCATATCCCCTTCATTTATTATTTTAGTTAATGGCTAGAGATGACTCCAGAAAAAGAGGGTATATGAATAAAAAGGACTTTGTAAGACCAAAGTGAGATCACAGAGAAATCAGAATAACTTTCCCCATTCAGACTTATCAGGAAAATCTGTCTCTATGGGACTCTTTGTTGTCAAGAGATAGAAAAAGACAGTTTTAAGAGTGGAGGTTATCTGACCTATTTTAGATGTCTCTCTCAGTATGATGCTTTTCCCCCACCTCTGTCCCTATTCACTGGTTCTTCATCGACTTTAAAGGGAGCCTACGGTAACTAGCTCAGCTACAGACATCTCCATTTAGTCAGCTAAATCCACTGCCTGATACAGAGAATCTGGGTCACAGATGTCAAGTGCAAAACTAATAAAGAAATGAACAGACACATTCATCAAACTCTTCTATTGGATGAAAAGCTGGTGCACTAGCAGCAGTACACAGCTATTTCTTCCCTTTCATTAAAACCTGCTTAACTTGGATTGCTATTCACTTAAAGGTCCTCCTTCACATTTCACCTTTTTCCCTTAGAATTAGCCTTGGCACTCACAGCATTTTCTCTGAACATCATGACCTCGACCTGTGCTAAAATCGGGTTATTTTTTTACCAAGATTGCTCTTGTCTAAACAATGCTGTATATTAACCAAAATTAGGTCAAAACACTAATCCAGTTTCCTTATTATTTGGGAAGGGGAGGGCATATGGGATGTTTAAATGATGCTGCAAACCTAATTAAACAAATCCAAAGGACTCTGAGTTTTCTCAGTTGAGAACATTTCCTGTGCTTCTTTCACTGATGCCGATGGTCCTCCCAGTCACCTCTGCAGCCCCTGGGAGGTGTGAGGCTTTGCAGAATGAGCCATTTGCATAGGAGAATTAAATGTACTCAGCACTCATGGAAGTCTTCTGACTGATAATATGCCCAAAAGCACAGCGTGTGGACTGCTTTCTCTTCTTTGGCTGGGGGCTGGGTGCTGTGCACTGTCTGGAAGTCTACAGACAGTGATTTATCTGGACACCTCGCTGCAGTTGTGGAGGTGATGGAAGGAAGTTGCCAGAGTCTGAGTTGGAAGCTCAGTAAGTGCAGTACTCTGGCACTAATAACAGACCACTGTATTTCTGTCACTAAAGACTCAGTCTGGCAGTGCAAGTTAAGACATTTCCCAGTCATTTATGAGGAGCGTAAGAGCCAGCAACATGAAGGAAGCTGTCAGGGACAATCCTTAATAGCACGAAACATAATGCTAAGACAACACCCAGCCCTGGAACAATGTGACGTGACTTCTGTTCTTCATTTTTGTTGAAGTGCTACAATTTCCTGAAGACCAGAAATGGCTTGACAGGCCAGATGAACCATGCCAGTCACAGGGATGACTGACTGCAGTCTGGGACTAAGTCTGTGAGGAGCAGAGTATTCCCCTCTGCTCCTGTTGACCTCCAAGGATTGCTGATGCTCCTCAGAGATGTGCTCCGTGCCTTATGGAGAACATCTGAGAGGCAACCTGTCTGTAGTCAGATATTTTGTAAATCCATTTGCTGCCTGGTCTCTGGATTTTGGGTGATAAGGCTCTGGCATGCAAGGCTGACTGCAGCAGAAATGGTTTTGGGAATTCCTCATTTTCCAACCTGAATGCCTTATCTGTTATTGGTCCTGTGTGGGACCTCATTGCAGTAGTTTTAATATAACCTGTAATGCCTATGAACATACAGGATTTAAGCATGTGCCCTCCTTTGCTGTTGTGTGCCAGAAAGTTTTTCTGGCTATCACTTCCCACGGTGAGTCATTTCTTCATCCCTTGGGTCTCTCCACGCCACTCACAAGCAGTCTTGTGTAGCTCCCGTGGAAGGTCTTGCCCTGGTACTGCCTGGATAGGGGCAGATGGGGAGCTGGGCATTGACGACATAACATCCCAGTGTTAACATTCGCAACTCTTTGGGTAATGAAGGCCCTGTGGGTTTTATTATCCCAGTAGTAGCTCTGTTCAAGCTGTAAGAACAGAAGTACTGTTTACTTAAAAAATATGCATTTATAGTTTTGGAACCAAGTTACAAAAGGAGATGAAATTGCAAAATACATCACTGATACCGTTCTCGGCTACTTCATCATCTCACCTCTCTCCCTCTAGGTTATCTACATAGTCTTTTTGACTAAAAGGGCTGTTGTTCCCTCTGTGCTTCTCCTATGCATCCCTAAGAAGTGTTACAGCTCAGTGCAAGTGTTAAGTTCTTCTTCCACACTCTGCACTTTACATCACCCCCATCTTCCTTACTCCCTGCTGAAGAAAGTTAAGACTTTCTTTCTGGTGTCACGGCAAAATTTTGTGATTACAGCCCACTTCTTCCTTCCTCATCCTCATCCAGGTTCTGTTGTAAAGTTCCTGTTATAAAATTTGTTTGGCACATTCTTAGTTTTTGGTGGTTTTGCTTCTTGTCTGTAAGCTGGATATAATCTTCTGAAGATGTTTTGGTAAAACCTTAAACCTCACATTATAAAACACTTTAAAGGCTCTGCCTTTTCCCTGGCTTCGCACCAATTTTGCTTTGCAGATATCATTGACTGAACATTATGCTCCAAATAACAAAATTGGTATGGGGTGCTTCACTTCAGTGGCAATCTCAAATTCTTTGAAATCAGGGCTTGCATGGGTTCTTTGCTCACCAGAAAGTGTCACTCTGTGCAAAAAAAATAAATAGACAAAAAACTTATCCAACAGTCCAGTGGTTGTGCCAAGCTTGGACGTAACTAATGTGGTGTCCAGACCAGTTTGCTGCACTGACCACTTTTTTCTCTTCAGTGGCACTTCGAAGAAACTCACCACTGACTGACCTGAGAATTCACCAGACTACTGCTTCTCCTGCTGATCAGCTTAGGCTCCTTCTGCCGGGCCATAAATCACAAATTTGCCCTGAATGTTTGTACAGTGCATAGCTGTGTAGATCACAGATGGAGCTGTGACCCATGGCTGAGGTCATTAGGCCTCCTATAATGCCAGCAATAACAGTAGTAATAATATTAACAAGCTTGAAAGACATGTCTGCTTTCCTAGAGGTGCAGGGAAAGGCATCTGTTGTAAGCAATTCTTTCATACAAGATGCAAAGAAATACTGTGAAAGTCACGCTCGTGATTTGTCACTGATTTCTGTGCCATCATCACCCTTTCTCTAATCCAAATATTTTCGTCTTCAGTTGTTCCCATATTGTTAATCCCTTTATTGTCATCATTGTTTTTGTGGACACAATTTCTCCTCATAAGTGACTTTTAATTGTTATAAGCATTGTTTCATCGCTGTATTGTGTTGTACAGCTGCTATTTTTCCTAGAATTGCATTCTTTGTGTGTAATTTCCTGCTTAGTACTTAGCACAAAACCCTATTGTCCTTGCCTATAATTTTTGCTTTTTTCCCTCCCTGGTCCAGTTTTGCTCTTGTCTGTGATTCAGCCTCCACAGACGTGTTTCCTGTAGTATCCTTTTGCCTCTCTGTAATTTGTATCTTTTGCAATAATCAGTCAGTTCGTTTCCCACTTCAACGGAAAGTTGCAGCACTGTGTTAATCAGATTCTGTTTTCCTACATGCTGTTCTTTTCCAAATTCAGCTATCCTTTCTTATCCCTCTCATATTCACTATCATATTACCAGTGAGTTTCTTTCTTTATTATAATGCATTTTTTTCTGTGTTTTTATTCTGTTACTTTCTGCCTGCACCTTTCTAAGCTTTGGCACGTTTCTCTACTTCAAAGTTTTTGTTTTCTTTGCAGTACCACATTCTTGATTTGCTTATATTTTCCCCACTCTCTAAAACAATTTCTGATACTGTCATGCCATTACAGCTCTGGGCTTACACCATTTCTAAAGGTGATTTTGCCCCTCAGGTTTCACATCCTGCTGGTCTGCTCTGTGGTTTGGCAGGTGCTGGTGGCTGTGCACTGAGACCAGTGAATCCAGTGCTCAGGGACAGACTCCGAGCCCACATCTGTTGGTAGGTGGAACATCACCACTGCCAGCAGCAGGACTGGGCTTTTGATGCCCTCCTGGATGCCTCAGGATGCTGCTGTTGAGCCCTGAGGGCTATAGGGGCTGGTGCAGGAGGGTGACCTTAGGCATGAGAGGGTTTCCCCTGCCTGTGCCAGTGTGGTGCCAGTGAGCTTAGCCCTCCCTGGAGGCGGGCAGCAAAGCTGTGGAGGTTTGCACAGGGAAGGACCTGGCTGTGTTTGCAGACTGGTGCTCTCCCAGCCTGCTGCATGTCGTAGGGCTCCCTGTGGGCACTGCACTTAACGGTGGGCAGGGAGCGCAAATCTGCACTGCTCCCTCCCTGCCAGAGCATCGCTGGCATGAGCCTCCCACATTTCCCAAATACACCACATCACCCTCTCCTTTCCCACAGAAACCTGATGACTGAGCGCTGCCTCTCACCTGCCTCTTATTCCCCACATCATCCTGGTTTTCCCTTTCTTTCTTTGTCTCCCCTGCCTGCCCCTTGCATCTCTCTCACTGAGCCACTACGTGTCTGCCTAAGCACTCTGACAGTGGGATTGAAATAATTATTTTGCTGTCAAATGTTCCATTTGCTTTTCCTTCTCCGCTCTATAATTCTTCTGTGAATGGTGACTGCATAGTTAATCGCAATTCATTACATGGCTGTCAGAAATCCAAGCCCTGGCTCCTCTTGATGTATTCAATCAGTGTCCTTGGCTTGCATGCAGTAATGTGTAGTGGGCTTTAGATTAAATTGTTATGGTTTTTTTAACAGCTTATACATCTTCCAATGCAGTCATTGCAGGACCTTGGGGGCGCTTGGATGGAGAGACAGATAGAGTGAGCAGCAGGAGAAACAACTGCCTCTGCCATCAGAAGAGATGTAACATCAGCAGTGGCTGGACCACTGGTGGGAGGAGGCCACTGCCTGGCAGCTGCCTCCTACATTGTGTGGCCAGGCAGGGCTCAGGGATCTTGGTCCAGGTGGCAGCTGAAGCTGACAGCACTGCTTTGAAAAGTCATGGAAATATTTAGTAAGCCTTGAAGCTTGATAGGCCAAGGGTGTAAGTGAAGTAAGTTCTGTGGAAAGAGGTAAAATAGTTTTCTGGCTCAATTGTCACCACTGGCCAAAATAGGGAATCTTTTAGGTAAACAAGCCCTTCTTCCAGCCCAAAGCAAAATCTCTCACCTTCAAAGCTAAATGAAGTTGAAGGTACAGCTTAAACTACCTTGCAGCTAGCATTCCATGAAGGATGCGCACTGGTATTGCACCTTCTGTGGCAGTGCAGCCGGTCCTGCGTGCCTACACTGAGGACCTGTCAGAATAAGGCCAACCTATAGGCTGGCCTAAATATATTGCCAAGTTAATCTTGCTCATAGCCCTTGCCAACACCGTTCCTCCAGCCTGTATGAACAGAAGCAGGCACCAAAGTGGCTCCGCACTGTGACAACTTCATCATTCAATGCTTAAGAGGTTTAAAAACCCATAGTTTGAAGCCAACTTTAATCAGCATTTTACCTGAGAAACACAGATGGCATCTTTATTGTTTGGGCTGAAAGCTTGGATTCCCTCACTGGTTTCTGTGATAAATGTACTACACTTCAGTCTTCCATCAAACTATTTCTTGAACAGTGCTCTAGCAGTATCAAAGTCCAGCAAACCATGGCCAGCATAAAAATGGTAACCAAAAAACTAGGTTATATAAAAATGTTCAAGCCAGCATGCCCACCTACACAAACCCACCAGTCATCCAAAACATATCAAAAAAGATATAATAAGCTGTCAGGTTTTCAACACCACCACACCTGCTCTAAAAGGAACCATACCCACCTTGACAGTCTAAAGAGGCTGCTTGCCCAGCAAGTATTTTCAATAAAGACAGTAAAATATGATGCAACTTTTATATTTTTCTGGGAAGCCTGCTTCCCAAACCTTAAGCTGCACCACCACAGAACACGTACCAAGTAGAATCAGATTATTCCTTGAATAATGTGCATGAAAATTGTCAATATATTCCCAATCTTAAAAACAGCCCTGAATCCTGTGCCTGCTCCTCTCAAAATGTAATATACTTCACTGACTACACAATGTTCTCATAGAAATTTTATGGTTGAAACCACCCCCATGAATCAGACAAAAAGTTTCACAGCCAAAGCAAGGGCAAACCCAACCAACTATTAGTAGACAACCAACTTTTACAACACAGCCACTCAATTTCCGCTCTCTCAGTCCTGATCCTCAAGAGAAAGCTGCAAAACGCTTTCCAAAGGTGACAATCAAAAGACATTACTCATGATAAGAAAAAGTCACAGCATCAACAGAGAAAAACATTTATGGCACGTAATAATTCTTCCCTTTCACCACCACTCCAACTCACTTCCCCACGAAACCACCCATGTGCCTTCAGCTATAAATTCTCACTCTTTCTTTGCTCTCACCCTGTGTATCTCTTTCCAGTAGAAGATACTGCCATGTCACCTTTCACTTTGTGAAATCCTTTTTTCTGTACCACAGGTACCAAACTTTTTTACTGATTTTTTCCCCCTGATTAAGAGAACTTAGTTAAATTCCATCCCTTGTCCTTGGCTCATCCTCAGTTTTGAAGTTTGGTGGACCTATTCCTGGCCCAGCAAAGAGCTTTTGAGCCTGAAATCTGTTTGTTGTTTCAAAGTAAACCGGTTACTGTAACCAAAGATGCTACCTTCTCCCTACGAACTCTGTCTAGCTTAATAAACAGCTTCAATCAGTGCTGAAAAGGTAACACTCCAAATCTGTTTTGTTGCATACATATTATTCAGACTTGATTTTCATGGCTCAACTTGTATTTTTTGACTTTTTTTTCTGTTTTTTGTTTTGGTTTTTTTGTTGTTTTTTTTTTTAAGCAGCTGGGAGCTCTGATTGGCTGATACTGCCTGTCTTATTAAGAATTGTTTGAACTGACTTACTTAATCTTTCAAAAGGGTGTGCAGATTTATGTGTATAAAATCATCTCTACATCAGCCTGGGTGGTTTGCTGTGGCAACACAACACTTCATTCCTGTTCCTTTTGTAATGCATTAGAGGTCATGTTTAACTGCCTCAGCACCTACATGTGAAATACCAGGCTTTTAAAGCAATGTGTCTGTGTTAAGCTGTAATATCTGTGTTTGTGTATCATCTACCACAATAAGACTGATTCATGATTTGGTCCCCTAGGCACTACCACCAAGGAAACTCCATGCGGGGCCTAATCTTGCTATCCATGTGGAGTGGTGTCTTGAACTTAAAATTGATGGGGTGCTAGCTGTGCTGCTCAGCATGGGGATTTCAGGCAAGGGTGGGCAAAAGATCTTTCTGAGTCAGGAGTACAGGAACCAGAAGAGCACTGGGTTCCTCATAGCAGCTGATCATAGATGGAAAGCCCCCAAATGATTTACATAGGCTGGTACATCATGGTGAGCAGCGTCTTTGAAATTGAGAAAGTTTTGCCTTTCCTCCCATTGAGCAGAGCACGTGATGTGAGTTCAGAAACATGCCTCCTGCTGCTCCGGCGAGTGAAATGGTTTGATAGTAAAGCAGCCAACAGGCATGAACACTTGGATTCAGGCACCTCATTTATGCTACCTTTGAAATTTAAACTGGCTAAGTGACTCATCCCGAATTACTGTCATCATTCTGCAAGGATTATATTTTATCTTCTCTTTTATTTTTTTTTAAAGACTTGTTTTCTTTCAGTCAGTATAAGCCCATCAGACTATAAATCACTTATGTACTCTCTGTGTCCTTAATAATAGCATATTGTCTCCTAATCTCTGTGTACAGGAATGTACTAGGAAAGCTCTCGGAGACTGAAATTCCAGGGAAATGTTTCTCCAGCTGAACCGAAGCAGGTGGGATGGCAGCTTTTACTGAAACATCTACCACGAGTGACATTTCACTCCAGAGTAATATGTACCCAGGCCTCTCCCTGGGTTAGGTGCAAGCTACCTGTGTTGCAAACCTGACTAATAACACATTCAGTCCCGCTTTCTTCAATATTTAATTCATCCACCACATTTCATATGTGTGACCCTGTGGCAGAGTCAGTTACCTGTACGCTCCGAAACTGCAGAAGATGCCTGGAAGAAATGTAAGTTATCAGGAACTGATGGTGCTTTGATGTCGGTAAATTCCTGTCACTTTGGCATATAATAGCACCAAAAAAAGAGAAATAACGAAAACTCTGAACGTGTCTTTGCCCATTGTTTATGGTAGGACTTGTTCCTGTATGAGATACAAAGGGGATGCTATTGGAGATTATTTATTTATAAAAATGTATTAGATGAAGCAGCTCAGTAAAGACAAGTGCCTGGTTCCAGCTGGGTGGAAGCAATCAGCTGCACAAAGCACTGGCTAAGGAGTGCCGGCGTGGGTAACAGTGCTGCAGAAAAGAATTTGGAGATATGAGTAGGTGCTATGGTAAATGTGTCAGCGGGGTCATGGAATTGGTTATCATGTTGGGATGTTTCAGAATGGTAGCATAGGTGATATGCAGTTCCTTGCAGGAAAGGTACAGATTCAGCTCAATCACTGCATTCAGTCCAAAGTACTCCAGTAGTAACGTGGACTATCTGTGTTAAGATTTGAGGGGTTAACTGGAGTTATTTAGTTAAGGATAAGGGACAGTAACAGCCTTCAGAGATGCAAAAAATTATTATAAGCATCAAGGGATGAACAACTCACCCTGTTCCTTGTGGGCAGGAAGGAAAGAAACGGCATTAGGCTGCCGCAACAGAGACTCTTGTTAAGCATTAGGAAAAACTACAGCTACTGAAGCACTAGGAGGGCCCAGCATTTCCACCTTTGCAGGTCGTTACGAAGAAGCTGTGCAGACACCTTTCAGCAATGATATGTTGATGTTTCTGAGCAGTTGACCTCTGAAGGTCTCGTCTGCTATGAGTGGGAAGCCAGCGGTTCGTGTAGTGCCCATACATAATTTAGGAAGCTTGCAACTGCTGCCTATAGGCTTCCAAAACCAGCAGTGCTGAAAAGTCCTTGGCAGCACTTTGCTGTCTTTCTCATTGGCACCCAGGGGTGTATGTGGAGGGAATTAATTTTTTTCTGTCTGAACATCAGACTCCTCTGTTCACCTATCCTTGGCAAACCCTATGTGTTCATCGGTGAAGTAAAAGGCAATGGGTGCATTTTAGGGAGCTAAATCACTTGCTTTGCCTCAAATACTGGTTTGGTAAAACAGAATTTTTCTTCAAAAGTGGGTCAAACTTAAAAAGAAGTGTCCAGAAGTTATTAAAAAGCCCAACCTTTAAAATAAAGTTTCAGCCCATTAGTTGCCTTGACAGTTTTTCAACAAGACGTTTTATATTACCCTGGTCACCCTGGCTTTCCATTTTTCCCCCCCAAGTTCTGTATTTTAAAATAATATTCAGAGAACAAAAAAGAATTGTAAGAAGTATTTTTCCTATTGATCCACATTTTTTGAAGCTGGTTAGATACAGGCAAGTCCGTGCCTTACTTCTACTTATATCCACTTTGGCTACTTTAAGGTGCAAATAAACATCTGAGAATCCCATTCAGAGCCTTTTTTTAAGTTCAAGTTTATGATTGTCTCAGAAAGTTCATTTCTTGTTGATTTCTCAATGCAGAAAGAAACTAGTACAGCAGGGTGCTCAGGCCAGGTCCTGAATCACTCTTCCTATGAAGAAATGATTGAATTTAGGTTTGATTAGAGAAATACTTTACTCCGCTTTACTCCCAGTTCTAGCAGTCTCGTAATATCTTAACCCATCTTTAACTTGATGCCACTGGTCTGATGAGCTTGACCATACTTAGAGAGCAGACGGAGTAATGCTACCGGACAAGAAATGCAATGATTTTCTCTTATGTGTGGGGCTATGAAAAAACTGTTAAAAGATACCTCTAACAAAACATATTCCTAGAGCCACCAGTGCTACCCGAAGAGCAGGGTGTCCTTGTAAAATTATAGATTCTTTCCTCAGCCCAGTATGTGCAATATTTACAAGCTCATTGAGTAGATGTTAAATAATGTATTCAGTTCCTAATTATCCTCGCAGATGAGAACAGCTATATCACAGCCATCATGTAGTCCAGCTCCACTTTTCTTATGAGCATTGATATTTGCTTATCAGGTTTGCCAACTGGATGCTCCATTTTACTTGTTTGCAGTGAGCACGAATGTGGAAGATCTTATGATCCTTTTGCAAACCATTAGCTTCTCTGCATCCTGACTCATTTCTGGAGAGAGCCGAGAGGACTTAGCACCTCACAGGGCCAGATTTGCATACAAGTGGAATAGTTTAGCCTGAAAAATACTGTTGTAGTCAGGAAAATATTTGCCTCTAGGATTAGTGAGTGTCAAAGGAAAGCAAAGGAAGTTAATGTTTGCCAGAAGGGAAATGAGAAAGTTCTCTGGTATGGGGCTCAGCTGAGCAATCAGTCTTGAATATGCAGTCCAGCACGCCCAAAGTCAAACACCCTACTCCTCCTCCCCAGCAGGAATTTATTAGTTTGAGACAATTTCCACAGGTTTCTCTCTGAACTCTGTTTTCATAGCTTAGAAGTGCTCCTGCAGGGCAGGTGCTCTAAAAGTGTGATATGAGTAATTGTTGCATTGCTCTTTGAGAAAAGCAAGTGAGGAGCCGCACGGATCCCTTTCTCCGATCAGGTTGGCTGATGTACAGTAGCATGTACCTTCAACTGAAGAGGAATGTGGCACCTAGATGCTTTGGGTGGGGGTGTCACCCCTAGTGCTGAGGCTGATACCTCCTCCAGGAGTTTCCCCAGAGGCACTGTTGAGTGTGGTGCTGGGTTTTTGACCTACACCCAAGGAGAGCCTGTACCAGCACTGCTGGCTGAGTGCAGATTTAAAGACTGATTCTCCTTCATCCCCCCCTGGGCATCTATTGTAGGCCATTCAGGAAATATCTTAATCTTCCAGGACATCACAGCAGAGATAGTGATTATTTTTAACTGTAATCACTGTTTTCTTTAGGATCTATTGCACTAGTGAACAAGGGAACTGATCATCTTTGTCTCTGCCATGCTGGGATTACCACGGATGAGATTTACATTCATCTCACTGACTCCCTTGGGCTGGTCGCCGGGGTGGGATGATCTTGCTTAACCTGGGATGCCTGCAGAGTGAACAATTCCATCTCAACCAGTCGCCCTTACAGTCAATGTGGATGGGTAGGAACAGGCAGGATGTAGCTCACCTAGTCTCAGTTAGACCTTTTTTTTAGATGACTCACTCTAAAAACGCCTATTGCCCAATGACTGTAATGGATGTCATGGTCTCTCCATGACTCCAGGCACCCGTGTTTTGTCAGAATCAGCCCCTATGCAGACCTGTGACACATGTGGAAGGCCTCTGGGGACAGGACAATGTTTCTGCCCACTATATAGTGCCTGACACTGTAAGGAACCATATTCCTTACTGAGGCCACCAGTTCTGATGGAGAGTCCAAAGGTTCAATAATTAACATGCTGCTACTATAAACTTGTGATCAATAATAAACATGCTATTTCTATCAACTTGTTTTCAGTTTGTTTTCTGAAGAGGGATTCCCAAGGCAGTAGCAAACTGACCAGAGGTTGGATCAGAGGCTTTGCTGACCTCCGTTTGCCGGTGCCACCACTAAATCTTAAACACCCATTACAAAAGAGACCATGACATCGTTTCGAACAGCCACTACTTAGTTTGAATGATGCTGTTATTTTTAAGCCTCCATTTGTAATGAATGCTCTCAGCCTGACAAATCTTCATTTTGTGGACTTGGTTAAAGATTTTGAAGAACATTTTTCAGGAGGAGACTGCTTTGATGATATACTTTGCACATAATACTTGAACAATCCCTATCTGAAAGCTGTGTTGTTAAGATATCATTTTACTTCTGGTGGGAGCAAGGAAATGCTGATGGATTGTCTGTAAGATGCATGAGCAGAGGAGACAAATTAAACAGCGGGCTCTGGGTGAATAATTATTTTGTGTGCTTACCAGAGGAAATTGATTATCAGACATTCCTGATCAATTCATTTTCCCTACATCTGCTTTTTCACCAGAATGAATATATTTCACTTTATTAAAATTTCATGGTCTAAGGGAGCTTTTAATACTGTGAACCAATAATGCCAATAAACTGTTAGTATGAACAGTCCAGCCTAGTGGTGATGTGCAAAAACTTCTAATGTGGAAGTAAAGCAGTTGCGAAAGACAGGGCAAACAAGAACAGCTACATGAAAAGAAAGAAATGTTTAGTCAGTGGTAAACTTACCCTTTGCCTCTTCCTCCTTATGCTACTCATTGATTCGAGTTTTCTGGCTATAACTCTGTCTGGAACTGTCTCCTTGGTCTCTGAAGCGTAGTGCGCACATAAGTTGAAGAAGAAATACTCTATCTAGAATGTCACAATGATTTTTGAGACTGGCTTTGCAAAATTAATGACAACTACCCAATGCTGTTATCAAAACTCTGGGCTTCAAAATTTGTAGCTCAGTACCTGGAGCCCACAGAAAGCAGCAATACAACAATGTGTCGTTAGCCCAGATTTATACAGAGGGGACAGAAGACACGCACCTCGAGCGGTTCAGTGCAATCAAGAATCATGAGTTTCTCCATCTACCCTGATGCTGTGGTTTGCTCCATCTGGTGGTGACGTGACTCTGCATGAACCTGCAGGATTGACTTACCCTCTTACTTTCTTCCTGGCCCTTCTTGCTGTCTTGTCAGCTGTGAAAAGGTCCACACAGTCTCTGGATGGAGTATCTTTCACCTTTGCATTTGCCAGCATTATCAGAAGCAGTCAGAAATCTGGTCCCAGAGATGAACTGTAGAGGAATGAAGGTGGGTTGATTAACATTGATAATATACAGCTGTGGCTTTGCTTCAGGGGCAGTGGGTTGGCTGACGTGGACGATGTGCAGCTGTGGCTTGTTCCCATAAAATAGTTAAATAGCACTGAGGAGTATGGAAGAGGAGTCCAGATGAAGAGAGACCCCTGGATGCAGCAGAGAGAAGGAGCAGTGTGATCTGGCTTCTGGAGAAAGAAGGAACAGCACGGACAGTAGATGAACTTTTGAAACCTTGTGTGGGACTGGCGGTCATGCTGAAGCATGAGGGGGCTGGTATGTGATGGTAAAAGCCTTGTTGTAGCCTGCTAGTGCTGTGGCAATGAACTTTCACTCCTGCTTGGAAATTCCTGGGGGTGTGAGAGGAATTTTTGTGCAACTATTGTTTGTGGCTGATTCAAGATGCTATTGGATGTTAAACAGACATAATTTCTACCTCAACTTCAATTCTGTTTATTACAGGGTATGTTTTGGTTTGACTGTGTCACCATACAGCATGGGAATGGGAACCAGAAAGAGTTTGCAGGCTGGTAGAACACCTTACTATGATGTACCTGAGAACTGTTTGCCTGCTTCTGTAGGAGCTGCTGTGCTAATTGGGGAGAGACCATCCACAGGTGATAAAGGAACTGAAGCCTGGACTTACCCAATCTAGCTTTAGTATCCACTCAGAGCACCCAAGTTGGAAGCAAGCTTGCTACCTAGTCATTGGAAAGAAGTGGCACTACTAAATCGTGGCTTGGACCCCAGTGGACTGTTTTGGTTTGCTCACTGGTCAGGAGGCCTGGGCAGACACCTACATTTGAGCAAGAGCTATGGAAGTCAATCAGTTTGTCCTGCAGCAGTAGCCGTGGTGCAGCAGGGAGTCAGGGCTGTGCCTGTGCACACTCTGTGCACTTACATTTGGAATTCCTTGTGCGGTCAGGGGCTCCCCACTCTGTGCACTTACGTTTGGAATTCCTTGTGCGGTCAGGGGCTCCCCACTCTGTGCACTTACGTTAGGAATTCCTTGTGCGGTCAGGGGCTCCCCACTCTGTGCACTTACGTTAGGAATTCCTTGTGTGGTCAGGGGCTCCCCAGCTGCACAGGTGAGAGAGCAGTTGAAGTGCAGGCAATGGACTAACCTGAAACAAGGGGACCGACTTCACCTCATGCCACCTTTCACACAGCGTTTTATTTTTCAGTGTATCTCTCCAGGTGGGAGTTTTGGACTGTCCTGAAGACTTCTCTAGGTGGTGCCTGTTGCTCCTAGACCAATTCTTATGTTTCAGAGCAATTTGTAAATTTTGACATATTAATACCCTGGATGGAGAATGTGGACTCTCTACGTTAGTTCTCACTGCAAAATTGATCAAATTCTACATAGATAAGAAAATAGACCCTAGAAACTTCTCTTGCAGATATAGAAAGGGTCACAAAGGACAGGGTTTTGCTATTCTGTACTGTTGTACACTTTTACTGAGACAGGAAACGTGTCTGTCGTTTAAGATAACCAATAACTACAAATGATGCATTTGCTGTAGTGGTTGTGTAGGAGCTGGATATAAGAACTGCAATTTGTGGGGTCCCATACAATCCAGCTGGAGATGCTCTTGCAAGGTTACTTGCAACTCAGGCTCCTGATACTATCTAGGCAGCAACCAGACACTGTTCAAGCGTTTTGATACCCCATGGGAGCATTATCTTTTGCAAAAATTCCAATAAATCAGTTTTTATCAACCATGTTGTTGAGGCAATGGTTAGGTAATGGAAAGTGTTCAGATATGAATGAGTCTCACATGAAACTGATTTCTACTACAGCAAATTACCTAATGAAAGAGCTAGATATGTCCTGCAGTGTGTAGGAAAATTTATCATGGGTTTGTGAGATGCAGTGCTTTGTTGCAAATTCTATCAGCTTAGAGTTCTACTTATAATATTGCATCCTCTTCTAGGAAATGCTTTCTGCATCAGTCTCAAAAGTAGGAGTGTTTTCTTCACCAGCTGTAGACCAGTTGAACAAGAGGGAATAGCAGCAAGGACAAAAGCAATGTCCTTGAATCCTTCATACAAATTCAGATTCAATCTGTTTACAGAGGTTACATACCAGTACATTATTCAAATCCCATTAGACTGTAACATCAAAGGTGAGATGGTGTTTAGATAGATCCTGCAAACACAGATCTCCATTTTCTTTTCTTAATGCAGTTAACCTAACACATTTCACCTTACGGTGCAGAATAAGCACTCTAAAGAAGCAGAAAGGAAACTTAATTAAAAGCAAAAACCCAGTTTCTTGATTAATCTTGCAAACAAGATTGCTGTTTGCATGGTTACAACTGTATTACATGGTTATAACTGTCAGGACTCATTTGAATTTCCAGGTTAAGGTCACAACATTAAAATAAAAGGAAATACTTTTTACCATGCATTATGAAGGACAGAAAGGCAGTCAAAAAACTTAATTTGAGGGCTTCTTGTTGACTGGAGTATTTACTCACTGTGATCATTACTGTGGAATTAACCTAACAGAACTTAGACATGTAAAATTTGACTTCTGTATAGGGGTTGGTAGTTGCCCTGGGCTCCCTGTGTGCCGTTGGAAACTCAACCAGGGAATTTTTAGAGAAGTTAAGTTATATTTCATCTCATCCTAAAGACATTTACAATCATGACTTTAAAATGTTTGCTTCTTTCCATGAACTGAAGAAAACACCTTAGCAGAGTCACTCACTTGCAGACTGCAGATGTGCAATGTTAGCTTAGGCGGTGCCTACACTATTCCTTAATAAGAAAGAAGCTGTAAGAACACTTGAACATCTTGGCTGAATCTGTGAGTACTAAACTGGCTGCTTTTCTTGTTGGCTTGGTCCTGAAGAGAGGGGTCACACCGCCACGAGTCCATGAAACTCCCAAAGGAACCCCTGGGAATGAGAGCAGGAACAATTCCTCAGGCAGATCTTATAAAACCTTGGTCTCACCTCACGGTGTAGGATGATGGGGAGGGGAAATGTCATGCTTGTTTTCAGGATGCTAGAAACAGCATGGCTGTAAAAAATTGTAGGAGAAATTGGAAAACCTCTGAATCTTTGTTAACCAATGGGAGCTAGGGACCAGCCTGACCTTCTGGAAACACCTGCATGCATTTGCGTGCATTTCTATGGCAGACCTCGGTCAGCAAGTCCCCTTTGCTCAGTTGTAAATTCTGCTGGAGTAAGTAACTAGATTACAATGTTACAGCCACATATGGTCCTTACACCCAGGGAATCAAAACTTCCCTGCCTCTCCACAGTCACTGCTGCTGCCAAAACAAAGGTATTTTGCACTACACTTGAAATCTATGACTTTAAGTATGTCTTGCTCCAAATGCTAGGCTCACTTAAAAAATGATGGTTTAGCCAATGACCAGCTTGTTAATTTGCTGAAGAGGTTATTGAATCTTGCCAAAATTTAAAAAGAAAAAGAGCTGGGCTTTTCTATCACCACTAATAAAAAAGTGAAAGTGATGAGAAAAACTGTGTGAACGGGAAATTAAATCTCTGGGACGAAACAAGCTGGTTAGCTAGAAAGGGAGCCAAGCAACTAGGAGACAGTGGCACTGCAATCATAAAATATCCCCATTTTTGGCTGCCAGATTCTTAATAAATGCTCCCTTTGCTTCAGTGTTTTTCTCTGTACCTTCTGTCTATTCCTTTTCTTACCCTGGAATAAAGCTTCCCAACTCATTCCTGCTTTTCAGTTTCGTATTCCAGCTTTCTCAGAGTTATGTGCTATCTGTAGGTGTCAAAGTATCCAGCAAACTATTGTACAAATTTAGGAATGGCAAAACTTCCTGTTCCAAGTGTTTTCCCAGGAATCAGCACAGAGGCACTTTGGTCCATGGTGGAGTTCCTAGGTCATTCCACAGACAGGTTCTGTCTCCTTTCATGGTCAGCCTAGTTTTTTGTAAGATCTTGAGTCCAACAGAGTAAGAACTTCCAAATGTGGGTAGCTAACATTGAAAGTATAGGAACAAGCTACTATTAATGAGAAAAGCCATCTTAATCATGAGGACAGTGTTCAATTTGGAGTTGTTGGTCCAATAGTTGCTCTCCCTCCTTGAAGACCACCTTCAGGAAGAGGAAAGCGAGCCCCTTAAGCTTCATTTCATGAAGTCTGGCTGAACATTGACAAGCAGCTTCTGAGATCTGAGAAACTCTTCCAAAGCAGGCTGATGCAGCGGTCCTTCAGACAACGTGATTTCTGGGGAATCCTGTACTACACAACATTCATGTGTGTAATCATGGACCAAAATCATGGACTTCCAGGATGACTGCACATCGACCAAACCTCATTTTCTGAGCATCCAAGTAGCACAGCAAGAACTGTGACTGTCACAAGTTACTATTTCTAAAAACCAAACATTCACAAATAGTTTGAAGACTGGTTGCTGCTGAATGCTTGTCGTTATAATTATTTTTAATTATAGAGCTTGTCATAGTGAAATGTTTATGAGGCTCCCAGCTTTCACTGACTGTCAAAGGGAACAGGAGAGCTTATTCCCTTCATGCCATTGGAAAAACTGGCACAGTATAAACCCGTCAAGTGGAAACAAGGAATTAAGCACCAGTGGTTTGCCAGGGCTTTGGTGACAGCCTTCTCCTCCCCTCTTTTCATTGCCACGTTAACAGCTGATAGATGCACAAGAAAAGGCAAAAGAAAAGAATCCCTTCAACAAGAGACAAAAATGAATCACTTTAGAATAAACATAATTCCTCAGCCATGAAGGGCAATTAAACTTATTTTACTAGTGAAAAGGGGAGCTTAATAAAGTTATGAGTGTTTTAAAACTCATAAAAGCAATTTTTACATTCCCCCTTCACGGATGAGCTCTCGCAAGTCACAAGTTTGTGAGCTCGTTATCAGCTGCCATTCGGGGAGCAGCAGGCTGTTGAAGTGCTTTGTCAACTCTCTCTGTTCCCAAGCTTTTCACAATTAATTCGAGAGTCCTTTTTTTTCCCCTTCCATCCAAGAAATTGGAATGCAACAACAATTATGATTAAAAAGATAAATAATGCCTTCGGATGCCCATCTCCTCTCTTTATTTCTGTAAAGTGATCAGCCAAATAATTGGTAGATTTTCTGGTTTTTGTTTCCCCCTCTCCATGTAGCTGTTGAAAAATAGGTAAGTGAAAATACATTACTTAGGCTCTGGACACATGATGGGAGAAGCAAAGCTCAAGGCAGTGTGGTGGAGCAAATCCTGAAACAATGGAGCAACAAGCAAATAAGCAGGTTAAGGACAGGCATTTGAAAGCCGGGAAGGTTTAGCCCATGTGCACAATGGCCACCGTCTGAGCGGATCCATATCGCTTTGAATTTTGGTGTCATGTCTGGGAGTTTCTGCATTATTTGGATTTTTTCGCCTAGTCTGGATAACTTGACTTGCCACAGATTGACTTATTTTAGTGGCTCTGGCCTAAAATTGATTTGGAGTTACTGACTGAAATTGCGTTGTTTTTCAGCGCTTATACAATTGCACATACGATGGGGGAGAGGAGTGAGCTGGAAGGAGAGTTCTTGATTCATTTATGGTTCCTAGGAGCTCAAATACAATAGAAATGAACCTTATTTGTGACCTGCTGGTCACATTGGCGATTCCTGCATCTGCGAATGCTTCAGGAATTTAATGTAGTTCTGATGATAACAGTGAGTGAAAGCTGTATGCAGAAGTCCTGTCTTTTAACAGCAGCTCTCTTGTACCTAGCAATATAAAATAAATCGTGAGCTGAGATGCAGTGCTTCTGTCACACCTCCCCTTTCTGCAGGGAACCATACACAAGGTACCGACTCAGATGGAATTTCAGACACTAAAACTGTAGCACAAAATAGACACACCCCAGGTGGTATTTCCAGAGGGGTCAGCATACAAGCAGTTGTAAGGAGACTGCTAAAAACTCAGCTTTCCTTCAGGCACCTCCGTAAGTGACCACCCCTTAAAAGCCAGCTGCTTTGTTCCTGCGCGTAAAATGTTGAAAATGTTGAAGGTTTCAGATATTACTTATCAAGACGACAACATGGCAGGAAAATCACACTGCCTGCAAAGTGCCCTCCTGACCTTTTATACAATCCCGCTGTCCTGCACATTTTAATGCATGATTTTAAATGCACTGTAATGAAAAGGTAATTAGGCTCCTGCAGTGGTAGCGGTGCAGTTACCTACAGTTGCTTCTGAAGGCTAATTCTGCAAGGTTTTTGCTGGACCATGCACCATCAGGTTTCTCCTCTGAATATCCTCATCAGGATCTGGGCATTGTACAAACACACATGTGTGCACATGTGTATTTCAGGAAGCAACTCCTCTTTGAACCCTCAGGTGTCAGGATTATGAGTATCACATTTGTTCTCTGGGACAATTATACTGTGTGCTTGTGTCTTACTTATTAAGCCAGAGGCCATATCAACAAACCTACTAGGGATATTCCCAGTGTTAATCTTGTTTGTTTTTAAACCCTAGCACAGGAAACAATTTTTGAAACAAGGTGAATAAAAAAAAAAAAGCAATCAATTTTATATTTTTACAACCTTAGCTCTGCTGCAAGAATAAAATCACATCTAAGCCTCGCCACAGCAACATGCTCTGCAAGTTCCATGGGCCAAAGAGGAATCACGTCTCTATATTCAGCCCCCTGCATGGTCATTGCAGAGTAATACATGGATCAGCATCATTTATAGCACCAAAGTCAGAAAGGTTACACTTGCACCAACTGCGTGTTGGCAGAATAAACTTCTGAAAATAATGCACATTTTTCCCCCTTATAGTGGTCATGTTTTTAATAAATGTCCCCTTCAGACACAAATTCAATAAGCCCTCGGTATTCTGTGCAGTGCCCAAATATAATATCGTTATGCGATACACACCATTTTACTGTTTTCTAATATTACAGCTCTCCAGCGTGAAATACTGTTAATGATCAGCATAAAATACCGATCACTTTATTACGGTTGTAAATCAAAATTTATTTTGTACCTGGGCTGCCATGAGGGTATGATTAACTTTTATAAAATGGGCAGGATTTGGGGAGACATTTGATTGGTCAATATTAGCTCTAAGCCACAGGTATAAATCTTTATGACTAAACAGGTCGAAATTCATTAGCCCCGTGCCCCTCCTTCATACCACATTGCTGTAAAATGGCAAAGGAAAAAAAAGTGCCAGTGGAAAAAAAAATATAAAAAATCTGTGTGTTCATCCCCTGATTTATTTTCTCCTAGCAGAATACAAATATACTGCAAGCTTTAGGTTGCATGACTTGCCACATGACTGTCCTTATGGATCGGTTAGAGCCAGGGGCTGGCCGTCTTTGGGCAGCCCTGCGAGGGCTGCGCAGTTTGGGGGGCTTGCAAGAGGCAGCGTGCTGCAAAAGGTGCTTGCCCCTCTCGGCCAAGGCCCGAAGCCATCACCGCTCCTTTCCTGTGTCCAAGACTGAGCAGCGTGAAGCCACCTGGTGCTGTTCGGAGAGCCAAAATGAAGAGAAAAACACGGCATGGATTGAACAGAAGTCCCTGATGTTATCCAGTCTCTGTCATTGCCTCCTCCATGGCCTGGGGCAACCCTCAGGGCAGCTTCTATTCAAATTAGAGGCACTTCATTTTGCACTGTCGGTTCCTTTCATGCTTTTAGCCTTTCTCCCCAGTGCACAGGCATCAAAGTCCACGGGAGATAGGGGATTCCATGTTGACAGCACTCGGTGCAAGTGCTGCTGCCCAGATCCACCAGCACCAGCACGGCTGTGCTGGGAGGAAGCAAGGGTCTGCTTCTCGCTTGCTGTTTGATCTCCTGCCTCCGTGCCCAGGCAGGTGTGGGTGCTGAGCTGCCCGGTGCACTGCGATGAAAACGTCCTGCAGGCAGCTCAGCCCCTCGCCGGAGTGGTGAGGCACCTGCCTGTGCCAGCCACTGCATTTTTCAGAGGTCCTCACGGAGCTGAGAAGAATTTCATGTCTACCCCTCCCTTTGGGTATGCATAGGGAATATCTCTGTGCCTCTATGGAAACACTGGATTTCCTGCATAAAAAAAATAATCAAGAAACAAGAAGCCTTGCTACCAAGTGTGGGCACCTCCAAAGGTTTAACCCTGTTGATGACCTGCTCTGCAGCTAGGAAATTACCCACCAACTATCAGACCAGTGAAGGGACCACGGGTGGAGCAGCACCGCAAGAATGTGTCCCGGAGAAGCTAATGCCCACACCTGCTGCAGCATATGGGCACTGACCACCGCTTCAGATCCGCAGCCACCAGGTACCTCAGAACCGCACGGAGCTCATCTCCAAGTGATGGTGACAAGGACACACGGAGAGGCTGTGTCACAGCAGGAGCCTGGCCAGGACCTTTGTCAATCATCTGTGCCATCTGTCTGGCAGTAAAACTGTAATAATTGTGTCCAGACAGTTAATAGCGTGTTTCTGTACCGGTGTTTCTAACACTCTGTAAGTGATTCTTATCATCCCTTTAAACGCCTTCCTTCAGCCATTTTAAACTGCTGTTCCCATGAGATCTATAAACGAATATTATTCATCAGTGAACAACGTTAGTGAAGGAATCCAAACCGAATCTGTTGCTTTATATCTGGGAATTAGGTGGCTTTATTATGGAAAGTCTTCTGAAACTTTAATTACAGTCTTACTTTTGACTGTGCATATTAAAAAAGAAATCTTTATCTCCTGTAAATGCTAAATTATTGGCTCCAAAAATGAATCCAAGAAGACAACAGAAAATATATAGCGCAATATTTGTTATTTTGTTTCTTTAAAGCAGTCAGGGCATGACTAGTGCAGAATCAGGATTAGGATAATAGTAAAACCCCTATTAGATGCAAAATAGCTTTCTTTGCTCAAAGGAAACCTGAAGAGATTTCCACACTCTAAACAACACATTTTAAGAAAGTTTAATCAAAAGTGGAAGCCGTACACATGCAAACCTTATTAAGCAAAGAGGACTCATTTCTCATCTGAGTGGTTAGAGATTTATCCTGTCTGTGGAGTAAACATCCTCTGCAGCAGATTTTAGCACCTTCCTGACCTGGTGGCCAAAAAAGCGCAGCCGAGCAGGTGAAAACTTGCTCATCGCTTCCCGGACACTCACTGCTTCTTGTTTAGATAAGAAATGAGTCATCTGCAATTTTAATAGGTAGCATAGCTGGCCTCATTGCACAGACTTTTTGACTTCAGAGGGTAATTCCCTGCCTCAGACTGTTCCTTCCAAGGGAGGATGCGCTGTTCTGTGTCTGGAGCAGCATCAAGCACGGCACAGCACTTTGATGCATCCAGGGTTCTTCAGAGCGATTTAGGCTGTTTGATTTGATTGCTGTTAGAAGAAAACAAACAGATAAACAGCTATGCTGATATAAAAGCTGTTTCCCTTATGGACTACTATTTCAGAAACAGAAGAGTCTCTTCTTTCCAAGCAGCACATGATGGGACACATTTAGCTTCTCAGATACAAGCAGTACCCCCCTTAACTGGGACTTATATGATGACACCATATAATGTATATAACAACGACAATAATCCCCAGTACTACTTCTAAATAGCGTCTCTCCTCCATTAACACCAATGGCTGAGTGCAGGCTGAGTAGACCTTTAAATGTTCTTGTTTGACTTGTGCCCTCCGCATCCAGGGTTGCTTCACAGTCTTTAGTGCCTTTGCACAGCCATCTGTTCTCCTGGCCAGCTGCCCGGGGACAACCTGCTCCTACCCTCGCCCTTGGACATATGGTATCAGTGCTGGGCGAGGGCAGCCGCCACCGCAGGGAGAGAGGTGGTGAGGGCAGGGAATTGGGGAATTCAGGGAAATTCTCCTCTGCATTCCCTCCACTCTCAGTCTCTGCTCCAGCAGAGAACGAGGGAAAGCCAAGCTGAAAAAATAGAGAGAGGGAGCCTGAGGGGTCCCAGGGTCCCTGGTTGCTCCTGCTGCTCCCAGAGGACTCGCAGCCAGGCAGAGGGGACCCAAGGTGGGCGACCCCCTTGGAGCAGTTTTCCCGGAGCTGCCTGGATAATCTACAGAGCTTTTTGAGTTATCAGCCATCTGACTTGCTTCAGGCTGTGTTCAGATGAACACCCCCAGCTCCAAAGGGAGATGGGGAGGGCTGGTTCCTGTTAGACACCCCGCCTGCAGACATCTACCCGTGGGCTATGGGTAGATCCCCAGCCTGCTTCCTACAGGCTTCGCCCAGTAACAGCTCCCACGGGACGCTGACGGGAAAGGCATTCTGTGGGGGAGCACAGCCCCAAGACACCCACCTTTTAAGGCTGAATTTGCATTTTGCACAGATGGGTGCATGTCATTTTAAGGTCTGGATAGCACAGCATCAAAACCACGGCTGCAGTTCTTCTGGGTGTAACTTGTGGAAACCTGATGTTCCCCAAAGCCACCCTCCTTTTGACAGCAATTGCCAAAACGCATCTCCCTGAGAGTTTCGTTTGTGTACAGGCTGGCAGAAAGCAGCAGGTTGCTCTTGCCACATGATACATGGACAGGGATAATGAGCTCCAGGCTTTCATGCTTCGGGATGATTAGAGCGATAGAGTTCTTTGAAGGGAGGAGATATCCCTAGGGAGAGAGGAGGCAACAGGTCCAAACCGATGGGAAATCAAGGCAGTACTTCTTCCAGGAGACAGTCGATCTGTCATGATTTGTCACACATGTATAATTCACCAATTAGCGTGCAGTTCTCTTCGTTCGATAGTGCCTTCTGATGGTTTTTGAAAGGATTTATTTACAAAGGCTTGTTGTGATATTTATTAATTTCATTTCAACATTTTATTACAGACAGCAAAAGCTGAGAAATACTTTGAAATATTGCTACCTCTTATTATGTTCATAAAGTACCCTTGACTAGAGAGTGCAATACTAGCTCTTTTACAAAACAGTGAAATTAAATTCTTGCTTCATGGTTCACTACACCTTTGAAAGATTTCTACACCCAAACAATGCTTTACACCTGCAGAATTGGAAAAAGTGGCTTGCAATGAAGTGCCTACAAAGTAGATTTAGGAGTAAATTAATAGATTAAACAGGCACAAATTATTAGATCCAGGTGATATTAATGCAAAGGTTCAAATAGTACTCAGATATGAAACTGAGGAATCACCAAGGATTGTTTAACTGAGCCTTCCTGTCTGAGCAGTGCAGGGCAATAAATATAATCTCGTTGGCAAATATATTACTACTCTTTAAAAAGCTTTAGGAGCAGCATAAGGCTTCAGAGATTAGTGATTCTGTCTTTTGCACCAGGCAAAAAGTTATAAGGTACAATAAAGGAAAGAATTAGAAAATACTGATATGAAAACCTGATATATTGTGAAGAATTAATGGGATTTTCATAAAAAAGAAATGGTGTCTTACAAATCTCTTACGATTATTTGCAATGAGCCAATGAGCATGAAGATAAATAAGGTTTTGTCAGTGTAAAGAAGCTGGAGTTTCAAAAAACTTAAATGTCTCACCAAAGACTATTAAGGAAACTAAGTTCTCACGGGATAAGAAGGAAAGTCCTACTCCAGATTAATTACTGGAAGCAATTAACTAGGAATTGCTTAATTAATTAAGCAATAGGGTAGGAATGAGCGGTTTGCTTTCACATTAAAGAGTGAGAAAAAGTGGGATCCTACATTAAGGATCTCTATTAAGGTCTGTGTTGTTTGCATGTTCAAAAATCACCCAGGAAAAGGGGAAGATACTTAACCAAATCAACACCCGACTGATGAGCTGTGGAAGAGTCTTGTGATATTCTGCAGCTTCAAGAAAAAAAGACATATTTCATTCATTTCAGACCCCTTTCCCAGCTCTCAGCAGCAAGTATGTTATATGGAAACCCCAGACATGCCTTATCCTTTCTGTCACTGGTACAAGGGAGGTCTATGATGGATGTGGTGGATGCCTCCTGAAGCCACAGGAGATAATTCTTTGGAAAACCCTGTCCTTTGGCACCAGACCTCTGGCCACAGTGTGATGTATATGTACATGGTTGGCCTGGTTTCGTCTGGGATAGAGTTAATTTTCCTCTTTATAGCTGGTACAGTGCTGGGTTTTGGATCTAGGATGAGAATAACGTTGATAACAGGCTGATGGTTTAGTTGCTGCTCAGTAGTGCTTGCCCTAAGTCAAGGACTTTTCAGTTTCCCGTGCTCTGCCAGTGAGCGGGGCACAAGGAGCCGAGAGGGAGCAGAGCCAGGGCAGCTGACCTGAACTAGCCAAAGGGATGTTCCATGCCATAGAACGTCATGCTCAGTATATAAACTGGGGAGGGTCGGCTGGGAGCTGCCCGTCTCTGCTTGGGGCCTGGCTGGGCATCAGCCAGCAGGTGGTGAGCAATTGTAATGCATAATTATTTTTTTTTCCTTGGGTTTAATTCCTCTCTCTTTCTCTCTCCTTTTCATTACAATTATTGTTGTTGTTATTATTTTTTATTATTTTTATTATATTTTACTTTATTTCAATTATTAAAATGTTCTCACCTTAACCCACGAGTCTTCCCTTTTTCCGACTCTCCTCTCCATCCCACCAGGGCAGTGGGGGATTGGGCAAGCAGCTGCGCGGTTCCTAGTTGCCAGCTGGGGCTAAACCATGACAGTGGTGCAACGTGGTTTCCTTGCATGTCCTGTGCCAGAGGCAGTGGGTAGGAGGAGCAGAGGAAAACATTTGGGCTCATGAGTGAGACACCCACATACCCCAAAGCAGCCATAGGACCGTGGGCTTTGTGCCCATGCAGGAACCCAGTACAGACAATGCGAACACCCTTCAAAGGCAATTTGCCAAACTTTCATTTTATCTTGCAGTGCTCACTTAGCTCCACTTACAAATACAGACTGAATAACAGAGGCTGACAACGCATCACTCGTAAAATAAGTCAAACTAGATGGAAAAGGCAAAGCAATGTCACTGCGGCGAAAGTGAAGTCCAATAAACCAAGATAGCAGTGATATGAATATATTGGAAAGAATATTTATGAAAGTCGATACTGTAAATTCTTTTGAATCTATCCCACTTCTTGGCAAAATGGAGACCTGCCCTTTCTGTGGCTCACTGTCCTGGCACCGTACATAAATCCTCCTAGGCAAAAAACTGATGCTGAAATTTTCTTGGGTTTTGTGGGAGGTTTTTTGCTTTTAGTCTTAAACAAAACACAAGTGTCTCCCCGTGCTCAATCTGTAAGCAGTCAGTGTTCAGATTATGAGCTGAAAATTGGACCTCTTGACAGCACATGCCACGTAAAGCCCAAACAGAGGAACTTTCATCCCACGTGAAGGGAAGGAGGAGGCATCTTCAGTACGGTCATTCACCTCGTGTTCAATCAATTTTCCCTCAGTGCTGAACCAGTTCCTTTTACTCCATTTCCTGTCCTTCCCTTATGTAGGGTGAATCAGTCCCACCCAGTATTTCTGGCAGCCCTTATTTCATATTGATTATTTTTAGCTCTCAGTATTCAGGAGCAGCAGAAGTCTCTATTGAAGTTCAATGTAAAATCTAACTAGAGCAGCACTCTTGTGATAATTATTTTATGAATTAATTACAGGTAAGTGGCTGTGCGTAAGGGCAATTGTAATTATCTGTATCATACAGTGAATTCCTGCAAACTGTCATGCACTTGGGCTAGTATACATTTCCCCTGCCTCTTCAGAAAAAGCCCACTGAAGCAAACAGAACCCCTTGCACCAGAATTTGGCTCACAGGATGTGTTCCTTGAATGCAATATTTCTGTCTTAGGCTTGTGGGTTTTTCCCTTGAAGATCCTATTAGCAGATTTTATTTCTTTTCTATATTCTTATTCAGTTGGTACGCAATGCAAGTTTCAAGGTCAGGCAATATCATCACGGGCCCTGCTTCTGACACCCCTTCTTGGGGCAAAACTCTCAGCAAAATTAATCAGGAAGGAATGTGGAAGCATCTTTCTAATATTGCTTGCTTGTTTTGGGGATCTGGCTGATTAGTTACGTGGTATTTCATGTCTGCTGCTCCACTCCACCTTCTGAATCGTTCTAAGAGGAGTATTAAGACTGATGCCAAACAATCATGAAATAATAGAGACAATAAATTCAGGGCTTACGCACATCTCCTCTCACACATGCTCAGTTGCAGTTTCATATGTCAGAAACCTTTATGGTTTGCAAAGGTCAAGAGCAGAACTGGGTGTCACTGGCAGGGAGGTTATTTCACCCATATCTCTGTAGGGCCAGAGGTACAGCCCAACTAGGATGTCCCCTACATGAGCTTCTCCAGCAGGACCTGAGCCGAAGGTGCCTCCAGCCTCCCCTGCTCTGCCTGCAGTCTCACACCAAGCCTGGAAATGGTTTGCAACTATTTCTCATTGCCACAGGTGCTCACCATCCCTGATCATCCCTCTTTGCTCCCCATATCCCTTGTCCTACTTTAGCTTGTGTTTTTCTGGGCAAGACTCCAGATACACAGGAGCTTTTAGGCACTTAATTCCAGCATGGAGCAAGGAGATTTAGGCACCATTGCAGATCTGGGTGGAAGGAAACTATCCTTCCCCCAGCTGGTTTGGCTGTGAGCTTCTGTAGGAAAGACATCTAAGCTTGTTCAATATGGACTGGGGCAGAACCTGCAAAGGCAGATCAGGGTTTAATGAGGGATTCATAGGTATTCAGAATCTATCAATATCTTGCACAACTACTAGGGAGTGTCTATAGGGGTATTAAAACATTTCTGCTGACCAGGTAGGTACCATCCCAACACTTGGAGATGGGAAAGATCACAGCTCATCCCAGATCTGAGAGCTTAAGTGTCCCTTTGCTCTCCTCATCTCTCTTGGGGATGTCTTCGCACGTTCTGTGTAGCCCCCTAAGACCAGCTCGAGAAGGAAAACTGGTTTTTGAAATCAGAGAAGATAGCTTGTGTGGGAAGAAGAAAAGATAAAATACTAATTAAATAGTTCTTAGGAAATGAACCACAGCTCAAGCAAGAAAGAAACTAGGAAAGAGAGATCTTGTGCTACAGAACTCGGATCTGGAGAGCTGAGTACCCTGCACAGTCTGCAGTGAGACCAAGGGGTCTTGTAGCATTTCAGTAACAAAGGTGAGACAGGGTGAAAATAGAAACATTTTTCTACAAAACAAGCTACAAAAGAGTCAAGGAAAGCTAGAGGAATATATAACCTCTGCTAAGTGCTGTCTCAAATGTGCACTTTTTTTCAAATGTCAAAATCAATATAAGTTATGAGAAATAGAAGTCATTGCACCCAAAAGTGACTCTGAGAACATTTTGGTTACCGTGTTGGAAGGCACAGCATATTTATTGCTCTTCAGCCCTTGTTCGAGAAGTTCTGAGTATTTAAAACACCAGCGGAAGTTATGAGAGCTGTAGCTTCTGAACAACTCCAAAAATCAATCTTTTAATGCTTCCATCTTCTGGCACTGTAAAATATTTTAATACAATTTCTGGACATCCACAAGGCAAGTAACTGGTGTTCTTCTCTTTACAAAGGAAAACCAGTTTGTTAGACTTTGATTCTTCCAAAATTCCCTGAGCAAAGCTAAATAAGAGAACCTGGATTAGTAAAATGCATGGGAAAGGGGTAAAACAGAGCAAAGGCTGAAACCTGGCCCTGTTGAAGCATATTGAAAATTGACTTTCATGGGGGAAGAACCACACATCTTCTTTGGAGAAGATGAGTTTCATTTTATAACAGGTTTACACAGCTGCTCTGAAGGAGGCTCATTCAGCCCTAACTGCTTTCAACTTTACGACAGTCTTTTGCAGACTTGATCTTTGATGCTGAAATGGCTGAGAGGGTCAAAAACCCAGCTGGACTTTGGATTCTGGCCTTGCTGGGGAGGTGAACCTTCATCTCCAAGAGCAAAACTGGGAGCTGGATTTGCTGGGATCCGAGGGCAGAGCCTTTCCCATCCATTTTGCAGTTTCAATGTATGCTCCTGCCTGGAATGTGTCTATCAAGGGGAAAGTGTCCTGGAAGTACCAATCTGACATTTTGCATGAGCCTTCACAATCTCATGATCTTGTCAAACCACAGGGTTTGGGGAAGTTAACGGCACAAGTAGGCTAAACACCCAGCAACACCCAAACACCTCAACCTTGCTTCACAAGCCTCTGACATTTAAACAAGTTGGGTGTTTAGCTCTTCTGAAAATCAGGCAATGAGACTGAAATTTATCTGTGGTGTAGGCATGTCTGAGCAAGCTGATGGGGGTCACAGGGGGTAGGAAACAGCTGAGCAGCCGGAGGTGGAGATTGTGAATAGAAGTGATAAATCATGACCCCAAAGTGCCTATGGTCTCTCCAGTGACCATGAAGAGTGATTAGCTTGGTTCATAAGCTAGGTGAGATGAATCACAGCCCTAGGTAGCTAGAAAAGTGTACACTGCATGGAAAAAAAAGCTCTGAGACATCACTGGTTTGGTCGTCAATGAAGATACAGATTTCCAGATTGTCTCCTGTAATTGTTGTAGACTCAGAACAACTACTGAGCCCAGTAAGGAGGCAGCTCAGCCCTCACCATGTAAAGATCTGAACTGCATTACAAGTACTGATGAATGGTGATCTCCTGAAGCAGTTGAGACAGAAACTAAGGGTCATATCACTTGCCAGTGCCATCAGGAAATCTTGCAATAGTCAGGGAATAAACCGTAGTTGCCCTCGTTCCTCTTCATTTCTGTCTCATGAATGCCTGTGAAACCATTTTTTCTACTGTCTGAAATGTGGCAGGACATAGCTCCAGAAATACATTTCAGGCTCCTTGCATGTTAAGTCACCTTCTGTTGTGAAGGGTGGACAACTGACAACCTGGTGTTTACGCCTCTTAGCCATGTCCTTTAAAAAGAAAATTTCCTTCACCTCTTTTGAAGTGTTTGTTTAAATACTGGAAATAAGCGTCATGGTTTTACTCCAGCTGGTAACTCAACCCCACACAGCCGCTCACTCACTCCCCCCTGGTGGGATGGGGGAGAGAATCAGAAGAGTAAAAGTGAGAAACGTGGTGGGTTGAGATAAGGACAGTTCAACAGGTAAAGCAAAAGCCACATGTGCAAGCAAAGAACAAGGAATTCATTCGCCTCTTCCCGTCACAGGCAGGTGCTCCGCCACCCCCAGGACAGCCGGGCTCCAGGGTGCCTAATGGCTACTTGGAAGACAAACACCATCACTCCAAACATCCTCTCCTTCCTTCTTCTTCCCCAGTTTTATATGCTGAGCATGACATTGTGTAGTATGGAATGTCCCTTTGGTCAGTGGGGGCCAGCTGTTCCAGCCGTGTCCCCTCCCAGCTCCTTGTGCCCCCCAGCCCACTCGCTGGTGGGGTGGGGTGAGGAGCAGAAAAGCCCTCGGCTCTGTGTGAGCACCGCTTGGCACTAACCAAAACATCCCTTTGCTATCAACACACTTTTCAGCGCAAATCTAAAACACAGCCCTGTACCAGCTACTATGAAGAAAATTAACTCTATCCCAGCCAAACCCAACACAATAAGAAAGATCTATTTACATGGAATTAAATTTATTTTTCATCTGTAGACACATCCATAATCTTGTCTTCTACTGTGGTTGAAGCAAAGTCCAAAAGTGATATGTGGCCAAAGACAGGTATATGATTATTTCCTTAGAATTACCTATTTATTTATGAGCTAGGTTAGCCTGGCTTAAGTAATGTATTTGGCAGGCCCAGTTCTTTTGTCAGGAATATAAAATACCATGAGTGTTTGAGAAGTTGATTCTTATTAATTCTCAACCCTTTCAAAAGTCAGTTTTACTGCTGTCTTTTCAAGTGTTCCTCTCTAAGACCAGGTGCTGACTACAGCAGCTCTCCGTGGGAAGTTATCAAAACCACTGGAGGAGAATACTTTTTGGGAGTCAGCCTGGGAGAAGGCACGACTTATAGCCAGGCTGCCTCAGCTGCCTAGAGAAGCACAAGGTGACATCTGTCTTCTCCATCATCTCGTACTCTTGGGTGTGAGTGGCTCCCACATCTCAGCCTAGATCACCGCTCTCCTCAGGGCAGAAATGTGGGGTTCTGGTTGGTGTCCCAACATGACCTTGGGGAAGCCATTTAGCCATTCATGTCTATGAAATAGACTGTAAAATTGAATCCTGCAGGGACTAATCAGTATGAGCTGGGGTATCAGGGGAGGCAGAATATGTCTCAAATGTGGGTCTCTTACTTTCCCTTTCCAAGATTTTACACCCTCCTGTTAAGTAAATCACTTTACACTCTAGAGCTGCTCTACAGGGCTGAAGAATCAATTTGCATCTTCCAAGATGTTAAAGCAGCTCATAAGATTTATAAAGGCTACCTTCATCTCCAGATAAAGTTAGCCAACTTTTACTCACTGCTCTGTATGTCAAAATTTTCTACCCCTCCTTTAGAAAAAGAAAAATTCATTTTTGACCTGTATCCCATAAACATTTGCAGACACAAAGGAATGTGGGATATTACTGGGGACAGAACTGATTTTCCCATTGGTTTTAGATATTTTATGAAAAGGGCACTGGAAGTTATAACTATTGAGGGATTTAAGGCTTCTACATATCTCTCAGTTACAGTAAGTATTTACAGCAATGAGACATCTCTGCTGAAAATCTACATTTCTTAACTTTTGACTGCTCGAGTTTGCAGTCTCTGTAATGGTCTTCTAATGAGAGTTTCGTTTAAGGTAAAGGTTCATCCATCTTTTAAAATTCTGAACAGAACCTTCCCACCACACAGGATAAATCTCAGCATATGGTGTTGAATAGATTAGTCCACCTGCCAAAACCAGCAGAGTGGGTGTGTGGTCTTTGGTCATGGTCATTTGGACTAACAAAGGGGAGCAGTAGCAGGTCACTGTTACCAGTGCAGACTGGCACTGAAAAACAGGGCACGTAGCTGGCCGGGGAACTTCACACTTTTCCATTGTGGCAGGGGAGTCCGATGAAGGTCTGAACCTCTTTCCCATCCGTGGTGGTCAGAGCTTTTTCTGGCCACCTTGTAGCACCAATGCACCGGGTTTCTCTCCCTTCCTTTTTCTCCTGCTTGGTCCCAGTTTTACTCCCCTTTCCTTGACTCCTCTACCTCCTAGTGCTCATCTGTTTGTCCAAGCATTTTTTCTAACTTTCTTCCCTTATCTCTACTTAGTTTAATTACCTCCTTCACTAGGTACTGTCTAGCACAGCAGCTCCCCTCCCCACATTCATATGACTGGTGTACTGGGAGCAAAGAAGAAAAAGCCATGGGAAGCACAGGAGAGGCAGAAACACTTTTTTCACATGCCTGCTTCCCCCTGGCATTGGGGAGCTGGAATGTGTTCCAAGAACATCTGGATCTACCCTGGAGGTAAGAAGAATAGATTCAGTCACTGTCTCCATGCAAGTGCGTTTCAGGAGGGGTAAGAGCTGAAAGGCTGGAGAGCCCTCAGTGAAAACCGGAGCCTGGAAGATGTTGGCTGTCAAGCTTTCAGAAGTCTCTACTGATCTGGAAAAAAAAGGTGCCTTTCAAAAAACTTCACCTCAGCAGATTTTCTAGGGATTAGCACAGTTATCCTTGGCATAAAGGTAACTCTCCTGCCGGTTTCAAATGGGGGAAGGGGTACTACAGCTGCTAAGAGAAGTCTCAAGTGCTGCCTGGCATGAGCAATGCAGCATGTTTTCCTCTATCCTCCCCTCAAAACAGCCACGGTGCCTCTGCTGAGAGTTTCTGTGCAAGTTAAGCCTGAGGCAGACACATGGTGGTGAGTTTTATTCAGCTAATGGTTGTCTGGCAAAATTAAAAGCAACTGAAAGCAGGTTCTTAAACAGGGACCTGAGTAATCGTGCCCCACCCGCGATGTGTGCAGGTGTGTGCCCTTTGTGTATATGTGTTTGTTCACAAGTCAAGAAGCATGAAGGAAGTTGTTTCCCATCAAGTGAGTAGTTGTAATACCTTGACAGAACCTCTGAATCAAAAGGTCATGGGAAAAGTCAAAGCACACAAAACCCACCTTGCTCTATGGGTCTCACAGTTGGCTGCATAGGAATTGCTTCAAGGAATAATTCAGGCGAGCGTCCTATACCAGCCAGGATACGCAAACCCTCGCTGATGGGATTCAGAAAACAGAATGAAAAGCCGTGGAAGCAGTCTCATCTTGCAAACATTTGTTCAGAAAAGCAGTTCCACTGAGCAGCCATGCTAATAAAAAAAGAAACTGCAATAGCAGCCGTATCACCAGGACTTTCATGCTCTGCTTAGGCTGCACCTTTGATCCTGCACAAAATCCCCAAAGCTTCATGCCTCCTAACGGCGATGCCCTATCTCCTGTGAATGGAACTGGTTTAAAGAAGGGATCTGTTTCTAAAGGACACACAATGTGTGATACAGGCTCTACTTTGGCAAACCCGTGTGATTTCATAAAAAGAGGGTTATGCTTCACTAGCTTGTTAGAACATGTTGAGTTTTACTGTCAGTGTAAAGGCTTCTGTAATGAAACCGATCACTACACTAGGTAGGATATTCATAAAGCTTTTAACCCGATTCCTTGGCTTCCAATTAAAATAACATCTAAGAGGCAGAGTTATAAAGCCATGAGATATTAGTGCAGTACTTAAAATTAAGCTAATTCTAGAAACCATCTCTTTAAAAAAAAAAATTTAATGACCCTGAGAGACTGCAGAAGCCAGCTGTGGGATGTGAGCTTTGTTACTGTTTATATTAACACTGGGTATAATGACAGTGAAATCAAGGTTTTCTGGTTTGTAAATTATGCTAAAGACCAACAAATGATAATGGGCTTTGAAATTGGACTCTGAAGTAATATCAAATAGTGAATGTGATTAAATATAGATAAACAGAGAACAATCAGTCATGGAACAAGAAACCAAAAAAGCAATTGCAAAAATGGAAATTTACCGCTGCAAACTGCCAAGAAAAGAGATTTGTTAAAGAAAAAGAAAATGGATCAGAAGGTGTTCTGAGTTCAGGCAGCAGCTTCACTAATGAATGCAAACAGGACTTTGTCTGTACTGATGGGGAATATAATCATTTGTAAACCAAAAGGAGAGGTAGTACAGTGTTTCTGTACAATGTATTAGCTAAAGACCATCTTTAGTAACTGTCAATATGCCTTTGAAAGAATCTAATTTCTCTTAAGGGGAAAAATAGAGATGAAGCCTAATATCATACATCTCAAAGATTCAAATGATGAAGAAATTTAATAAAAACTAGACCTCTTCTTCAGTGCCTCATCAAAAAGGCCGTATACGTAAACATTCTCACATTGAATTCGTAAAATCGCTCTTAAGAAAAAATACACAAGGGTAGGTGTAAGAGAGAAGAAATAGAGTCATCTCCAACTTTTACTCAAATGCCCTCCCTCCCATGCCCTGCCCCTGCTGTACAAGGGCACCACTGTTCACTGGGGCAGGTGGCGGTGAAATATTCAGAAGGCAGGTGCTGGAGAAGGTTCCCCTCAATGAGGTGTCCTTGGTGCAGTCATGGACATGCCAGAAACATCCCAAGGACCCAGCAACTACTATTATATACCATTTACAAAGAGCTGTGCTCTGCTCCAGAGAGTTTTCAGTGCCAATAGGGAAAACACAACCAGGGAAAGCAAGATGTTTATAGTGCCTTAGATGGGTGGTAGGAGTAGAAACAGCATCCCCCCACACCACAGTTTGATGGGTTTAGAAATACACCGCTGTATTTCTGAGGTGCAGTACATATGTGCAGCAAAGATTAATTCTCTTCAAAGCTTTCCCATGGGCTTTTTCAGCAACTGTGCTTCTTTCCATTTCTGACCCTCAATTTCCAGCTCTGCCGCGTGCCCCTCTCCTTTATTGGTGCTGCTGTAAAGCTGAGCTCTCTAACGCATTTAATACATCCATCCTGTACGGCACAAGCTGTTCAGCATGAATGTATTGCTCTTTGCTTGTCTCTCTTGTGTTCCCACGACACTATTGTTGACAGGTTTTGAACATGTCACAGATAGAGAGGAGGGGAACGAGAAATGAATCAAACTAAAACCCCAGGCAATGAGCTTTCTTGCTTTTGAAATGTCTTTTTGCTTTATGTTTGATGAGAAAGTTCATTTATTACCCTGTTTTTACGTGAGTTGCTATTCTACTTTCAGGATCCTAATTGCTTTTCAGATTGGGTGTATCATTAATACTGTATATCTTAATTTTCTAGCCTAGGTAGTAATCGAGCATTCAGTCATTGTTATACTCACCGTTCTGCCAACATTTATTAAAATGAAGCAATTAACTATTGTCTTAAATGGAGTTTAGAGGTAAGGCTCATTAGTTTTAGACCCATTACCATTAAGTGGGATGATAAATGTAAAATTATTTTATCGCAGCTTTGTACAGAAACCTTGTTTGATTATGGAATGTCAACGTTCACTTTGTGCTGCGCTTTTGCAGTTCATCCAGCCCCATCTGATGAAAACACAAGTCATTACATGGACACTCATAACTGGGAAACAGTCCATCCACAGATGCTGTGTTTGACACTGAAGTTGTCCATACTCACAGCCAGTCCAAGGCAACTCCCTGGTGGGAGATCTGCCGCCTTCTGAAAGCAGCCAGACCTTCCAGTCCTAGGAGCCATTTCCTTCTCTATCATGGCCCCTTGGCATCTGATTTTCCCCCTTACTAGTTATGAGTACAGCAGTTCAAAAAGGCCCACACATTAGCATCAGGAGGTTGTTACTCCTCCGTTCCCCTGGCGAGTCTCTCCGTGTTACTGTAAGCGTTGCTCTCTCTGGGTTAGCTGGTTGTGGTGGACGATGTCCTGCTGGCAGGCCCCCGAACTCTTTAAGCTATGGTCCTCAAAGCATCTTGAGAAAGATTATTCAGAATGAGCATTTGCCAAGACACTAATGCACTACCATGGCTGGTAGAAAGCAAGCAGCACCCTTCCGGATAAGACCTCCAAATCCAGATACCTAAAGCTAAGGGCTACCACACAGAGAGACCTGATTTCAAAGCCTGGTTTCCCGCTTGCTCTGGGCTCAGCTATGAACTTTTCAGATGAAGTCCTTTTCTAATTAAGGTCCTTAATGCAGATGAACCTGATGATGTAGCTACGTGTTCAAGAACAAGGTCAGAGAGATGAGGACTCCTGATGAGGTCCAGAAGGAGTACTCAGGGGTGTAATGTTAAGGCACATGATTAAGTACCTTTCTGAATGAAGGCCTCAGGATCTAAATATACCCAGCCAGGCTCCTCAGAGGCCCCATACTGCATCAGCTTGGACCTGAACATGATACAGCTGCTTCACTCCTTGAAAGTTTCTCTTTTAACACATAACTTCCAGGGTAGTATTTCACCATATTCCTCAGTTCGGCTTGTTCTTTCTCTGCTGACACAAGAGGAAGGAATATTATTAATAGGTAAGATAGGAGAGTCTGAGGAAAAAATACACAATAATCACGTCACAAGATACCCCCCTAGGTTATAACTCTAAAGTATAGCTTTTCTGTACTTCTGGCCAGCAGCTGAACAGAACACTTTGAAGGTGTCTGCAGTTCTCAGAGATGGAGTATTCCTGCCCAGATATCCAACTATACTCACTCTTGCAGGACGTCTTCTGTTGCAGCTTTCATGTCACTTAAGAGGTAAATAGTATCACCACTTTGCTTGTACTCATTTTAGAAGATGGAGGAAAGCCATCAGAATAGGGAAGGATCTGGATCTGCCTGGCTCCACGCATCACTAGCTTCCTCCCCTGTCTCCACAATGAGATAAAAAGAGTACAGTTGGTAAATGGCTCTTTGAAACCTGCCAAGTTTTCCTCTTGGTTCATGACAGCTTTGAGAATCCCTGGGCTGGCTGCAAAAAGGCTGCTATTGTAGTCCTTGCTCCAATCTGCTCATGGTTGTGAAGCTGCGCTGCTAAAACGAAGGGTAACCTGGCTTCTACCTGCAGGGAGGTCGTGGTCCAATAGCTAAGAAATGCCTAAAAAAATTGCAGGGTCACAAATGATCTTGCTCATCACAGAGATGCTACTGGCAAAGGAAGGCTCTGTTCACTCCAGCCCTCATCTCAGGGCAGAGCCAGCTCAGCTCTGCTTGCTTGAGGCCATGTTCAGTTGAGTTTTGAATGTCTCCAAGAATGGAGATGTGTCCAGCCACCCATTAAGCAAGACAGTCACGGAGTACCACTAGACGGGCTTGTACGGGAAGGGAAATCCAGACTGGAGGCACATGATGCACCAGCCACCTGCCACTGCTCGGCAGCAGGGTGACAGTCATGCTGTCCAGCATCCAGCCTATTCAGCATTGTCTGGGCTGCTCTATAAACGAGGAATATAAACAGCTTTTTCAGAGACCCTGAGAAAATGAGATTTCTAACCCAGCCACCACTCATACATTGAGTTAGCGAGTAAGGCTGAACCTGTGCCGTGCACAGGTCACAGCACTGCGGCACCTGAGCACCACACTGGCTGATGGTGCTGATCCTCAGCGCACGTTTCATGAGGCGAGATGGTGCCTTTGGAAACCTGCAGAAGGATTCACTATTCTTTCACTAGATCTGCGGATAGAGCTTGTAAAATGTCAAATATGACCCAAAGTGAGGCCAAAAAAGCCAGTCTGGAACTTGCCAGCAGCTCACTTGAGATTCAGTTATTTGGGGATGATATAAAACTTGTATTATCACTTTGGTTTGTAAAAAACTTTCCCTGAGAACCTACCACCTTAACCATTTTTCAGTAACAATTTTTCTATAAATTCCATTGCTTCACTTTAGTCAGTGGTTTGACCAGTTAGTTGTAATGTGTAATACAAAATACAATTTAAAATAACAAAATGAAAGCAAACAATTGCTGCCTAAACTAAATGACTTGATCTTTCCAAGAAAAAATATGCCAGTAAGGACAAGTACATTATTTCAAACCGTTCTGCGTTAAGGGAAGAAAAAACCCACAAACCACAAAAAAATAACACCGAGCTTGCGTTTTCATCATGGTACCAGATTAAATTTCAAAGCTGAGAGTGCTTCTTGGATCAGAAATTTTGTTTTTCAGCTTGTACTCATTTCCTGGGAGAGTTGGCGAGGTAGCAAAGCAGACTCCAGAGAAGCTACGGGTATGTCAAAATATTGTAAGTAATATTGCAGGAAAGGTCCTTTGCCATTTTTTGGGGGCGGTGCCACTTCCATGCAATCAGAAAGGGAACTTGTGCTTTTCTGGGGAACTTCCCCAGAATCAGTCACTGCCATTCTTCAGTGTCAAATCCTCAGGAACCAGCAGATTCATACTTTCAGCAAAGAAATAAGATCAGCACTGAATTGTCGGCTTCAGCAGTAAACTTCCAGGCAGCAAGCCTCATTCCTCTTGTTTGGAAAGGGAATTTAAATGAATGAAATTCAAAGCATCTGACTTACAGTGCCACCCTGCAAATGGCCTATAACTCCTGTAAATCACTCCCAGTTGCCAGCGTACTGGAGACTTTCTGCTCACGATACACTCACTCTGATTTAAAAAAAATTGCTGGTTGCTCACGTAGGAAGCCCAGGTCACCTGCCCTCACCCCCACACCCTGGGTTTTCTCAGAGAATAACGGCAGCGGGTGCACTGATTTACCAGATTAGACATGGCCCTGCTTCATATCTTGCTCAGAACAGAGTGCCGGTGATTAGTAGCTACCTGTGAAATGTTCAAAGTGAATCGAGACTTAGTGCAGTCTCATCTGACTCCCTAACGGTCTATAATCCCTCTGCACAGAGGTTGAGATGAGTTGATGTGACGTAATTTGTAATTAGACAGCTTGGGTAGCAGAGAGCCTTCAGCTAGCGGGGTAAATCCTGCTTTCTCCAGGGAGTGTGTTTTACACAGCGTAGGGAAAAAAAGCAGCAAAGCAACCACACAGCTTCTAATAAAGCCAAGAAACAGCCACTCATGCCACCCATGGCTTCTTCATTTGATTTCTCCTCGCCTGCTACAAATAACCTCTTTTCTAGGAGGTTCCCTATGCTTGATAATTTGGCTCATTTCCAGAAACAGTAGTTGCTTTCCTTATCGGTGATGTGAATATCCCAGTTGTGGCTCTAAAGAAAAGGAAAGCAACACTACATTGATGCAGATCCTCAGATCATGCTTATTTAGATCATCACTGACTTCAGTAACCCTGAAATAATTCTGTTCCTGTTTGCAGCAGATTTAATGGTTGGTTGTCACTTTATTTTAAACATTAATATCACTGTTTATTTCTATATATGGAAGACCTGGGTGTTTTCTCAGGATTAAAAAAGGATATTTCTTGTCTTCTTTCTCTTTAACTTCCTGCTAGAATTCAGAAAGAGCTGGATCCTGCTTCTCCTGACTCTAAATCCTGGCTAGAATACAGGGGGTCTGCGTCAGGGCTCCTGGGGATCTGAGCCTTGCTCTGGAGAGGACTGTTTCATATTGCAAGTTCATCTTAAGTCACTCCATTGCATTTTCACTGTTCAGCCTCCAATCCAAGATTATCTTTGCCCATCTGTTATTTATTCCACTGGTTACATGACCTGTGGATCACCCAGCTTTTTTTTTAAAATCTCATTCTGTTTATGTCCATTCATTATTTGATGCTTATTTGTAAAAAAAAAAAAAAAAAATAAATTAAAACACCAGTATGCAGTTTTACCTGAAATAGTAGTAAGATGCATAATGCACAAGAGAAGTGCTTGTGCACACTTCTGTAGCTACGTGTGTTACTGTAAGCTCAGCAACCTGCCCTGAGCGTGTGATCTCTGTGTTACACAGGGACAGCAGAAGCCAGGAGAAGCACACAAGTACCCGCTGCGGCCCCTGGGGAAGCCCAGATGGCCACGATGCGAGATTTTGCATGTGTGATGCTCCTTGAACAACCACATACCCATCAGTATGAGCTGGAAATTGATATTAGAAATTTTCACTGATTGTTTTATCACTGACCTCTGTATTTTGCACTCACAATCACCTAACACTGCCCATGCACGAACACACAGCCTCACAAAAGTAGTCTTCGGCACCCAGCTGATGTAGGGAGAAGTGTTGCTGTCATTCCTGAATTGCTGTACTTCTGCCTTTCTGGCTTGCAGAAGGGTTTTGACTATGCCTATTCTTGCTGAATATATGGTGAATGTTCTAGCACTAAGATACAATCTCTGACCAAAAAGAAAATCATGCCATTCCCCCCACCCCACCCCACCTCCCAGTAGTTCTAATCCAACTACAGTTCCTGCACCTGAAACGTGAATTGATACAAAGCTGTACCCTGGGTTCGTGTGACACAAAGGTCTAACACGTTGTCCGCACGAACTCCCTTCTACCTTTAAAGACATTCTTCCTGACTTTTTTAATACTAAATAATTTCTCAAGAGGGTGACTGAAAATGTGATACTGCTGCTACGGATACGCACCTTGCGTCACATTGCACCTTTAAAGCTTTACTCAGGGCTGTGCCCCATTATGTTGGGAGCTGTAAAAGCAGAGGGAAAGTCACTGTTGACCTCAGGGAAATTAGTTTTTAATTTAATTGCATAAAACAAGTAGCTGTGAAAACTTGGGGCTGCCAAGGCCTGGGAGCACATTGTACAAATAGAGGGAAGAGGCTAAGGGGAGTAGTTCAGACAGGAGGGGAATATATGGAAAGATAAATCTTGATTTTTTTCCATTCTAACTCCTCTCCACTGCTGTAAAAGCAGAATTAGTCCAAACTGTTTTGTTTCCATTCCCGTGTAAAATATAATCAATTTATCAGGTTTTAAATGCTTTGAATTCTTTAAATTCTTTGTTCTTGTAAAACTGTTGATATTACCTGGTGGTACAGCCATCTTTTCGGTCAGGATCTGGATATACGACTGCAACCAGAACTCGGAGAGAAATGTCCTACCCCCAAGCTCAGCACAGTACCCACCAGCTGTACTCCCTGTTGCTCACCCATTTCACGTGTATGTGCAAGTTTTTGCTACCTAAGGACACCTAATGATAGCCCTAGGGAAAACACAGCGGTGCCTGGCATCAGCTTTGCCTTTCAGTGACAATGAATTGATGGACGGGGAAGAAAAGCTAGGAAACGGTGCTAGGAGATACTCCCGGTGTTACAGGTGGACTCCAACTGCTGAGCTCATGGGCATATCTTTCCCTGGTGCACATGAGGCCAGGCATCCTCTTCCAGGCTTGGGAAGGAAGCCGGAGGCCAAGGCAGGCTGCTGGCTTCTTCCAGGTTTGATTCCCTCCATCTCTCCCATCCCGCAATGAAAAACACTGTCCTAAGTGGCTGAAAACTGATAGTCTAACCAGGTTTTAATGGGCCACCCACGGAAAAGAAAGTGCTACTGGCTCTGCCTGTTACATGATGCAAAGAGAACAAACTCTTTTGTGTGTGTGTGTGTTCTGAGAAACCTTAGTTTACTAATGACAGGAACAGGGAAGTCATGTTTTCAACCTCACAGCCACAGGAGGACCCCGAGCAAGGGGCTGTCCTCATGCTCCCTAAACCCTTGTTCTCAGATACGTGCCTCAAAATGCTGGTTGCTGCTCGTGGAAAGGAAAGGGAGCTCCCGTGTCCCCTTGCCCCGTTATTGCCCGTGTCTGTGCAGACAGATGGGTTCTGGTAACCATGTGCAAAGACACATCTGAATGGAAGAAAAATAGCTTTTCCACAACACCAAATTAAAGGCAACATTTTTTCCCCTTTTTTTTTTTCTTTGATTTTTTCCTAAGCAGAATTTACAAGCCATTACCCATCACATCCAGAGTATTACCGGAGCTGTCGAGAGAAAGGAATCAGTGTAGAAAGATCATTCCACTGGGAAATGTAAAATGGCAACAAGTTGGTCCCCCTGCAATATGTCCAACACTTAATATAAAATGATGTACAACTAACCTGCAACGAGTTCTGTGCAGGAACTCTCTTCTGGGATGTTTGCTTGTGATTTTCTTTCTTGATCAGAAAAACAGCTTCTTATAAAAAAAAATCTTTTTTTTCCATCTTTTTTTTTCAGCACAGACTAATGAAGAAGCTGAGTGATTCAGCTGCTGATGTGATCACGGAGGGGATATATTTCATCATTTATGATGATTCTACGGTGAGTATAACTCCTTCTCAGCTACTTTTCATGCCGTGCTCTCTACATGAGTAACAAGTGGCTTCAGGCACTTTTCTGCAGTGGAGGGTGAGGTGCTGGTTCAGCGACCAAGTCTCCTCTCTGATCTGCTTGCTGTCCCTGATTGCTTTGTGCCCTTCTCTCTTCCATTTGCTTTCCCCTCACATGCTCAATCTCTTCCCAAAACTTCATTTTACATTCCAGCTTTGATTAACCTGTGCCGGTGCATGGTTAATGCACCCAGAGGGGGCTCAGGGACACTGGAGGACTTTCCTGGGAGCATTTGCCCTGTGCTCCTTCAGCTCTGATTCCAGCTCCCAGACTGAATCCCACACTAGCAAACTGTGGCGCAGTGGCTGACAGCTGCAGCCTCCTCCATCTTTCCTTCTTCATGATCTTGCCTTTTCTTCCTTCATTTTCCCTTGTTCTCTTCACTCTGACTTTGAGGTCTTTTGCTTTTTATTCTCAGTTCTTTTCTCCATTGATGAACCTTGCATTCCCAGCTATTAGCTGCCTTTATTTCCGTCACAGTTTCCTTTCCTTGAAGTGGTCCACTCCTTCAATGCTCAAATACTTCCGAGGGAAAAGGCACTTCACTACCTGAGCTAACTTGACAGGCCATTACCTGTCACACCCACCACGTTACTAGGGCTGTACTCCCCTGCTTCCCTAATAACCTTATCACCTCCCTGATTTCCTGCTCCTCTCAGCTCACTGGGAATGCTGATGACAATGATGAATTTGAGTTTATATTCCCCCAGCCTTTTTGCTGTCTTGCTTTTCACCCAACCTTAGCTTATCCCTGAACACTTGCTGACAACTTTTGTTTGGCTGTGTCTCTGGATCTCTGTTCCCTCCCCATCCTCCCTGATGCTTAGGCTTCTTCTAATGTTATTTCTCAGTCTTTTTAAACACTTGATGGCCTATAGTCTCCTACAGTAACAACTCTCTTCTAACTAGTTATACTTGTATCCATGTTTTTTATTTCTGCTTTTTTATAGGCCTTTCTCTGATCACTTCTGTTCTGTAAGTGGTGCCAAACCCATTCCTCCCTCCATGGTCCCAGCAATCACCAGCGTGTTCAGTCCTGTAATCAGCTTTCTCTGCCACCTCTCCGTTGTGTTTCCTGGCATCCCAAATGCGTCACGGTCACCTCGATTCTCCATACACAAAAACCAGACAGGCTGGTAGCTGAGGAACAGCTTTCCATGGGAGAGCTTTGGTGTTGAGCAGCTTCCTGTACATTTTGCACTTCCATGTAAATTCAGATGACTTATTTGTAAATAAATGTTGCTGAAATGGCATTTTATGGGTGATCCAAACATTTGTAAAAGTTAGGTCATAGGCAAGCACATTATCACACTACGGCAGAATTTTTACAGCAGGAATTTCCCAGGACCTGCTAGACACTATGTCCTATTAAGATGATCTGTTGTAAACACTGTTCCTCCCTTAGGATACAGTAAAGAGTAATTCCTTATGTATTATTTACACTGAGCTCTAGCCTGGGCAAATATATATGGTAATGCTGAGTGTGTCATTTTGCACCTCGCTGTATCCATGTTATTTTACTTGCTGTGGTAATACACTTGTTTGCAGTGGCTGTTTCATCAGAATATCCTTTAGCAGGGCTAGTATCATCTCTCAGGCTGTGATGCATACATTTTCTGAGGGATACAGAGAAAATTGAAACAGAAGAGATTATTTTTTAAACCCCAAGATGTTTGTCACTTAGGCTGTAAATCAGCTGTACATTACACAGATATGTTACTACTTTTTAAAGTGTTTGTATTTGAAAATCAACTATGGAGGAAGCTGCAAATTCCCTCTGGACTTCTGCCGTTAGATTATTTTAATCATGCAGCAACTTCATCCTCATTTTGAATACAAAGGGCCTGATTTTCATTAATGTTGAAGACCCCCAGGCACTTTGTAGTTAGAGCAAAGGAATGTTACTAGGAGCAGCTCAGACCTCTTCACCGTTGCTCCCACTAAGCTGCCAGCTTTCATATGGCTGGGGAGAAGGGGATGGCTCTGGTGACCAAATATCCCCAATGGGCCATGCCAGGCCAGATGCTGAACCTCAGCAATGTTGCAGACGGACAGCGTGGCTGGGAGCTCAAGGGAGCACAACCCTTTGGAGGGGCTCAGAGTCCCCGTGGGCAGGAGCAGCCCATGGTGACAGCATCACGGTGTGCACCTCCCAGGGCTCGGTGGGGGCAATGAGCTGTGGTGTGGGTTTGTCACACAGGAGAAGGCAGCAGAGGGCTGAGCATCTGCTCTAGTTTTGCTGATGTGTGCAAGTTGTCTTTACTGAACTTTCCTAGCAAAACTCTCTGAGCTAGACAGTAACTGTACAACGTCTCCTCATTTTGGGATGGTATGAAGAATGAATTGTGCCTCAGCCGATGTCTTTTTTCCTCTCCAAGACATACAGAAAAATTTATTTGGTGCCATTCTTGAGTGCTGCACTCATACAACTAGGGAGCAGAGTGTCAACAGGCAATGCTACTGCCCCACTGCACGCACCCAGCCTCCCACCGTACCTGGTCCAAGGAACCCCTGGGACTGGGGTGGCACCTCTGTGCAACAGCACTTCATAGATCTTTCTGCCCTGAACTTGTACAGTCATTTCTTTAAGTCTATGCAGACTTTTAGCATTTACAACACCTGTACGTCTGACAAAACTACCACAGCTTAAATATTCATTGTGCAAAAAGTACCCAGTCTGGTTTTTTTTAAAGCTGCCACCTCACATCGTCCCTTGATGACCTCTAATACCTGTATTATGAGGACTGTGTGCAATCATCACCTTGCCACCTCCACCGTGACATTCACAATTTCTATCTCTGCTCAGTCATTCTACTCAGTCTGGTCACTTGCATGGAAATAATTTCATACCTCTGTTCACCTTTGCGACCTCCTCTGAGCATTCTCCAATTGACTGTATCCTTTTCAAGACAAAGGATTAAAATCACGAACGTTACTTCAGACATGGGGTGTTTTAATGGATTCATATAATGGCATAATGATATTTTCTGTTCTATTCTCCATTCTTTTGCTTTTTATTTTCTTTGATTGCCAGTGAGCATCCAGCTAATAGTTGTATGAAACTGACTTTTCTAACCTCCACATGTTTTTCTTGAGTGGTAATAACTAGCTCAGAGCTCAGTATCATGTATGCAAAGTTAAGACTGTGCTTTTGTGTGTGTGTGTTTTTTAAAAGAAGTGCATCGCTTTACACTTAGGTGTTAAATTTCCTCTGCCATTTTATCATGTAGTCACATAATACTGTAATTCTTCTGCAATTGTTTGCAGTTAGCTTGTTTTTTACTACTCTAAATAATAAAATATAAGCAAGCTTCCCCACCTCCTGATAAGCCTCTTCTCTGCATCCTCTATGTATAATTTGAAAAGTAGTGTGCTGGAACCATCTGTAGGATGGCACTGGTGACACCCTCCCACATTCCTGCCCTATTATTCCTACCTTTCAGCTAGCTGCTCATCCATGCAAAAACCTTCTCATTCATATATGAAAACAGCTAACTTTTTAAAGAAATTCTGGTAAAACAGTTTCTCAAAAGCCTTTAGGAAATGTAAGGAAGTCTATCATCTGACTAGAGTCCTTTGTCCATAGACAAGATTCCTTCAAAGTATCCCAATAGGCTGTGCAGCATGATCTTTTTTTTACCAAAGTCTTAACTTTTCCTGATATATATCTGGTTTTGTCCATATGCCTGATAGTTTTGTTCTACACTACAGCTTCTATCAGTTTACCCAGTATGAATGCCATCCTTCCCCAGAGCTAAAATTTCCTGATTCTTCTGCCACCATCTTTTAAACCGGCATCATACTTGGCCATCGTACGGCCATCTGCTCCTCTGGTATTAAGAGAGTTTTAAACAAAAGAGTAGGTCTTACCTAGCAGCTCACCTATTTCATACTTCAGTACCTTTAGATTTTGGTGAATACCATCTAGTCTATGCCTTTTGTTATACTTCACTAGGTCAGTGGTCTTATTTGGCCTTATATTTTCTAAGAGCTCTCGTTACACCTTGATCATCTTTTGGCACTACAAGCTTCTTGCAAATGATGTGCCTGGAAAGGTTAGGCAAAGATTTAAACAAAAAGAATAAGTGGGTTTTAGTTCACATTCTGCTTGTGCATTTAGCGTGATAGAACATTTGATTTATTTTTTTTTTCCTTTGGGCATAACCTCAGCATTTTATCTGTATTTCAGTATGTTATATTTAAACAATTCAAACATTTTTAAGCTGCATGCCTGCTTTTTACCTTTTCAGATGAAACTAGAAGCTAAAGGAGTAAAATGCTACAGGCAGACTGGGGGTTGAGCGCCCAGTCGCTCAGGGGATCGATTAGCTAAGATTCTAAGCACAGTGACTTTACAAGAACTGTATAATCTAGGCAGGTTATATATACAGTTGAACAGAATGTACTAATCTGTCAGCTGAATTCAAAGGTCTTTGAGAGAAACTCTTCATTGATATGAAATTGTCCAGCGGTCCACCCCTCTGCTGTTGCAGCCTGTGCTCAAATCTCTGCTTCATCCTAGTTGCCCTGGATAGCAGGTGATCCATTGCAGCGTGCAGGGGTTCTGCTCCAGTGAAAGAGCAACAAGGGTCACTCCTGTGGGCTGCTGGGCTGGAAAACAGGTGTTACTGTATGGAAAGTAACATTGGTGAAAACTGTGTACATATGTGGGGTCTGCGACTTGATTAAGGAGAGCAAGAAGGTAACAGATGAACAGGTAAAGCCAAATCATGGTTCAGGCAACAGGTGATTTGTCCTTCAGGCAGATCCAGCTGGCACTTCTGAAACACCTGGAAGAAAAATCCTGCAGCTTGAGTGCCGGAGAGCTTTAAAATGGGGGAGCAGAGATAGAGGTGAGCAGGCTGATGGTTTGCCTGTCTTCTGTGGAGCAGATTCTCTGTTTTTGGGACTTGACCGAGGCAGTGGTGGATTCCTGGGGTCTAATGCATTGTGATTCCTGATAATGTCATTCAGCTGATTGACTAAACCATACTGATCTGAAAGCTGTAGTGACTTCAGACTTCTTCACTTGAATGGGGACCAGGGAGATGAAGGTATGTATGAAAAAATTACACTGGATTTACATCTGTAGTTTTCCTTATCTGTAGATCTTGTTTCAAATCCCAACTTTAAACCTGTGGATTATATGCTTCTTGTCTTTAAAAGATAACAAAACAGGTTACATGGTTTAACAGAGCCTGCTCTAGCAGCTGGATTCCAGCTGCCTGAGTAGTATTTCACGATTGAGTTAATGTATTCTCTTCAGTTTTTTCTTCAGAAAAAGTCTAAGCTCAAGATCTCTGAGAGTGATGTTTTGGGGAGAACTGGGCAAGAAATGCTATTCTGTGACTTCAGAACTTTCACTTTGCTGGTCCATTTAGTAATTTTCCTCCACACTGCAAAATCCATGTATTAGAAATGAAGGGTGTGTACAGCTAAACACTGCTGGACCACAAAATTACTGACTTGCCTCCTATAATAGTTATGCCCCACTAAGATAAACAGGTACGTGCTTCATAACAAGTCAGTTATCATCTGAAAACTATAGCCTTTGTTTAGTAAATCTTTAGAAGATACGGAAGCTCTGTAGGTAATAGCTCAGATAAACTGATGACTGACAGGAAAACTACTGTATGATCTCATTGTATATACGCAGGCTGCTTAGCAGGCCTTATGCAAGGAACTTTTATTATCTAGTATACGGCCTTTACAATAAGGCTACATCTAAAGGTCTCCACTGGTGCAGGGTCACGCTGTGCTGAGGACTCTGAATATAAAACCTGGGTAACAATGGAGCAGCAGGAATTAGTAAGATTACAAAATCAGTTATGAAGTACTTATCTTAAACCTTCTTTGAAGTCAGAAGGATCTTTAATGCCACGGTCCCTTGAGTTGAAATTCAGTCCTTTCAAGACTTACTATTGCTTCTTAAAGTTGCTACAGATTGTTGGGCCAGGTAGCCTTACTTCTTACATACCAAAGACAAAAGGCTTTCATTTAGCTGTTCACATGGAGTCTATACAGGGAACCTAAATTGTAGATAACCTTTAAGCACCTATGCAGGAGCAGTGTGTTTCTCCTGTAATGCTGTTGCTGAATTTCTGAATAAAGCACCTGTAAGCCATTAACTTGCAGCTTCAAGTTTCATTCTCTTCTTTTTCAGTCAACTCAGTAAAACTCTTCTTCCACTGAAGCAGTTGAGGGATTAAACTTTGAATTTCCAGAAAGCTAGGACTGAAAACAGTGACTCTAACTTCTTTCCAGTAGCAAGAATGACTTCATTAATCTAAACGGCCAAGGGATGAGCTATATTGACTCACAAGCTCCCATAACACGAACATACAGTCTGCAGACACCTGTGTGTCTGCTGGATTGCAAAGGGCTGAAGTGGTCCCAGTCTAAATGGAGAAGCAGGGGCTTCAGCTGCCACATAATCCAGGGTCCATATTTCCATCCAGGTGATGCTGAACAAATGTACATTGTGCAGTAGATGATCTTCAACATGCATCAGAGTTTCTGTGCCTGTGCTGTAGCACAGTTGATGCGTTACATTAGACAATATCTGAATGTTTTGGACAAATTTATTTTTCTCCACTAAAGCAATACTTCCTGAAGAGAGAAAGAAAGGAGATGATGACAGACACCAAATGGGAAAGGTAATGCCTTATCCTTAAACTGAGTTTGCTCCTGATAGTTCTTAATTCGTATTTCACACTGCAATAATTTGAAAAGGTTTGCAAATGAAAGCTACAAAAATTTTCTTCTTACAGAAAGATGTCCTAAAGCAGGACACTTAGGTTTGCCCATCCAGTTAATGGAAGAGATTAAAATCAACTGGGATTGTTGTTGTGGGAGTACTGATGTGCACAAAATGTCCTACTTTTAAAAGGGGTCTTTAACCTAGAAAGGGATAACAACCACCAGTGCCTGGAGGTGAAAAGAAAGCTAAATTGGAAAGAAGGGTGTCTTTTGTATTAGCATGGTGATGTACCCGCTGGAAAAAATTCCCACAGGAAATCATGGATTTTTCCATTTATTTGTCAGCCAGCACAGTTTTCTGGAATAAATGTTACAAACACAAATTTCTCGGCTAAACAACAGTATCTGTTTGTGAACTAGAAAGGTGCAGGACACCAAAGAGGTCAAAATAAGGGATCTAATGATCTATTTAGTATCTAAAGTCTTCTGAGTTCATGAAGCTGATCATGTACCTGGGTTCAGTATGGCTGTAGGGATGCACGAGTTACCCCAGATGTATCACCAGGCCTGATCATTTATTTGCAATTAGACAGATGGCTATTGTCACTTCATGTAAAACTCAGCAGCCTATTGCAATTTTAGGAAACAGGGCATCACCTTGGAGGGACAATATGTTCCCAGTGCAATCGTGTTTGACCAGGTGATGACATGACCCTGAACAGGGGTTTCAGCTTAAGCTCTCAAAAGAAAACGGTATCAGAGAAGAATTTCATCCCAATTTGGACTCAGATTACTTGAGACCACTTCAATACGATTTCTTTCTTTTTCTAAAGAGCATAAATGCCCTGATATTTAGGCCATCTTCTGCATTAAGAGTCAATGATACTGTCAACACAATTTTGCCATCTCCATTTACTTTAACAAGATGCCACACTAAACTAAGACTCATCTTTGCAATGTAGGATTTTATTATCTAACCCTTTGAATATTGTCCATTCCTCAAAAAGCATGTTCCAATTTTCTAAAAGAAAAAGGCTCTCAGAAATCTCACAGAAATCAAACAATTTTAGAGAAGATAAAGAGCACCATTGCCATTTTTTGCATTTTCCGTCCTACTAGAAAATCAAAGCAGAATTGTTTGGAGCTGTTCTCAGATCCTCTAATATGTTTATTAACAAAAATGTTGTCTTGCTTTTTTCCGCTAGGTTGTAACAGGAAAAAAATAAAATATCACAATCTAGCATCAAGAGGGAAACTTGGCACCAATTTCACACTGTCTAAACAACTGCTTATGATACATTTGCTAAAAAATTATATATATGCTTAAATATGTAGTTGAATCAGGACTTTTCTATGCCACAAGACCGCATTCAGGCTTTTTTCTCCAGCACAACCAGAGTTTGAAACATGAGGACGTGTAGGCTCATATTTAACCCCTCCCTCCATTCAAAATAATTAACCAAGATGCCTAAGAGTAGTTGGCTCAGCCACTGGTGGAAGTACCTTACTCCTGCTGACATGGGCTACAAATCTCCATAGACCACCCCGCACCCCACTGCCCTCAGGCCCCTGGCGTGTAACTGTCATTTTCCAGCACTGGGAGAGAGAGGTACGAATCACTGGGATCAGCTTCCAAAGAAGTCCACCAGTCCACGAAGACCAGTAATCGCATACAGTGCTGCTGACCTAAGGGGAGGGTGGAACGAGCTGCTGCTCTTCCTAGCGCTGTCTTTGCCAAAGCAGCACTGCAAACCCTGCCTCCTCCCGAAGGCAGCGACCTTGGAAACCACTTACCCCACCATTATCCATTATCATCCTGTCTTATTAAGGAAGTGGTTATTTAGTATGTCTTTTGTTAGGAAGATATGTGATGGTAAAGCTTAGGTTTCTGTGTTCTTACCTCTCCATCTATCACCACTAGAACAACAAAGACACAAGAGCTTAATGCTGGGAGATGAAAATTATTGAAATGAATAGCAACTGAGCCTTATCTATCCGATTTTATCTTGCTCTCTCCTCTCTCCCCTGCTTGCTTTTGAGAGCAGAGCTCTGTCAATCATCAGGCATCAACCGAATCAGAAAGAAATCATCAAGGTAGGTCTATCTGCAGCTTTCCTTGTATTGTTTGCTCTCTCCCATCTCCGTGCGAACCACTGGCAATTTTTTTTTTGCTGCTCTTGTCTGTCACTGTCTATTTTTTTTTCACCAGCTTCACAATTAATGCATCCAAAAGCCATGCAGGATGTTTCAGGCACCACACGGAGAGCAGCAAGCTCTCAAAAGTAAGGTTAGAAATGCAGGAAAAAAATAACAAAATATGATTCCTCAGTGGCAAGCTTCACTCACACTGTGAAGCAAATGGACTCCTTTCTTCAGGTCTGGATGAAATGTTTCATGCTTAGAACATCCCCACATCTCTTTTCTGCCTTCTTGGTTCAAAATGTAGATTATGGACATTTTACTTCTGTGGCCTGCTGTTTCCATTTATATCATGTCACTTGAATTCCCTGCCCGCCCGCCCCCCCCTCCCCCCCCCCCCCCGCCCCCGCCCTTTAATTGTATTTTGAGATAGCCACACTGGAACTGCAGCTCTAGTGCTAATTCCCAGTGATGGGATAAGCCACGTATAAATGACATCTCACCCAAGTGTCCCTAATTCCAGAGACCAGGAATTAATTTCCTATGGGAAAGAATCATCAACTACATAGGAGGAGAAGGGATTGCATCCTTTCCCCTTTCTTCTGTTATCCCCCCGCGGGGGTTATACCCTGTTACCCACTTGTTGCAGTGCTGCCCCGCTGCCCTGGCAGAGCACACGGGCAGGGGCAGGCAGCGGTGCTGCCCCATTAGACAAGGTGCTTGTGCCTGCAGGATGGAGGCAGCATGCTAATCAACGGACCAGCTGCTGCAGGTGTGAGTGAGAAGTGTTGTGCCCCATCTGCACCTTGTTCTGAATTTGTCTTATCTAATTTGGGCATTTAGATGTGCTGGGAGTCCAGTCATTTCTACAGCTGGTGCAGGAGTCATTAGATCTTACTGCGCTACCGAGAGCAGCAGGATCGTTGGCCCATTAGCTTTACAGCTTAGGGTGCCTTAGGTCAGTGCCTTTAATTTGAGGAAAGGGAAAAGCGAGGACTCTGGACCTTCAATTCTGAAGAGAACAATTCTGAAGAGAAGGAATTATTTTTTTTTTTCCTGTAAGGAAAGTTGGCAACATTACTTTAAGACCTAAGTAAGGGAAACCACCTAAGAAAGATCCCTTTAAGTTCCTCGTCTAACATATATATGATAAAGGGAATAAAGTGTCAATACAGACCATACTCCAGGTAAGAGTACAGAGTAAATAAATTTCTTCTAAGTATGAAAGTCTGAGAGTGGATATGTACTGAAGAAGCTTGGCTAATATTGTCGCTGCAAGATGTAGAAGTGGGTGGGTCATAAATCAACTTCATTGAAGCTGTGGGAAAACTGCCTGGAAAAAGAGATTCTAATGCAGCTTCATGAGCTGCATGAGAAACCTTAGGTAGCTCAGCTGTAACTTCATAAGAAAATTAGATGTCTGTTTTCCCTAGACCTTGCCTTTTGTCCAAAACAGAAGTCACTCTACTTAAATTATTCCCTTCAACATGTCTTGCATACACAAAGTGAGCACGTACAGTTTGACATCAACTGAACCAGGCCAATTTAATTCAGTGCTGCTGGTATGTGAGTAAAGTTCTGTTACTGAAGACATTTTTCATAGAAAATTAATTAATATATTGTATTTGCACTGAACTTCACTCTGTGATGCATCTCACTGGACTAAAGTGGTTACAGCAAAATGTATTTAGAAAAATGCAGTAGGCAAAAAGTCCATTACAAATTTACTTTTGGAGACTTTTACATGTATTCTTTTTCCTAAACAGCTTAGTCTAGAAGGTGGAAAGAGTAAAATGGGTGGTATATTTATCAAAAAAAGCAGATTTCTAATCCTCCATCAGATTTACATGCAGCCTACTATAGTACTATCTATTACGTACTAAGTAGTATCTATTACATTGCTAAATGTGAGGTTGAAGAAGCATCTAGTTATTACTCAGTCTATATTTATAATTAACCATGATTTGTGTGGTTATAACTATTACACCTCATTAAGTGGAGTGTAACTATGGCACCACAGTCACCACCCCATCATCTGTGGTGTTGGTATGTTGGAATACTCCGGATAACAGCAAACCCCAGGTAGCACCAGTATGCTGGGGCGGATGAGGTCATTCAAGCTTATTTTGTTCCCTGCTGCCCGCAGACCAGGCAGGCTGCTGTGCAGTCACTGGGTTTTCCCTGCACTCTGCTCTTCATGCTTGGTGTTCCTGGAGGAAACACACGCCAAGGCACAATGCAAATGCATGGGACCAGTGCAGATCTGGCCTCATAACTGAGCTAACAAAGCAGAACTTGGTTGGATTCAGAAGGACCTTTCTGATCCAAACCAGCAGTCTGGGACCCAGGCTTGCTGCTGTGAAGATGCTCAGGTTATGCCTGTACCAAGGGATTCAGGAGTACTTTCCCAGTCTCAGTCCCACATCCTGATTGCATGGCACCACCTGGCAAAAGGCATCCTTCCCTCCAGTTTCTTGTTCCCCATGGTCATAGGAGCCAGTCTCCAGATGACAGTCTGAATGTCCTGAGACCAGTCATGACCTCTGTGTCTTGCACAGATATCTTGAAGGTGATCCTGGTAGAGGGTTTGTTATCTTGGTTGTGATTCCTAGCAGTCTAGGAAGATGCATTTGTCCTGATCCATCATGGTTGGAACTAATGATCCCAGCTCTCTCTGAGCCAACTGAATGTAGAACCATAGGGTGGGAGTTCAGACCTTGGTCCAGCCCATACACGGAGGGATACCTGTGAGAGCTCTAGATAGAGTGGCTTCTATTCTGACCAGGTTTTTAATTCAAGTTGACACAGCCCAAAAACAAACGGCCTTATTTCTGGCCCTGGAAATAATACAGCTATATCTCCACGTGCTTCCTCAAACAGCACAGTTAGAGCTGAGCCAGCTCTGACACTCTGGCATGGACAACCCTCAGCCCAGGTAGCTGAGAGTCAACTGAACTCAGCAGTGCATGATCTTACACATGCACTTTCCAGGAGGGCAGGAATTCAGTGAAGTGTTGGCGTTAGACTTCAGTAGACGAACACCTTTGATGTCAGCAAAGTAGCTAACCAAATTATATGCTCTGGGAGAGCAGACGATGTAGTTAAAAGGAACAAAGACATTATGTGAAACCTAGAACAGTAATCCTCACATCAGCAATACAGATATTTAAGAGGTGCAGCTTTTCAGCTCTCCACATGTACAACTCCCACTGACATCACTGTGTAAATGTTTGCACAGGGGTGGTGGGATCAAGTCTGTGGTGGTCTGAGAATCTGTAAATGGGAGATGACTGCTTTTTTTAAAAGGAAGGAGGACAGTGCACAAGTCAGGGACTGTAATTTAAGATGTTTGGCCTCACAGAATACCATGAGCAAAAAGATTTTTCAGTAGAAAACCGCTAGTCAAAACCATGTCTCCAGTACAGAAAGGCTGAGTCTTAGACAAAAGGGATAAACCATATATCTTTGTTTGGAGCAGCCAATATCCCAACGGCCAAAGCTCCTTCGTGACCAGAGGAGAAACCAAGGGAGAATGGTGCTTTGACTCAAGTGGGAAGATGGGTCACCAATGTCCCAGGTTTTGAGCTATTCTGAGGTTTCTCTGTTGATTTTTCCTACATAAGATCTCTTTTTTTTATTCTGATCCTGAACAAAATCTTCAAAACCTTTTTGTGTGTGTAAAGTACATTGTTTTGTTTTTCTGGCCAGGCCAAGCCGTCAGTTCCCTTGAGGAGAGGAAAGAGGGAACCCACACAGCATATGGTAGTAATTGGCTGCATTGCTGTTCCCAAAGCAAGCTGCCTGGCTCTCCTGAAATACAGAGAGCCAAAGCATATCAGGAGAAGTACTGTGGACTAGCTCTGATATGCTCTGTTATCTCAAACACGACAGGTTTTTTCTTAGAATAAGGCATAAAGAATCAATAAGACAAGATAATTAAACATATACTTAAAATAGTGAGTGTTCCCGTGTGAATCACTGAAATTACTCGATCATCTAACCTCCCAGATTAGGTTTATATTGGTATGATGAAATGAAAGTCTAACTATGCCCTCTCAGAGTTCACAGGTACAGCTAAACATAAGGTCCAAAGCACGGGTGCAAGAAATGGAACTCTGATTTTCCACTCCACTGGGTCATCAGCTGGCTCCTTGGCTGTACCACGGGCCTCCCTAACTCCCTCTCTCCCCAGCACAAAATCTGACATGGTTCTAGGGCTGTACTCTCCAGACACAGTGCCCTGGAGGATGCATGGGCAAGGGTCCCTTGTTAGCTCCCTTCCCCAGAAGCAGTCTTCCAGTAAGCCCAGAGCCAGGTCCTATGTAGTGTGGATGTTGTTGGTTTTCTCTGAGGAGCTAGCCCTGAGCAGGGTGCATGCAACCCAGTCTGTGCTGCAGGGACTAGGGACCAGACACTACTGCCTGACCTGTTTTCATTATATATGCTAAATAATACATTTATAGTAGATATGCTGGTACATTCATAGCCCCAAGGCAGATGCTAAGCCTGTATCATAGCCCTCAGTCTGAGTCCTAATCTGGTTACTGTTCATGAACCACCTTGAGTATGGTCTCACCTAGCCCCTACAACTCACCGCCTCTTTAGGATCATTGCAAGGAAAAGAGATCTTGCATTAGATTCATACGCAGTGTAAATGTACTTGAACAGGATTGCCTCAGGCCGTCTCGTTCAGGTATGCTCCTTTAAAGGCTGTGCTGAGCTGCGTTGATTAGGAACGCTCCCTGGCAAGCATATTTACCAGCAGCGCTGTTCCCAGCCTCCCTGGTGGTCAAATGCCTGCTGAAACACCCAGAAACCAAGAGCTTTGCAGTTTTAATTAAAATGCTAGTATGTCATTGAAAATTATCAGCAGCCTCCCTACCCCTGGTTATCAAAAGGCCTTGGGAATTAATAGTTTAGCGATAGCCTACAAAAGCTATCTGAAAAGCCCTCCTCCCTGTCCTTTTCCTTCGTCATGACTCACCTGGTGACCACTGACCCTCTGATTTAAGTGTGTAAGTTGTTACTGTAGCAATTAGTGGAAGAGCTTAGAGCAGGGCAGGGACTTTGCCTAACAGCATGGATAAGGTACTTGAGGATTTTGCTAATCATTTAAGTGGATTTACTACATGCCTGGTTTTCTCGGTTCTCAGGCAACCTTAGCTGCAAGTGCACTTTTAGATAAGTTGAGCGGAAATGCACGTTATCAGAGATGATTCATTTGATATAATTTAGATGTCTATTCCACAGTGAGATTATCATGTCTTAGAGTGCATTGAGTGATAGATGAAATCTGCATTGACGAGAAAGTGAGCCCTTAGTGTAACTCAGAGGTAGACAACTCCACCATAGCTGCCTGCTGCCAGGCAGACGAGTCCCATGCTAATTACCGGTTCCAGCAAGTCTGAGATCCAGGATTTTTGACTCAAGCCACATGTGAAAGGTGAATGTGCCTTAAACTGACAATTTGGGATCCCTCTGCTTACACTTCAGTAAGATCGCTGCCAATGGAAGGATGGTTGTTTTGTTTCATTACACAATTGACTACCTGCTCTGCAGATCTTATTTTGGGGAGAAAAGCAACTGGGTATCCGAGTCCTGTAAATCAGTTTAATCACCCTACTTATCTTGGTATATGGAGTGGCTACAACAAAGAATTTAGCTGACCATCTTTCTTCAGCTGTCAGCTGCTCTAGAGCAGAGAGATTTCTATCCTTTAGAAAGAGCTCTGCAGCTGCCAAGTGTCTAAAGCAATTCAGGGACCTGTCATAGGCTTTCCTTCTGACAGCCGTGAGTGAAGTTTCACTGCAGAGGGGAAGGAAGTGAACTTACTTGCTCTTTTACTATGGATGTAATCAGCATCATTACCCAAGGGAATTGAGCCGTAAATCTAATGTCAACTTCAAGGTTAGTATCATCCAGAGGACTTCCTAGGGAGAGACGGGTTCACTGTGATTAAGTGTTTTGACTTACTGCTGTTGTGTTAGTTTTGGTTTTGTAGTCCTGCGACTACACGAGCTGTTACCTCCGTGGCCATTTCCTACCTGTGTCCCCTTATGAAGGTGGTTTTGCAGACTGAGACAGCGTGCCCTGAAAATCCATGTGTCAGAGGAGGGGTTGAAGTGTAGCATTGGGGGCCAGAGTGTCAAACTGCCGTGCTCCTTGCCCATCATAATCCCAAATCCAAAGCAGAAGGTGGGTTTCATGAGACAGCAATTTCAGGATGAATTTCAGCCCTAGCCCCTCCTTCCCCTGCAGTACCACCTTCCTGCGTGTAGGGGCTTTCTGCATGAGCAATGGGCCTTTCTTTCACACGTACTTGTGATGAGATTTAACCAGCACCATCCAGAGCCGTGACCAACGCCAGAGTAATCTGAGCCACTGAATTCCTTCATTCCATCTCCTTTGTTTTGCCAGCTCTTCTGGAGAACAACCTTTTCTTCCTGGGGGTCTTTCAAGTTTCTCGAGGAACTCTGAGGTCACAGGCATGCCTCTCTCTCTTCTTCAGATGTCTGTCCATAAGTGGATCTGTGTCTTCCCCGCTACTTTTCCTTTTCTGTTCCTACAGTTTTCAGGGAGAGCAACCTCAGAGCTACTCTACAACAGTCTGTTGACTACACCGCAGCCAAGCAGGCTTCTCCAGAAGACCTTGTGCTTACTGATGTCATGGGAGCTCATGTAGAAAGAATATGGGGTTTATCTACAAATCAAAATAAACACAAAGCAATCACAGACCCTTAAAGGTATCCGATTTTAACCCTGTATGGCCTCGTTTCCTCATAGCTCCATGCAGTGTTTTGACCATACCGAGTTATGTGACCACAATGCCTAGATGCATATGACTCAATCCTACAGGGTACAGTCTTCTACATTGCAGAAAATCTTCACCAATCCTCTCACTTCTTTACACTATTTCATGCCTCCCAGAATGGTGGGCTGATGCCAGGCGTCTTGAGCTGACTGTTCCTGAAACAGTCTCCAGGATGGGCTCTCACATGGCTCCAGAAGAGGACCTGACTGTGGTTAAAACCTTTACGCACAAGCTTAACGATGGCAGACAGATAGGGGTACAAACACTCATTAGAACTAAGTGTACCTCACAGTTCCTTGCTATATGATGACAGGTCATGAATTATATTGGAATGGAGGTGTTTCTGAAAGAAGCCAGAGAAGTTTCTCCAGCATCGTTATTTCCGAAAGCTGCATTTTCTTAGTCCCTTTCTTATGAGCCCAGAATTACACCTTTCTAAATGTCTTTGTGGTGAAGGTAAGAATTTCAACGCACAGAGATGTTACAGTCAGCGACCTGATATTTATTGTAACAAACACTGAGGCGCTCCATCGAGCACAGGCTGTGAGTGGCTATAACCGTATATAATACAGGACAACAAGGGACCATCCCATGGAACATAGTTTTAAATCACAGATCAAAACATGAGAGTGAACAAAGTAATCACAGCACAATCAATGGTGCTGTTAACCAGCAAAGTCCCATGAAAGAGAAATGAGGGGTTTGTGGTTTTTTTCTCAAGACTGCTGACTGTGCTTCATCTTTAAGAATGAAACCTGGTTTATTTTACTAACACATTTCAATCCCAAATTGGCAAAAAGTCTCCACATGTTCTTTCCCCTTTCTATCTCCTCCCCATCTATGTTCCCTTCCCCATCTCTTTTTTCTCTGTATCCAAATAACTTGAATGTGAATACTCATGTTTAAACACCTGTAATTGAATATTTTTCTGTCCTAACTCAAATGAACCTGTCCCCAGTGCATTACTTCATAAACTGCCTTCAAATCTGAACACTTGCTGATGTTGGGTGGACATCACAAAATCCTCTGTTGGAATTTCACTGTACTTTCTAAATTCTCAGAATAAATTATCACAGCAATTCCTCCTGATATGACTGAAATGGTAGCAATGTCCCCAGTAAGAACATTCCAAGAGGAAAAATTTTCCTCTTGTTTTATTCCCATGTAAACCCACAGGCAATATTTCAGTCAAAATACTTCAAAGCAACATCTGCGTAACAAAAGTTTTCAATTTTGCAGAGCTCGGTAAGACCTCACGGGATCAGATTTCTCTAATCTGAAGCCTGGCCCTAATGCATATTTATGCACATGAAGGCTCACCACTGTGCAGCCAAATCATGTAAACTGCCATTTGTGTATGATAAGCTTTACACATGCAAGGGCTGTAGTTGTTCTTGTAAACAGAGGGCTGGTGAAGGCACTTGCAATTACGTGCAGGGGTAGCAGGGCTCTTTTCAGGCCTGCTGGCTTTTGCTAGCAAATTAGTGAGAAACAGATTTCAGCACAGCTTTTGTATAACCTTTTTATCGTAACCACATGACTTCTTCCACTGTTTTCAAGTGAGATGCTGAATGTGCACCTCAAGATCTTCAACTGTTAGCTCTGCTCTCTCTAAAGGAAGTTTTAACATCCTACAGTTAGGCTGAAAAATGGGTAGCATGCATGTTTCACTGTACTCTCCTAAGTTCAGTTTATGCTACATAAGTTCAATTTCTACTGTATAATGAAAGTTAATAAGACTAGAAACTGCTTTTGTAGGAAACCAGATAATAGCTTCTCCCTAGATTGTTTCTTGGCATAATGACTTTATTTGGTGGCATCTCATCACAAGACTGATGGGGCCATGCCTCTTTGTGGAGAATGGATACTGAAGCACTGCAGCAAGGACCTGCCATAGTTTAATTAGGAATAACATACATTATGTGCCAGCTTGTAACATATGGAGCAGGAAAGAGATTTGCAATGTAACACATCTCCCATTTTCTTGCCTGTTATTTTTGTAGCATACAAACTAATAACCTGTAACATATAATTATAATAATTAGAATTCTAGTATGTAATGGGCATGACTGTAATTTAAACCAAGCAGAGCTGCACGGTGACAGAAAGAAGTCTTAACTTTCATGGCAGTATAGTTGTAACAGTCATCATGCACATTTCTGTGAGGCCTAAGGAAGGATTAAGATCATGTATTACTGGAGTCAGCTCTATCCTGAGAAAGTTCTATGTATTTCTACTAGTAATTGATGATATAGTGCCAAACACATCTGGCCCTATATCAGTGTACCTTTCACAAAATGACTGTCTGGTGAAAGTGCCTATTGCCTCCTACACGGATTCCTTTTCACAGAGCAAATGGTCTAGTGGGGAGAATGCTAACCCAGGTCTGACTTCTTGCTTTGCCAAGGATACCTTGAGAGCTGAGAGCAGCCTTTTAGCCTCGCTGGCCCACTAGACCCATGAAGAATTTGAATACTTGGCCCTTGGATTTCTAATTGGCCTGGCATCATCTTGCTGTCCCATGCAACGCCTGGGGAAGCCACGTGCCTCGGAAGGGAGTTCACAACCCAGGCAGGAAGGTGCCTGCACCAGCTGACAAGAGATGCAGCAGACAGATGTGCTGCTTAAACCCTGCTCTCTCCACAGTTCAAGCACTTGATGCATCACTTTCTTCCATTCAGAATTGAGTCTGAGTTCGATTCTTTCTCTGAGACGTACAGTGGAGATCGATACTGCCTTACAAAGGATAGACGGCCGTAGTGGCAAGGCTTATGCATCACACATACCCCGTGCTGGATAATTCAGTCGCCAAAAGGCACCAACATCACCTTCAAGCATACTAAAGCCTTTAGTACCCACTGTCTATAGAGGGCAGTGAGCAAGCTAGCAGCCTCCTACTTCTCCTCAACCACTGCAAGCTAGTACCTAAACAAACCTAAACCGACAGCCGCTCGAGCCATGCTTTTGGGTCTGGGGGATCTTTGTTCAAAGTGCAATGGAGCAACTGCAACAAGAGCAAACGAAAGTGCCTTTCTTGCTTCTCAGCCCTCCCTCCCCACAAAGGAACCCCATACACATCCCAGGTTCACCCTCAGTCTCCAGGTAGGACATGCACCCATAACCACCTGCAATAAAAGAAAGCTGAACCCAGGCCCCGTGGATCCTGGTGGAGTGCTTTAAGAAGCTAGTGATTTCTGAAAGATGGAGACCACACACCCAACTCAAGCAAAGTTTTGAAGGAATGCAGCAACTGATGTTTGTTTTTTGCAGGCCAGCCTCAGCAAGATCCCTTTCAGGCCAGGGTGTGAAAGGCAAATGGAGAAACACCACCTTCTCCACGTTCTCCAGGCAGTTCTCCTAACTCTTCCCCCACAGAGAACTTGAGACATGTTGAGAGTTTTAACATTCAAATCGAAGATACCCAGTCTTTCACTACCTCCGGGGTGAGGTGAGAGGGCAGCAGTCAGTGTTGAAGCTTTCTTTGAATCTAGTCCTGGGTGTATCCCTCTCTAACAGGGAAAAAAGCATTACTGAGGGTAAATAGACTGAAAATTGCAAGAAGGATAGTTAGATGTGGTGGTAATTGGAGTGTTGTCTCAGCTGGGCAGAATCAGATTCCAGGCAAATCTATCTGCCAGAGAAAATCAATCTGAATCGAAAACCAAATAAAAACCATGAAGAAAACAGAATTAGAGTGGGGAAAATTTTAATCTGCCACATCCCAGACCTTATAAAGAGAAAAGCCAATAAAACACTCCACTGAAATGGTATTACCTTCTTATTAAACAAAATGAAAGAGAATGTCAATCCAGGACTTTTAAATGTACAAACTGCATTTGTACCTTTTTTTAAAAAAAAAAAAAAAAGTGTGCAAGTCAAGCAAGAAAAATCTGTGGAATTTCAATTTTCTGCTGACACAAATAAAAGGAGTGACTGAATCCTTGTAATCTCTACTGGTTTTTTTATTTATTTTTCTGTTTAGAGACCCTTTAAAGTTATAATTCCTGACTACATGAGTTGACCTAAAAGCAGATTACTACGTAACTTTCTTTTTCTGTACACTAATAAACATTTACAGCATAAAAAAACTTCCTGTTGAGTTGACAGTTTCTGCCACATTCAGTCAAGTTTACAGAGTTCACAAAAATGCTGGACATTGCACTCAAGCTGTCACAAATGACAGCTAAAAACTGCTTAGCTCTAAAATCTGAATTAAAAATATTTTTTTATATATGAAACTTGAAAACTAGCCAAAGATGAACTGCAGATTAAATTTCCTACCCACTTCTCAACTCCAAAGGTAAGACCAGTAAGGCTTTGGTTAACCTCCAGAGGTCAGAATGGGTTGGACTTTGTCATGCAGAGAACAAGTACCTCAGTAACGACTTCACAGGCTGCAATTAAGATTGCCCACTGCAAGACTCACAATGAATCTGTATCTTTATCATCCATCAGGAATTAGCAACTCGAGAAGAAATGAGATAGGTACTGGCAGATGCATGGTTGATCTTTCAACTCAGTTTGCTAAAAATATAGATATAGATATAGATACAATCACACCGTGCATGTCTGGGTGCACATCTCTGGGCATATACATTGGTCTGTTCCTCCCTAAAACCTTTTGCAGGAACTGGCCATTTTTAACTAGATTGCATGGAGAATTAAGAGTCTCGGAGTTGTTTATAAGATTGGTGTAAATAGCTAGCCTGGGAGAGGAGGGATAGAAAGGGCTGCAGCATGAAGCCGGCTCGTATTAGAGAACCTAAATTGAGGACAGCTGTTAGGAGCATCCCAGCTGGAACAAATGCTTCAGCTGAGCCTTGTCCTGTTTTGGAGACCAGAAAGCTCCTTTCCTTCCTAAGAACTTGCTCCTTATTTCCTTACTGTTTGTAGGGCTCATTTCCCCTGTGTTCTTTTTCCACTGGTAAACCTTTCTGTCTTGGTTGTGCTGTACGGTATGAGAGAAATACAAAGATTTTTAAATAGTCTGGAAGAGGAGAAATGTACCACTTGAAGAACCAGAATGAACTGTGGGGAGAAAAGGAAGGGAGTGGGGAAAGCAATTAGAGGTAGATTCACATGGTGGGTTTTTTTTCAGTGAGTTTCACTTCTCCTTTTTGTTTCAGCATGTTTGTTTTTCTATGGTTACATTTTTTGTTGATTTCTAATGTTTAGTTGAAGATCTCTGTTTTCAAGAACTTGGTGTGGCCCTCAGTGTCAAGTGGGTAAGTGTTTTCATTTATTGCAGTCAACATTTCAGAACAAATAGTAAGAGCAGTTCTGTTGCTGATTGTAGCGCTCAAGAAACGTGTGCTGAGTCCCTTTGGATAGGCTTCGACCATAAAACTTCGGTGAGCTGTGCACACTACTGATTCAGCTGAGCACTCTCAGCATCTGGATATTCTTTGGCTCACATCTGTGCTGGACACAGCATATATAGAAATCCCGATCCCTCCTTTACTTTCTTCTACCGTCCCACAGACCCCTCCTGAGCTGGCATTGCCAACAGCTTTTCCTGCAAAGAACATCAGACCAGGCCCAGTGACTTTAAAACAACAGCTGGGATCTAGTTCTTTTGCAACAGATAAGTATGCACTTGCCATGACTGCTAATGCTGGGTGCTGTTTCTGTCTAACTTTTAATGAAGAAAGTGAGAGTTTTATATTTGTAACAACTATCTTAATAACGTACCTCCCAATCAGTCCTGCGCTGATTAATTCTAAATGTAACCTGTCAGCCAGAGCACCCCAGTGGCTTAATTTATTTGTCAAATTAAGAGTATGCATGCATTGCTATAGAACCACCCATGTGCAGTGTGAGGTTAGTGTAGGGCTTGACTATAATGCTTCAGTCAATTGTTTTTATTTTTTTTCAGTTTGAATAATTCATCACTAAAAGAATCATCTCAATTTTCCCCTCCCCTTCCCAGACAGACTGTAATTAATAGAGACCACATTCCTTATGAGGTTTTACAACTTTAAGTACATAAGCTACACTGTGTTTTTCGTTTAAAAGGCTGGACATCATTCCTTTAATATTAATTAGAATTAGATAGTGTCTGCTTGTATTGCAAGTTTTTCATCTTATTGATGAATCCTTTTGAGTTCCTGTAAAGCATCTGTCCTGGTTTCAGCTGGGATACAGTAGTAGCTGGTATAGTGTCATGCTTTGGGTTAGCTATATGCCATATCAATGGTATTACAGCAAAATTACCCAGATTAATGAAGAATGAGTGTTGATTATAGAACCGGACAAGCACAGCTGTGATGGAACCAGAACTGGCTTCAGCATGCAGCAGTCTAACATCACACACCATCTCTCCTGCCCTGATGACTATGCTGACAGGTGGAGCCCAAAGTCATAGACTAAATTAGCTCAATGGACACTTTAGAAGGGTGACTCACAGACTAAGGGAATGATATCTGTGTGCATGTATCAAAAGACTGGAAAAGCGATGGTGATTAGCTGGGATGTATTGGAAAGCGTGGGACCTGGGCATGACATAAATGGTATAGAATAAGGGGTAGATACTGTCCTGGTTTTGACTGGGATAGAGTTAATTTTCTTCCTAGTAGCTGGTTCGGTGCTGCATTTTGGATTTAGGATGAGAACAATGTTGATAGCACACTGATGTTTTAGTTGTTGCTAAGTAGTCCTTATCCTAAGCCAAGGACTTTTCAGCTTCTCGTGCCCGACCAGGGAGAAGGCTGGAGGGGCACAAGAAGCTGGAAGGGGACACAGCCAGGACAGCTGACCCAAACTGGCCAAAGGGATATTGCATACCATATGACGTCGTGCTTGGTATATAAACTGGGGGGAAAGCTGGGCAGGGGGTGCTGCTCGAGAACTGGCTGGGCATCAGTTGGGAAGTGGTGAGCAATTGCACTGTGCAGTGCTTGTTTTGTATATTCTAATTTTTATATTATCACTATTATTACCATTATTATTATTTTATTCCTTTTCTGTCCTATCAAACTGTCTTTATCTCAGCCCACCAGTTTTCTCACTTTTACTCTCCCGATTCTCTCCCCCATCCCACTGGCGGAGGTGGGGGAGTGAGCAAGCAGCTGCGTGGTGCTTAGTCGCTGGCTGGGTTAAACCACAACAGCATCATAGAGCAAATTATTCCTCATTGATCTCTTATATGGAGGTGGGGGTAGAGCCTAGACAGAGTCTATGTTTCAAAGTAACTGGCTGTTAAATATTGATCCATTTAAGTTAACAAGAGCCTTCTTGTCAAGTTTTCTCTAAGCTTCCATATGGTTTTTGCTTTTATTTAGTAGTCTATACAAAAGAACTTATTTCTGTAAATCATTTGATAAAGACACCAGAAACAGCATGCAGAAGGGAAAGAAATAAACAAGAAAAGGCACTTACACCTGCACAGCAACACATCATTAATTCTTCTGGTAACTGCTATAGCAATGATTGCTTCATTTGCTGCCCTTGATGCAGGGAGAATCTCTCATCTCAAAGGCTTTCTCTTGCTATCTATTAATTCTCGTGACTGTATCTGCTGTGGGATACCCCACTTGTCTTCCCAGGCAACTAAAAGTTGTCCCCATGCAGCAATGCCATGGGTTAACTAACCCTGGAGAGATATTATACCCTGCTTGGAAACAAAACAAAAAACCCAAAGCAAGCAAACAAAAAATAAACCTCAGCTAAGTGGTAACACATGAAGAGGCTGAAATGCCCTGTTAGATACAATATGCTGTGATATGTATTTTCAGGTTTTGCACAATAAGTGTTCTTTCAGCTGTAATGGTTTTTGTAAATGTCTGATAGCCCTTGGCAGCAGGTTTTGTGGACACTATTAACTTGGAGTTAATTGGAGGTGCCTGAAGATGCCACCTTATGTTGGGGGAAGGGTTGACCTGAGGCACATACAATCTAAGGGTTGATTTCAGCCTCTAGTTCTTTTGGGGCCATAGACCTGACCCAAGCAGCAGGCCCTCCCCTGAGGTTGGTTGGATTGGATGTCCTGGTGTACCTTTCTGCTCACAGGTGGGAGGTACTGGGGTGAGAAGGGGGTTGCAGCTGAAGAGCAGAGGAAGGGAGGAACCCAGGTAGATAGTCAGGCCAGGTGAGCCTGCAGGATGGGACCTGAGGATGAGATGAAGGAGAACGTGCTCAGAACCACATTTATTCTAAGTTCAGACTGTAACTAATAGACAGCTAAAATCAGGCTTCAGGAAAATATAGACCATAAGATACCCAAGGTTGTTTTGTTCAGTGGATGAACAGCTAAAATTTATTACCGCAAGCTGTGCTTGAACTCTTCTGAGACCAGCCCTGGAACCCTAGAGCTGCAAAAGCTCTTGTGAGAAATGAACCCTATAGCACAAAAAGATTTTTGTCTGGTGTGAAACTTGGCTCATCTCCAGCTGCCTTTCAGGGTCTACCTTTGAGGTCAAATTTGGCACTGCAATACAGAGCAGGAGCCGCAGTCCTACGGTAGGAGCTGCCTGGTCCCCTCTTCTTGAGCAACAGAGCCACCCGTCCTGGTCTTCTGAATGCTTCCACCCTTTGCAGGAGATAAGCAAAAATTGCCCCAAACTGTGGGTTCAAGGTTAAATCCTGCCCTCTGTTGCGCTGCTGCTGAAGGGGGAAGGAAGACCTGACTTCTCTTTCTGTACAAAACGAATGCACCTCATTTACTCCTGAATTTTCTGTCCATCAGATTGCAGCAGTTACCACTGTGTTTCAGCAGATGGACTTGTTTTGCAAAGCGGAACATTGGCATTAGGGAGGTCTGTAGTGTGTCAGTTATGGTTGCCAACATGTATCTCTGTCTTTGAGTTCTCTGTTTGGGTTTTTGCTGTGTGGTTTATTTTTTGGGGGGAAGTTTAAGTCTCAGTGGTAAGCAATAACTTTTCTTGTTGCTGCTTTGGAGATTGTGTGTGTGTGTGTGTATTCAACAACATCTCTTGTGATAATTATAAGGTAAATTGTGTTCAAGCCAATGATGCTTATACTGAAAGTGCAAGGTAAAATGCTTGAGAAACAGTAGAGGGAAGACAGAGTGGGTTCCTGGGCAATCGCTCCAAACACTGTGTGACAATTTGATAATTTTGGTGCCGCGTAGCTTCATGTGCCTACTACAGTGTTCTCTGGAAATATATTTTTAGGTGTTTTGACTTCTTCAGAGCTTGTGGTGACCATGATGGGAACAGGACTCTAACCCAGGGTCCCAGCCCAAGGCTTAGGCCACTGAGCTGTGTTATAGTGTTGAAGTGAGGTACAATGGATATTCCACCTGCCTGCCTCACATCAGCCTCAGCTGTACCAAACCGACCTGGTCAACCCTCCATCACTAAAGAGAGGTACCACAGAAAGGATACAGATTAAATGCTTCTGTGCAATTTTTAGTGCCTGATGTCACCTTCACCAGCTTATTTCTGTTTCTGTCCACCTGACTGTGGTTTTCAAAACCTGGAGTTTAAAATATTTCAACTTCACATTGGGGGTTTTGGGGTTTTTTTTTTTTGGCTTGTAAACTTTGGAGGTTTGAACAGTGGCCCTTGGAAGACAACAAGTAGTCTTTACAAGGAGATAAGAGAGGTTTGGTCATTCACTCTAACAAATGGGCAAACATTTGTTTTTGTATGGCAATACTGCATTGACGTAGTCAGAAGAGACTATTTTGCAGCAAATTGTATGGGCTTAGAGATTGGGGTTGAAGAAGTTTTTGAATTGCTTCATCTTTTAACTTTCTCTTCCATGTCAAGAAGAATATAAAGGGAAGGTAAAATCCCTTCAAACCAGAAGGGACTGCCCAGGCGGAGGTGTGGGGGACTGACTGTCTGCTGTGGGGCTGTGGTACAGACCACTCCAAACTGGAGGGACCTGCTGCAGGCTGGTGGGTCATATGTTGCTCATTCTCTACTGCAAGTTGACCAAATAAACAGTTAAAAACGCAATTCAGAAGCTGCTATTCAATCTCTTCAGGAGCCTAATACAAGTCTTCTTAAAAACACCTGATTTTAGGGAGTGAAAGCTCATGGCTCAGCACTCTGTGAAAATGAGGAAGGTCTTTCAGGCTGGTTGTCCAATAACTGAAGCATTCAGAATAACTCATCTGGTTTCAAGAATCTTGGCTTAAAATATCTTTTTGCTATTCCTTTTCCATCTAAGCAAATGCTTTTGTTGCCTCGGGGACACTGTGTGTCTGTGTTGCACATCCCTCATGCTAAAAAGCAGTTCACACAGAACAGAAATGAAAACTAAGGCTGCATGGGAATTTTCCTTCAAAATTGACCCTTGAAAAATACTGTGCTGTCAAGTCAATAAAGACAGGGTGGATTTCCTCACCTCCTCAAAGAAAAAAAACGTTTTTCTTAAGGGGGTGGGGGAAGACTTTAATAATTTTTGCTGGAAAATTGCAATGTTCTGATTTCAAAATATTATTATCTTTTATAAAAAAATCTATTTTTGGCAGATCCAAGCCTCCTTATCCTTCTCTGATGTTCAGGATCTGCAGAGGCACTGCAGACCCCATGCTGGATTTCCTGCTGCTTCTCCGAAACTCAACTGTTTTGCCACAGGATGGATGAAGAGTAATGAGAAGTGCAGGGAAATGGACTTGAATTACTGCTCCTATGAGCAACTCTGCAACAGTCTTTCCAACTACTTTCCATTTTTTTCTGACATAGTATGGACTTGAACTTTTAATTAATTTTTTTTCTGTAAGTTTTTATTTGGTTTTCTATTTTTATTTTTCTCTTTCAAAAATCTTCCTTTCTAAGCCAAAAATCTCCCTTCAGCTTGCTCTGAAGAGAAACTTTCTCTGCAGAAGTATCTAGTAAAACTTTTTTCTTTTTTTTTTTTTTTCCTTATTAGCATGGATTTTGTACATTGACAGCTGCCCAAAGTGGCCTGAAGTTCCAAAACATCTAAGCGGTGACGAGTGCAAGGGTTGCGATGCTCTTTGAAGGTGTCACCCGACTCGTGCGTGGCCAAAATGTTGCACCACCTAGTGGCCAGCAAGATTATGGCACCACTGCAGAAAACCCTCCCACCTCTCATGGAGCAGGTAGCACTGGAGCTCTAGCAAGATCGCTAACCTTCATTTTCACTACAGATACACCCATCTTTTATCTGCTTCAAACAGCTTGCTGCTTCTGCAAAGGTGAGGTTTGAACAAAATTATTTTTCATTGATTTATTAAATTAAAAGGCCTCGTGTAGCCTTAATCTAGCCTCAAGAACACTTGATGGCAGAGTTTATTGGATGATTTTTCTTGTGTTTATAATCTATATAAATTATGCAATATTTTTGTAACATGTCATATATCATGATGTGATTTAATATCCCATCTATATTCTTGTGCCTCAAAGTAATGTGGAGAGATGTCTTTGAAAGGCCATTAAGTATAAATAAATCAGAGTGAGAGCTAGAGTGATACTCATGAATAACATTCCTCGATAAGGAGGCCTCATAGACTAAAGGGGATGAGTAAATTATTGCTTAATAATGCCATGCTTAAACCATTCCTAATAGTCAGGGCATTCATCTGGGAGTGTTCATGCATCTGGCCAAAGGACTGCTTATCCAGCAGCTGCGTAACGTAAAATAAAATGCAGTTCTAGAAGCAAGCACAAATCCCAGAAACACTAAGAAAAAACCCTGATCTCCAGACTGTAGGCGATGTTCACCTTGGACATGTGCTCTCCAGCCTTGTAAACCCTCATCTCGCTACTGGGCAAGTTCATAGCTCTCAGGGGATGCAGGCTGAGTGCCTCAGCTGGGGCTTTCTGGGCATCCCTGGTACCCAGTGCATTTATGACCCTGTGGAACCTAAAAAAAATACAAAAAAAAAAAAAAAAAAAAAAGTGAGGTTAGCTGTTTTCTAACTAACCAGAGTGTTTCACTTCCACTAAAGTCATTCACCAAACCTAGTGTGTTGTCTGTGCTCCAAAGGTGTTAGAGCAGCTGTTCAGCTGACCTGCAGCTGGAAGAAAATGTGGATGACCCAAGGAGCTGGAAGGACTCCGTGGATCAGCAGCTGAGCCAAAAGGAAAACTTGGAACCTAGATCCCATGCTTGTGCATAAGTGCTTGAGCTACCACTTCCTCCTGAGCTGTGACAGTGGGATGAGATAAGTAGGCAGGGACAGGCAGGGGGAGTATTGGGAGCAAGCGGAGCGGTCCAGCATCCATGGAATTAATCGTTGCTTGCTTTTTTTAAGCTCCTTTTTGCCATCATGTCTTGGGGGAACAACCGGCCAGGTAAAAGAAGAGTTGGAAAAAGTAACTGAGGAAATGGGATGGGCTTGGTCAAATGAGAGCTGCTATGAGTACTCTAGAGGAGAACAATACCAGAAAAGTGTGGAGTTTTTTGGATCTCGCACACTTCTCGGGTGCATGTTGAGTCAACTCCTTTCAGGGATGGTTTTGCACCAGTCTGTGCTGCAGCCTGCAGGGGACTGCAGAGACGCTGTGAGCTGGCTGTAAGCACGCTCCTGCCAGCACTGAAATTCATCCTTCTTGGGGGGAGGATATTGGACCAAGCTGGTCTCAGTGCTGGCAGCATCAGCTTGGGTATTGACCCTAAGTTACAGTCAGCATGGCTATGTCTTGACAGAGTCTGCTGAGCAAAGATTCATCTTTGTGATCTGCATTTTGGGGGACTCAAAACATCTCTTTTTTCCCCTGCCTCTTCACGAAGCCTGGAAGTCCACAGAGATAGCTCTGTTCTGGGGAGGTTTAATGTTCACTTCAGTGTTACTCTACACTGGCATTTTCTCCATCCTTACATTAGCTTTGATTAACCTCCACTGCTGGTAGCAACGAAAGGGAAGTGAAAGTGGAGATCGGATCTTTGCAATTTCACTGCAGAGCCACTGAACACAGTGTGGGCAGAACAGGTCAAGTGCTGCTGGGGTTATTCCTGCTTTCCAGTGTTTTGCTGAGTCCACATCAGTGGTCCCAGAAGCACAGCTGCAAGAGGAGGTGCTCAGCCTTGTCTGCAGGAATCTCTTTCTCCATAGTGTGAGAGCCCCTTCTTTGTACTAGTGGGTTTTTAGCCATGTTGCCATAATAGAGACTAGAAGATACTGTGAACGTCCTCTGTGTTGCTGTCATGAGAAGAACTGAAACGATCAAGCCAAACTCTGCATTAACTGTGTCCACTTGAGTGGATTCAAAAAGCTCAGTCAGGCTCCTGGCTATGACTAAATGATCTAATTATAGCCTTCCCGTGCTGTGCTTTTTGCATTCGTTCCTGATCCATCATTGCATTGATTTTTAGAATTGTGTTCTTTGGCACTCCATGGTCTCAGTTTTCACATCCTCCTCGTCTCCTGTGCTCTCAGCTTCTCCGCGCTTACTGCATGTTGACTACTCATCTTTTCCTTAAACCAGGCTTTTAATCACATTTCTCTTCCGAGGTGGAGAGCAAGGTGAACCTTGACGGTTTCTGCAACGCTTTGACCTTTGTACAAGTGCAAGTTCGCACTAGGCTGTCTCTGCCCCTGTACTGTGGCTTTTGACTTGTGCAAAATGGATGTACCTTTCTGGTTAAGTCACAAGTGATGGCAAAAATTGCGGAGTGGTAAAGTGCGAGACTATCTCGGTCAGCTTTCTGCTGAAAATATCAGTGAAGGAAATGGGAAGCGTGGTGACTTTGCCACGTTATTGTGAAAACCTGAAACCCCCTGGAGTTCACAGAGCAGTGATACCATGCCACAGACAGCTCAAATTTAGATCAAAACAGGCTCCTGGGAAGAACTTACAAACATGGAAGGATATTTCAAAGGTCCTCCTCTAAGTCTGAGCTTGGACTTGAAACTGGCTGAATTGAACAGCACTGACTATCCTGCTGGTTTATCTTCAAGTTTTGTGACACTGGATGCTTCTCCAAAAGCTTCAACTTTTGGAGTCAGGACAAATATGTAAAGCTCTTGGTTTTGATTTTCTCTCAATTTTACAGAGTTCATCTGCGAAGTATGAATTTGAAGAACTCAAAGAAGCACTCGGCACGTTATTAAATTTCATGACATGATTTTGGCTTGAAAATTTTGTTTTGTTTTTAAATCTGGTGTCAGGATTGCATGAATTTTCTTGCGTCCATTTTGCATAGCTTTAGCTCAGCTCCAAAGGCAGATTAGCTCTCTTACTAAATGTTCCCCAAAAGTATGACTGAGATTCCTTTTTAATACTGTTCTCAGCTGAGCTTATGTATAATCCTTTTCAAAGTGTAAAATGCCAAGGGATGTTTATATGCCACAGCTTATATGACAGTATATTGTTCCTTCACACTTCACTGAACAGTCACAGAATACTAATCTATAAATCACTTTTCTCACAGGCACTTCAAAACTTTGTGCTGCTTGTGGTATTGTCTGTTCTTTTCTAGATATATAAACCGCTTCAGTTGAAAGAACAACAGACACTAACGATTCTGCATTTGTTTTTCTGCAGCGTTTAGGGGTCCTCACTGAAACAAGGGCCAAATAATGCTGGGTGCTGCGTGGGTATGTCCTGCCTTAGGGAAGCTGTAAGTGGATGGGCAGAGGTGGGATCTTCCTCAGTGTGGGAGGGGCACTGAAGGGCAAAGGAGGATGGTGGTGGTTTTTCCCCCAGGATCATGTAGAGAGGCCTGGCCAGAGTTTGGAATTGGATCAATTCTCCCAGATTTCAAAGGCTGCGCTTCCACTATGTGGTCAGCAGTCTCCTTTCAAGGGTTAGTAAACATCAGCATGCTTACTCATATTTTTGAAAGCAAAAGCCTCCTTCTGCAAATCCTCCCCACTACCCCAGCTGGGAGCTGCCCTTTCCTATATAGAAGGGAGGTCTGATCCCGTAAGGTTTGTCTTTGGTTTTAGGGAAGAATGCAGATTCCCATGAGTGGGGCAGGCATTAAGTAGAAAAATGAGAGGAAGCAGGAGACTTTCCCTGGCTCTTTTTTTGCCAGGGCATAAGACAAAATGTGCCCTATGGTGAAAATAGACTCCCTGCCTACTCTAACAGACTGGCTGCAGAATGAAGAGGAGGCTGCTCCCTGGAAAGGGTAGTGGAGTGGTGTCTTTCATATTCTGCTTTGCTTCAGGACAAAACTGTCATAAACCAGCATGGGGCAACACTCCCATGATCAGTCTGTGTAATGTGAAAAATTTGTTGTGCGAGAAAGAATGTGTAGGCAGGAATGAATTTTATTCTTCCCCCCCCCAGCCCCCACCAAAGAATTTGCCTTTAGAGGTGGGACAAGAGTACAGATTTTTTTTTACCTGCTCCATATAGTGGTCAGAAGGGTCTCCCGATCTCTTTTTGCACGGTTTTGCTTGCCTATCTCTGTTTTCAAAAATTGTTCTACATGTTTTTACAACTGCAAATAATTCCAGGGGCTTCTGCTTGTCTCAGTGCAACAAACCGTACTGAGAGAATATAATGCAGCTAGGGCCTATCAAATATGCAACTCAAAGTCTATAATTGGATTATTAGCAGACACTTTACTTGGGAAGATATGTAAACCACATCACTGAATGGAGCAGTCAGGGCAGTAAACTTCAAATCTTAATCAGTACAAAAAAGTAAAAGCCATCAGAGGGCTGTAGCAGGGAATAGTAATAATGTGGTGTTTGGGGCTGAGCATCCTTGATAGGTCAGCCAGGATGCCAGCACCTACTGCTCACAGAGGTTAGTGGGACACTTGTCCCTGAAGGGGACTTGCTGGCAGCAGTTCTGAGCTAAACACCTTGTTTTAGCAAAGCAAGGGGAGCAGACGCTGCAAGATGAAGGAGCAGAGTATGGACGTTACAATATGAGAGCTCCTTGGAGAGGAAGGATTGACCCTGAAAAGGCGGTTCCTTCCCCAAGGGACCTGCTTCCCTCATCAAGCCAGTCCTTGGATGCCTGCACTTCTCCCAAAATCAGTGTGTCCTGCTGACAGGGAGGGATATTTGACAACACACTGTGGCTTTGGGACCTCTCTCCTGCCTCAGAACTGAAAGGCCAGCTGCTCTAACTGCGTTTACCTTTTACCTACATTTTCTTTAGGTATCTGCCTCCACGGTGGTCTCTCTAAATGCATTCTAGCCACAGGGCTGGAAGATACAGCCAGTTAAGCACGTGATGGGATGTGTATCCTTCAGAAATGAAGGAGCTGGGATTCTCCAAAGCAGTGTTGATTCTGGTGCATGATGAGCAACCAGAGCACTTCTGTTCTTAACCTGAAAAAGGAGCAACATCCAGAAAGGATTTCAATTATTTAAAGGTTTTTAAGTATGCTGTAGAAACACTGCAGAAATAGTCGAAACAATCTATTCTGATAGATTAATCCCTGAGGAAAAAAAAAACCAAACAATTTTGTGAGATGAATTGTGGATGGTTTTAGTCTTGGCTATCCAGATCTTCTTGCTCAGATGTAAGGTGGGTTGGGGTGGGGCTTTTGGTTGTTTTGGGGTGGTGGTTTGCTTGCTACTCTGGGAACTGACTTTCGCAGAGTTTTTGTTGCAAGAACAGCGGAGGCAGCATCTGGCCTCATGGGCTGGTGTGGAGTGGTGAAACAGGGGTAGTAGAAAATATCTGGATAATGACTCATGACATGGATTTTTTATTTGTTTATTTAAAAACCAAACTTCAACAGCCAATTTTGACCACCAAAGCAAAGTTCGTTGTGCAGCCCTCATTTAAAGAATAATAATAATAATTAAAAAAAGTCCAAACACCAAAAAAAGCGCCCTGAACTCTAGCACACCTGGAAGAGAAATGATGCAAAAAGTAAGACCCCAGCCCTACAGCTTGGTAGTAAGCAAACACCTGCCAGTCAGAACACAACCAAGCGTTTTATTTCACTGGAAACAGCTGGGCTAAGCGCCCCGGGCACCGGCGGGCCAGCCCCCAGCCCCGGCGGTTCCCGGGGACGCGGTGCGGTGCGAAGGCTGGCGGGGAGGGAGCCGGGACCGGCGCTGCGGGGTGTCCGGGTGTGCCGGAGGGGCCGAAGGCTGAGGGTGTAAAATGGGGAGGGGGGCAGAAACGGGTTGAGTCGGGCTGCCCGTCGCCCTGGGGTCGGAACGTAGCACTTTACATGGTCTCCCAGCGCGGTGGCCGGGGCAGAGGGATGCTGTGATGCTGGGGGGGTGTCCGATGGCACAGGGACACCCTGCCAGACCTCTGTCCCCTTCCCGAGCGCCACACGCCCTTGGGGACAAGCAGGCAGGACAGATCCCCGGACCCCCCTGCTCCGGCAGAGGTGCCGGATGGGGACCCCACGCCACAGCCAGCACCCCACAGTCCATCCCTGGGGGAACAGCCCCCGCAAGCCTGGGGGACCTGGGGGGGGGTCCCTGGGGTGCATGGCTGGGTGATGCCCACCCGAGCCGGGTGTGTGTGTGCGTGTGTGCTGCGGGCGCCTGTACCCAGTGCTGCTGCCGCCGCAGTGCAACACGAGATCGAATCACTCCTTTCGTTGGCTAGTTCGTCCTTGGGTTGTTTTTTTTTTTTTTAAAATTCTTTTTTCTTCTTTGGCCCCCCTCTCTTTTTTTTGTATATCAATCATTTTTGTACAGAAGAACGAGCCTTTTTTGAATAACAAAGAGGAAAAAAAAAAAAAAAGGAAAAAAAAATAATAATCATGATGCAATTTCTTTGGATTGCAAAAAGCAACTCTTTACATTTAAGTGAAGTGTCTTAACATTTTATATTGTTTTAAAAAATATATTTACATATTATATATATATAATATACGTAATATAAATATATATAAAAATATTTAAAAAGAAAAGAAAAGAAATAAATCTCTTCACGTCTGGTATATTAGGGGGTGGATTTTCTTCCCTGGTTAGACTATAGCTCCTTGTGATTTTGAGAGGGTCGGTTCCCTGCGGCTTGTTAGCCCTCGTGCTGAGTTCGCATCATCCGTCCAGCACCTTCCTTATCCCGTCCCCATCCCTCGCTGGAGCAGGGGGTGGAAGGGGCCGGGTGCCCCCCGGGGCTGCTGACACCCATGGGTGCCAGCCCCGGGGTCGGGATAGCACCCACCTCCCGGCAGCAATAGCAGTCACTTGATGCGTTTTATTTAATTTTTAATTATTTTTCTTGGTACCAAAGTGAAACACTGTAGCAAAGCCGCAGCTTCTTATGGCCGGGGGGGGGGGGGGG
>JAVJGI010000050.1:58311506-58333409 GCA_035590275.1 Ibycter americanus
TTCCTTTTTTTTTTTTTTTTGTAGTAATGAACATGGCCTTTGCATCTGCATTTACAGCACTGATACGCTGCAATATAAACTAGAGTCATGTAGATGTATGTGCCCTCTTGTAGACAGTTCTGTTGATGCTGTTCTTCTGCAACTCTTTGAAGTGTTTTTCAGTGTTTATGTTTCTGTTTTATGGTGCGTTTTTTCCCCCCCAGAAAGATTTCAAGTGCCTTTTTGAGGCTAGCATTTTGTCAAGAGTCATGATTCCGTAGTAGCTAATGGGATGTACCGTAAAGAAATGCAAAATTTACCTTTCACCAGAAATGGTGCTGTGCTAACTTCTTTTTTCTTTTACCTCTTAATACTGACCTCCTGTTCCATCTTCCAGACTTGATGTCATGTTGTTGTTTGAAATGCTGGTGCCGCTGCTCATCTGGTTGGTTACTTTAGTCAGTGCAGACCTGGTTCTACAAACTCTTAGGCACGCAGATGTGCCTCGTACCTCTCCTTCTGTAAAGTGAATACAGTCATTCCTCCTTTTCTCATATGGTCGTTTTAGGATTAAACCCACTAATCATAAGGCTATGCGATTATTAAAAGATGCAACATGATGAGGGCTGTGGAAGTACACAAACAGATTAGATGAGTCTGCTGAAATTATTTGCTTAGCTCCATGACTAATCATATATTTGAAGTTAAACCCATACATAAGCTCTTTGCATAATTCGAGGACCTTCAATTTAAGGCCCTCCATGGATCTTGCCTGTTAATTTCAGTGATTTCAACACTGGGCCTCCTTTCTTTGGACTTTCTGGTTTTCTTTGAGTTTTGGGTTGAACAGCTAAGGTTATTGCATATCAGTAATAATTTATTGTATCAAGCTGCTGACCTAACACTTTAACGCAGAAGGAAGGGATGGGGCTCAAATGCGTATATTCTTAGCACATGATAATTGATGCATTTGTATTTGTCTGGAAGGCATCTTCATCCTATTTTCAAATGCTGTAGGATGTGGATTTTTTTTCCAGTGGAAATAAATATATTCTTTTAAGCCAGAAGATTGACATGATTGATGGTTTCAGATTTTTTAATTAAAACACAGAAAGCTCCATGCATGACTGATTCAGTTGTAAGGAAACCTTGCAGAGTTCAGAAATGAGAGTTTATCAAACCAGGCTGAAAAAACAAATAACTGATCTGTCAGAGGTCTGTGATGGAGTCGACAGGAGGCAGAATAGCCAAGTTTTTTTATGACACTGACTTCTAAACATAGAAATGCTTGTGAGGTGTTTAATATCTGGTTGGGTTTTTTTCTGAAAAATGAACAAAAAAACCCCCAACCAAAAAATAAAACAACAAACAGGACTTGTCTAACTTTCCTAATTTCCTAACTTTCGAACTAACTGGCCAATTTTAACTAGATGGACAGAACCAGAGAAGTGTTGCAAATATCAGCTTTCTACAGTGTCATGGAAATAAACTGCTTAATAAAGAAGAAGGACTATTTAATACCTGAGCAGAGGAAAAAGCAGGGAGAAGTCTGCCCATCCCTCCTTTACTCGCTCTGTCCCGGCAACCCAGTCAGCACATGGCTGTAGCAACGTCGTGGCAGTCCTTTGCCCATCACAGGCCGTGTAAAGATTGGGAGCGAACAGGAGAAAGGAAGGAGTAGAGAAGGAACTTCTAGAAGAGGTGGAAGTTTATGGTGGAAAAGAGGCAGCCAGGAGTGAGGGCTGGGGTATTTGCAAGAGGGAGTGGGCTGAGCAAATAATGCAGGGCAAAAATCCATCGTAAATCGAACTCTGTTGTTTCCACTGCTCATGAAACAACTTGTTAGGGTTTTTTTACACACACCCCCACCCCGCCCCACCCCATAAAAACGTCATCACGTTTGTGTCGACTCAAAGAGCTGCAAATGCCAACTTGCTGGAGCAAGGTCACTCTTCTTCCTGGCTTCGCTCTGAGTTTTCGTCTCGCTAGGCAGTGGACACAGAGACTTCAAATTTCCTTTGCAAATTTACAGCTTTGCACGGTTGTGATGAGCAAGGGAGGTAACAGTTTAAAGGAGGGGTACAATTAAAGCCTGTAAGTAGATAGCTTGATTCTCATTCCAAACTCTAGTAACACATACCCACTAAAACATATCTATTTTTTGACATTTCTATGTAACGCTTTTTAGCTGTTTTTAACCAAGATCTAGCTCTAAGCCACTTGTAAGTGCCATTGAAAGACTGTGATTTATCGGCTAGAGAGAACTATTCTTAAGAAATAGTTCGTGTACATACAGCTTCTAATGCTCTTTTTTCCTGCCTGTGACTAATCCTATTGCCTTTCCTAAGAAAATTTGTGGGAGGAAGGCAAGAGGATTCACCCCGGTGCTGTAAGGAAAAGCTTCATCATCAGAACACATCTGATGTGGCTGGGGTGGTGAGCCCTCCAGCCGCTGAGAGCCTTCACAGAACCAGGCACCCTCCTGTGTGGGCTGGGAGCAGGCTGCGACTCTAGTTAAGAAAGTGCACGTTGTTGGAAAGTTTATTCAGATGCTGGCATAAGAATTTGAGGTTCAGTTCCGAGCTGTCACATTTCAACAGATTTCTTGAAGGAATTAATGAGGGCTAATTCCATATGGGGATTCTGGCTTTTCAACACTGCGTGTTGCAGCTCCTGACTTTTGGCTTTTCTTCAGCAGTCCAGAGCCCCATGCTAGCCAATGCAAGGCACAGGAATTGTGTCTTGAGTTTAACTTCTTTTCTTAGATTAGTACCAAGGAAGATGCTGTGAGAAGGCACTTTGTTTCATGTTGGGACTCCCAATTGCATCTGTCCTGGGGGAGGAAAATCTACAGAAAACATGGGGAGTAATTACTTTCTTTAGAAACAACTCTATTTGGGGTCCTTCACCTGGGTACGCTGAGCAAGGAGGTATCCCATGGAGCAGGATTTGTGGATCTCATGTCCTTCTAAGTGTTGATGAGGATTCAGAGACCCACCAGCTCCCATCCTTCAGGGGACTGCGATATCCAGCAGGAGACAGGCTGCTCCACAGCGGGAGCCCTCCCATCTCTCCTTTTGGAGAGGGGCCAGCGCAGGGCTGTTCTTTGGAGTGGGGAAGATGGAAAGCCACCGTGTCTCCTGGGGAGAGGGGGATGCACTGTCTCTTTGTTTTACATGAAAATGCGTTTAGGCAAACCATTGGCAGACATGCATAATCTGGAGGGCACGGTCTAAACCCCCAGCTTCGTACAGCAGCCTCAGCTGTACGTTAGCGCATACTGGTTGGCACAACACTGCTGCTGATTCAGTCTCTTTCCACATTTCTCTGACCATCTTTTTGAATGACTGTAACTGTTGTAGCTGTTTTGTGTGGCGCTCAGTCTTGGACATGGTCAGTGTATATCTTCTGGATCAGGTCCCTTAACTCTGAGACCCATGGTCAGTACAGCTTCTTTGGCACACACTCATCTTATGGCCCCAGTAGCGCATCACTGATGAGTACCCAAGTAGCTTATGTGTGTTTTGAGGGTAATGCAGTCATTTTACTTCCTAAAATGCACTGCTGTTTTATTAGACATTTAAATCATTTTGCGGATCTTGGGTTTGATGTCTTCCTGATTCCGATCACGTTGTGTGGGTAGGAGACAAGTGTTTTCCAGCCCCAAGAGGAGTGATGAGAGTCACTCAGGCTGTATGGTAAAATCAAACTGTGCCGAGTTAAACCTGAGCAAATGTGTGTTTCCATCATGGATTTCCTCAATGTGGCTTACAGGACGCATTTTGGGCTATAGCAGATACTGGGCAACCACCCTTCCTCTCTCAGCTTGTAAGCATTAAGAAGAGCTTGTTGAATCAAAGACTGGAGGTTAGGACATCTGCCTGAATAACTGTAACCTGATTTTTAATCAGCAATAATGAATGCTTGAGGATAGCAGCAAATCATTTGGACCTATTATTTTTTTTTTCTTTTAAAGGAGAGACAATTGAACTAAATGGCAATATTGGTATGTAAGAAAGTGGGTGTTGAAACAACTCGTTGTAGTAATTTAAAGTCTTTGTTAAAGTAAAGTACACTCAATAAGCTGAACTGGAAATACAGTTTTGATTGTGCCCTTGGTTGCTCTCCCATTGTTTTGAAAAGAACCAAATTAACCTGTAAGACAAGTAAATTGCTGATGTGGGGTGTTCCTACAGAACTGAATCTTTGCAGGGAGTTTCGCTGATCTAAAGGGGCAGTGCAGTGTTCGTATAGCCGTGGTCAACAGGTCAATAATGTCCTTTTAACAGGATATGAGAGAGTTTGGTTTTGATAGTGGTTTGTTCTTTAAACAATTAATAAGAGATTATTGCATCTACACTGAGTGAATCCAGTTTTCTGCTCTTTTACATGAACTATTCCCCTCATGTGCATTGCACTGATTTCAGTTGAATTACTACTTATTTATGTTAGTTTAATTGCAAAGAGATTCAATACCTCTGAAGTTATGGAAGCAATAGAGTCACAGCACTTCTAGCACTCTTGGATGCAGAAAAAATGAAGAAGAGCTACGTTAGCTCCCCTGTATTATTGCTGAAGTGGAAAGAGGTTCAGTTTTACTTGCACATTGCATTTTACTGTGTGTGGTAAGTTACCATGGATGGGCACAGCTAAGCAATATATTTTTCGAGTTGTCCAATTTTAATACTCTAGTGGGAATGCAAGGTTGACTTCCACACCTAACAAGTATTAAAGTAGGACTTGATGTAGCTCCCAGGGCTTTAAAACATGATCAGTCAGCTATCTTCAAAATCCAGCTTCGCTCAGGGTGCAGTCCCTTAGAAATTACACTTCCATCTCAAAATGTTAACCTTTCATAGTCTAATACAGCATTGCATGAGAGCCCCAGCGAAGATGGAGGCCCAGTCCTGCTGGATGCTGTAAACCCCGTATAGGCAGAAGTGACTTTGCCTTCAGTGTTTACCATTCAAGTTGACAATAAGAAGCAAAAAGCTGGGAGAGGGGAGAATTATTCTGGTTTTACAGGCACTGAATCGAGGTGCTGAGTGTAACCCACCAAACCTACCAAGCTTAGCAGAATGATAACGATCTTAAATGCTGTGAAAATTGCAGGCTAGGTAGAGATGGCAGGCTGAAGTTGAACTTGTCTGCCGTGGAGAATGAAGGTAATAGTAGCCGTTGTCTGTTTAAGAGCCAGCTGGCTCATCAGAGTGTGCTCCTGACATCCCACCAGCGTATCCCTCTCTGTGAAGCATGTTATCCTTTGCAGTAGTGTAGACACCAGTGCAGGTGTCAGCAGGAAAAAGCTGTGGGCAAAGAAGGGGGAGAAAACAGCTGGCTTGGGTCGTCTGTCCATTAGGAAGCCAGGAGTTGGTTTGGCTCGTTGTGGAGCAAGGTTTCGTTTTGCACGTGGTGTGGAACTGTGTAGTGTTGATTTAACTTTTTCACCTATACCAGTTTGTATAGATGCTGTATCTTCTCTGTCCTTTGTGGGGGATCTTTCACAAAGCTGCAGAGGCAAAACTTGACAAAACTGGGGATGGTGAACTCTAAATCAGGGAAAAAAGAGCCAGGGAACTTAAGAGGAAGTGTTTGAAACTGATTTTTGTCACATTCTCTGTCTTCCTTTTAAACTGTAAGTTTTCAGTTGACATTTTCTGGCGCAGGTGCTGACTTAGTGAGAGAAGTTTTGCCTCCGTTGATATAAGTGGAAAGAAGATTTCAGAAATTTCTAAGACCTTAAGCAACCCAGCCATGAGGATTTTAGGAGTCATGACTGTGGGAAGTTCTTGACCAGATCTTGTGTGTGTGTATGAAAGGAGTGAAATGCTTTCTCTATAATTCTACCTGTGAACCTGATGGTTTTTGTCGGTTAATTCCAGCCATGTTCCCTTGAGTGCTTCCTGGGACTGTGCAAGTGTCAGCTGTCCTGTAGAGTTCCCATTAAGAGGAAATTTTGCAAAGATGACGGTGGCAGGTTCAAGACTAGAAATTTCAGTGGAAGGCTTAAACACCCCTTTGAAGGATGGGAAGACAAAGGGAGATGGATAAACCAACTTTATAAATGCCCTGAGTGATCGAAATCCTCCTGGCAGGGTTCATGCTTTCCCCAGCTGGAGGGGATCCAACTGCGAGATGCAGCCTGGGGAAGAGCAGGCTCCTCTAGTCCTGGTGTTGATGGAGCATCTTGTCTAGGGTATTTTGGGTGATGGGAAGCAAAAGGAGCTGTGGGTTTCGTACTGTAGTGCAGGTATGCACCAGCAAGGGTGTACATTGCCTAGAACAGCTGTCATTTTAAGGCTTTAGGGGGTGCATGAAAAAGGGGCTGGAGAATGACCATTCTTCCCCGTAAATATTTGCCAGGAGGGTTATGGTAGGGCTGTGCGGAGCTCAAGGGGTTTCCAGTGGTGCCCAGGATTTCGTTCTCAGTACCTCTGCGGTGCCCTCCCACGCGGGGAGCCCCGAGCCCTGAATCTGGATGAGCTCGGGGGATCGGTGACACCAGAGCCGTCCTGCTCCCTGTTTATTTGTGGGTGCCGCTCTCTGCTGCTGTTTTTCATCTTTAATGAGGGCTGAACACACCATAAAATTTTATTGGGTGTTTATGCTAACAAAATTAACTAACAGTTGGTGCCTTAAAAATGCAGCCGGAGTCTGAGTGCTATAACTGGAGTCTGCAATGGCTTTTTAACTGGTATAGGACAGAGCAAATGTGTGAGTACCAATGTCATTTAACAGTAAACCATTTTTATATTAACTTCTTATTGACCAGAACTGATTAATTGAAATAATAAAAAAAAAAAAAAATCTTAGCACAGTATGTGCTTAAACAAAATCATGTTTTCAGGCATTAGATAGCTAGAAGCTCTGTCAAAATTGTGTGGTTAATTTATAATACCAAGACCAATGGGCTGATAATCAAAATAAATTAGCTTAGCCATTTCAATACTTTAAAGCTTAAGTCAAGTAACAGAAAGAAGATGTGTTTTAGCATTTCAATTATTATGTTTCCTAATGAAATAGATATAATATGCTGTGAATGCTGTATGGATCACTTGGGGCCATGACTTCGATGGGAATACAAAGGACCTCTAGGTTATAGAAAAAAAGAAAAGGGATTAAGTTTAGGCTCAATTTCCTGTTCACTAGAATGCATTTGGCTTATTTCTATATTAGTGCTGTTAGGTAAACATTTGCTTTCATTCATTTATTTACTGAGCATTTTTATTTATTTTCATGTAGTTTTCCCACACCTAGTCTGGAGAGAGTTTGATGTTTATGATCTTTACATTATGCTGGGGATTTTTATGCTGGTTTTAAAACAAAATAACCAGATTGACGTGCTGGGATATTTGTGTGTGTATGTGTGTGAATGAAATAGTTTGATTATCAGTTAGCACTGATTTACCACATATTTACCTAGGTATTAGGTAGGGCTGATTTGCATTTCGGGGCACTGTCAGAAATAAAGTTTGGCTAAAAGACTTGTGCTATCACTCAAAGGGCATGTCCCAATTCCTGGATTAAGCCCTGAGTTATGCTGGGATGTTGGCCAAGTGGTTTAGGCTTTACATTTTCACGTTGTCGCGTTATCATAGAACACAGCTGATTTTCAAGGCCAGACACTGCTGCCATCAAGAAAATGTTCTCCAACCTGCTTTTAACCTCCCGGTGTAAGCATGGTCTTGGGGATCTAATGTGAACTCACAGTAGTCAGTGGTAGTTGCACCTCCTTGAGACTGGGGCAAATATTCTGCCCATGCTTTAGTTTTTTCCGTTGGTAAAAATAAGGATGAGCACTTCCCTTGCACGGTCTGGGAGCTCTTTGGTGGAGGATAATAACCTGGTAACCCACTGCGTGGGGTTCCCATCCTTACTGTTGGCCTTATGCTATTGTGCTTAACATCTGAGAATTTAGCAAAGCTTAGTATTGTTAAGAACATACCCTCCTTTGTCCCTCCTACATCTTTTTTCCGTTGTTCCAGAGATATAGGAGGTTGCACAGTCCCTATACCATGACATGCAAACCTTGCTCCAGAAGATGGCCTTGGAGGTTAGTGTGCCCAAAGGAGTGAGTTGTGTTGCAAGCACAGAGCACGTGGAGGAGAAGAGGGGAGCACATCAGTATTGCAGCTCACTTGAAAGGATGGTTGTTAAGATTATAAAACCTTGGGTAATTTAAAAAGAGAGCATGTATGGCACTCCTAGGTGTTGTGCCTTCAAGTAGACAGCACTGCAGCAAACCCAAGGCTTTGTGAGAGCCCCAGGGAGAGGGCTGGGGGCTGGCAAAGGTGGTAAGTGCTGGGCTCCTCTCAGCTCTGCCAGCAAGTTGAAAAGGGGCAAGACATCAACTTTTTGAGGTCAGCTAACTTGCATGTTTGCAGATGGTGTCTAAAATTGGAATGCTAGGAAGAGACTGAAATTGTAGCACAGATGTGTGCTGCTGATAATTTACTGCTACTTGGGGCAGCAGATACACCATATGCTTTTTTTTTCTCTTTTTTTTTTTTCTCCTTTTTTGATATATTAGTTTATGCTTCTAGGCTTTTGACTTGTCTTGGACTTCTGCTTAGCATCCCAAGATCCGAGTGTTTGCAGATTTTTAGTGCAGTTTTGTATTCAAGTCAGATTTTTCTGGATAATGACCTTACACAGAGCCTTTGCCACTGCTTTAACTCTGTTCTCCTAAGTGGAGGAACAGATAGCTTTTCATAAGTAACAAGTCCAGGAAAGGTCCAGCAGCAGGGATTCACGTCAGTGTTATTTCTATTGCAGCACTCCATGGGAACACTAGCTGCATGTTGGGATTCAATCGAACAAGAGGCTCTCCAGCCAGAAAGCACAATACTGCTTCCTACATCAAAGAGCTTACGCTTTAAATTTGTTCGTTGGTTCATGGTCATCTCTCAAACTAACGATTTTATTCTTCGCTTTATATTCTTGCTGCTTAGCATTGATTTCTGTATGTGATCCCATTGATTGTCCTGGGGTTTCTCTTATGCTGCTTAACATGAATCTGGGTTGCACCTGGGCTCCATAGTATAACACATTTTCCTTGAAATGATGCGTTGCCTCATTGCCAGTCCTCTTGTCCGACCACCCATTGCACAATTAATCTGCCAGCAGAGAAGCCACCAAAGTTTTTTCAGTCACTTACTCCAAGTTTAGCTGCTCTTTATTGTTATAGATCTCTCCTCCAGCGGGTCAGGACTGTTCTTGAATGTCCCAGGTCCTGCTCTCTGCATGCTCTGTACCTCCATATTTTCTGATTTGTTCCAACTTTAGTCACTTGAGTTATCCTGATATTGCTAAAATTCTCTAAGGCTGCAGCTGTGTTACAGAGCGTATCTGCACCTTGCCCATGTCTTTCGCTCCCTCATTTGGAGTTTATTTCTGCTGCCTTCCTATACCTGCTCTGCTCCTACTGTTTTGATTTTTTTTTAATTTTTTTTTTTTTTAATGGCAGGGGAGAGCGCTGATATTCCACTTTACAAAGAAGTTGATTTACTTCCAGTGAATAAAACCAGCTTTTTTTCCCTTACTTTATATAGTAAGGGAAATTTGCTTGTGCTTTTTGTTAATTTGTGTGAATTGTTGCCCATAAAGGGCATTTATAGCATAAAAAAGAAACCACCTTGCAGGTTTATCCTGCTCAGGGACACTGAAGGACTGATTTGGGTTGAAACACAGGTATCTTTGCATGGGCCTCTGAAAAGGTAGTGATGGTTCTTGGTCGCTGCAGCTTGGGCTTTTATGAAGGTATTTCAAGTTGCCACTCAGAAACTGCACCTAGAATTTCTAGCCATGGATGATCATAATGGAGGTGACGAAGGTATTAGCCAAGGACAGAGGGAGGAAAGACATTGTTTATGGACCCTCAGACTCTTTATTTATGGCAGTAATTCAAGTGTATGGGTGTTTCTTTTTTGTCTTTTGTCCCCATTTCTTTGCAGAACAGTAGAAAACTTCAGTGCTCTTTTCTGACTTTAATGGAAAGTAATCAATGCTGTGCACTATCACAGTATTATGATAAAAATACCTCAGTTAAAACCGTCTTTGACAGCAAAATATTGTAAGTGACCTCCAATGGTTACCCTTCCTCAGGTACTTTGCTGCTGTAGCTTCGTTATGTTTTACAGCAGATATTTTTCCCCACAGAAGTTCTGACTGGTAGCCGATATGGACTAGCTGAAACAGAGGGAGATTATTCTGGTTTCGTTTTAAGGACAGGAGGGATGTCCACATGTAACTTCCAGTGATGTCAGGAGAAACAAAATACCTAAACCTCTTGTATGCTGATAGAAGAATTGCCTCTAAAGATTTTTCAGTGCAAAGCATGGAGTTTATTGAAGAACCCAGTAATGAACTATGGTTCCTGTTCCTTAAAATTTTAGTGATTGTACAAAAATGAAGCCTTGAGCACTTTAAATTATAGTTTTTAGGGACATTACCACAAATGACCTATTCTTTCTTGAAAGCTCCTCTCTTACTTCCTTGTAACCATTTGTTAGATTTAGATTTTGGTATGGACATCATCCAGAAGAAAAAAAAAAATAATTAGTATTTTATTTGTTAGGAGCTGTCACTTACATATAAGTGTCATGCTTTGGAAATAGAAATTGAAAAGAGTTAGGAGAAAGCTAGCAAATTCCAGTGTGGTCCTACCACTGTTATTACCAGATTTAGCAGATTAACCGAGACTGTAACACTTCATATGAACGACGACTATCCGGCTGAGGAATAGCTGTTCTTTGCAAAGGCTGAAGCACACAGATGCACTCAAATACTACAATAAGATGATAAAATGTGTTATCAAAGCAAAGGTGTGTGTTTACATTGTGTTGTACAAAAGGTACCTACTGTCCCATGAGTTGTTTGAAAGCCAGTATGCGTGATCTTGTCGGCAGCACCATGGAGTCCAAGTGATAGTGTTTGTCAAAAAAGGGATTGCTTTGATGAGTGGGAAGGGTATTCTGGAGCATCACTGAAAAGGCACCTTCTTTCTGCTGGGTAAATGTGAATGAGTCTTCACATTTTGGCTACGTGTCTGTGTGTGCTGTGACAGCACTCCTAAGCATCACTACTACAGCATTCCTAGGCACGAAATGTCATGCCTTTTCCAAGGTTTCCGATTTCATTTAATAAAACAAAAAAGAAAAGCAAAAAAATAGCTCAAGTTTTTAGCCAGTATTGCTGCAGAGGTGAAAAAATACCATCAAAATGATGCAGAGGTGTTGACTTAACTCCTCAAAGACTTAAACTCTCTTACTGCACTAAATGGGTAATCGATGTAAGATGATCCTTCAAGGACAGGACTCAGTTTAAGGATTACAGCACCAATATGTAGGCATCTAATTTCTGTTCACATGTGACCTAAGGTCAGGATTTTTCTGCATTAGTGCTGTGTGACATGTGCCGGTTATCTTTTCAGCTGCTGTACCGCAGGGATATGAATTTCCCACAGGTCTTGTGTCTGCCAGCACCAGCAGTATGTCTTGCAGATGCCTGGACATCTCCAATGATGCTGGGTATCTTTGTTTAGGCTGTGGAATTGGACAGGCAATACCTAAGCTCCCATTACAGTCAATGGGACACTGTCAGTAAAGTCTAGAGAGTGATGAAGCTCACTGTAAGGTCACTGTGGGCTGGCTGCTCCCTGACTTGCTTCTTATATTCCATTGAATTTTTTTTGACTGGATCCCTGTTGACTGTAATTGGAGTTTAGACACCTGGCACTAATATAAGCCCCTAATTGTAGGCATCCTAATCTCAAATTGCATCCCTCTTGTAGTGTCAGTCTTGTCTACTGTGTTACTAGTTGTCAGTGTGGGTAAGAAAAACTGGGAAGAATTAAGGTATTAAATTCTTGCCTGCCATTTCCCAAGAGCCAGAACATTTCTTGTGGGTCAGGATGGATGGCTGAATACTACAGTGTAATCAGCGTACCTGAGACTGATTTATCTATAATAATACAAGGCACAGCAGTGAGAGCTTGGGGAAAAATGACTGGTTTTATTTTCCTGAAGTTCAGGTTTCAGAAAAGCTTGCGTTATTCTGATCAGGGTAATTGTGGCAGCAGGCTTAGGTTGATGTCTGCATTTCAATCTTGATGAATCCTTGGAGAGGCACTCTGTTGTCTGGACCAAGAGAAAAAGGATGCTTACGTGAATTGGGAGATATCTTTTTCCCCCTTTTTTAAAGGTTAGCCCAGCCAAGTCAATCCTTTTGAAATGGGTGAATAAGGGTTGCAGAAATGCTGATATCAGTGCGCAGAAGATTTATGAATCTCTATGTGGAGTGGAAGGCAGATGTAGATAAAGCAGGTGAGGTTAAATCATGCTTTGCCTGTAATTGTGAGCGTGATATCAACGTCGGTGCCTTTGACTGCAAGGTCCCTTGGGAGTTCTGTAGGGCACAGCACAAACATTAGCTGGTCAGCTACTACTCAGGCCGTGCCTTATTTTGTAAATGCTGCTATAAATAAATTTAATCAATAATGAGATCTTGTATTGAAAAATACACTGCTTTCTGTTGATACCATGTATTTTTTTTGGCACAGCAGATTCCCCTCCCCTTACTGCTCTAAGAACTAAAGATGGGGTATTCACTTCAGTGTTCAAAATAAGGGCCAAGGCTCATTCTTTAGTCCCTTAACATGGGTTTAATGCCAGCGTGGTGACATTTCTCTTAGTTGTGTTGTCATAACCTCAGTGGACTTAATCCAGCTCATGGCTGATGGTAAAGAAAAATCAGGCTGCGTCAGTATTGCTAACAGCTCTTGTTATATTAACAGTCTTGGCAGCCTACCACGGTTCTTTCATATTTAGGAAATCAAATCTAAATTATTTAGAACTTTGAGATGAGCAAATGTTTGGAAGGTTATTTTTTGGGAAATATTGCTGGTTTTAGTCTCTTTTTTTCTGGTAGGTAGCTTTAGCTTGTTACATTTAGAGTTGGGGTTTTTTTTAATTTACTTGTGCTTTTTAAAGAAGATCTATTTTTCCATTTAGAAATAACTCTATAGCTAAGTGACGGAATAATTTCTAAAAATCAGTGGGGAAAACGTCAGCTCCTAGGGGAAAATGTGGATGCATTAGAAAGTTATTTTCAAAACTCTGCCAGAATTCAGTAAACCGTGTTTTAGAGGCATTATCATCAGGCGGGAGGAGGTTAGGAGTGAAGGAAGAGGCAGTCATCGGCTGGAATATTTCTGTGGGCTCCATTGCTGTAGTGTTTCAGGTCCTCAGAACCTCTAATGAGGTAGCTACTGATTGCTGTTAGAATGGGTTGGATTACATTAGGTTAGTGTTACTCCGATTTTAAAGACAGTGGAACTGAGAAACAAGGACAGCAGGGACCAGGTTTTGAAAAATATTTAGTCACTTATGTGTTAAAACTTGGCAGGCATTTGTGCAGAGCCCACCAAATGCCGTTACGTGGGAGGTGGGAGCTCTTCGTAGAGTTTTTTGGGTTTTGTTCCTTTTTTGAGCATCCTAGGGGTGCTTTCCTGAAACAGGTCAGGTAATTTTGAAGCCCACCTAAGTCTCCTGGGTTCCTCTGTGCAGTCTGTGGAAGAGCAAAAGAAAGGAGTCCAGGCTTCGCCGTTGTCTGTCAATAAACCAGTCGCTCAATTATTTTTTCCTCCGGCTGGCAAGAGGTGTTTGTATTCAGGTGGTCTAGTGACATCCCTGGAGACCACTGGCCGTTGCTAGTGACCTGTGTATCCCTGGAAATGTAGGTTCCTATCTTGCATTGATTTCAGTAGGCTGACACATCTAAACACTTCAGATGCCCTAGCCCTTTAAAACTGCTCCTGGGTGATTTCGACTGAGGAATATCTGCTGCCATCAGGAATAATAGTTTCATGTGCAGTCCCTGGCTTCCATCTTCTAACTGTCAAAAATATAATCCGTTCTGTGCAAATGAAACGCTTAGACCATGATTTCAAGTAAATTTAAATATGAACTTTGAATTATTTTGAAATTAACTGGGATAATTGGATGGCATTTGTAAGTATTAATTCTGTGGAGTCAGAACTGAGGACCATGTATGATAATGGAAGGATGCTCCACAGTGATGCTGAGGTGGAATTTTGCAAGCTAAGCCCAAAAGTGCCATCAGTTTCACTGCCACTATCTCTGGAAATAACTTAAGGTGCATCACCAGTGAGTTACATGACTTCAGTAGTCCTCAGAGCTTTATAGTCGTAGAATCATAGAATAGTTTGGGTTGGAAGGCACCTTTAAAGGTCATGTAGTCCAACCACAGCCACACAATGAGCAGGGACATCTTCAACTAGATCAGGTTTCTCAGAGTCCCGTCCAACCTGACTGTGAATGTTCCCAGGGATGGGGCATCTACCACCTCTCTGGGCAACCTGATCCAGTGCTTCACCACCTTTAGTTAAAACATTTCTTCCTTACATCTAGTCTGAACGTATCCTCTTTTAATTTAAAACCAGTACCCCTTGTCCTATTGCAACTGACCCTGCTAAAAAGTTTGTCCCAATCTTTCTTATAAGCCCCCTTTAGGTACTGGGAGGCTGCTGTAAGGTCTCCCCAGAGTCTTCTCTTCTCCCGGCTGAACAACCCCAACTCTCTCAGCCTGTCTCCATAGGAGAGGTGCTCCAGCCCTGTGATAATTTTGGTGGCCCTCCTCTGGACCCACTTAACAGGTTTGATAGGGCTGAGTTACTCAAGGCCTCCTATGTGTCCAAAGGCCATGGGAATCTTGAAAAAGAGGGTTTCTAAATGTCTGCCTAAATCACTGAGGAATTGAACTGGGGAGGAGGTTAAAAGCAGGCCTAAAACACAGATGAGATTTCGTTTCTCACGTTAACACCTTTCCGGACATGCTTTAAAAGAAAGGCGTCAGCTTTCACTGGCTCTCTGGGGAGATGAGGATGTGGAGTTGTCCAGGGAAAGAGTGGGCAGTGTGAATCCGGAGCCGGTGGGAATCTCCTCTCAGCCCCAAGGGAAAGAAGGGTGCAGAATTCAAGATGTCCCATTTTTTGGCTTTTTGCAGCGGGCTGCTGCTGAACAGTTTGAGGAAGTTTCAGGCTAGTTTTCAGGAAGTCCCTGTGCAGTAAAATGACAAGGTCCTGTTTTGAGGTGCTTAGTTCTCTGCAAGACAGTAGATGTAATCTAGGGTTTTGGACTTTACCAATGTTTTGTTCTGTTACTAAGTTTTCTGTGGACTCTTCACGCTAAAAATTATAAACAGTCTTCCTGTGCTTACTACATATTGTAAAATATCATATATATCACACAGGTAAGGAATGCTGATGCCCAGAACTCCTATGGGATGAATATAGAATACTACTAATTGTTTATTATTGTAAGGTCACAATGCTGCCAAAGGGGAGGTTCTGGGATCTCCTGTTTCATCTGGTCAGGTCTGATGGCTTTCTGCATGGCATGCCCATGATATGTGAAAAGATGTAAATCCTTCACTTGGCTTCTGCTGAGCAAAACTCCTCCATGACATTTAATTAGCTCCAGTCTGCAAAGCCCTGAACAAAAGTCACTGAGAATCTCCCTCCTTCGCTTTCTTCCCGTCTTTGCTGCATGCGTAGAACAGGAGCAGGGGACTGTATAGTGACCTGAGTGTTTTAAGCTGTGGTTTTTTTGCTGAGTGCTACTTGTCACCTTTTCACAGAGGACTTCCATTCCCCAGCACTATTTATGGGTGGGGAAGCAGATGCCTGTCTTGAGTGAAGCTCTAAGGTCTCCTCATTCAAGCCCAGCCCAGGTTTTTGTTCACTTGGACTTATAGACGTGCTAATCACTAGGATGCTCTGCTGCTCCTTAGGATATTTTGATCATCCGATTTTTGGCAGTTTTTTCTCTCTGTAGCACCCCTGTTTTCCCATTTCCTTCGTTATATGAAGAATAAAGGGCAGTGAAAGATTTTGGAATACATGCATGCTGAATTTTCTGTAAGCTGACTTGTATCTTCCTGCTTTGCTGTGGCTTGAAATGAATTTTAGATTTTTAGAGCAGTCATACACACCGTTAAAGAGTCTTGCTGTCTAACCAGGCACAGAGTTCTGCAAAGCTGCCTCTTCCTTCAAATAAAGATTGGGAAGATAGCAGACAGAGAAAACTACGCTGTTTAGGAATGAATAGGATATTTTATTGAACCAGAGCAAGGGGGCTGCAGTGGTGTACTATAGGTGTGCATCATCTTCACTCGTGCATTGGTTGCACTTACGGATTGATAGCGGGCAGTAGTTGACTGCTACTTTAAGATCATGGCCATGCCCTGTGCTTGAGGGCAGAGTTTCAGAAGAAAATGTGTCGTATGAGCATTTACAGCATATTTTGACCTTGATCTTTGGGTAAAGCCAAACACCACAAGGGAAATTCAGGAGAGCACAGGGAACAGGGATGGCTCTAAGGCTGCTGAAGCAGGCACTAGCTTCCAGCATCCCAAGAAACTACTACAACAGCCAGAGATCAGCAGTAATGGACCAGCTGAGTCTCAACACCGTCGTGATGCTGAAATGTTTGAGTTAGGCTGGGACACAGGGTACCTAACTCTGCCATGCCATTCCCAGCAGAAAGCTACCCTTTCTCCTCCCCTCTGGAGTGACCATTATGTGTGAAACCTTGAAGCCAAAAAGGAGTTGCAGCGCTGTATTTTTCCAGCCAACGCTGCTCCTCGCAGCAGGGCCCTTCTTACTCTCTGGGTGGCTGCCAGACATTGCAACCCCCTCCTGCTACAGCGTGTCATGCAATGCATGTCCACACGTTTCCAGCTTAGCAAGCTCTCCGTGCTCTTTGCCCTTCACAGCACCCCAGTGATGGAGATCCTGATCTCCAGGGGGCCAAGTCAAGAAGTCTTCATGTGCCAGTGGCAAGTAGAGGCTGTTGCATGACGTGCAATATTTAGCATGCCTTCCGCCTCCTGAGCTACTTCTAAGGCTCCTTCTCTCCACCTGCTCTGAACAGAAGGTCTCAAGCCTGGCTGAGAATCAGGAACGTTCTGTCTAATTTGGTTTTATCCTTTGGCAGCAGAAAATTAACTATTTTCTAATAAACCCCAGATATAATAGTAAGTTGCGTGCTGAATTCTGTGCCTTTCTCTTCTTTAACTTCTTTAATTTTTATTCTGTTATGGAGAAGCGACAAGATTTTTCCCCTAGGGAAAATAAACAGTATTGGTCCTGACTATTCATTTTTTCCTGTCCCTTGATTTGTAGGCTGTGCTGTCGTTTCAGTTCAGTTTGTGCTGATATGTGTAGCGCTTGTGGTGGGTTTGCATATTTTCAAGATGAGAAGCAATGTCAAGCTATCTTTTTTTTATTCTGTTCAGCCTTTCAGCTCAGATCTTGGCCTCTTTTTGGTGGGTTGAATGGCCAGTATTTGCACCTGTTGGCTGCTGTCTTGGCATCTGATTTTGGGTTTGGGTTCCGTGACAGTTCCCCCTGTGAGGGTACTGTTTCTAGAAGGGCTTTAACTTTCCACAGGAGAAGAATGAGGTCATTTATTCAGCAAAGTTAGGTAGCTGCATATCAGTTTTTAAAAATCCTAACCAAAGTATACATATTTTTTTTCACTGTGGAATTCATCTATTTAGATATCTTTAAAAAATAGCTCGCTTTCATAAAAGGAAAGCATTTACCATGACATCCGTTTCATCCTGCCCCTTTCCATCTGAAAAGCCTTAAGTTGCCACCTGTTTGGTTTTCAGTTACTTCTGTAATTCTCTTTTAAAGTTCCTTTCATGGTGCACTGCAGAAATTGAAGAAAAGACAAGACACGGAGAGATTTTACATGCTAAAGAGGCTACTTCAGACAGAGGCAATTAACTGGCGTTGTATAGCTCGTACAATAAAATTGGGAGATGTGAACTGAAGATCAGTCTTTGAAAATGTGGTTAGCAGGCAGAGCTTGAAAGACTCCTGCTGCAGCTGATCGGGCCAAGGGCACGGTGGTTTGATCCTGGGTCCTGAGCAGTTTCCTTACTGCAAACTGAGATGAGGACCTTGGTTCCCTCCATCCTCACCATGGCAGGTATGGGGTAATTCTGCTCCATGCTGGATGGAGGCAGCCCAGAAGTCTCTAACATTAAGGTAGTGTGGGATTATTGTTTTGTTTTGTTTTGCTTTTTTACATATATCACGATGGAGTCATGCACTTGACTCGTAAGACAGAAGCAGAAATATGTTTATTGATATGAAACAGTGATTTAATGAAGCTCGGTAGTAAATGCGATAGTGGTTTAACAAGATTCGATGGCAAGGTACACTGGATTATTTATTGCATAGAGGACAGGGTCAGACAAAACTGTCAGGGAGACCCTCCCGTTGAATTACGAGGTTCAGAAAGGACCCCCTTCCATTTTAAACTCCTTCTCAGAGGGAAGTTTAAGTGCAGCTGGATCCAGACTTAGTTCCAGACTTGGTCAATGATTTATGTTTAAAGCATTACATATGTGTGTTTTATCACTTAGCTAAGATTTCAAAGTTTTAGTGCTCTTATTCCCAATTAACTTCCTGAGTATCTGATGCGATAAGGAGTCTCTCAACCTTGAGGAGTAACCTTGAGAGGTGTCCCTACTCAAGGGGAGGTCCTGGTGTGCAGCCCATTGCTCTGCAGGATTGCTCAATGGGCCCCAGGCTGTCCATTATTTATGGAATAAGATGATTGACTGATAGTCATATTTGCATGCCAACTACAGATATTAGTATCTTTCCAATTTGGGTTGAGTCAGACATTGACCAGCACTGTGGTTAGGTGGGCACATTGCTCAAATTAGCTCTTGGCTAATAGTTATCTGTCTCCCCTGAAACTGCTTGGATGCAGCCATCATGACCAGACACATGCATTACAACTGCCACTGGTGGTTATTGCTTGAGCAGGGTTATGGGAAATAAAAGTCAGATTTGGGGTGGGAAGCACACTGTCACAACATGCCAGTATCTACTGAATTATTTTGGGGCTATTTACAAAAAAAAAAAGAACATGAATGCTTCCCATCATAATGAAACAAGTTCTCTAAGCTATGTTGAAGGTCCCAGGCTGTTTTTACTCATTACAGCTGTGCAAAGCTGATGAGGAATGCTGCCAAATAGAAATCCTCTGCTGCTTGGGAGCAGCCTGTCTGAGAGGGGTGAGCAACTTCCCACAGGTGCATGTCTACTGAAATCAGCCCTATGCTCCTGCTGACCGCGAGCTTAGGATTTAATTCAGCTCACTGGCTGGTAACTCAAACATAGAGAATAGTACCCATCTGTATCATCTTTATTTGTTAGTGCAAGAACCATGTGGCCAAATTCTTTGCTGGTGTCAGCTGCTGGGGTCAGTGGAAATGTGCTTGTTCACACTAGCAGAAATTTTGGCACAGCTTGCTCGTAAACAGTCAGACACCCCCAAAGAGGGATGATGCGTATGCTGAGAGCTGCAACTGCTCCAGAACTTCTGTGGGGTGGAGGACTGGCTGGATCTACCCTAAAGTCCAGTCATCCAACAAGTGAAATGGTAAGGTGGTGAAAAACAACTACTAATGCCTCTGCAGATTAAAATCCTGGGAAAGTGTCCTACTCCAGCAGTACCAAAGGTGTACAGATAGACTTCACTGTGACTCAGGGACCTAAATCATCTTGGAGCACCTGGGCAGCAGTCCAGTGAGAGCCAGATTTGTGCTCTACACAACAGATTTTTCCTCGTTCATCTTGAAACAATGCATTTCTGGGACATAATTTATGCATATGAAATACTGCTAAGAAAGCCAACATGGAAAATTCACAGATACCTTCTGAGACAGGAGTTGGGAGGTCTCTGTCTACGTGTGATTTTTCTAACGTCTTTTTTTCCAGAGTCAGAAACCCAACTGTAAACCCAAAAGCTTGGGGTTGTCATGCAAATTTGTGACATACCTTGTAGACCGGTGGGTCTATAGGCAAGAAATTATTTATTTTCTTTCATCATTGTGGTTTTTCAATGTGAGAGGAATTATTTGTGTCCTTTGTTTAATACACAAAGTAATTCGGGCTGCTACTGTATGTTAAAAATTAGGGATTGGCTCAGGCTGTAAAATTCCTTCAAACTGAAGGACTTGGAGGGCAGGGTCCAAAGTGGCAATGCTCACATCATTGCAACCAACTGGGGAATAAGCCAGGCCAACCAGAGCAGTGACAAATGTTCCTTAGGTGCCTCCCAAGATACGAACCGGAAGACCAACCACCTCAAGTGTATGTATACCAATGCATGCAGCCTGGGGAACAAACAGGAGAAACTGGAGCTCCACACCCAGTCAGAAAGGTACGATATCATAGGAATAACTGAAGCATGGTGGGACAACTCACATGACTGGAGGATTGCGATGGATGGCTATAGGCTATTTCGTAGAGATAGGCAGGAAAGAAGAGGAGGAGGAGTCGGGATCTATGTTAAGGAGAACCTGGAAATTATAGAAGTCAGCTATGGTGACTGTGGAAGCCTGGTCAAATGCCTCTGGGTCAAGGTCAGAAGGGTCATCTCCGAGGGGGATCTTACAGTAGGCACCTGCTACCAACCTCCAAACCAAGATGATAAGGCCAATGAAGCAATATTTGGGTCACTTAAGCAAGCTTTGGGTCAACAGGACCTGATTCTTATGAGTGACTTACACTATCCAGACATTTGTTGGAAGAACAGTACAGCAGCCCATATATCATCCATCAAGTTCCTGGAATGTGTAGAGGACTGCTTCCTCATACAAATGTTAGATGTGCCAACCAGGAATGAGGCACTGCTTGACTTGCTACTCATAAACCAAGAAAACCTTCTTTGCAATATCAGAGTTAGTGATAGCTTTGGCTGCAGTGATCACAATATTGTGGAGTTTGGGATCCTGCTGAGCACACTGGAGGTAGTAAGACAAAGGTTTTAGATTTTAGAAGAGCAAACTTCAGCTTGCTCGTGCTTCAGGTGGGAGGGATTCTTTGGGAAGCTTCCATGGAAGATAAAGGAGCTAGCAAGTGCTGGGATTTTTTCCGGAATGCTCTTCTGGAAGCACAAAACCGGTTTTCCCCTTTAAAGGTAAGGGCAGTAGGTGAAGCAACAAACCCCACTGGCTTAACTGTGAGCTTCTGGGTCTGCTAAAAACCAAAAGAAACATACCAGAGATGGAAAAGTGAATGCATACCCATTGGGAACTATAAGGGCATTGCCAGGGCATGCAGAGATGCAGTTAGAAAAGCAAAAGCTCAGCTCAAATTGAAATTAGAGATGTCAAAAACTACAAGAAAGGGTTCTTCAGGTACATAAACAACATGCAGAAACAAAAGGAAAATGTTGGCCCAGTATTAAACAGGAGAGGTGAATTAGTCACCAACAGTGCTGAAAAGGCAGAGCTTGTCAACAGTTTCTTCACCTCTGTCTTTACCAGCACTGTTGGGCCCCAAGCCTGGGGAACAAAAATCCAGGTTGATGCAAACGCAGACTCACCGTCAGTGAAGGAGGAGCTGGTATGTGAACTGTTACCTGAGCTTGACTCTACAAATTGATCGGCCCTGTCAATATCTACCCAAGGGTGTTAAGAGACCTGGCTGACATTATTGCAAGGCTGGTCTCCATAATCTTTGAGAAGTCATGGAGATCAGGGGATGTCCCAGAAGAGTGGAAGAAGGCTAATGTCACTCCCATCTACAAGAAAGGCTTAAAGGAGGATCTGGAAATTATAGGCCCATCAGTCTTATTTCAGTCCCTTGGAAAGTTATGGAATGAATCCTCCTGGGGGCTATCACAAGTCAAATGAAGCACATGGTTGGGAAAAAGCCAGCACAGATTCACCAAGGGAAAATTATGCTTGACAAACCCGATCACTTCTATGACAAAGTAACTGTCACAGCACTACAAAGCTAGCCGGCTGCAACAAGGCTTTCCCACACAAGGTTCCAAAAGTTCATCTACTGTCCGTGCTGTTTCTTCATCCTCT
>JAVJGI010000050.1:58333509-58363376 GCA_035590275.1 Ibycter americanus
TTAGCTACTTAGCAGGAACAAGCCACAGCTGTACATTATCCACATCAGCCAACCCACCGCCCCAGAAGCAAGCCCACCACTGTATATTATCAATGTTAATTAACCCTCTACAAGTAACCTGCTCAGTTGATGTGGGGAGAGCGGTGGACATTGTCTACCTGGATTTCTCCAAAGCTTTGGATTTCCACAGCCTCCTCCCAGAGAAACAGATGTGTTATGGTCGAGACAAGTGGTCTGTGTGGTGGATGGGGAACTGGCTGACAGGCTGCACCCAGAGGGTGGTGGTAAATAGCTCCTTTTCAAACTGTCAACCTGTCACAAGTGGGGTCCCCCAGGGATCGGTATTGGGCCCAATGCTGTTTGATATCTTCATAAGTGATCTGGATGATGGGATCAAGTCTTCCCTGATGACGTTTGCTCATGGTACCAAACTGAGTGGGGAAGTGGACACTTCAGAAGGGAAGGCCATCCTGCAGGAAGATCTGGATGACTGGAAGAGTGGTGTAACAAGAACCTGAAGAAGTACAATAAGGACAGGTGTAAGGTCTTGCACCTGGGACAACATAATCCAGGAGTGCAACACAGACTGGGACCTACCTGGCTGGGGAGCAGCTCTGTGGAAAGGGACCTGGGAGTCCTGGTGGACAACAAGCTTAATATGAGTGAACAGTGTGCTGCTGCAGCAAAGAAAGCCAACGCGATGCTGGGCTGCATCACCAAGGGCATCACCAGCAGAGATAAAGAAGTCATTATCCCACTCTACTGAGCGCTTGTCAGGCCACACCTGGAGTGATGTGTTCTGTTTTGGTCCTTGCTACACAAAAACGATGTAGACAGGCTGGAGATGTCCAGAGAAGGGCCACAAAGATGATCAAAGGGCTGGGAAGCCTGCCATGTGAGGAAGGGCTGAGAGAACTGGGCTTGTTCAGCCTTGAGAAAAGAAGGCTTAGGGAACACCTTATCACCATGGTCCAGTATTTAAAGGGTGGCTACAAAGAAGATAGAGACTCTCTTTTTATAAGGAGTAATACGGAAAAGATGAGGGGTAGTGAATACAAGTTACTCCTGGGGAGATTCTGACTGGACACAAGGAAGATTTTTCATGACAAAAACAAACAGCCATTGGAATAATCTCCCCAGGGAAGCACTGCATTCCTCAGTACTAGACACTTCTAACATTCACCTGGACGGGGTGCTGGGCCATCTTGTCTAGACTGTGCTTTTGTCAGGAAAGATTGGACCAGATGATCCTTGAGGTCCCTTCCAACCAGGTATTCTGTGATTCTACGAATTTATCTTTGCATTCTTAGGCTTTCCTACCTGATGTTTTCTGGGACCTAATGATACCCATGCAGCTGGCAGGGTTCAAGCACTGCCTGGTTCAAGTACTGATGAGCAATTGGAGGACATTGTCTTTCTTAGCATGCCTCAGAGAAGTTTCAGGCTCCTCGTCATTTGTCCTGATATATATCATCTCTTGAATATAAATATCTGGTGTTCCAAATACTCTCTTCTTCTCGCTTTCCTAATTAGTGTGGTTTTGCAGATTAATTACAGAGATTTGTGGTGGTTAATTATGCAGGTTACTTGCTCAGGAGTTGTTGACCTGGAGGCATTAGTTCATTGGTAGAGCCTAAGCTTTTTGTCTCTCTTTTTGAAGCTCCCTCTTTACTTTTAATCTACTCTGTATTAAGTGTGGATTGCTGACAGGTTCAGGGCTGGTGATCTCAAGGGCTACTTCTATTAACCAAACCCGTCCTCTTTGTTTCTAGAGATGGGATTTGTGCTTTGGGACCTAAAGGCTGCAGGTTTACTGCCACCTTTTATAGGAGCTTCTCTAGTTTCTAGTGTTTTATTCAGGGATTTAGGTAAATGTCACTCGTAATAGAAAAATTCAGTACCTGTTTGAAAGCTGCAGAATAAAGTCAGGCTTTGTAGCATTTGAACCTGTAATACAGGCTGTCCATACGTTAACGTGGCTGGTGGAAGAACGGAGACTGCATCTCTCAGTAATAATGCAGTGCATTAGCCTGTGATTCAGTGTTACCTAAGCTGCACAGTTTTGCTGGAAATATTTGAAGGCAGAGCTCTGTTCACCAGTCCTGAAGTTTTTCTTGCAGCACTGCTCTTGCTCTGAGCATACCGATATGCATAAGAAGCAACCGATGACCCTGCCATGCATGTTAATCTAATGCAGTAGTAACACAGAGCATTTTTTTGCCCTCATAATATCAAAAAAACCTCACTTCAAATCTGATACCAGCAGACTGCAGAAGTGATAAGTGGTGTAATTGGATCCAGCTCTTTTTTCTGCTCATTCAAGTTTTTTACTTGAGGAGCCAGAATACGCAAAAATCTATAAAGGATGAGGTTTCAATTCTGTACGTTTTTTAGTGCATGAGTCAACTGCTGAGGCTGGAGCTGATTGAAAATCAGAATTTATCTTTCCTCCAGAATTTTGTCAAAATTGATATGATTGCATAAACAGATCTGGTTTTTCTCAATCTGCCTTTTCCTGATGGAAATCTGTTCCACTGGAAATCTTCTGCCAGATCTTGTTGAAGAACATATGGATCCTAAAACTGCTGTGATTGAGGAATGAGGCAGTTGCCTGCTTGTGCATTTAAAAATAAATAAATAAAAAAAATCCACAACAAGAGAAACCACTGCTTTGGGACTTCTTTCTCTCCATCCATCTCCAGATTCAGCTCTCAGACTGGCCAGAATTCCTGAGCACTTATCTTCATTTCTGGGAAAACAGCTTTAGCACATATGTAGCCAAGCACATCTCTCTGGAGCAAACAAAGCATTACACAAAACTAGATTCAAGGAAAATTAAGATTAGATTAAATAAATACATTGCCTGTGATGTAAAGCTGTAGGTATGTGACAAAGGCATATGCAAACTCAAGATGCAAAGCATGCTATCAGGGAGCAGAATATGCTGTCAGATAAACAAAAAACAGTGTAGAAGGCAGCACATTCATAACAACATTCAGAGAGATAATACATTCCCGATAAAAGACAAGCATCCTAATATGTGTCCTTCAATTGCATGCACCAAATTAAATCATGGAAATATACTTTCTTACAATGAATATTAGCGTCTTCTAACAGCAATGCTGAATCTGGCTTATTGTCTCAATTCTGTTCTTTTTACTTGTTCATATGAATAGTATTTCTAACACAGTTAATTAAGCAGGTCAGAGTTTGTGGGAGTTTGCCAGCTTCTGTAGTGTTTCTCCCAGCACAAATAGTCACTGGCTAAAGAACCTCCAGGGAGGGTCAAGTGTTGGCAGGAAGAAGTTGCGGTTCCTGCAGGGACTTGGCTGGGGCCTTGAGTTAAAATGGAAATGTCACTGGTTTGCTGCAGTAAAGAAGCAAAGATGCTTCTTTCCCAACACTGACATCCCAGATGTTGTTCCCACATTATTTTAAATTCATGGAAATTAGATATTTATAGCACCGTGCTCATTAATTCAAATAGAAATGGAGTCTCAAATAGTAAGCAAATGTCTTCAACTTTCATGTGCTCAGTTGCATCAGCCTATTCTTAGTTTATTCATTCCAGGTTGTGATCAAACTGGATTAAGACGTGCATTCGTGTGTAGTGACAAGTTTGACGCAGTGCCTTGAAAGGTGGAAGGATAGCTAACTGATTTCCACAGCTATCAAAGTATTTGCTTGTAATTAGCAATCAGAATCATGAAAGGTTTTTGTTGCAGCAGGGATAAATCTTTAAATAATGCCAGCACATTTCCCAAGGCTCGCCTTATACTGGCCTCTGTGGTTAAGGCAAATGAATAGAATTAGAGATGAACCAGAGGAAAAAGTGGCACTGGAGGGAAAGGAGCAAAAATCTAATATCTTTTGGGAAGATGCATGTCACAGAATCGCTTTGCATTTGGATTGCAGTGAGCCTTTCATTAGAGATGTGTGCTCGTTGTTTTTTTAAACCATTCTAAGAGAACATCCTTACTGTTCATCATCCCACAAATAAATAGCAAATAATGTATGAAACATGGAACCAGAGAGGCAGTCTTTTGCTCACTATCTCATTGCAGGTCAGTGGCAGAACCGGGGAGAGGCTTGTAGGTCCCCAATTCCCTCTGCTTAGACATTACTGACTCTTCTCAGTAGCTGCTGTCTGGAAAAGGGCGGTCGGAGCCCCAGCTGGCTTTCCTGGGATGTTTTTGATCCTGAGAGCTCTTGCCGATGATGCCAGGAATGACTTGGGTGCCTCTGGCTGCTGCTGCTGAAGTCAGAAATGGAAAGAAGATGTAGCTTGGAGCATTAAAGCTGCCTCTGTTTTGGGGGGGGTGCATGTGTGCTTTGTACCCTGGAGTGCAAGCTTGAAACAGCTTGTTAGGGGAGGTCTTATACAGCTGGCTGCTAATTGTGGTAGGAGGTTTTTCTGTGCTGGGAGGGGACTGTCTCCAGCTGACCATGAACGGCAGGGGAAAAAGTCCACCTGAGTGTGCAGAACAGATTTCAGCTGAGCTCTGGAGAAACATGGGTGCTGAGCCCTGGTGTCACTGAGGGCTCTGGTGCAGACCAGGAAGGTGGAGCCCTGCTTCATCTCCGGTGTGTTGGGCAAGACTATTACCATCACATTAAATAAGTTCGAATCTCTTCTGGACCAAGTCCTTTGGTTCTCTGTGAACAGAAGACTGAATTATCAGGTGTGGCCTGAAACCTGGGTGCCAGCAGCTGGCTGGAAGTCCTGTGCCGCTGCGGTGCGACTCGCTCCTTTCCCTGCTGCGCTACTCATGTTAGAGCACCTCTACAGCTACCCCGTAACCTGCCAGCAACAGCGTTTGGATTGAGAGTTAGTGGGATTGAATTAATTGTCCCTGGTACTCCCAGGCACAGTGCTGCCTCCTCTGCTGCTGCGTCCCTATCTCTTCTGTAATGCCTGGTCCTTATGGAGAGGCAGCAGGAGAAGGGTACGTGATGTCCCTGTGCAGAACAGGCTGCACATTTGTGTTCCCTTAGACTGATGGGCTGCCTCGACTCCAGTAGATTAAATGTGCCTGGGACAGTTCTCAGGCACTGAAGCCATCTGGCATAAACTGCCTGCATCTCTCTCACTAACCTCTTGGAGCCTCCCGAACAGGATGCTGATTGCTTTTCCGCAATGGGACAGCACGTGTGTTAATTCCCAAACTGCACCCAGCAGTTGCTTGGGGGAACACCAGGTGGAAGGGCCAAAACCATGCCTGTGACTGGGTTAACAATTTAACTTTATAAAGGCCTTGGTACTGGTGCCCACGAATGGTCCATGACACTGATTAATTTATTAGCACAGAGGCACGTGGCCTTTTTTTTCTCCCTTTTTTTCTTTCAGGGGACCGGTCCCACAGTCATGCCCAGTGCTCCTGCATGCACAAGGCACAGGAAGATGCTGATATTGTAAGGCCTTAGTGAAGAGAGTAATCTTTTCTTAAAATCATGCAGTTCCCTGATTTCTCTACTCCCCTAGCTCCAAGCTAGGACTAAAATTCAGAGGAAAACTCCTCCTGAAATGTTTTGCTTACTGTCGCAAGTCAGTAAGTAGTTTTCGTGGCATCTTTAGAGAATCGGAAAATGAAAGGACTGAAAATGAGCACTGGCATCCCAAAGGTGCCTTGTCTTGTTTTCAGTGTTCTTTCAAGGTAGCTATTCTGTTACTTAGATATCAGAGTCACTTGGGCAGAGCTTCTTCTTTGAAGACCCATGAATGGATAGACCATGTGTCAAAATGCAATTTAAAAATAAAAAAGGCACGTAATAAAAACAATATCATTCCATAACTCTTAGTACCATTAAACCAGTCAGCAGAGGATGTAGAAGTCACCCAGGAAAGAAAAAGCATGATAATTTTTTAGAAGAACATAGGCTGCTAAATTACTTTGCAGCTTCCAGCCATCTGGGGAGAAAAATAAAGTACGCTCATCCCTGCTTGAACTGATGAATTGAAACTGCAAAAAAAGACTAGAGTTTTTTTGTTGCTGGTCTGCATGTTAATTCAGAGCCTGGAGCTGGTGGCTTCTGCATTGACTGAGCTTAGTTAGCGCAGCGTACGTGTTGAGAACTTGCCTCTGTGATGCAGTCTGAACAATTTCATTCTGGTGGAAATGGTTGCTCAATGGCATGTACAGAGAGGGAGATCTTTAGTCTGGTTTCCTGGGGAAAGGAGGTGTTACGTGATCACAACGTGTGTGTGAATGCACACTTGCTTCTCCTGCTCCTCCCCGGCAGTTTTTTGATTCAACTGGCTAATATCAACCAGATCTGATGAAAGGCCTGACGAGCTTCATGAAAATCAGGGGCTTCACAAAGGAGAGAGACTCTTTTTGTGCCTCCACCATATAAAAGGCTGCAGTGTGAATTTACTCGCTGGGACACTGGAGGCACTGTACAAAGGAGGATTAATAGGAATGCTCCAGCCAAGGAAGAAGCATCAGCGGGAGCTGATACCTTGTTAGACATCAGAGAATCCAGCCGTGAGCCACAGAGCCATGGAAGACCAGACTTCAGTAGCCCTATTGCCCAGGGAGCTAATCTTTTCCCCCTTGTTTTTCTATCTCTCTGTTCCTCCAGCCAGCAATATAATGCTATTTTAAGGGCTATGGCTCACTAACAAATAAAGAAGATACGACGTCCTGCTTAAGACTTCTGGAAAGCGGCCCAGCAAAGAAATCACTAGCAAAGAAACTGCCGTCTAGAGCATGCCATCCTCCTGAGGCAACGACGTGATGGTGAAGCCTCAGGTCTCTACGTCTTCCTTTGAACTTGCAGCATTCCCGCTGTAAGGAAAGGCTGGGCCCTTTGCGGGTGCGGAGCAGCTGTTGCTGGCAGGATTGGCGGTGCCGCGACGGGGCTGTGGAGCTGCTGCATCGCAGCCTGTGCCCTGTGCCCTCAGGACCAGCAGGCGGAAGGCAAGTGTGCAGTTTTTCGCAGGTCTTGCTCATTTTTGGGTGGAGCAGGTGATGTATAATGTGTAATGAGTTGCAATGGGATTCCTTGGGCAAATGACCCCCGTACAAAGCGCCAGGTCTGTGGGTTTGGTGGTGACCCAGCGGAGGCTGCGCCAACACCCACTGCGACTCCAGTGACAGCACAAGGGGAAACGGCAGGAAAGCAGTTTCTGTAGGAGCAGTTGGGCAGAAAAAAAAAATAAATCTCTGTCCAGACTTAGCATCCTTTGGTGCCTTTCAATAGCGTGGTGATGTGTGCAAGAATTAAAAGATAAAAAGGAATGAAAACAGCTAACGGGCAGTCTGAGCCATACTCACAAGATGTGATGGTACACGTGAGTGCCGTTTACCTAGATACATCTTCGAATAAGGACTTCCACATTTTCTTCCTTTGCATGAGAGGATCTCTGTGTAAGCATTCATGAAACTATCCCATTATCATCCTTTATCATCCTTCAATTTATTGTCACCCTTCATATTATTACCATCCTTCATTCCCTTCCCTGTTTCTCTCCTGTCTGCCTGTCTATATCTGTGTGCTGTCTCCTCTCTGGAATTTGGCTAGAGATTTCTGATGCAAAAGCTCTCTTTCTGTTCTGATGTATATAGCATGTTACACAATGGGTCAGAGCCCATATGTGATAAAAATATGGGGTTACTTTTATAATAGTCACACTTCACACAGAAACACACAGATATTTACTCCTTTTGTTGGAAGTGAACAGAGAAATGTGTACTTTCTGGCATTTTGAGAAAAAAATCTTCCAGGTAGAGTTGCTTGTGAGTTTTTTGTTTTATTTTTTGGGCTTTTTTCCCTCAACTACAAGGGACTTTTATTCAGAATTTTACAGTTTCTGTTTTTCCTTGGGCGTGGCTGGAGTTTGGCTGGTGCTTTATCAGGTCCTGGGTCCTGTTTCTACCTTATTTTTTGAATCTCTTTTAGCATTTGTATAGTTTTTGGTAGTAACCTGCCCGGTTCCATCCCTGCTGTATCCATACGGTAGGATCCTCTCCCACTTCCAACAGGTAGCTTGGATAACAGCAGCAGCATTTTACTTTTAATGCACAGACCTGATTCTCTTTGCCACAGGGAGTTACATGCTTGGGTTCATCCAACCTTACGGACAAATTTAAGTGAGAAGGCTGGTCCCCTGCACTCTCTCTTTATAGTCAGTGGGGTTTGATGTACATGCCCAGAAGTAATTTTTTCCACCAGATGTATGAAACATTCTCCACAAGTATCTGTCCCAGAGCATCCAGTGTTAACCCAGGCAGTGTCAGCGTTTGGCCATTGTGTTTCTTGTGCTGAAAAACGTTGCAGAACACTCATATATTAGGAAAACAGACTAGTGACATTAGTGCTGTTTTGATTTCTATTATAATAAGAAATAAGACATTTTGTAGTGAGTTTTTCGTATGTATTGCTTGTGGTTTATGACTACATTGCTGCAGTTTATATGGCTAACTCTATATTTAACAAACTTAAAACCAAGGTCAATGGATCAAGAAATAGATCATTAACGGGGATATATGAGTTACAAATGAGGAAGCACAAACCAATATCTTTGGAGTCACCTGAAGGGCAGTGACAAAGGAAGCTTGTGAGAGCCGATCCCCCAGGGTAGAGACTGGCTGGCTGACACAAGGCGCTGATGATGGAGTAGGGTGACTGGGGTGTTGGACTGAAACTCTACCTTAGTAGATGGGCTGTAGTTTGACCTCTTTTGGAGAGGCCATAGCTGAAGTCATTGAGGGAAACCATTTCTGGGCATCGACTGTAGTCAGTGTGAGCTGCACTCCCAACTTAGTGCCTTGAGTCAAGAGTTAGAAGTCAGGTGGGATGACTCTGGATCATTCTTTATCTTTTTGTACACATGTGAAAACTGAGAGCCATGTCCTATGACTTTCACATGCGGCATCCATTCCATATTGTGCATCCTATATTTCTAAAATCTACCAGAGTATGTCTGGGTGCAAGGGAGACAGAACCTGCCAATTTGTCAAGAGAAGTAATGTTTCATTTAAGTTATTCCATTGTTTTTAATGCATTCATTGTCATGTTACTCCTGGAAGGCAGGGAAGTTCTCTTTGCCCCTTCCTACAATTGGAAACTGTGGCATGAAGAAGTCCAAGGTATTTCAGGAGGCCTCTGCTGGAAGGATGCTTGGATCGAGGTCCAAGGCTCACTTCTGAATCTGTGTAAGGTGAGATCTCACTTGGCGTCTTTACCGGTGGGTTGGGACTGGCTACAAAAGTGGGCTACTTTTGACCAGGACAGATTCAGGACTTCAAAGCAGCTTCTGTTGTAACCTCAGAGAGGTGGTGGACACAGGGATGGTTAGGAGCTGTTTGGGTAAGTCATTGATTCCAAGAAAGAGCAAGAATTTAATAATTAACCAATCTTTGGGGCTGACAGGCCTCAATAGATTTTTTTTTTTTTTTTTGATGAATAATACCCAGTGTTCAGACTCACATCTGTCATCTTTTGTCTTTTGCTGTTTGTGAGTTTCTCATCCAAACTGGTTTTGTAGTTAATAATTTAAATTTTGCAGGCTTGCTGTTCACATTGTTTTGCTCTGCACTGCATTCTTTGAAAAAGCGTGGGAGCTTTCCTCGAGATGATAACTAAGACGAGGTACAATATACCCAGAGAGGTCTTATCACTTCTTTACAGTGTATAGCAATTATAGTAGTCCTTTTGATTTATATTATATTCCCCTAGCAACCACACATTTTGTTTGCCGCCTTCATTTCAGCTACAGATTGGACTAACGGCTTTGGGATTTTTTTCTGACAGTAAAAATCCTTAATCTCTTAAACAGCTCCAAATCATTTTCTTGGTCAGCGTGCTAAAACTTTTCATTTTTGTCATGGATTTTCTTTATTATTTGTACTGCTTCCCCCTGGCCCAGCCCCATCCCTGGCCCAAGGCCTGTTATTTCTTCATTTTTGCATAAAATAAGATTGATTTCATACCTGCCTGTACATTTTTTTTAGATTTGAGAGGTTGATATAGATACTCTTGTGTCTACTCCAAGTTGGTATTTGCAAACTTACCAACCCTATCCAAGTCCTTTGTGCAGAGTAAATGCTGGCACCTAGGAAGCATCTACTCCATCCACAATACTTCCACTGTTTGTGCTGCTCTTGAATTTCTGCTGTGAATGCCTTCAAAGGAAAATAGCATTTCCCACCTCCTGCTATCCACTGGGAAGAGAAGAACCACTCAGAGAGTTCATTTCTGTTGGGTGGGTGTTAATTTATTACGGTGTTCTAAATTTATGTATAAACAAATGTTAATTTGAGAGCAGGCGGCTTTTATAGCGACGGAGCCATCTGTAGGGGACTGATTCTAATTTCATTTCTTTATTTCTGTTTCTGTATCTAGAACACAGCTATCACTCAGTCCATAGTCGGTGTGAGGGCAGGTGGGGGCAGCCACAGGCAGAACCCGTGTTGATGTTGATGATTGAGATGTTGAGATGCAGCCTGGCTGGTGCTCGCCTGGGAGCTGTTTTCTCACATGAATTGCTCCAAAGGCATTTCTCCCAGTCCTGACCTCTCCGTGCCGTAGTTAATGTCCACAGGCTCAAACCCTAAGGGTCTATTGTGAAACTATTTTGGCAGGCGCTAGTCCTGCAGAGGCATTAGGAGAGTAATGAGAGCAAGTGTCAGTGTGTGAGTTCAACCTGAACCTCATTTTCCCATCACCTTTAATGATTTAATCCCATGTGCTATAGAGGCCAGCCCAGGATCCTCTCATAAGCACATACTAATCGTGAACTCAGGGCTTACTCCTTGCTGTTATTTATCCGGTCTTTGAGCCTATTCCAGCATCAGAGCAAGCATCAGCCTTGGTTTGGGCGACAGATTTGAGCATCAGTGGTGCTGAGCAGAGGGGTGTGTGTATGAGGGGCGTTTGGAAATTGGGGATATGGGAAATGATCTTTTATTTTGTGATCCATCTGAAACTATTGTGATTGTATCATCTTGAGCAGAAGATTTAGGAGTATGTTCTCTTACTCTGCATGTTTCAGAATGTGACTTTTTGACCTTTGCAAGTGCTTTGGATGGATTCAAATACAGGATGCAAGAAAACAAAGAAATCAACAGGTAAAATGTGGTATTAACGCTATGGTAGGAAAACACTGGAAAATGTCTGTGCAGTGTGAGGAAACAGTTTCTGAACTGTAGCACCACATGGGTATGTGACATGAGGGCTATAAATGGGCTCGGCACACTGATCCCACTTCCCTCTCTTTGGATGTCTCTGGAAACAATTTTCTTTTCATACCGCTCGTCTGTGTTTGTAATTGGTAGCATTTACACTGTCAGGAACAAGAGAAGTCTTGAAGTAATTTTGCTGAATTTCAATTAAAATTGGATCTACATTACCCTAAATTCAAAAGATCAACCATTATCTTTACTGTTCATGGGAATACATTTTTTCCTGTGACCTTGGCACCTTAGATAGCGCCCCAGGGCATTTTCTCTCATCATCTCAGTTCAAGCAAGATGATTATGGGGAGAAATTTCTGATTGATATAACAAGAAAGGAAAATGAAACCTGTATAAAAACTTTGGGCAATCTCTGGCTTAATACTAAATTATCGCTCAATAAAAAATGAATTAGCAGAGAACATATTTGTGAAAGATGGGCATGTGAGAGGTTTCGCTAACAGTGATGGTGCTGTGTACCCCAGCTAAAAAACTTACAGAAGAAATCTCAGAGGCATTAGCAATTTATTTGGCATTGGCAATTTATTTGGCAACGTCTCCTGTGCTTCTGTCCAGAATAAGCTCTGAAACCATTTTATAGAAAACTTTTGGATCAGATGCTACAAATTTGAAGCAGTAGCAAGGTCTTTAAGAGACAGTGCAACAACCTGACAGTGAATGGTCCTGAAAATCTCACAGCTTCAATTTGTAGATCATTTCCACGGAGATAGACCCTTTCCAACGGGTGTTTCTGTGTATTGCAGGAACTCACAGTTGACTTCTTCATGCTGGCTGGTGACTGGTTTCTTTCAGCCCACACAATTTCAGTGTAGGTATGGAGTGAGACCTAGTGCCGTTTCAATACCAGTGGACTCCTGAACAAACATCTATCCCACTATCTTGGTTGTTTGCCCACTAACTACTGACCCTGAAATTCACAGCTCGGATTAGAGAGATGAACAACCAGGATGAAAAGGAACATCAGATGTTCGTTCAGGTGCAAAGATGCTTTTCCATCTTTCACCCACTCCGCCATTTCTGCTGCCCTGTTCTTCTATCAGCAGGAAAAAATAGGGATTTGTAAAGCATTTAGTTGTTGTATTCATCTCCAGGGTGGTTGCATGTCTTTCAAGGCCCAGAAGTCCTCAGGGCTTTTTAACTCATGCTGTGACCTGGTACAGTGGAAGGATGATAACTTAAGGTGGCATATTTGCAAGGCAGTGACTATTAGTTAACTGAAGTGAGTTTGCCTTTGGCAAGAGCCAGGTCATGCCAATGGTACTTTTGAAAATCCCACCCTCTGTCGGTACCAGACATAGCCTTCAGGTGTAACTGTCATAGGCAGATCAAAAAAATGCTGAATATTATAAACCACTGATAATCTATGTTAGCATACACTTTACCTTTTCACCTTTATTATTTTGATGTTTGGATGTTTTCATTACATTTGAAGTGTTTGTGAGAGTTGTGCTTGGCGATTGGAACTGCGGAGTTTCAAGCATACACTTGAAGAAAAGTTGGATTTGGCCACATTGACTTAATAAATTCCCCAGTCTGACTTCAAGCCGGGAGGCAGACTGGAAGGAGCAGTGATGGATGCATCTCACTACTTCTCTGGAAAGGAGCAGACTCTTATTCCCAGTTCTGCACCTTCTGCAATGCTCAGCATAGCTGTCAGTGCTGTTCTGCTGTCCTGCCGAAGGATGGTGGCAGCACTCCGGGAAAATATTTTGTAATGATTGATGCTTTTCTTTGAGGACTGTGTACAGAGTTGCCCAGCCCTCTGGATTTCCACAGTGCCAAAGTCTCATCCTCCCCCTCCATAACTCAGCTCAGTTGTCCCATAAGGAAGCTGCCCCACTCCAGCGGCAGCCCTGATGTCACCTCTGATCTCTGCCTGTCCCTTCAGTTTGGGACCTAGCTGAATCCAGGTACCAGCTTGGTAAAAGGTGGATTTGTAGGAAACTGTGTTTTCCTTGGGAACTCTTCCATGTAGCACCACTGATGAATTGCCTGTCTTCCTCTCCATTTTCTATAGGAGAAACCACCGTATCATCCTGACCTCTGCAAAACACCCCCTTCTGCTTCACAGGTGCACACTGCCTTTTCTCTCAGGTGGTCTAACTGATCAAGATAATTCGTTAAACTCTGAACAGCTGCTAGCTTGCATTTGTTTTTGAAGATTGGTGATTCTGTGGCAGACCCGGAGAAGGTCTTTGTGTGTCCAGAAAGTTGACAGTTTTCCCAACTTTATTGATTGGTCTAGTAAAATATATCCTCTCTCTCCACAGAGAGGCAGGAAGGAAAAATTTGGGGGGACTTATCAATAGAAGGTAGTCTTCTGCCCATGGCAAACTGTCAACAGAGTCTGCAATTTTGAGTTTTCCTTCCTAAACATTTCACAAACTCTGAATGGCACATAGCAATCTCCGATGCGTGCACACACATGTACCAAAAAAAAAAAAAGTACACTTTCCCATCTCTGGGGAGCTATATGCCATCTTTGTCAGAAATAATGCAAGCTTGATGGCTTGATCATACACTAAATGCCTTCAGTACTTCCCACCTCTATTATTGCAACATACCTTATCTGACCTTGAAAAGAATTATGCTTTTATGCGCAGGAAAAAAAAAATTGTCTAGTTCAGAATGGAGCTGTAAGCCTCTCCAGCAACATGGATTACTGAAATCACATCACCTCTGTGCTCTGCTCACTCCACTGACTGCCTATATAGAGCAGCAAAGGGATTATGCAACTCTCTAATAGATTGGCTGTCATAACTAGACCCAAAATCAGGCGAGTTTGGTCTGAATTTGGGTTGTTGTGAATGCTTTTCAGGTAGCTCTGTATACAACTCCAGGTGTCTCGTTCTGAGAAAAACAGAGATTCATTAAAACGCAACATCGAGCTTTCTGATCTGATTTTGATATTACACATAATTACATTTAGACTTGAAATCCCTAGTAGTCCCTTTCATAGTTTGTCTTAATTAGCATTTATCTGGATGCGCTGAGCAAAAGCTAAAATTTTAGCTTTGCCTTGTTCCATTCTTCCCTTTACTAGAGTAGTTTAAAGAATCAACTTGTCAAAAAGAATAAAAGACTCTCTCATGTTGAGAGTTCTCATAAAAGGCCCTAAGAGCTTCTATAGAGCCATTACTGTCTATTGTGCGCAGCAGATCTGTAAAATAGTGACATGGGGCTGTATTTAATGCACTGAACTCTGTTAACATGATTGGGAATCAGCATGATTTCCTGGGGAATTGGGCATCTTTAGCCCCTGTCTCCCAGACAGCCCCGCTATTGTGTACTTTCCATTACTTACTTTATTGCTTTGAAACAGTGCGTTTTGTCGAGGAAGAAAAAATTTAAAAATATGGGGAAAGACAGGAGACACTGTCGTTACAAGTATGAGTAACCTTTGTGCCGTGACAGTATACGTATTTAAACAAAACAGCTTAAGGAAAATTCATTTCTATTAAGAGTGAAAGAACTGAATGTGAAGAGACATGAATGAAATGCATAAAATTGCAAGAGATGAAGGAAATAGTGCGTGTCACAAAACTGCATCAGGCTGAAAAAAACCTGCACAGAAGGGGATACTGAAACTTTGAAGAAAGATTGATGTGACAACAGCTGTAGGTAAATACTGAGGGGGAAAAAAGCCATTTCTACACAAAGTACTGCAACTCTTGACTTTTAAATTAGTTTACAATGGCAGGAATGCATCAGCATGCATAAGGGTACAAAAGAACACAGAGGATTTGTGTAAAGGTAATTAAGATAATTAATCGTGCTTTTTTTGCAGTCTTGACCACTGAAAACTTCGACATTATAGGAGATATTTATCCTTTGGTATTATTTTCCGGTATCATATGTACAGTCTGTGGGACCCAGGCTATCTCAAGGAAGACATAACAAGGCCATCTCGTACACTGTGAGATCTTGGCAGTTTTTTCAAACAGGTCCCCCAGCAACCCACCCCATAACTGCAAAAAGAAAAAGGAAATCAATGCCATCTTAAAAAAAAAAAAAAAGAAAATTCCTGCATCAAAAAGACATTTTGTCAGCAAAGAGAAAAGTGGGTAAAAGGCAATAGAGTCCATTAGGAATTTTGCTATTATTGCCAATTTCTTTAAGTCATGCTCCAATACTGTGTGGAGCTAAGAAATGCTAAAATAGCTGAGTGGAACTAATCGACCTTAAAACAAAGATCAGCTTTTTATGTGGCTAACAGAAATGCCCACTGTTAACACATGAAACACTACAAGCATCTTGTTTTTTCTGATTTCTTTGCTTGTTTTGGGTGCACTTCATTCCTCCTAACTGAGGGCCATGAGAGTTAATTTCTGTGGGTGAACGAGTCACTGGAAGGATGATGTGCAGGAAGAAAGAGACACCTCTCAAGGACTGCTTATCACCCGCTGAAAAGAAAGACGCAGCGGGGCTGGGGAAGGGGCTGGGGCACAAGCCTGATGGGGAGCGGCTGAGGGGACTGGAGGGGTTTAGCCTGGAGAGGAGGAGGCTCAGGGGGGACCTTATTGCTCTCTACAACTGCCTGAAAGGAGGGTGTAGGCAGGTGGGGGTGGGTCTCTTCTCCCAGATAACAAGTGACAGGACAAGAGGAAACGGCCTCAAGTTGTGCCAGGGGAGGTTTAGATTGGACATTGCGAAAAATTTCTTCAGGGAAAGGGTTATCAAAACTTGGAACAAGCTGCCCAGGGAAATGGTTGTCACCATCCCTGGAGGTATTTAAAAGATGTATAGCTGTCGCACTTAGGGACATAGTTTAGTGGTGGCCTTAGCGATGCTGGATTAACAGTTGGATTCGATGATCTGAAAGGTCTTTTCCAACCTAAATGATCCTATGATTCTAACTTAGTGAACCTTGTCATTCATCCCTACCTTTTCTCATAGCTTTCTGCTTTCTTACTTGCTTTGGCTGCCACTGCACTGCTGTGCTGCTGGCGGAGTACCTCCTTCGAAAGATGTGTTTGTGTTGTGGGAGTGATACAACACGTTGCAGGCGATGTACATGCTTCCTGCCTTGCAGCCAAGCTGGCCAAAGTGGGATCCTGATTTAGCAAGCATTGAAAAGGTTTAAGCCATCAGGCAAATAGACTGAACGCAGACGCAGGAATCTGGGCATAGCTGCTGGTGCAGTGCCTGTCCGGTGTCCAGAAGCAGGCACAGAGGAAGAGAAGAGGCTACAGCATGGTTCTAATGAAAAAAAAGAATGAGATTCTTTCATAAAGCTTTTTGCCAAAAAGTGTGAGGTTCAGTATTGTATTTCAGGACATTACCTTCCCACTGTATTTAAGGAAATAAAAAGATTTTGTGAATGTTTTTCTGCGAATAAGCAGAATTGTATCGGGGAAATACCTGACTCTCATCCACCAAGAAAAAACATCAAAGATTGTCTGAGCATTCGGATCAAAAAGAACTCTTAATTTCTTTGATCTTGACCTTAAAACTTCTATAATTGCTTTCTGGTAGTTTTGCTAGTTCTTACCTAAATTTCAATCTTCAGTATTGCTGTCTTTTGTCTCCTGGTACTGTTGAACTTGTAAATCAGCTGGTAGCTCCTAGTGTAACAACTCAGCTTCATTCATTTCATGCACCAGTCACTCTGTTACTTGAAAATAAGTGGAAAAACAGCTTATGTTTTTGCATTATCCAAACGTAGTATTTCAGAATGCATTCACCTATGGAATCCAGAACTTGTTCCTCATGCCTTTTTTACCGTTTGATCAATTTATGTGTGTATAGTTGAAGTAGTTATTGCCCTGTTCAGAAAACTTGGTCTCCTTAGTTTGTTTCTCCATCTCAAATGTTGTCTTTACCTTGCAGTGAGACGATAGAACCATGTCGGTATTTTTATATTCCAATAGCATATGTCTGTATCCATGCAGATTCAGGAGCATAATCTATTTGCAGAACCTTTTTCAGACAGTGCTACCCCACTAATTAATTTTTTTCAAGGAGTTGAATATACCAGTATTTTATGTTTTTGATAGATAGACCATTGGTAATTCTTTTCTATATGGAGCAACCCTGTCTTATAAGTGCCCTTTCATGCTAGAGGAATTTTAATTCATCCATGATTGCTTTCAGATTTTTTGGCATCACTGCTGTCACAACACTGTAGCCAAAGTAACCTGAATTAATGTAGGTCTACTGGCTTTAGGAGCAATTTGCAGTAATTGATGATCTGTCCTTTATGGTTAATGCTTTTTATATGTGCTTATTTTTACTTGCTGCCTTAGCTTGGCACCAGAATTAAAATAGGGGAAGTTACATACTTTTGTCAAATTTTGCCTCATACACATACTGGTCATTTAACAAAATACTAGATTTGATCTAATCATCCTGTCATTTGCCTTGTTAATGCACAAATACAGTTTCTGTCCGTGCTTCCTAGCCTGACTACAGCTATTTCTTTCGCTTGCAGATGTTTGCCACTTCTAAGAACACATTACCCCCAAAATCTATAGACAGATCTTGGGAAAAAAACTCTTCCTACCCTCACTATGTTGAAAAGTGCCGTGTATTCTTACTGTTTCTTTTTGAACTAACTTCCAATCCATGGCGTTACTTTCTCTCCCAGCCTGTGAGTCTGTGGAGCCTAATACAAGCCCACTGATGCTCTTGTGAGTCTCTTTCTGTTGCTTTTAGAGGGCTTTGGATTAAAACCAGTGTTTTCCCCATAGTGTCTGCTGAGGGATTTAAAAAAAAAAAAAAAAAAAAAAATTAAAAATTTGCTATGATATAGTTGTTAGTCTTTTGCGTTCTGTTACGAAAGCACTGTATGACGACAGAGGTCTCACTTTTTCCCTCTGAAACGTCTGCTGTATTGAGTGTGTCTGTCCCAGTGAACTACACAGGGCCAGGGCAGGGTCTGACAGCTGCTGGTGGTTGTCCTACTGTTAGTCTGTTAACAGAGTTGCTGGCACAGTTTTCATCCGTCACTATCCCCAGAAGTGTTCGGGCACAGCTCCAGCCATAGCAGAGGCTAAAGACCTGTCCCAGTGGGCTGTCAGCATATGCTCCCTGTTTCGGAGGAGCAGGGGACATCAGCTGGATGGATGGATGGAACTATACTGCTTGGCCTCCAGACAGGAGACTGTTCAGTGGGTTATTTTATCTTTTAGCATAGACATAACTATGCAAACCAGTAACGAAACAAGCCGTTCTAAGCCATGTATTTTGTATATCACAGTGGGTTGGTGCAGAAGACAGTGTTGCGCTTGATGCATGAACTGGATGGTGGGGAACTGGGTGCCTGAGAAAGACTGGCAGGATTGTCACTCACCCCTAGATGCTAAGAGGCACAGAAGGAAATGGGAATGAGTTTTGATGTCCTGTCCTTCAGTCTTTTGTCTCCAGACTGCCCTCCTACTTATAGCTCAGCAGGCACAAAATATCCTGGGCTGAGATCATGACGGGGTCATCCTCCAAATGATCTATGCAGGGTGTTCAGTGGTGCTTTTAAAACTGATGGTTGCCTTTTTAGTTAGTTGGACATTATGTGTAGGCAGTTGGCTGAGACAAAGATGATATCCTTCACATGTGTCCTTTAAGGCAAGAACTTGCTTTTTCATTAATTCAACCAGAAACAGTGAAGTTCACTGTCAAGTGATCCACATAAAGAAACTCCCACAACCCCAAACAAAAAACACTATATAAAAATTTCAAACAGAACCCACAACATTGCAGGGAGTTTTCAACTATACGATTTCACTTTTCAAAGGCAAAAGTAAGTACCAGAGTGACATATAGACAAGAGACTATCCTTGCCCCAGAGTAACCCTGTTTATGAAGTACAATTGTCTTCTGCCCTTAAATGCTATGTCTGTTGAAAACATTTTTGGTAGCCCCTTAAGTCACAAAAGGTGTATTTTTAGTTCCCTCTGAAAGGGACTGACCTTTAAAAAATCCCAAAACAACAACAACACCCCCACCCCCCCACCCCCAATAAAAACAAAAACCCAACAAAAAAACCCAACCTCCTTCCCCCCAAAACCCTGAAAACAGAGAGAGACTGCACCCTGAGGGAAGGACTGTGCTGGGCATTTCAGAGCATGTGAAAGAGCAGGGTCCTTCGCTCCAAGATTTCTCTGCAAATCTCCCTGCCTCATAAAATGCTTTGCATTGGAAAACAGTCTGGGAAATGAGAAATTGCAGTTTACCAGGCTCACATTTTTGTAGAGTAGTTGTTCAAGTGACCAAAGCATGTTTCCATTCCTTAAAATAAATAAATAAAAAAATTACAAGAAACTCTATTAATACGTGAGATGAGACATTCATGGAATAGATGTAGTTGTGCTCTTCTGTATACACCTCCACAAAGGCATCAGCACTTACCAAGGCAAAGGCCAGTGCAGCCAGGGGGCATGACTGGGTACCAAGAAAAGATGTCACCAAAGTGAGAGGCAGGAGGAGAGCTGCCTTCTCAGGTAGCTGGAAGTGATGAACAGCCAGGAACGAGTAATCAAGAACAGCTCCTGTCCTCCTGACTGCCACTTAATCTCCATCTCCTTCACTCAGAAATTTATGAACTACCTTACTTCACAATTTTGCTTAAATCTCATTGAAACACTCAACGCTTGGTGTATAAAAATATCAAGTAAGAAGGAAATGTTAAGATTAAGAGTTGTAAGGAAATGCCATGGTTTGCTTCCCTGAAGAAAGACTGTGTGCTTTCACAGGGACGGTGCTCTTGCCTTGGCTTACCTTTGTCTTTCGCCTCCGTGTCTTATACTCTGAGCACCTTAGCACCACACCACTTTGCTTGTGCTAATGAGCTCTGTTGTTTGTGTCTTAAAATATAACTCCTGCATGCAGGGACCTTTTCTTGGTGTTTGGAAAGCAAGGTGCACGTCAGTGGCACTGCAAAATGGAATCACTCAGAAAAAAACAAAAAAAAATTGGAATTAGAAGGCATCGTGATATACCATTCGATAAGGAACTGAATTAACACCTTAAATTACTTAGGAATGTGGGGCTGTAAAGGATATCTGGGGCTGAGGCCAGCCCCTTGCCATAGCCAGCCTCTGTCAAATAAACCCTTTCATAAACTAATTAACTGATCCATCTTAGAACAAATTAGGTCATTTGCAACCATTACTCCCACTGGGAAATCGTTCAAGAGCCTCACTTCTCTGTTGCTTTGAAACATTCTTCTAATTTTCAGCCTCAATTTATTCATGGACGGTTTATATCCATTTGTTCTTGTGCCAGTGTTGTCCTTTAGCTTAAATAGCTCTCCTTCCTCTCTTGTTGTATTCCTTGATGTATTTATAGACAACATTAATATCGCCTCTAAGCTTTTGTTTTACTAGGCTGAACAAGACAAGCCTCTCTCTTCTCGTAGCACAGGCTGTGTTGGTGCAGTTATCCTCATCTTTCTGTTCAGCACCTGGTCTTGTTTGGTTTTGTTTCCCCTCTGTGTGTATGGTGACAAATACAGATAATTGACAATAAGAGCAGACATCTATCTCTATTTAAAGTTCAATAAAGAAGAAATAATCTGCATCAGAAATGGGAAATGATACCTGCAGTAGATGAGGTGGCAGTATTTCTTATTTTTGGTAGCATTTATAAAATTCTGAGCATATTTCAAACACAAAAGAAAACCCATTCCATGCTCCAGAAAGCTTGCACGTTTTCCCCCACTATCTGTACCTAATAGTGTGGACCTTTTTTGCCACTGCTGGCTAATGTTTTCTCCTCCCAGGCACTTTTTCAAGCCATTGGTTTCTTTTTAATGGCTGGGGTGGACTCAAAGGAGCAAGTGGTGTAACTTGTGCCTCTGTGGCCAGGTCTCTTTAGTAGACTTTGAAAGGAAATTTCCCCTTTCTACCCCTTCTTCACGTGCAATCGTGTGCTGGAGAAGGAGCTGCTATGTGGTTTTGCAGCACGCTGCCTCGTTACAGCTAACACTACAGAATTCCTCCTGTCCCAGTGCAGAGGTTGGTGGCCTGAGCACTGCCTTCTGCTCCAAAAGGGTTGAGAAGCTGTGACAAAGATGTGTCAGGTGGCTTGGGACATGTGGCATGCCAGAAAAAGGTCTCATGGGGCATGGAAATCACTTGGGTCCCTTGAATAAATCCAAGCCTGGAGACTGGCTTCATCTTTTGTCAAACAGGTATAGTTCTGTTTTATGCTTACATGCTTCCAAAAGCATTTCCTGAAAAGTCATTATCTATTATTGTGTTTATCACATTGTATTTGTTCTAGGGCAAGAATCAAAGATGTTGACAGCAGTGTATGAGATACATATGAAAATAGTTTCAGGGAGTTTATATTCTGATGTTTCAGTACTGCATAGATTTAGGTGTCTATTCCACTTTAAAAAAATATGTGTCTGTTAAAAATACATGTAACATTTAGAAATATATGTTCATCTGCTTCAGGTTAAGTAACTGTGAAAGCGTTTGAAGAGTCAGAGCCTAAAAGATGCACGTAGCTGAGGTGCTCTGGGAGATGCAGAAAAAGTGTTAACACAGATTTATTAATTCAGTTACACAAATTCTCCACATGCTCTTCTCTTTATGCTAAGAAATGTGACATTTATGAGCCTCACTGGTGAAGCAGGACTCTAGAAGGGACTTAATACCTGGTGCTTCAGGTGTGGGAGATCATTTAATGTGTAGGAGCTAATAAGGCATATACAATATTTCACAAAAATTTCTGAAGTCATGTTACTCCTTCATCTCTCTGACACATGCCATCATCAAATGGCCATATCTAGTCATATCTGTGTTTTTCATCTAAAATACTTTCTGTTTTGAGCAGTTTCTAGACTTTAAGAGGTCTCTCAATTAGAGATGATCAAAAATGTTTCAAATTTAACAACCATCAGGAAATGCAGCTTAATCAAAGGAGACACATTTTGCAGGAACAAATTGGTTTCAGTTTTGATACAATTTTAAATGGAGAATGAATGTAAATGAATTGTGTCAGCTTTGTTTCATTTAAATATAAAAAATATTTCATTTTTACTGTTTCAATTCATTTTGTTTCAGCTGTCCTACTGTTGGTCGAAACACTGTTCATATTGCTGTTCATTGTGTGTATCAATTTATATTTAATATATAATTAAAATGCTTTGGTCTTGGAATGTTCCTGTATTGTGACGGACTTTTTTTTTTTTTTTCCTACCCTTTAGAGTTTTGTGTTGGTGAGAAATTTAGATGGTCGATTTTTCTTTCAAATTCAGAATTTCCTGCTTCCAGCAATAAACTTTCAGTGAGCCCCTTCATATTTCTTATGCCGTGTGGGGAATAGAGCTTGCCCAGATTTTATTACTGAAGGATCCAGATCGGTCCTGCTCAGACAGCCATTGGCACCAGAGGGTTCATCCAGATGCCACTGAGTACCAAAACCTGGCTGGGCAGTTACAGATACGCCTTTCTCCAGGAGGTGATTCACTGTGCAGAGGACAGCAGAGGGGTCTGGAGAAGGTGGGTTCGAAGACTGTCTCTAAGAAGCAAAGGCACAAAGACTGGGGGAAGGCACGCTGAAGGAGCTTAGATGAGTCACAGGCTATCATCGACGGCATTTAACAAAAATAAGTGAATTATTGTGGCAGACAAGTTTTGTAGCTGAGACCACAGCATGGAAGGCTGGAACGGCACTACTCAGGTCTGCATACTTATAATGTGGATTTAGCTGTCTTTGCCATCCAGTGCCCTGTGAGCAGTTTATTATCTGGAAAGTTTTAGAGCCCTGTATTTCACCGATGGTTGTGCATCAAGCGTTGCCTTGGTTGCCAGGCTATGCTCAGACATCTTTCAAAATTATAGTAAATATTGATTTAGTGCCCTACTTAAACATGCATCTCTGGCACAGACTTCAGCCAGTGTGCCTGTGTCAAACAGAAGAATTAAATTCACAGCCAGAGTTCACTGCAATAGCTGTCTTATTCATCTTGTGCTCGCCTTCTTGGAAAGCATCATGCTGTCATGTGTGTCTCTGAAGTACGTAAATGAAATAAATGTATTAAAATGTTAAGATCTTTGACAGTGAAATATCCCTAGCCCCTTAATGCCAGAAAAGTCACTTTTGAAAAGTGACTGTAAAAATGGTGTGTTAGGGCTGGGTGTCTCAGCTCCCATCATCACTTCCTCCATTCTCAAGTTGTACTTTCCTTAGTTTCTAGCCTGCTAGTTTCAGCTTGAGAAATTGGTGCTGTGATGACTGTTTCAGCTCACCCAGTATCCGAAGAAAAACAGACACCCCTAGGAGAAACAGTGTTCTTGGCTTCAGCAGTGAAACCATGGTGCCCAGAGATGCGATGGGCTTGGGTGTTCTGTGTGTGGTGCCTGACGTGGAGTCCTCTTCAGCAGTGATGGGCCAAGTTAACATCTGTGGATAGGTAAGCTTTTCTGCTGAGATTGGCAGAGAAGCCTGCAGTGATTTATGTGGCTGGTGGTCTTCATGGAGAACTTCCACGTGACCCCCCCGAGAAGCACACTGATGTTACTGAATTGGGATCTTTGTTAATTCAGTCTAATATTAAAATGAGTTTCTAATTCCTCAGTATTAGCTGCCTTAACCATGATTTTTACAACAACAAAAACTGCTTATGTATGTGAAATGATACAGCAAAATAGAAGGTTTAGATGGTTGTCTGAAATGGTTTGAGGCACAGAAAGAATTAAGCACACTCAATTTAAGAAAGAAAAAAAAAGCTAACTTCTGCTTCGTAAGAAGCTATGTTAAGTTGTGCAAACCCCATCTAGTTTTTGGGTTTTTTCTGTGTATATACAAAGCTGAAAATACTATTCTCTTTGATGTTGCATAAAGCCCAGCCACTAGCAGTATTTAATAGCTACCATCTCTAGGAATTCATACTACTAGAGGAATTAAATTTTCTTTATGAGATACATAACTGCTGGCTGTACTGGATATGACCGTTGATCCAGTTTCTGGCTATGGGGACTTTTGCTCCTGACCAATATTGCCTCTGCTATTAACTGCTCAGGTTCTGCCACATCCTGCAGGAATGGCACAGTCCTCAGCAGACGCATGAGGACATTTGCCTGGTAACTTCTGCTGCTCTGCTTGCACAGGACCTTTTCTTGGTCCTTTCCTTTTACGATGCCACCTGTGACCTGCATTCACCGGCAGTGTAGTGCTCAATACAGCATCTCTCCTAGAGCCACATCTTTTGTAATCTGCCCACATGCAGTGAAATAAGAGTGAAGGCTTAGTACTTTTTTTTTTTTTTTTTGATGTATAAAACATGTAAAAATATGAGGGTTTGAGGTCCTTCATTCTGCAGAAAACTTGCCCATGGTGAAGGGGGGCACTGGAAATTCCAAAACGCAGGGAAGCATCTGCAGTTATAAGGGTGGGGGCAGGCAGCAGACACAGAACTTGAGGCTTTTTTTTCTGGAAAAGTCATTAAACAACCTTAACTTGGGCCATGTCTGCCTCTAGGAGGTTAACTTTCTCATTAGACATTTCTTCTCAGCTAGACTTCATGCTGAAAGGGCAAAAAAGAAAACTGGGCTGATTCTGAGCTGTGCAGTAGCCTTTTCATTCTCTGAAAAGGTAAACATAGAATTAGATCAGCACAATGTTTGTGCTGCTTACTTTTCTTTGTCTCTTTTTTTCCTTTGTGCCTCCCTTTCTTCTTTTTAATGCCTATACCAGACATCTTCAGAGGAAAGCATCTGTTTTGTGGAAGACATGAGGCAAGTCAGCTGCTGATGACTCTGGGGAAGGAAAAGGACATAACTCTTAGTGGTGTTGGTTTAAGATACTGATGGGTGTCCCTAACAAGATCAATGATGAAAGGTTAATTAATGACACCTGGCTCATTTAGAGTAAGAGGGGCATCAGCTGGGCAGACCATGAGATGGATTTGCTGAAGAAGCATCCCAGCTGAAACTGGTTGGTCTTGCAAAAATGAGCTCTTCAGGTGGACTTTCCTAGACCAGCCTCATTGGCTGTGATCTAGGAGGATTTGCTTGAGTGTGTTTATGTGTGTGCTTTACATACATGTGTATATCCCATCGTTGGCTCCCTAAATGCCTTAGAGAAGCTAAGGGTCTTCTGAGGGAGGATATCACTGATGGTTTCTAAAGAGCCAACTGAGCCAAATTTGGGTCCTACTGAGCACGCTGGCTCCAGACCAAGAAGGTGTTTAACAACGTGCTGAACTTTTAGCATGGGAATGGTCACTGTAGGTCAAAGTACATGCATAAATGCTTGTCTGGTCTGAGTCAGATTGCTCAGCTTTTTGCAAGATGGAGACTGTAATGAGCAAGACTGCTCACTGGGAAATTCTGTATTTCCCAGAATTCAGACATGATGGTGATTTTCATTTAAGCACTTCATACAGGCAGTTGTTTTGCCTCATTTTACTAATGGAGAAAGTCTTTTGCTCAAGATCACCCATCAGGCCAGTGGCAGATTTGCAAGTTAAAAGTCAAATCTCTTGAGCCATAGCCTGTTTTGGGCGTTAGTTCAGCTGAGCCTCCCTGCAGAGCCAGTATCGTGTGTGGATGGTACCTACTGGAGTGCAGCTCTAATTCCTTTGGCCCTAACATCACAAAAAGTCACTGTGTAAGGAATTAGTAGCTGCCACTTGGCCTCCGTATCTCATACTGGTAAGTGCATTGGGTGATGGAAGGAGTGAGCAGGACCCCTTCTTCCTTCAGTCACTGTGAACAATGACATCTCCACACCTTTTTCTGTGGGGATAAGCTTGTGGGGGTGGGAGGGGGGCATGAGTAAGAGGTGTCACTCATCAGATTTCCAACAGGAGTAAGCACTACCACTGGGTGCTAATTTTGCTGCTTATCTTATAGAGAGTTGTTTGAGTAGGATTTGAACAACTTGCATCTCCACCTGTTGGCTGTGAGCCATTAGTTCTGTGAGAGGAACAGGGCACACAGGTGAGACAGTCTTTTAGAAGCAAAAATTGGTTTATTCGATGCATCTAGGCAGGGCCATGTAAGTTATTGCGGGGAAGGTTGTTGGCTACTGTGCGTAGCCAATAACAGCAGCATGGTTTTGTGCTAGAGGCAAGAGGTTCTTCAAGAAAATGTTCTGCAAAAATGCTTCTGTTCCTTCATCTAACTCAGAACCCCCCATTTCAAGCAGATGCTTCAGTTTTAGACAGCAGCTAAGTGAAAACCAAACTGCTTGAAGCAGGTGTGCTGATATGGATTATTAAGAGCAGGGAGGTGAGTTCTTAATTTCTCTTGTTATATACATGGGCAACCTCCAGAAAATAGGTGTATAATTACTGATCAATCAAATATTTGAATTCCTGGGATAAAATGGTACATTAATGGAAAATATTCAAAATTTATATTGTTCCTTATCAGTTTGTTAATTTGGTAATAAATATTCATTTGGCTGAAGAAGCACTGAATGATAGGTATGATTGATGCTGTTTCATCTTGTATGTTCTGGTGCTGTAGGTAGCTACATATCTTTATAGGTTATCAAATGAAAGATAAATATGTCTGAACATCTGCCGTTGATGGTCTTAGGAACGCTTTGAGAATATATAGGCTAAGTTTGCCCTCTACTGGATTGCAAAATTACATCACTGACTTTATTACCAGCTAGAGATGTTGTGTTCTTGTTATTCCCAAGGAAGTTTTCCATTATATGATATAACAGATACACACTTCATCCTCAAGACTACATAATTTTTTCTGTCATCTCTTCAGTCAGCTTTGCCGTGTGAACTGTTCCCTGAATTATTTTGTTAAGAGTTGTCCCTTTTTAAAAGGACTCTGTACAGTGCTACTCTTGGATAGGGGTGTTTCGGGTGTTTTTTTTCTTTGAATGTAAAGTTTCTGCAGTGGGAGTAATTCTGAACATCAGGAATAAACTAACAACTGATTGACAGGAGCCGTCTGCATGAACAGAGCTGCTCTATTCTCTCTGACAGCTTGTCTCTAGCAAGGCCCAGGGTCTCCAGCAAGCTGTATTCACAGCCAGGGAATAGCCCCCGTGGGGCTGCAGCTCCTGCTCTTTCTCTGCCAGTTCGGCTGCCTGCCACCTATTTACTGAACACTTCCAGTGTGGATGCGGCTACTTGCAGTCCAGGCATGAAATGATGCTGCATCCTACTTCTAAGTCTGTGCTGGGATTTTGAGGCTCGTTTGGCTTTTTTTTTTTTGCTTTTAATAATAGTAACAAGTATATACGTCTGTGACAGACTGTATTTTGACATCAGTGCAAGAGTGATCCAGAGTTATGAGGTCAGACCCATAAAAGCTAATTCTGCTGTAATGAATCATAAGGTATATAAGGCCAGATGCTCATTTAATGTAAATCAGTGTAAGTTCTCTGACCTGAACAGAGTTGTGTTGACTTGTGCTGGCTGAAGACTTGTCTAATTTTTAATGTCATTTCTCATTTGTTGTTTTCCTCTGTTGGATGAGCTTGTAATGAAAGTTTATTGACCTCATCATGCTGCTTCAAATTTCTGTCCTTGCTCATAATTTTTTGGTTTGCCACATTCTGTTTTACTACCAGAAATGCTATGTCAAACATACATTAGTTCCAAAAAGAAAATCAATGGCTGACTGGACAGTGCTCAGTAGATCTTTGTTCTGACCCTGTGTCCAGATTTTACTGATACTGAAAAAGCACCGTCCAGCACAGTGGGGCACTATTGTCACTATCTGTGGCAGTGCCAATAACATGTTACAAGCAGCTGATGACAATTTTCAGGGCTCCTTTTACAGCTCTCTGGCAGTCTTCCTTCGAGCCCTCAGCAGGAGTGTGAAGCAGAAAGCCATACTGAGAGCTGTTGTGCTGACAAAGTTCAGGTATTTTTGCTACGAAGTTGTGTATCCACACCCTGGTGTGCTAGAAGGTTATGGTGAAAAGCCCTGAAACTAAAAAAGCTCTTTGCAATAGCACTATAGTTTTCCAGAGCCAGCAGGTTGCTTTTTTGGCATTATAGTTTTATATATGGATAACCTGAAAGAGGCGTAGAGATTGAATATTATCTGAGCTGCCCACCAGTCAGGACTAAATTTGGAGGTGAGGAGGAAACCAGCATATCTTAGAGCATCAGGTAATAGAAGGGGAGATATTTCTGGCTGGCTGATTTATTTGTCTATTTATTTCACCATCAATTTTGGAGTTCAAGTAGGTCTCTGGGAAAATGGGGTAGGCAACAAATGATCAGCGGTGAAAGGTGTATGATAAATTAATGTGCCCGTGGCTCTACAGTTCAGCTCAGGGGCAGCACCTCCAAAGCAGTCAGAGGAGAGTCAGCTGCTTGTGTTTGGGAAGAAAGCTTTTTTAAAAAGAACAACAACAACAACAAAAAAAAGCATTTGGATATTTGAACGCTGGGTAGGTGGAAAAGGAGGACCACTGTATCAGTGGGGAGCCCACTAATTGCTGTGACCAGGGAGGCTTCTTTCAAAGTCTAGGGGGGTCAACCTCATCATCCTTCGATATGAGAATCTTCTTAGGAGAAGTCAAAGCTTGGCATTTGTCCCAGTAATTCACATCTCGTAGGTCCCAGCCATTCTTGCAATCTGTGTGGGAACTTTGTGCTGTGATTTCTTAGGCTGGACAAATTCTGGTTGTGCTGGGGAATGTGTCTGAAGGCAGAAACCAGCACCAACTCTTCAAGTCAGGAGGTGTAACTGCACAGGGAATAGCTCTGCTGAGTAAGAAGTTTCTGTGATTTAGGCGTTGAGGTATTTCAAATCGTTCCCAACTAGCCCCTCTGTGCTGAAGTAGAACTGCATGGAGATCCTATCCTGGATGTCCTGAATCTTACGTTTCCTGAAATTTCAGATTTCAGGACTCTTTGGGTGGCACAGAACGCCTCCACAGGGAAGATGATACAGCTCTGCTTTGTAAGCTTTGTGAGCAAGGCTGGTGATGGAAGGCAGCACACAGGGTATACACCCACTGCATGGACCCTGCTCGGTGCCTGGGGGAGCTGGAGGGGGTCTGCTGGGTGCCAGCAGATCTGTAAATTCTGCCATTTAATGTAAATCTTTTTCCTCTTTATTAGTGAACATTCAAGAACAGAGTATACAGGTAAGACCTGAATGGTTGTATTGTTGCTGAGCAAGCTCTTTTCTTGACTTTTGGCCTCTAAGTGATATTAGAGCAAATCCTGAACACCAGTACATCTTTTCTAAGGATGAGCCTGGAGTAGAGCTAGCAGTGTCCTAATTTTTCCATGGACTGATACACAGAGAAGATAAAATCTGGGTCCTCAAAGGTTTTTGGTGCTTAATGTCAAGGTTGTGAATGCACTAACAGGCCTGATTTGCCCTGATGAGCCTCATCTTGGACCTCTGCCCGTACTCTCTGCTCATGGCTCAGGAGCACTGTTTAGGCTTGGGTCAGGTGTCCAGGGCTTACCTGAACTAAGTTGTAGGTGTCCTTGAGCTCAGCCCTGTCTCCTGCTGTCCTGGCACTGACTGCACTCCCTGGATGGACCCCAAACCTACTGTGTTGGTAGCTTGTCTCCGGACTGGTCTGCTGGAGCTTGCTGAAGAGTGGACCTGACCCACCATTACACCTTAGGGATGGACCTGTTCCCACCACGGCCCTGCTGAGATGCTGTGGGATGGTGCCCTGTCAGTGAGGGTTGCTCGGTGTCACCCTCGGCTCCTGGCTCGTTCTCTGCTGGGGAGCAGCCCTGCTTTTGCTGCTCCCTGGCACTCAGCCCTGTTGAGG
>JAVJGI010000050.1:58363476-58375975 GCA_035590275.1 Ibycter americanus
TAGCTTGTCTCCGGACTGGTCTGCTGGAGCTTGCTGAAGAGTGGACCTGACCCACCATTACACCTTAGGGATGGACCCTCGGCTCCTGGCTCGTTCTCTGCTGGGGAGCAGCCCTGCTTTTGCTGCTCCCTGGCACTCAGCCCTGTTGAGGTCAGTGGGCCATTTATAGACATTTCAGGAACTAGCCCGTGTCTTGCCTGAGGAGGAATATCAGCAGACATGAGAAGTCTTCATTGAACCATCTTTCTTTTGTGCTGCATCGATCCTCCGTAATTAATAAGATTTACAAACTTAGGTCCATTACTTAATTGCTTCTGTATTCATAAAAATGTCACAGCATTTTAGTTTCTTTTACATTTAGAGGCTAGAACTATACAATCTGTGGGGCAACGTGCAGATTACCATTTTGTTATAATATAAACCCGGTAGATAAAGACATGAAGGTTTTTGTTGTTATCTCAAGCCTGAGAATTGACCACTGTAGACTCTACAGACTATGTTCATAAAAACATACTTTTCACAGAAAAAGTGGAGACAAGCGGTGGGAAATAATTTGGGAAAATTAAAGCAAATCTGAAGGGTAGGTTGATCATTTTAAAAGATAAGCCCTTTAAAAGGGTTTGGGAGTAAATGGGGAGAGAAAGGAGAAGGGGACCTGGATTGTGAGCACGTTGTGCAGAAATGGTCAGGGGGTTGTGCAATGCCTCTCATACAGGACACAGAACCGCTCCGTTTTTCTGTAAGGCACATGAAAGGAGAAAAAACACCTATGTCCATTTTACTTGCGCAGGAGCCTGGCTTTGAATTCAGTTCTCTAGGTATCGCAGTGCTATTGTGCTAACTCAACTAGTAGTCTTCCATTTTCACTTATAAAAACAATAGCTATGGCATTAGAATGAATCTGTGAGAGTTAGAAAGGAAAGAAAATAATTTCTCTTATGTTCCATCATCTCAGCTCACATCTAATTTATTCACTTCATAGATGCATAAATTCACACAGAAGTCAGACTCAGCTGAAAACAGAGTAGATGGAGTATTTATTGCACAGGCAAAAGCAGCTTGAGGAACATCAGGAAAAAGAGAACACCAAAATACATATTCTAAACTCCTGTCCCATAAGCGCCTTTGATTTCAAATTCTCTTACAAAGAAGGAAATAGTATCAGAACAACTGCTTTAACAGGCTTTATATTACAGCTGACTAGGGAACAGTTTCATCTCCTGTACCAAAAAAGTGCCTACTTTTTATTTAATTTTTTAAAACAGCAATGATTTTAAGAAGGAGTAAGGCATAACGACAGTAATGGCCAATCTCGTGCAGCATTTGGAGTTACATCAAATCGCTCCACTCTGACTTTGGCCCAGATCTGTAAGACCTGTTTTCAGTTCAGAAGTTATTTTGTTTGCATTCTGTATAAACACTGAAGACGTGAATTTCAAGGAGATAGCAAGGATTTTTGTGGAGGTGAATGGGAGCCAGAAGAGAGAGTGAGTGGCTGCCTGAGGTTAGGATCTCAGTCCACTTCTAACTACAGTAGCAGATGTAGGAAAATAACTTCTGTCCCTTAGTGAAGTTTTGAGAAAATAATGTAATTTTCTCCCTAACAGCTGCTTCCAAGCTCTCTTTCTCCGCAGCTTTTCAGGGTATCTGCACGTCTCCCGTAGCTCTTGGCCCTGGAGGACTTTGGGACTCAGCTCTTTCCCTGTGGGGAGGGCTGAGGAGAGGACACCTTGACCCAAAGCTATAGAGTTGTAGTTGAGTGTTGGTTTGCAGGCAACCCAAGCACACAGGCAAGCTTTGGAGCATCGTGGCTACTCGAAACCAGGAGGACACTGTGTGTCGGAGCCCAGGTGTGTGTGAGGCGAGGCCAGCTTTGCAGGTTACAAACCCCAGTGCCAATGGAGCTGAAGAGGTACCAGAGTGAGGAGAGGGCTGAGCATCAGCCATCATAAGACGCCAGTTTTAGACCCAAACACCAAAATTCCACTTATGTCCTGCTTTAGGCCTCCAAGTCTTCCACTGGTCCTAATTCCTTTTGCTCCATCTGTTTCCACTTCAGAACTTCTGTGGTAATGTTTTCCCAACTCTGCCTATTCTGCTATGTGCTTGATCTCTGTGTCCTTTTACAGCATGGATTTGTTAAAATGTGCTGTGTACATTTTGAATTCACCACTAATTCATTCTTGGAATCGGTGATTCCACTCGTAAAATGCATATTATTTTTTTTACTTTATAAATGATATTTGAGATGGGTTCACTTTGTAAGACATCTTGCAGATAGCTATCACAGAAGCCAGCAGCTTTTGTTGTATAAAATATGTAAGTGTTGGTTACAAACACCTTCCTTTTTAAATATATTTTTAGCTTAGTTTGTGAGAAATGGTAGCCTGATTTTTTTTCAGCAGTCTGTACAATTGCACTTGATGCCACAGTTACTGGGAGTTGACAGGACTCAGCTTCTCTGGAAATCAGTGGTTTAATAAACACTTAATCAGATATTTTCAAACTGAACAATTCTGAGATGTAGTTTGCAGGCTGTGATAAATAAAAGTTTTCATGGCCAGGATTTCCACAGAAACGTTCACGTTTTCTTGTTGCTTGTGTATTTGGTTGTATTTGGAAGGAGGAAAGGAGAAGTTTTTGTTGTCTTGTAACTGTGCTTTGGCTTTTCACGCCCCTGTTGTTTCTGGTTAGGGTTCCTTCTGCAAGTTGCATTGTTCATATCCAGGGTGTGTATAATACAAGTGGTAAAGAATACAGCAGTTTAAAACAAATGTCATTGAACCAAGGATCCAGGTCTATCAAAAGAGTTCATGGCGTGTGAGCTCCCATGATGCAAAACAGCTGCATTTCAAGCCCAAGTTACTCATGCAGAATAATTTTTTCTTTAAAAACTTCAGCATAAATATATATTCTTGTCTGTAAGAGGTTTTAATCAGCTGCACTTCAAAATGTTTTCTCTTGCTGTATTCCAAACACTGAACTTCATTGTTTCACTTGTACTGATATGTAATAAATTGGTTTTGTTTTTCAGCCATGACAAGGCAAGATGAATCTTGTGGAAAAGTACTGTCTAATGGAGATGTGGTGTATAATTTGGATGATGAATTATCGGAGAGCCAGAGTAGCCTGTGTTGTGGTTATTTTATTGTTCAGTGCAGTAATGGAGTTAAGTTATATTTACATTTTCTAATTATATTTTGTTATGCAAAAAAATTCTACGTAAATATCCTCTTGCCAAACCAACCACGGAACTCTATTCCTCTCTCAGAAAAAAACAGAACAACTAAGACTGAAATAGAAAACAAAATAGATAATGAAAGCCCACTGAAATCACAAAGAGGCTCCACACTGCGTTCCAGACAAGCATCCTGCTTTTCATCACAGCCATGGCCTTTGCTTGTCCACCAAGTCCACAGCTCAGGGTCTCCTCCTGCCAACAGCCTTGGCCAGGATCCCTCGCTCACTGCTGCTTTGGGAAACACATCTTTAAATCCCTTGATTTTGGGATCAGCTAGGGAATGTGCTTGCTAGAGGTGATGGCACCCAAAAAGCTGTTTGAAATTCTGCTCGGCTGTGCCATGTGCAAAGGAGCTATAATGGTAACACGGTGATCAGATGACAGCGTATGCCATCTTCTCCCCATGGACTCCAGGCACAAAGTCTTTTGCTCCAAAGGGATGGCTCAAGCTTTAGTGCTTCTCCGTGCAGGGTGGTCACTCAGGAGCCAGGTGAGCTGCCTGGGCTGCTACTCCTCTGGGGTAATTACAGAGAGGGAGGGACAAATTTTTGAGCAAGGGGTATTTTTTTTCATATTCACTGCAGAATACCTCAGCAAGCTACTCTCTGCATCGCTGTATTGGAGCAACAGGCTGTATCTGCCGAAGTTCACTGAACTGAGCATCTGCAGAGGTCCCGCTCCCCCATATGAGCGCCAATAGCTGAATTTCCTAAACCCTCTCACAGTCAGTGGATTTGGCTTATCCATTTATATCTGTGTGTCTTCGTAAGCGAAGGATGTCATAATCCTTATTCTTCTTGATGGGACTTCTAGAGTGTTCTTTGCTGCTTTCCAGGTATTTGTTGCAATGAACACCATTTTCCTTACTTAGCTGTTTTCCCACATTTAAATGACCGCGTCTAAATTAGACACAATGGGATGCATTAGAAAGCAAGTTAAGAAGATGTATTAATTCATGGTTCCAAGGAAAATACAGCTTACGACCATGTCTCTTCATGAAAATAAAGTCTGAGGCAGGTTTAAACTTTGGTTCTTCTACCTCAAAGCTGGCAACTTAACCTGATACCTAGAAAAATTAATAACTTTCCCAAAGCTCCTTTTGCTTCCACTAGGAAAAGTGCTGGCCCTATATTAGGCAGCACTGAGTCTTTAATTGAAGTCAAAATGATTATGTAAGTTATCGTTTGCATTCTAAATACCTTGGTTTAGAGCTGAAACTTGACAAAAGGAATTAGATCCTTGACTATCCTTCCTCAATATTTTAGGCATCCAGAGGCAAACTCTTGGCCTGAACCCATTTTACTAACACTGGGAAACCAATTATTCTAGTGTAATATTTTATGTTATTGGATAGAAGTTAGCATTGCTCCAGCATTTCATAAATGTTATAAAAAGTAGGCCCTGCTCTAGAGAGGAAACTCTTCCATAATCTCTAGAGAGAAAACTTTCATAAACTCAAATAATGAAAGTTAAGTGATTGGCACAACAGATTAATTAAATCCTTGACTTTGGTGAGCTCCATGACACCACCCTAACAACTGGTTCACACCAATCGACAATACAGATTACCTGTAGGCATGATACCCACTTCTTCAGAGGGATTTAGGGACCTAATCTCAAATAATTGAGAATTTGTGTTTAACTTACTACACACACCTAGGAAGAATAAATTGTGTGTTGTGCTGCCAATGGTGCAAGGTTTGGTCATCCACTGTAATGAAATTCCATTGAAAGTCCACTGAAAAGTAAAGCAAAAAGTATCTGCAGATGTGGTAGGAACATCATCCAACAGCAAGAAGCATTAGCATTGCCCTCAAGGTGAAGAACTCAAAGTGAATTGACAGGCTTATATCAACCTCATGTCATAAAAAAAAGGAGTAATGCAATTAAATGTAGTCTTATTTTGTGGAAATATTTTATGTCAGGCACAGGGTGTTCTGAGGTGATACAGATAATTAGCAGAGAAATTTAATCATCCATATCACAATGAAAGAAAAAAAAAATTGGCTCTTTAATCAAAACATAGACTCACCTGATCTGAAATTAGAATGTTTCAGTATGTCTTCCAGGCTAGAAAGTCTAGTTAAAAATTAATGAAAGTTGGCAAGCATTAAATTATCTACCTAAAAGATCCTATACAATTTCATGAATTAAATAGAAATACATTGATGTTCACAAAATAAGTTATCTGCAAGACTACAGCATTGAAACAGTGAAATGACATATGCCAAAGGCAGGACGCCATCACTGGGGCATGTATCAAAAAGAAAGTTCATTTGTGAGTCCAGGTTTTCTACTTGGCTCAAGTGGGAACTGTGCTATTTTATACTAATAGTGAGCTTGACTCATGGTGGTGTTACACATTGAAGGAAAGTTTATGGCTAGACCCTGGCTGTAGCTGTGGGATTCACTGGCAGGACTTCTGTTGATTTCAATGCGATAAACTTGCTTGGCTCTCAACGCTTGGCATTTTCTTGGCAATATGTGAGATTCTTCTTCGTTCTAGGACTTGTGGTTTTGATAGCTTTCCAACTTGGCTGGAATCACCGTCAGGAGTGAACACTGGAGTGAAGGGGACTGATGCTTCTTGCCTTCTTAACATAATTGTCATTTAAAAATGTAACTGTCAGATAGGTATTGAAGTAAAATTAAAATTGTTTTGGAGGATGAAATCTGTTGCATAACAAACTTTCAAACGTTTAACACAAGCTTGTCTATATTTTCAATTCAGTGTTAATGAAAAAAACCTTAGCGCATATGTTGCTTTTAGTGTACTATGTTTTAGTTATGCTTTTCTGTATTTTTATGTGTTTGTTTCTTAGAACTCTGCAGTACCCACTTCTACTGGGAGAGGCTGGGTAGCACAGGCTGCTCTTACTTTAGGTACTGGAATTGGTGAAGTTCAGCTGGAAATCCAAAGTACGTTTAAGGGTGAGGATACTTGCTAGAAAAGATTAATGAAGTGTACATAATTTCTACTACAGGACTTGTAGTTTTTAAAGTTTAACAAAATACTAACTCTGATTAACCAGAAGTGTTACCTGCCTGAAAAGCAAGGTCTTGTAATGCTACCTGTTAGTGTTTTCCTCTTACCACTAGTGAGTCTAATGATTCTGCCCAGATTGTTCTGGCATTCCCATATATTTAAATTTCATATGCCCAGCCATTATGCAGAAATTATATCCTGAATGCTTTTCCTCTGACTCCGAATCCTTTAGCAACTTCAACAATTTCATTCATGGAAAAGTAATTATTTTAATTCTGTATATTTTTAGCTTTTATTGATGGAGTTTTGAAGCTGGAAGCGTGAAAAAACAGAAGCTTTAGGGGGCAATCTATACTTCTAGTAGAAATCCTCCAGATTTTGCCCTCCTGTCCTAGCCTGCAGCTGTGAATGTTGCCTCACGCTCAGGCTGCACTGTGGAGTGTATCTGCTGCCTGTCTTAAGAGCAAACTTCATGTGCTCAGTATGGACAGGGACTCATCTGGGTCCCAGAATTTGAAGAATATACTTGGTACTTCTTCCTAACCAAGTAAAAATACAGCACACCCATTAGTACTGCGGATCTTAGCATTAGACCTCCTGATCTACTTTTCTGAGAGCACAGTGGAAGTTTCTGTCTAGGCTAGTTGAGATGTCAGCACAACACGAGGGCAGCACTCCGTGTGAGCCTGTAAGCTCTTGGATTTATCATGGACTACATGAAAACAAGCTGAGGATCTCTGTACTGATCTTATGGTCTATTTGCAGCTGAATAATTCACTTGCCGATAATGGGGAGTTGACTGCATTCCAGGTAGCTGTCCAGAGGTGATGTCTCTCAAGCCAAATCGCTGATGAATCTAACCAATTACCGTGTTTTCTGTCAAAGCACATATATGGGCATTTAGTGTCTAAGTAGTGTCAGGAGAAATGGGATGTGTTGAGCTCCCCACTGTTTCCCCCAGGATGGAGTTGGTACATGACAAACTGTCCGATTATGCCTTTGGGAAAGTACGTTCCTGTTGGTGTATCAGGACCACATCGGTAAGTGTTTTCTCAAAGGCAACAGCTTTCAGCTATGCCGCTGCAAATTCCCTGAGTGTGTAAAGTTGCTAAGTCCTGCGTCTCACTGGGAGGGATGAGAAGTGAATGGCCATGCTTGAAAAGAAATAAGGTAGAGAACATGGGGAGAGGAGGAGAATGTCATCATGCAGTGACAATGTTGGTAGTAACCCACCAAAATGTAGGTAAAGGTTTTAAAAAAATAAATAAAAGCGAATGGTCCAAAGACAAATAATTCTAAAATTCAGTGGCTTCTATCATGTTCCTTTTTTCCTCAGAAAACAGAGGAAACAGAGGATGTTGTCTGAGATAATATAATTCCCTTTTTTCACAGTCTTCTCGCACATTTGGGTTAACAAAAGTGGCTTAAGTACCCTCATGCAGTAAAAGCTGGCAAATATTAACTTTATAACAGCAGTTTCTCTGTTGTTATTCTAATTTATTGAAGAAGTAGCAATCCTCAGAAGTAATTTTTAGATTTACTTAACAGTGTATTTACTTTATCTGTTTCCCCAATGTCTTCTCTAGAAGACAAGCATAGACTTCTCTAGAAGACAAGACTAGAAGGAGCAATCACTACGGTTGTAAATACATGGGCAAAGTTCTAGCATAGTAGGAGATTTTTCAGAATAGACATGTAGCATGGCTTGGGTAACAGAATTCTCAAAATTGATCCACTTAGGAAGGAAAAATGCTTGTTGTAAATCTCGTGTTTTCTGTGTTATACAACTAAATACTGTTACGGAATATATTTACTATTACCAAAGCTCTGTTTCTGACTTCCGTTAGTTTTGCACAATATAACACTCAACCATTTCATTTGGGATATCACCAATCCCATTCCTCTTGAATAAGTTAACAGCAAAGCAAGTACTACAGATGATCTCTCCCTCAGCAATTATCTCTTCTTGGCACTCGTGAGACCACGTGTGGTCTAGCTTTGGGCCCTCGGTACAAGACTGATACAGATTATAGCAAGTTCAACAGAAAGCCAGGATGGCCAGCGGCTTAGCCCTTGCAGAGAGGCTGGGGGAGGTGGACTTGTTCATCCTGGAGAAGGGATGGGTTTGGAGGGGCCTGACAGCAGCATTCCAGTTTCTTGGAGAGATTATCAAGAAGATGGAGCCAGGCTCTTCACAGTGAGGTATGGCAGGAGGATGAAAGGCAATGGGCATGAGTTGAAACAAGAGAAGTTTAGACTGAATGTAAGGAAAATCTTTTTCACTGTCAGAACAGTCAGCTCTCAGACAGGTTGCCTAGTGAGGCTGTACGGTCCCCGTTCCTGGAGGATTTCAAGACATGACTCTGAGCGCCCTGGTCTGACATCAGCAGTGACCCTGCTTGAGCAGGAGGTCAGGCTGGAGACCTCCTGAGGTCCTTCCAGCCCAAATGAACGATCTTATGATCTCAAGCATTTGAGCTGGATTCCTCCTCAGCATTTCTGTTGAAAAGCACCAGCTTTCCTGGCTGCTTGACAGAAAGTGAAAATCAGACTTCCCTGATGTTCAGTTCAACCTACTGGCCCAGTGAAGGGAAGAAGATGTGGGTCGCACAATGAAACAGTGTGCTGTGGACCTGGGTCTGATGGGATGTAAGGGATGGGAAGAATTCAGGGTGAAGGTGTGGTATGACTTGGCCCGATCTTAGAGAGCATCATCTTGGAATGAGGCTGGAGAGAAGCCTGAGCACAGGCTTGTGGGATCAGGCTGACAGGAAGAAGACGGGATCCTCACAACAGGGTCTGACTGAGAAGAAAAAGCTATTTGTTGTATTTTGAAAGCGTGGATTCTTATATTTGGGAGAATAAAAAATAACCCTAAATTAAGGAAAGGAAGTGAAATCCTGATACTCTTAGAACTGACTTTTAGTACAACAGATGTTGTATTTGTCTGTGGTCTTACATCCTTAAAATATTTTTCTTTAAAAATACCAAATAAATAGAAGTCTGCGCGGTACAGCCAGCTAATACTGTGTGAAATTAATTCTTTCCTTCTATTCAAAAGGACTGTTTCCAGGCTTGTTTGTCTAGTGAGAAGGAGAGCCAGCATCAAATGCACTGAATGGGATTTATTTGATAAAATAAATTCTCCCACTCTGTTATCATCATAGCTTTAAATAAAGTATTGTGAATAGGATGTAAGCATTGTAGCCTGTATTCCTTTTCAGATAAAGAAAGTCAGCCTCAGACTACTGAAACCCACAAAGAACAGAATATCTGTAAGGCTTTCTTTTATTTTTTTTCCCCTATATACTTCATTCTGTGAGGGATGCAAGAAGAGCACGTTTCCTCCAAATGGCCTATAAAAATGTTGGCAGATGAAGATGCCATGTTGGTTTTGTCATAGTACCTGAGATAACGCAGAGTATCTCTAGATCAGAGATAAAATGAAGCCTGTCTGAGTTCCCAGGGTTTTCCTCCTGGTATGCACCTTGGATACAAATAGACAAATTGCAGAAAAAAGCTTCCTTATACAGGGTTTCATTTAAGATCTTCCTGTTTAGATGCAACTGAGTCTGGGCTAAGCTTCCCATGTTTATATCAAAAGGAACTCTACTAACAAAGGAGGTGCACTGAGACTAAACCCATAAGTGCAAAAGTCATGAATTTTGACAATTTTCCTCTGATAAAAAGCCTGGATGATGAAGAAACATTATCATGTTTTATTGAGGTTTCCTGGGCCAGATCTTTGGCCTTAAATACAGAATAACGACCAGCAAGCTTTTTAACTACTTAAATCATACTATTTTCTTGGGTCCCAGGGTGACTGGCTATCCTTCCACTTCATCCAAAGAAAGTAAAAAGACATTCCCTACAAAAATGTGAAAGAAATTTCAGATCCTCTTTCTGCATTCTCCATTTCACTTCCTAATCATAAAAAAGTTGATTCCTTATTCAGTGAGAGTATGTATTTGTTGCAGCTCTAGTGAATTTCCATTAAAATGCCATGGAGAACATCCATCAAGAAGAAAAGCTCAACAGTTGTTTAAATGCTAGATGAAAAGGAGTCCAGTGGGGTTAATGTACTTGAGGGAGTAATGTGGTAATATCCCTTGTAGCTGTCTTAAATGTCCCAAACCTGAAGGACAGTTTCATTGACTATTTGCAGTGGAATCACCTGGCCACAGCTCGGGATACAAACGTGCAGCACAATTTAGTCTCACACTGCGAGATCCAAGAGTAAGTCTTAGCTGTTCCATCAGCCAAACAAAAGCAGTTCAGACATGAAAAAGAACAGCCAAAGTCATGACTGGCAGAACCCGAAGTCTTTGGGAACTTGAAGGACGCAGTTTTGGAATCATCTTAGGAAGTAACACAACAGTCATTTCTTAAACAGACATTGTAATTTATAACAGAAAAGGTCACTCCATTCGGAGTGTGGTGGTCTTATGGGTCATGGAATAATGTAGGCTGGAAGAGACCTCAGGAGGTCTCTAGCCCAACCTCCGGTTCGGAGCAGGGTGAGCTCTGAGATCAGGACAGGCTGATCAGGGCTTTATCCAGTTGGCTTTTGGAAGCCTCCAAGGGTGGACTCTGGTCATAAAATTTTCAGAGATAAACTGTTCACTATGTCTTTTATTAAAGTGTCAAATGAGTTAAAAAAAAAAAAAAAAGAGAGAACTAAAAGCTGTAAACAAGAATTTCTCTCTTATAATAGGATTTTTTTGCCCAAGATCACCAATGTCATCATTTTGCATGGTGTTGCAGCACACTGGCTTTTTTTTTTGCTATTTCTCGTGAAATCTCTGGATTACAATGATGGGAGCATAGTTTGTGGCAGAAGTGGAAACACAGTGATGTACAAGTGCTGGCCAAATGGATCCTGGTTGGTGTTTAATAATAAAAAACCCCAGCTCAACAACTTGATACTGTCAAAGGTAAAACTAAGCATTTTTCCAGTAGTCTCAACTTTAAACAAAGCTGTTTTAATCAAGGCAATTGCTATGGTTATGCCAATAGCACATAAATTAAATATTAAATAAAAATAAGCAGACAAACCCAGTAACTGCATTATGACAAAGCTGAGGGAAAAATATCCAAACCCCCATTATTGCCAGAGTTCAATACATGGTAAGTAATTCTATGAGTGTATAAAGTAATGTGGGAGGCAAATGGGACTACTAACTGTGAAGTAGGTAACAAATATTTTGCCTTCATATATAATTAAAACACCTGGGGGTAAAATACTGAGATGCAACAGGAACTGTCTGATAAAACATCAAAATTGAAGTAAAGAAAGCAAGAGACGAGAGTTTGAGGAACATGATAATGAACTCCCTGCTCCAGGTGCAACATGTACAAGGTGTAAGCAGTTCCCAGATAAAGGCAAGGGAGAAAATAATCAAGACCTGCAAGTGAGGGGAGACATTTTTGCAGAACAAAAGCTCCCGCAGGGAATCCTCAGGGGCACCAGCATCATTTTCTGTCGGCATTTCCCACAAGCAGCTTGGGGTCTCACTTCCCCATTCCCGGTGTTTTCAAGATAACACAATGTCTTAGATGACAGATTTCATATTTGAGTATCTGTCAACAGCTGGGTGGCTTAAAGAAAAATATAGTGTGAGCAAGACTGTGGGATTGCACATGTTGTGTCCTATTTCTGGTGAACAGCCATTGCCTATGAAACGAAGATGCTGCAATCTGTGAAGGACCAGAGTTCAAGGTGCTACAGATGGGCATAACAGAAGGACCCACTGAAGGGTCTGCGGTTCCCTCACAGAAAAAAAGGAAGAGAGCTTTTGCTGTAGCTGTTGGCTTGGTTAAGCCTTAGGTAGGAAGGTGAGTTTCAGCTTTTTCTTCTTGGTTTCCCTTGTCAGATATTAAGGAAACCACCGACTTTCTTCTCAGAGTTTCTTCTCTCCTTTTGAGCGGGCAACACCTGAAGCAGCCCCATTCATGCCAAGTGAACTCGATGGGCACCGAATTCTCCTGGCGACGGCTGTAATTACTTCTGGTGCATCAGTGGGAGACAAAAGAGGCGGCTCTCCGCAAGGATTTTTTTTTTTTCCATGCGTGCAGGCTGAGGTGTAAACCTTTGGGATGGCTGGCAAGGCTGTGTCCCTGGAAAGCTGCACCGAGGCGAGGAGGGGCCGCTTTCTCGCCAGGGCAGCGGGAAAGGAGCATCTTCCAGCAGCTGCTCCCGCCGCCTGTGGGGCAGCTCAGCTGGGGGCCCCGCAGCTCGCGGCGGGGGGACCGGGACCGGGACCGGGACCGGC
>JAVJGI010000050.1:58377528-58415803 GCA_035590275.1 Ibycter americanus
GATGGAAATATATTTGTGTGTTTTGCCTGCTGGCTTGACCCGCTGGGGGCGGCGGGGGTGCGGGGTAGCGCTGCGCCCCGCTTGCGGGCTGGTCCGGCGGCTGGGGGCTGCGGGAGGGCGGCTCTGCACCGCGGGGTGGGCGGCGTGATGGCTCCAGGGCGCTCGGCTTTAAAAACAACTTATTTCAAATAACCTGAGGCTTGTAAAGAGTACCTGTTGGTCTCCCGCCCCTTCCCTCTTCTCAAGCAAAGCGCTCCTGTCTGTATTTTGCCTCCCCTGTGAGGGGAAATACTGATATTTAATACAAACGTAGTATACGTTTTGCTCATGCCTGTGTTGACGTGTGTGAGAAGTGGCCGAAGTATTCTCCATCCTTTAATTAAGTTCCATAGTAGAATGGTGTGGTGGTTTTTTAAGGAAATGCCTCCCTTTCCAACTCAAATAATGCTGCTTTTTCCAGCAGTAGTTTTTAAGAGGAAGGTGCAATGCTATGTGACCTGCGAATTCAACGAAGGGAACTGAACAGGAACTTGTGCAAACATTTTTCCAGGAGAATTGCACAGCTTGTGTGATTGCATCGTATTCCTTTCATTATGCCTTATAAATGGCTGGGAAATATCTGGTGCTGGAACTTTTTTTAACATGGGGAAATTTAGATGATTATTTGCTTAAGCTGCTGATCCTAGGCGTCATTATAGTCTTTGATTAGGATGTTCTCTATTAATAAGAAAAAATAATTAACCACCCGAGATGACATTGTTCGATTAAAGTATAGGATTAACCTAATTTACATACAAAATGTCACAGAATTAATAACAACCTCTCACACGTTTTCCTTGCTGGTCTCTGAAGCCAGGGAGCGATGAGCAGGCGGGGATTCCCCCACTGCCGCTCAGCAAAGCGAGAGCTTCTGCTGGGGTTTTTGGCTGGTGCTTCTGAGTGGCAAAATGGATCCGCATATCCACACCTCTGTGAGATGAGCAAAGGCTGGAGCCATCAATCTGCACACAGAGCTGTGTAGCAGGGGTTGTCCACAACTCAAAACCTTCTGCCAGAGACAATAGTTTTTCCCTCTGATTCAAACGGGAGCAGGATCTGGCTCCCCAGGCTGCTAAGTCACAGTTATTTCTTACTGTCACTCAGAGCAGTCTCCCTGGTCCTGAATGCAAGGTTTTCATCTGAAGAACTCATTTCTGAGACACTGTCAATGAAATTTCAAAACAAGGAAACCATTACGCTGACACAGATTTCTTTAATTAATGTCTGTGTCTGTTTTATGGGCCACCTAAAACACACACAGCTGGTTCTCATGTTAATCTGGTCTGTGGTTGCAACTGGATCTGCAGTTTATTTAAGCAAGAATTAAATGTAGGTGAATATTTGAACTTTAAGATATTTGGACAGATTTTATATTTCCTCAAGGTAATAATTAGTGAACCTAATCCTGAAATCTCAGATAAGCTTTCGATAGAAGTTCTAGCAAGTTAAGACTAGTACTTTCTTTATCCTTTTCCTTAAGCTCTTGTTAAAAAAAAATAGTATTTTTACTTATCACTTTTGTTACAATTAAAATTAGAATCCTGAACTAGTCGTGTCAAAGCCTAATGCTGTTGAGTGTCCTCTCTGACATACCTGGCAGTCGTTGAGAATATGGGGTTGGGTGTGTGTGGAGTTCCAGGAGGTGCATTACAGTGTGCGCTGCATTAATTGCCTAGCAGAATTTGAAGTGATTGAAAATTCAAAGCCCACCGTGGTTTCTTTTTTTTTTTTTTTTGGTTTGTTTGTTTTTCTGGCAGTTTTGCTGTAGCTTAGAATCTTGACAAGCCTCTAACTATGTATTGATTTTTCTTCTCTTTAAAAATCTTTCTTAAATTGAGCTATTTCATTCTTAAAATGATGTGACAGCAAGCGGTAATACTGGCACGCTGGTCCCTGCCATGCAGTGGGCCCTTTTTAAGTGCGGTGATAGCTCATGAAGTCACTACACCTGTGATTTCTTTATTACCTAATTAGACCAGCAAAAGCAAAGCCGTTCTTGTGACACTGAGATAAATGTTTTTATCCCTGTGACAGTATTTCACCAGGTTTTGTTTTGGCTTTTTTAAACAACAACATTTACCTGGAAAGGTGCCTATTTTTGTTTTACTGCTCTATTTCCCATTCATCATTTGAGTCAGGGGAATGTAACTTCCAGAAATAGTTCAAGCTCTTACAGTGGGATTTCTCTTAATTCTACATAAATACTGTAGGGAATGATTAATACACAGTGGATTCTTCTAGTAAGAACTGAAATACCCCATGCATTTTCCAGTCTTTTTTCAAGTTAATATGCAACAGTAGGGTGTGGAGATAAATGCTTATCACTTTTGGAGATAAATTTAATGCACTTATACTTGATCCTAACCTTAGGTACAGCTATATAATGTACTTCATTACAATATTCCTGTCTTTTCCCTTAAAAATTCAGTTGTCAGGTCCAGGACAATCATGTCAACTGCTCTTGTTTTATTCTACTCTTGCTTGTGTCTTCCCAGGGACTGATCTATTATGTACATGGCCTTTTTTCCTTTGTAAAGCAAATACCTCAAAAAAAAGCTGTTTTGAAGAGAACCTCTAGAGTAGTGCCAGATTCTTTTATTATGGACACCCATACAAACTGTAAGAACCCAATTTGGTAGAGGTACCGCTGCAACAAGGGTAAAAAGGAGCTGCTACCTTCGGATGTAGACAGTTAGGTGAGTGGAAACAATGGGCTTAGTGAGAGTGCGTAAGGGTCTTGAAGGCAAAATGCCATGTGCAGTATGGGAGCATGCTGTTATTTTGGCACATTTAGTTGTCAGTGAAAGGAATGAACGCTCTGCTGTAGCTAGCTATCTGTTAGAAGGGTGTTGCTGTGAAACTCTTGTTCTGAATTTCAGTGTAGCCAGCAGCTGCTCTAGTGTTTGAAAACTACCAAGAGAAACTGTGATGGATGTGTCACTTTTTTGCTTTGCTCTGATGAATAATTTATGAATGGGGCAAGAGAGGCAGTTTTGGTTCATGGAGAGGACTTGTAGAAGAGTCTGGAGATTTAAATGTTTAGTTTGACCATTTAAATCCCAACTCTGATAGCTGCAGTTTGGATGTACATATAAAAAACAAATAAAAATAAGCCCAGCGGCAAGTGTTATCCTCTAGGAAGTCTGCTGGCACCTCTGAGGCCTCAGAAACCTCAAGGTACAATTGGCATGAAGACTAAGCTACTCTGTCATCCTTGGAGTGCTCCTGCTCTTCCTGGAGACACACTGGTGCAGCTAAATAGAAAAAACAGCTTTGCTCCTGCACATTTGGTATTTCTGGTGCCTCTCATGAGCAGTAAATTCATATTAAAAACATAAATAAAAGACCTTGATGTTCTGTTGTAATTTCCCTTATTTGCTGTATTTTACCTACAGGTTTATTGCTTGCAGTGATCAATCACATTGCACTGAAACATGGTGTAATGCTTCTCAGCCAAGAATACAGCTGTCCTACCATGGGGTAAAGGAGCTGCATAGAGATTAATTTTTCTTGAAACTCCCACACTGAAGTAGGTGGTGCAGCTTCTGATCCAGTGCAGACTCCCTGCTACCTTATCCTTCTTTCTGTCTTAGATTCCACTTGACTCAGAAGCAAAATACAGTCCAGATTTTGTGTGCTATTCATTAGCTGTCTACTGTCTCGGCTAAAGCACAGGGACCTCTGGAGCTGAAAGCAGGGGAACTATGGTAGCAGTTCCCAGATGAGCTATCGTACTCCAGCTGAAGTTTAAAGGCAGACAGAAATTCAATTGCCAAACTACAGCAAGAATCGTGGCAGAAAATCTTTGGGACTGCTGCTGCTTAGTGAGAGGCAAGCTGTGTTTTGAGGACTGTAACAGTCTGGTATCCTTTCTGGGTCAGGCATGAAGGGGAACAAGCATTCGTTAGGATAATATATGCAGTAGGAGGTACAATCCGTAAGAAGTGCTGGAATCACTGCATTGTGGGCCAGTGGAAAACCTGTGAAATGTTTTGGGCCTGTTCTAATGTCATGTTGTGAGCTGATGGAAATTAAGAGTCTTTGCACGTTTTAAGGTGGGATGGCAGAGCTCCAGAAGGAAATAGCCAGTAGGATCCCAATGTTGTCCACTTAACGTAGAGTGTCCCTTTAGATTCATCCTTACTTAGAGGATAGAAGTGCAAGCCTGCCCATGGTGTATTGGAATGATCCACTGAAGTTGCAGGTCCCATGAGAAATACATGGGGCCAGGCTGTCTCAGAATCACTCTGGGAGTCATGTGAAGTAGCCCACATTGGTAGCTCGCTATTTAGCAATGTGAGAATGAAGGGGGGCTGGTGGTCTAACTTTAATTTTCTTAATCAGGAAGCTTCAAAATCTTGAATCTGATGGTGCTCCTCATGCCTGCACCTCTCTCTTCAATACTACCCAGCAGCTTCTCTGGTTCCTCTTGCTTGCAAGGAAAAAGGAACACTTTTGTGTTCGTTCCTCCCTCCCTCCTCTGCGTTGTCTGACTGTTCATAGGATCGTCTCGTCTATCCCCTCCCTTCTCTTTCTGGACCTCTTCACTGGTTTCCCAAACAGCAAGAGAGGAGAAACTGAAGGGACTGTTAGGATTTTACTGCTACCCACTTAGCTGTTGTTCAGTAGAGCCCTGAGCAGCGACAGAGCCACAGAGCTGTCTCTGCAGTTGGGAAGACAGCTCTGGAGTCATCCATATCTGAGAGGTTACTTCTGTTCATTAATAAAGTCTGGATTTGCTTGTTCTTTCTAAAGATAGATACCTAAAATGTAAGTTTTGGAGATGTTGTTGGCCTGAGGCTTTATTTGATGAGGAAAGTTCCCCTCTCTGCACTGTGGAATGAGTCTTTCAGTTGTTGGAAGATACTTCACAGCATGTTCCCTTGCACCAAGTGTCACTCCTGTATATCTTGGAGGTCGCACTTCTTGGCGGAGCTTTGAACTCAGTGTTGGTCTAACTGGGTATGTAAAGGGCAAGGCAATAGAGAATCATGCCTAAGAACACCTCTGGTTGGTACAAAGCCTCTAGTAGCAACCGGCTCTTTCATGTAGCTGACAAAGGCAGAGCAAGATTCAAAGCTGGAAGTTGGAGTCAGAACATTTTGGACTGGAAGATAAAGTGCCCAGTTTTTACAGTGAAGGTGATGAGCTACTGGAGCAGTGTCTGTAGGCGTGAAGTAGTTTCTCTCGCTCTTGAAGTTCTTCATTAGAACAAGACGGGGATAAAATTCCTCTGACTAAACATTGCCGCCTTCAGCATAGACATCTACATCTAAGTTAGTCAGCCTGGGCTTGCTCTATAATTTAGTCAGTGGAGTCTGGGGCATGATTCATCCCATCTTCATGTAGATGTGTCAGATGGGCTGGAGGACCTGCACTCTTAAACGCCAGTTTCTCTCTGTTGGCTTAAGGAAATATGGGATACATCCTGAACCACAAATGTCTACACTGCAGATATCTAAGTCTTAAGTCTGTTGCTTAAACATAGTCATAAGATACTCCAGAGCAGCTCAGATACACTAAGCACCCCGCTGGACCTCTGCTGTTACGTGAGACAAGTACTACTCTGCACATCTATCCAGGGTTTGTCAACCACATCTGCAGTGGGATTGTGGAGTGTGTGAGCTGCATGTTTGGAGCTTTACTCTTTCATGGTCCCAGCATGCTTGTGTGGAAGCAGGTTGGGTCTCCCAGCACCACAGTCCAGCTGTAGTGGGAGAGGACCTCCATCTCAGCCAGATGCCATCTTGCTGCAGAAATCACTTGGTCCATGGTTTGCATATATACAGAGCTGCCCTAGAACATTATAATGCACTTCTGGCTTTAAAATTACTTAATCCAAATGGTTTAATGTCATCACAAGTGCAATACATGCATTTATTTTTCGAGGTCTGTGTGTTTGGATGCATATTGTCTCTACCATATTATACTAAGCAGTGACTCATGTGAGATTAACAAGCAAAGGCCATTTATTAAATTGTTTTATGTATTGTAAATCTTGTGTAATCTGCTAATGCATAATGCTGTCACTTAGGAACCTTAGTGTTTCTTCCCAATGGAGCATCACATTTAGCAAGTTCCTATAGTGTTCACTCCCTTTGAAAAGGCTGCAATTGAGAAGAAATTTTTCAAAATAAATCTAATTTACAGAATACACCTAAACCATTAGAGCCTCAATGCTCACAATACAGTGATAACTGCATCCCAGCTGTAGCATGCATTTACCTGGAGATGCTGTGGATTTTCTACCCCTTTAAGGATGCTGTAGCAAGCAGAGCTTGCGTCATAGCAAGCAAGGCATTGTAGCAGGCAAAGTTTGCATTTCTAGTGTCCTGGTTGCCCTTCAAGTGGCTTATCAAGGTTATGTTAAAATACCGTTGTTGCAAAAACTGGCTTTGTGCATCTGTGGTGGTATCGGTAAGGTCCTGGGTGTGCCTGGAGCACCTGTAGTGTAATGCTTATGCTGTGCACTGGGAAAAAGTGCATGTCTGGCAAGTGGTTTCCAAGCACAAAATTTTCCCTGTATGTCCAGTGATATCCTCTTCATCACTATAGAAGAGAAGGGTGGCAACAGGAGCTGTGGAATCACCTGTGGTATTTTGACCAGAGGGGAGAACTATTGCATGTGTAGCTGAATCTGAATTCAGCCCTTGATTGTAAATAGGTGGTTCCCCATCTGTACACCTAAAATGCACAACAGAATAATTGCAAACTCGGTGCATGTCCAGCAACCACTACAGGATTTTGTTAGTGATAAGGCCTCTTTCATGGTGTGACTCAATGTTTATTGACTTTATTACCGCCTATGAAGTATTTCGACCATCTCATCCCTAATTACTATGGAGTAATGGCTTTAGAGGTTACCCTGAGATGCACCCAAATGTCCAGTCAAAACAAGTATGAGAAAAGCAACCCTTCAAGACAGTGGGGTTAGGTGCGGTGGTGTATGTTGCTTGCCCAGGTGAAGCACTGGATGGTAAGCAGAGTGGTCAATGCTGTGAAAAATCCCTCTTAAATTACAGGGAATACTGGCCAGAAGATTTTGTCAACTCAGGCATGTTTAGAGACAGACTTGGCATGAATTCCAGTCACACATTAGATGGCCTCATTCTGTAGTCATTATTCAGCACTTACTCAAGCAAAACTTTTGCTGAACTTAATGGGTTTACTACTCGTGCTGAAATCTGTAAGAGATTTGTCTGAGGCTCAGGTGCCTTCGGACCTGAGTCTCAACACAAAACCCCACCACGTTCTGTGTCACTAAGGATTTTGCTGTCTTTTAAAAAAATTCTGAAACAGTGCAATACACTGGAGTTGACCAAAAAAAAATAAAAGGGTGAAGGACAGGGTAAGAAAGCAAGCAGAAGAAAAGCAGAGTGAGGTGCTTATCCCAGAGGATGTTGCAGGTTAAGGAACGCACTCTGGAGTTTTTACTTCATCTGATTTTATAAGCTGTCCCCCACAGAGAGCCCCATCAGACGTTTCACAGAGCGTGCTGCATGCCTACACTTTTGCTTATGTTTGTTTTCACTGATGATGATAAACTGGAAAACATGCTGGAAATGAAACATTTTTATTTGTTTGTCATTTGGGACTGAAGTTATTAAAAACAGGGAGAAAAATTGAAATGATAGCTTGGCATGTTTTCTGTAAATACTGAGTAGTTCTTCTGCAGTGTATGATATAACCAAAGTAACCTAGAAATGAGCTTGTATTGCTCTTTTCTTGTGCCTAATTATGAGGATGTGAAAAATATGCTCATATTAATGCCTTCTCATCCGGCTGTGAGGGGGCTGAAAGGACCTCTTAGGAAGATCTAGTTTGTAAAGCAAATGATTGTAATGCGGGAGTGTTACTATTCATGAGCTCTGAGTTTATTGACTCTGTTAAAAACCAGATCTGTGGTCCACATGAAGGATATGTAAAATACTGTGGGTAAAGCAATAATTCAGAAATTAATTGTAGTTCGTATCAGTGTGACTGGACCTTTCCAGATTTACTATTTGAGAGTTTTTCTCAGGGAAGGAAAGTTCATGCTATATCCCTTGTTGCTTGTATGTTACTCTCTGTGCATTTTATTTCATTTGCATTAACTATGGAGGTTGACATTTATAATTTGTTAAAAATTTCATTAAGGAAGATACTATTCAGTGTGATTTGGGTATTCTTGTAGGAATCAAAATCTATAAAATATTCCAGAAATTTTAAAAATAAAATCTACTTACCTCCTTTTTTTTCCCAGTATCTTGGGTTTTACAAGTACACCTTCTTTTTTAGAAAGAAAGCTTCTCTCACCATTTTCTTATTCAGATTTTAGGAGAACTGTCTTGGTAGGGAAATGAGGCTGTGGTAATATCTAAGGGCAACAAAAGAATAAACCTGTATGTATGCAATAGCAATTAAAGCAACAATCACGTACTCCAGAGGCATGCTCCTTGTTATGTTCCCTGTTCGGCAGCATACTTAAGCACCTGTTTAACATTAATGGTAAGCATATGCTTAAATGTTTCTGCTGACTTGGGAGTTATGAGAAGTCTGCCTTGCACACACAGTAGTTGAACAGCCCGTTTTCCATCTGTGTGTGAGCCCAGAGCATGGTGCTAGCTGAGCATTTTCCAGGTTAATTAGATTGGCATAACAAGATCCCTAGTGGACTCTGTGCAGTCATCAGCTCTTCTGCACTCTCAGGCTATCGGGAGCTCTGCTTGAAGTTGTGTATCTTTTGCTAGCAGCTGAAACAGAATATTGCACTGTATTTCACCAGTGTGTTCAAATGGAAACAGAATTGAATGGATTGTGAGTACACCATAAATATCAATTTGTCTCCATATTGCTAGTGTGAATATGGTGCATCCTTCAAATGCACAGTGTCTACCACAGACTATCTGTTCTATAGAGCTACTAATAATAGCAGTGCTTTCATGAATTATGCATGTATTGGTCCCTAAACCTCACCTGACCATGATTTGGAGTATTTAAGATTTGAAGCTGGCTGTAAGTATATATTGCAGGTATTTTTCATAAAATATAATGTCCTTACACGTTTCTTTACAGTAGTAGTCAAGAGTCCATCATGCCTGTATCTACAATTAAAAAAGAAAAAAAAAAAGAAATCAAAAGAATTCTAATTCAGTACAGGAAAGAAAAAAAAGAGCTTGGTGCTCCAGAGTCTTGCAAGAAAAGGCAAAATTACATGAAGTCAAAAGTGATCTATCCGTCTATTCACGAAAGCAAGAGAAATGAGATGGAGTCTCATTATAGAAATAAGGGGGTGGTTATTTACCAAATGAAGAAAGGAAAATGATCCCACAGTATGCCTAGAAGCAACTTGCCAAGATGTGAAAATGTAGCAGTGAGAATCATATTAGCCATTCAGGTCTTCTGATGGGTTAAAATGAGGGAAGAAAAGCACATGCTTTTAGGGAGAGATTATATAGATGAGGAAGAGTATGATCATTTTAGCTGAATTCAGTGACACAAAACTTAAATTTCCACTATTTTCAGGGAGACGCTGCCTTGGTTTCCTCTGAAGATTCCCTATTTTCCCTGTTTACACAGCCTATCACGTTTGAATGTGATAGGTTTCTAGAGAGTTCCCTAGTATTTCATTTTCACATTCAGGTTTGATGGTTTTTTTTTAACCTAATCCCTTAAGTTTTTAAGGAGTTATATCCATGTGAAGCATTGATTATTAACAGTGACATCACAGAAAAAATTAAGATAAAGGGGGATAATCCACAGAATGGTGACAAATGGCTGTAGTGCTGTCCTGAGCTCTCTGCTTCCTGCTATATTAAAGAAGACACATTAGGAATAGATGTGACTAAAGAAAGGCAGAACAATGGAAAGACCGGAAGGCTTTGGGCAATTTGCATTTGGTTATGGGAAAGCTTTCAATCTTCAGTCACAGTCCGAATCTATCCTAAATTGATAGTTATTGATGGTTGCTAACATCCATTGCCTGCTTGCTAATCTTTGTGTGCTGTAGGAGAAAGAGAGCCCCAGCTGCATGAGTAATTGCTGTGAACCAGCTTGTGACCACACTGCTCAGGCACTCTGGAGGTGACTGATGAGTCCACATTGCACACCACTTTGCAGGAACCTCCCTGGTCCCCAGGTGGCCTCATAGTTACTGGAATTAAAATAATTTCCATGCATTTTTTCAACTTAAAAGGCAGGATTCAGTCCTGAATGATGCTGCTGTTCTGTGACATGCAAATGTGTGTGTATTGCATGCAGTGGTTGAGCGTGGAAGACCTACTTAGTGAGACAAGGCTGGAGAAGAGTTGCAGGAAGAGATGTGGTCTAAGTGTGCACCATCTGTGTGGGGCAGGCTCTGGAACGGACTGTCTTTGTGAACTGTGCCTTTTGCAGGGAGCTAGCAGCATGCTTGCAAAGCAGCTTAGAGGTAAATTGCCACGTAAGAAGCACGGACACTCAAGTCCTGATTCCTGGAGTGAAATAAAGAGTGAGCTAAATTTGTAGTCAGGACACATGCAGTCTCCACTTATGGGTAGAGTCCATATGTCAAAGAACGCTGCAGCTGGTGAATTCATGCACAGGCACATTAAGAACTTGCAATGCGTAGGAAGTGTTGGATTGGATGATATGGAGTCTAGTACCCAGCTATCTACACTTATCATAGCGTAGTATCTTTGTCATTGGTGTACATGGGAGAAATTGTGCTTGAGGCTAGTAGAGTCCATTGGATCACATAAGCTGAGCCCAGTAAATACATTTACTGTCTGAAAAGTGAATTCGATTATTTCTCTTGTGCCTTGTAAATGTGTCAGAGTGGCAGATCCACTCTGCTAAATTCAGTATCTTGTGCTTTCTCCTTTTGGAGATTTTCATAGTAAGCCACTTTTCCTTTCACATGATTAAACATGTAGAGACTTGTAACAGAAATGTTAGGATTGGTATGAATAAAATACAGATGCAAATGTGTTTCTGTAAATACTGGAAAAAATAGTGAAATAAGTGTGAGAAGAATGTCATGTATTGATAGTAAAGAACATTGTTCCCAGCAATAAAACTGGAGAATGTACTGTGCTGTCAAGTGCAGGAGGCCTGGACTCTAATATAAAGTCACAGTACGGGCATCTCTCCAGCACAGGACCCAGCTTTCTGAGGACACTAAATGGCTGCAAGATACTAACACATCACACACACTAGCACAATTCCTTCCCCTGTTAGCCCAACAGGGAGCTACACGGTAGCCAAGCAGATGTGCGTTTTTTTCCAGACATACTCCATACAAGCAAAGCCAGGTAATGAGCTGCAACCTTGCTAATACTTATGAATGCTTAAGCAGGTGAGATTCTGCAGCAAAGGACCACCCCTTCTTAACTGTTGACTCACAAAAGGTATAAAAGACGTGCCAAAGAACCAGAAAAGCCAAGTGTTGCTACGTGAATTTATTAGTTGATATCCCTTGTCCGCTGTGGTACGTACAAATCATCTCAGCCAGATCACCTAAACACACACGTCTTGGTGCATGTGACAGTGAGATGAATGAACTCTGAGAGAATGAGTGTGAGTGGATAAACCCAGCATATTCAGATTTTGTTAAATGCCATCTTCTTCCATAAGGTCTTGCACTGGGGCTTGTTACACTAATTTCACACATACTCAGGAATTGATGTCTTTCATTCACTGCATGCTGACAGCAAGGATCTGTATGTTGTGGTAGGTCACATGTGATACGAGAATGGGGGAAGGTCACATCTCCTGACCTCTCCAACCATGTGATAGCAACCGTGCCAATGAAAGATGTGTCTGGAGAAGATGGTAGCAGGGGGGCTGGGGCCTGTCAGGGTCCAATGATGGAATGTGTTCAAATAATGAAGCCACATGCATTTCCAGATGTCTAAGTCTGTTGCGCCTACACCATTGCCTTTATCAACCAAATCTGTAATTTCATCAAGAAATGAAATCAGGCTTGTTTGACAAGACCTATTTTCCAGAAACCCGCATAGACTAATATTAGTTATACTCCTATCCTTTAGTTCTGTATTAACTGACTCCCATATCAGCTTTACTACTTTCCCATTCTTAGGAACACCAAAGGGACACTAGCCAAGCTGTATCATTTCTGTGAGTAAATAGGGCATTAGTTTTGAAAAGGCTAGTTGTAAATGCTATAAGTCATGAGGGTAAAATCAGCAAGGGTGAAGAGGCGAGGCAGGGAGCTACTTTGTGATACAAGGTGAGACAAAGCACCATCAGCAAGAAGGTCCGCTGAAGATTCTGTGGCACCAGTAAAATGATAGTGCACGTGTGTCCGTAAGAGGAGAGGAGAGCATGATGCAGAGCAAATTGATGTTAGTGAAAGTCCCAAGGCGGTGGTATTGTTTGTTACACGTTTTGTTTTCAAGCAGTAGGAGTGTATGCTGAAGGTGTGAGGGGAGGCAAAAGTGATATTGATGATTCTGTAGAGAAACAACTTATGATGAGAAGAAAGGCACTAACAATTCTCAGCTATAATGAGGACAGTCTGGGGTGAGAAGCAAAAGAATACTGATGCAGTTCTGTGTATGCCGTGCTGGAGTGGAAGGATGTGTCACGCAGTCTGACTGAAAAGCCTATGCCACATTGCTATGATATGGAGCAACTTAAGAAGCTGTTAATGCAAATGTGTCCTGCCATGGGGAGAAAAGCAAGTCTAGAGATTTGACTATAAAAGAGAGGAAGGACTAACCTATGGTAATGAAATGCAAAGCGTCTGATCAAAATTCAGCAGTTAACCTGAATAGTAAATCTTTTATATGAATGTGTCACTTGAGCCCCATAGTATACAAGGTTTTTTTCTTACAGTATATGTTGCCCTTGATGTCCATTTTAATTGCAGTGTGGTAGCATTTCACTGCTGCCACTTCTTTTGCCTGCTGGAGCTGCATGGAGTCAAATAGCTTTAAAGGTTTCCTGACTACTGGAGGCTCCAGGATGTGTTAGACAACCGTGATTTGTTAATATGGAAAGTGTAGGGCCTTTGCATGTGGTTGAGAGCGTGTGATGTTTAACCAGTGGGCAACGCATCTGATCTAGTCATTAAAAAAATGAGATTTAAAATAAAAACCGTATTTAAATACCAGTAAGTTTAATGCTCACAGGAACCCGTGCTGAGCCGTGGCCGTTGTGGTATCCTCAGCTCATCTCCTTCGTGCAGGCTTTGACATGTCATATGGTTTCTGAGGAGAAACACTGTCCTGCAGTGAACATTCTTGGATTGGCATGCAACAAATTTGTATTTAGAGGGAATATGATACTGGTTTCTTGCATGACCTTGAGCAAACCTCATAATGGCACCGTGCACAGGACAGCTGGTCAGTGCAGGGCAGCTCTGCCACCCCCTTCAGTGGTAACTGCACCCTGCATGGAGCTTCTCACTGGTCTTTACCTCTGCTCCCCATTTGTAAAGTAGCAATATTCATTTCTTCCATTCCTTTTCTTAGTGTGTTTTGATTGTGGTATTTTAAGCTCCTATACTATCCACCTGTGTTTTTTTAGTATGTAAACTGTGTCTTCAAGTGCTAAGTTGAAGTACTTGTCTGTAACAAACATGATATTAAATGGTACAAATGTCACTGATCTATTGAAGATACAGTGTTCAGTAAGAGATGATAGGAACATGTAAATCTGTACAATAGCAGATGAGCTACACTTGTAGAACAGGTTTATTCTAAATTACAAAGAAAACTGAGGATAATGTCTTCTATTTGTGTCCACGTTTGTGGCTGAATCAGGGTTTTATCATGAATCTAAGCAGTATTTGTCGCAGATGGTGCACAGTAATTAACATTTTTTACTGGATCAGGCAATATTCTATGTATTAATAAATTGGTAATACTTCAGTTGATAAAATTCTGATGGTGGAATCTAGTACAAAATTTTCAGAGCAAATATTTCTTTCTGTATTTGTGCCATAAACCTCATATAAGAACGTAATGGATTTGACAATTCTTTGTTTAAAAAAAGAGAAATTAAGGTACTCTGACATCTGGAAAAAACTTTGAAATGTAATCCTTGATGGCTGTTTGCTTTTATGTTATATAAATAATATGCAGAAAATTAATTATTTCAGTTTTAATAAAATGAGACATTTTGATTGATGGGAACTGAAATTTTGTTTACTGGGTAGTTTCATCAGTCCTTGTTTTCATCTTGCTTGCAAAGGAAAACAAACATAGAAATAATTTTTCTGCTAAATGGAGATTTAATTTCCTTTCCTCACCTTGGTTTTGCTTTTTAGCACATAATTTTCCCATCTGTCTACAGCCTATCAATACCATTAAAAATGTATTGTAAATTGAACTGACAGAAGAAAGTATATTTAGACGCAAGCTATTAGTCTGTGCTTAATTCTTCCTTTGCTTTTGCTAGACCACAATCTCCATGCACGACTCCTTTAATATCCACCATGGTATTTCAAGCATGAATTGACTCCTTTCAGGTTGTTTGTGTAGGTAAAGTGAGCAGCTTTCGGTCTAGAATTGTCTACAGGATGGAAATGTTATATTGAGGGGTGTCTTGTTTCTGTGTCTTCATCAGAAAAACAGACATCTGCTGTTTGAGATCTGTAATGGGTGTGCATAGCTTGCTTTGTCTTGATGCCCCATTGGATCTGAGATGATTCCATAGGAGTCGTTACAGCTTTTACAATAAGAATGCAACAGCTCCTTTGCAGCCATGAATATTCCTGTAAAAATGTACTTTCAAAGTCACTCATTACCAAGACTGCACTGATGAGTACTGAAGGCATCCCTAAAGTCCTTGGCGTACACCAAAAGTTAGTTTCAAGCAGACTGTTCTAAGGTCTCCAAATGGACAAAACTTTGAAACATGCCTAGCTGAATATGGCATCCAGTTCTCACATTGGGTGTTCACTCCAGTTTCAGTGCCACCCATTTAGAACTTGGTTCTCTATGTATGTCGTATGCGGTTGTGCCTTTCAAGAGGAGCACAGAGAAGGAAATAATGCCTGGCATGAAACCACAGCACATGAAGACGCCCTTCATCCTATTTTCAAGTAGTCAGCCACTGACAGTGAATCTGGGTCAGGCAGCTACTCGGCGCACCACGTTCCCATGACTAGTCTAATATCATCCCAGACCTGCTTGTATAGATATATCAGAGCTGCTGTCACACCCTGACTACATGACTACATTTGAACTTGCCCTTGATCACAGTCCCACCTCTGTTCATTTGTTCTAAGTACAGTTTATTCTGTCCTTGTTTGCCTTGCTAAATTTGCTGAGATGTGTGTGTGGGCTTTAGACAAATAGCTCCTAGAGAAATACAATCATGTACAGTAATCCTTATTCTGTAGCAGGTGTGTGTGGCTGGTAGTGTGGGGTGTATTCTCAGGAGTGTGAGTTTGTGGTGACAAGTCCCAGGGTAGCTGGCAGCTGTCTACAAGAATGGTGCCAACTGACACAGAAAAGTTATGGACAAAAGTTGGCCTGGTGGTTTGCTCTTTTTTCGTAAAGCAGACACCTCAAAGTCTACATTGTAAGTTATGTGAGCTTTTTTAGAAGGAAGTAAAAGAAGAAAAGTGCTGAAGCTATGCTAAAACATAGCACTCTTGAGTTCTTTGGGGCTAATTTGCAAAGGATTATTAATTCAAATACTGTTTCAGTTTTTACAGTGTTATTACTCCTTGCGTGGACCACATCCTTCTGGCTCATTGTCCAAGATAACTCTGTGAAAGCATCAGTTACAACATTTCTAACTACAGTCCGAACCTGGTTGATTTTTCTCTCGAGCATGAAAGCTCTACTTTCCACCCTCTCCTTCCATCAGGCCTTTCCTGTGATTGCAAGTGGACTGGGGGATGGAAGTCACACCCTCCTCATGGTTTATCTCTCTGTACCTTTACAGGGTTTTGGTGTATATTAGGTCATGGTCTTGTTTTGCAGTGATGTACAGGAGAGGCAGACAGTCTCTGAACTTCACCAGGAGAGAATTTGGATGTTACGCTGTGGTGTTCCTATTTCTTCCTATTTTTTCACTCAGCAATGTGGCAAGGAGCACTGCTGTGATATTTTTGCAAAATGTAATTGATAAATATTGAATCCAAAGCACTGGATTTAGTCACTAGTGAGGTAGCTGCATATTTCTGTACACAAAAGCTGTCATGGAGTTTGGTTGCCAACTGCTATTGAGAATGAGGTGATGTGGCTTTTTTAAAGCAAAACAAATACTTCATCTCAAAGCTGCAATGCATAAGGACCGTATCTTTCTAGCCATGCTACCTGCAGTCTTCTCTGTTGTAATGACAGAAATTCATGGCTATTAGCAAACTGACCCAAATAGACTAAAGGATGTTTTTGTTGCAAAGGATGTTTTAGTTTCCTTTCCACTTGGGCTGCCCCAGCACTGCACAGCAGAGACATGTGGTAGGATGTGAGTAGGATGGAGTGATCCTATAAATGACCCTGATAATCACTTTCATAAATGACTCTGCATTTTCTAACCAAATGACCATCGAAGCAAAAGATATTGAACAAGATTTTCAATTATAACAAATGGAATCTGTGCTGTCTAATCAGATTGTTGTATAGGTGGCTATTATTCATTGCTAAAAGTTAAAACAATTAAACTTCAGGCAGTCATTGGGCAGATTATATCAAGGAATTACTTCATTTGAAGATTTGGTGGTTTTGGGTTAGGTGGTTTGTTTTAATTACTGTCTTTAGTGGAAACTGACAGTATATTGATCTTTCAGATCTGTCTAAAGGTGAAGCATTAATACTGGTGCCAAAACAGCTGCTGCAGGTGGTGCTGTTATAGACTTGAAAACCTGAACAAATTTAATATTGGGTCCCCATTGTGTGAGACAGCAAAGGGAGTAGAAAGTAATTTAGGGTTTTTTTTTCTATTTCCTTTTGTCTTCTTAGCGTGTCTTTCTTTATCTGCATTTTGTCTGTCTGAGCTGACTTTACTACTTCCTTTCTCCTTTTCTTTCCACATGATCAAAGCTGACTACTTGCCTTTTAGACAAGTGTGGAAGGGGTATCTATTTTGGCTGTTTTGGAGACAAGGGTATTCTGGAGCAACACTGAGAGTGGCTGTGGTCCCCCAGTTCAGTATGCAGCTTGTTGCTGAGGCAGTATGATCCTGTTTTGAAGAATAAGGCATACTGCTCCTTTGTAACATATTTATGCCAGGGATTTGCCCTGATGAAGCTACTTTGGTGCAAAAAATCGCTATTTCAGCAAACTCTAATGGACCTCATTCTGTCTGTGTTTGCCAGTTTGTAAAGTGGGCAACTTAATGTTTGTCTGTCACATGGGAGTGTTGTATGGCTTGCTGAAAAGCAACTTCTAAAGCATTTGGAGATCCTTGGATGGCAGACACTATAGGAAAACACTGATTCTGTGCACTATTTTGCTGTTTTTTCTTTTTTAGTTAATGTCCAGCTCAGCACTTACGCTAAAACGTCAGTGCTCTGCTCCTGAACAAAAGCAGATTTGCTCACTCTTTTTATTGAGAAGTGGTATTTGTATTCCCCATGCATGCACACACAATGCCTTTAAAAATTAGAATAAAGCCACCTAATTCCAAGTAAATTTAATTCACAGAAGGGCATACCAGGGAGATGTTTCCACATCCAGGCTGAATGTTGCCAGAATTCCTCAGCAGGCTTTAGTTACAGAAGCGAGGAAGAAAACCAAGTCTGTAGTTCAATTGCTCTTCACTTCAGGCCTGGTCATTTAGAATCACAGAACCAACTAGTTACTGAAGTGAGCTGTGAGTCGTATTACGAGCATCCTTCTTAAAGGATAAAGTTGTTGCTTAGTCGTTTTCCAAAAGCCTTGATGAGATTTGAATGCTTCTCAGGGAACAGAATAATCCTCCAAGTGGCCTGAAAAAGCCCAGCCTGAACACTTTACTTTCAGAATAACCTGTCCTTTATTACCTTACACTCTGGATATGGATTCAAAGGCACTTCTTTGGACGGGCCTTTGGCGAAGCTTGAAAGTCTTGGGAGAGGGAGCGGCCGGTGAGGCGGCGGGGGGCGGCTGTCCGTGGTGCTGAACGCTGCCGCGCCGCCGGGGGAGGGCGGGGGTGGGGATGGTTGTGCTCAGCCAGGGGTCGGGGGGCGTTCGCCCTCCCCCGAGTTCATAGCCCACAGGTCTCAGCCCTCTTCTTGCCAGTCAGCGCACGGGGATTCATTTGACAGTAACAAGTGATGGTAACAGAATCCTGTGTGCAAAGAACTGTACAGAGGCTGGCTCCAGAGGTACCAAGAGAATGGCATCTTCTTAAAATACAGCCGCAGTTAGCCGTTCAGGAGCCAGTCTGAAAGTGCAGCACTACTTTCCTCTGCCTTATCCGATATCAGTTTGTTACAGATGAGGGGGAACATTTATACAAGACCACCTGCCCCTTATTTCAGTTTGGACGCTGTCAGAGGTCATCTACTTGGCCCTCCTCAGCAAGGGTCTTCTGAATTAACTAAATAGTTGTCAATTGGCTGTTTGAGCCAAGTGGAACTCTCATTCAGAATTAAAGTAGCCTTCATTTCATTTTATTTATTTTACTCACAAAGTGAATTAAACTAAATTAAATTAAAGCCATTTTAATTCCATATGGGACTATCCTCTCAGACATTTAATGTGGCATAACTCGTCCTTCTATAAAGCAAATTTAAATGTATCTTCCCAAGAATCTCAGTGTGAACAGGTCTTTAGTCCTTATCAAGAAAACCTTTATTTGCTGTTAAAACAGTATACTTTGGAAATGTTTAAATTTATAATGAACAAGGGCACCAAGTGTTCACCTGGGGAATTGGCGTGGAACAGCAAATGGGCTATAAATTCACATCCTAGTTTAATTTGTAGTACTTCTCCCTCTATATAGAGAAAGCAGGTTCTGTCAAAGTCTATAAGCATTGTCCTGTGGAATATATGACCGTAGGTTCTGCTTAGAAACACGGTAATCCCAGATTTGTAAAGCGAAGTTGGGATCTGAGGCCTGATTCAGCAGGGAACACTGTGCACATACTTAGCTTTAAATATAGAGGTAGTTTGATTGACTGGTTAAGAATTGTGCTGAATCAGAGCCAAAGTGCCGTGGCTTTATGTGACATTTATATGGCTTCAGGATATGGACGTTCAATGAAAACTCCAATGACAGTCTTCCTTAATAATTCAGAAGTCCCGATTTTTCTTCAGAATTAATATCAGTCTGGATGATACAATCATTCTGCAGATTTGAGTCCTGGCTGTATAAGGACTTGTGTGCAGGATGTAGCTTACTGATTACAGCTTTATTACAGGCAGCAGGAGCATCGGGCTGTAACCCCTTTCTTTAATTAAAGTTATTTGTCATTTATTAAGGCTATTTTTAAACTAATTTTTAGTTTTCTGGGAAAACAGTGGTGTGCTTTCCAGCAAGTTTAATTTAGTTATCTTTATATATGTGCAGCTTTTACGACAGGAAGCTTCTGTTCATCATTAGGAGGTAAAAACATGAATAGCAACACTTATCATGAAGTAATGCAAAGCTGTTGATGTAATTTATTGCAGTCACAGTTTAATATTTCCTGGGCAAATAATGGTCCAAAAGGAGTCACTGGGGAAGGCTATGGGAAGTCATGCAGTACCTTATAATCGCTATGAAATTCACACATTTTTGCCACTGTAAAGAAATCCTCCACCACTAATCCTCTTTTTAGTTGTAAAACTAAAAATAACATTTTTAAATTAAAAAGGGCATCTTTGAAGGTGAAAAATAACCAAATGAATAACTGTAAGGATTCACCTAGGCAGTTGAAGATTTCTAATATGAGTGACTGTTTCCCTTCAGTGTCATTGGAATAGCACAGAAAACATCTGGTTTGTGCCCCTAGCATTCCTTCAAAATACTGCAAAGCAACTGCAAAAAACACAGTTACCTCGTGTATGAGTGTCTGTCAGTGGGACTTTAGGAAACATGAAGTATACTTCAAGAAGGAAGAATTTTATATAATACATGTACATTATTAGCTACTGATATATACATTCTTTTTTCCAAGTGTGTGGACTGAGGTTACAGATACATCTGAATATGCTGAAAAACCTTAAATAGCTCAAAGTTAATAACCTAAAATAAGTTTATGTTAGTGTCTCAGTAAATGGGGAGAAAAAACAAATGACAAACCCAAGTGTATTTTCCTAAGAGCTTGAAAGGAATAATATTTTGTTCCATGTAAAAAGTTATCTCTTGATTGTGCTTGCAAACTTGCAATGGGTTTCTACACAGATTTATAAAGAAGATTTTAGAAAGGAGAAATGCATTACATTAAAAAAAAAAATAATCTATTCCATAAGAAACAATTTGTTTACTGAAAAGTTAAATGTGCAATTGAAACAGTTTGGTCCTGACCAGATGTAATTTTCCTCATTTGAGGCCTAGGTGAAAGCCAAAGGTTTGAATCTGTAAATGCTGAAGTGCATGAGCAACTTGCATCTGTGTTTCATACTTGGAACTCACTGGAGAGTGTGTGGTGTGCAGAGATGCTCACGTGGGTGAGCATTTGCAGGCCACCAGGGCAGGTCTTACACAACGGTGATGCAGCAAGTGTTCCGAGTGCACTAGTCCAGCCCTCCCCCTTTTCCAGCTTCAGGGATTGTGGCTCTGCCACAACTGCTTGTTTTCAAGCTCTTACCCCAAAGCATGTATCAAATAATTTTTGATTGCTTGTAACCCTGTAAAAGAGGAGCTAGTGACTTCACTTATGCATGTCAAGAGGCAGGAAGCAAGGCAGTAGAGGTGGAGGTAAGACAGGACCTCACAGTGGGGCTGAGGCAAATTGGGATTAATGCTGAGCTGTGCCTCTAAATCTTACTTAAGGCCCTGTATTGTGTAAGGTCAGCCCTACCCTACAACCTGTTCTAATATTTCATCGTTAAGTAAATTGATGTAACATTCATGTCCTTCCTATAAAGGAAATTCTGCCATGGGAACTGTTACAGCTTTTTCCTTTAACTACTTTGTTCTGTGTTTTAGTACGGGACTATTTTAAATTAATTATCCTTTAATTTGTAGTTGAGGCACTCAGTGGCTGTAAGTGATAACATCTCCACAGTGCAGTTAATGTTGTTTCTTTGTGTATATAAATACTTCACAAATGCATTTTTCTCCAATATAAATTGAGATCTAATAGGCTAAACAGGATCATTTCTGTATAGTGCTTAGAAATCCATTCCAGGTGCTTGAAAGAAATTTAGGGAGGGTGAAAAATTTCCACCAATCATTCGTATCTTAGAATTTCTGTTTGCTTCTCCAGTAGACCTAATACTCAGTTAATAGGAAACATCAGCATGTTTTTGAGTATGAATTAAGCTATTTGGGTGAAAAGACAGTGAAATAATTTGGATTTTCTGGATTTTTGATTGAACTTTTTAATACAGGTTCAGTTAGAAAATTCTGATGAAAAACATATTTGGAGGTTAAGAAAAAGTGAGGCATGATTCTTTTTATGTTCCAATATACAACATTTTTGCTATGATGTTGTGAAAGCAAGAATTACAGGAGTGATTTCTGTAGGGGGCTTTTGTTTTTCCAGTGTTGAAGAGGACATTTGAAAGATTCTTGGTGTAGAATCTCTGCACTTTTGGGAAATAAGGCCCAGTAAGGGGTGGGCTGCACTGGAGAAAAAATTATGAGCTGTCTTGGAAGTCTTGGTCTTTGGAATTACAGTCTTCCATTTTAAAAAAATGGGAAAAGATCTAACATTTACTGGGATTCAAAAGAGCTGTGTGATAAATGAATGCTAGAGAGTAAGTTTCATATTTGTGCTGTTAATAAATTGTCTTATTAATCCATCCACAGGGCGGGGGGGAAGACGTGATTACTAGATGGGTTTTACTCTGTTAGATAAAGCCCTAAACTTTTAAAGCACACTCTGAGACATTTTTATGCATGTCTTGATTGTTATCCCTCCATCATTTATGCTATAATGCATTACTGGAAGATCTGGAGTAAATTTAATTTCCTTACCAGCTGCAGTCTTTTCCTTTTGGCACAGAGTGATTATGTTTGGCTGTGTTTAGAATAAGAATAGAAAAAGCTTTTCACAGGGCTTCTCAAATCTGTGGTGTTGTACAAAGAACTGAAGTAGAAACTTGTCATGGGAGACACCCTGTAAGATGGGAAACGAGACATTCTGCTACAGCAGCAGAGTTTCTGTTCTGCAGTGACATTGCAAGAACTCTGAAGGAAATAATTTCTTTTTGCCAATACTCAGAATATAAACCATATTAATACTGCAGGCAAGATCACTGAAACTCTTAACAGTGAGAGAACAATCTGGGATGTTTTTTATCAAGTCTTCATCCAGGATGATGTAGTTAAAAGACAGCAAAAAGCTTGATCAGCAGTTCAGTGTCACAGATGCGATTACCAAAAGTGTCAGGCTTAGCAGTGCTCTCATTGAAGTCAGTAAGCATTTCCTCAATGACATTATGGGTATGGGGAACTTGCATGTTTTAAATAAGCAGTTTGCAAATGCATGTCCCATGGGTGCATTTCAGAGTGTCAGTGCAAGAGCTCTATCATATTGCTCTTGTAATTTCTTTTGATTGTACCATGCTAATGTTGGCTGTTCTAATATGTGGGGTAGGTATACTCCAGTATTGCTATTAAGTCTTCTCTGTTACTCGTAAACATTTATCTAAGTCCCTGGTATGACTGCATCTTCAGGAGTGGTTTTGCACCACAGATGTTTGTTCCCCTGACCTTTATGTACTGTAGAAAACCCCTTAGAAAACAGAGGAAAATATGAACGCAGCATGATAACAGCAACAACTCAGCAAGCTTCATTCTTTCCTAAATGCAAATCAGCGCAAACTTAGACTAATTAAATTCTGCAGTTAATGACAGACTCTACAAGCCTGATTTAGCAGATCCTCTAATGAGACCCTTGGGGCTTGGAAAACAGAAGCATGCTGCCCTCTGAGGTTATTAAGGCATAGCATCATCTTCACCTAAGATTATGGAGCGGCTACTGCTACTGCTGAGTGGGAGGCCAGGGCACTGGATAGCCAGCCCAGGTTTCCTAGAGCAAGTAAGAGCTAGAAGAAAGAGTAGTAGGGAAGCACAGCACCCTGTCATTGCTCCCCTAGTTACTGCCCGCTTACTCAGTCTGAGAGATGGAAAGTTCTCCAAGGAAGAAAAATCAAAGAATTTGGGCCTCTTCCAGTATGTTATGCAACAAAAGATTCTTGCTTTTTGCCTGTAATCAGAAAGCTAATAATAAATGTGATTTCATTTGCATTTTTGAGCTTTGAAAATTATTTGTGAACTGTTCCGAGAAAGATGCTTTTGATTTATTTCACCATGACAGAGTTTGGTGTGATTTGTCGGACATCTGCAACCAGTGCCATTTTTGGCACTTTTGACATGTTCGGAGTGTGTTGCCAAAGAAGTTAAATGTGGGGAAAGAACTAGTGCCATGTTTTGCAGGTTGGAAAGATTCCAGTGTACACATAAGCAAAGGCCTTGAACTTTCACTCTGAAGTCAGAGTTAACACTAATATCTGCAAGCTGTGAAAAAGTGTGACATGGAAAGGCATTCTAGGGATTAACATGCAAATAAGGGTACAAGTCTTGCGGTTTGTTTCCAAATTCCCACACTCAGTACTGCTACAACAGACTTTTGAAAGTAGAGCAAAGTTTGCCCACAGGATAGGTTTATAAGATCACTACAGAAGCTTATTCACTGCTGTTAGATCTTAACACTCTGATGCGCTGATTTGACTTCTGTGCTGGGATCCAAATTCTCTTTCAGCACAGCTCCATTTTCACAGGAAAGCAATGTCAGAGCTCTGTGAGGTGTAAGGTTTGGGTGAAACAAGATAGCTGGTTTTGTTAAGTGAGCTGTTTTTCTTAGCTGTGTGTACTTAGAAAAACAAAGCCAGGCAAAATCTCCTCAAACTTAACAATTGGTTAATTTGCTTCTGGGCAAAGAAAGCATCTCCTGAACACCTGTTGGACAACCATGTTATATGATCCCTTCATGACTCTTTACTGACAGGCTAAAAAGTTTCTTTTTTTGTCAAGTTCCCAAAATCTGCATCTGGGAGGAGATAAAATAAGCACGTGCAGTGATATTCCATTGCTTGATTAGTGCTAAGTGTCCCCAGTGGGTCACAGTGAGTATTTGTTCATATTGGCGGTTGTTTACTAGTTTAACAATGGTTTGTAGAGCATCTGGCACCGTAGGGCACAGACCGAAGTGAGGCCCTCAGATGTCGCAGCCCAGCAGTGACTGCCATAACCTTTTTCCTGCTGCCATGTCTTCCGAGAGAGAAAGAAGATGCCAGGCTGAAGTACACATTTACACGTTCACGGTGGTTCAAAAATACACTTAATTTTCAAAGAGTAACAAGTAAAAGAAGAACACATTGAGGGTGGAGGATAAAAAAGGAATTTCAGTGTTAGTCAGCGTTAAGCATTTTACATTCAGAACTGGCTTTGATGGAAAGGAAGTGATGTTGGTGTAAATTTAAATATTGACAGTTTCTCTTTGAGTGAAGGTTTTTCCAGGAGAGAGGAGTAGGAATAAGGAGAGGCACTCAAAGATGTGTTAAGGATGAAGATCGGGAAAGGGTTCTTTGTGGATGGAGAATTAATTTGTCCTTTTCTGACTTATCTCACTACTTCTGTTAAAACAAAAGCAAACCTGGGTCTAATTGTTGTCTGGAAAAAGGTATGGGACTGGATGGTATAATTTCTCCTGCTCTCCAAACCCATTCCCTGTGAATCTTTATTCCCTTCATGGGTGCCAGAAGAATTCCTTGGTCTGTTTCCTCCAGTCTGTCCCCAGCATTATGGATAAAGATTTTGAGTCCATCTAGTTCCTCACTTGCCCCTTTTGTGTTTTGATTGTGGGATTTGTTCCATTCTTCAACCACAAGTCCTTACTCATCTCCACTGCTTGTTCTTGAGAGATCAGTGTGTTGTCCAGCATGATGGTGGATGATATCCTCCACCACCACAGCACAGGGTGCCAGGGGCTGCAGAGTCCTGAGGAGCTGCCTAGTGTGTTGGACTCTGCTAGGAGAACTTGTTTTGAGCTCAGTAAAATTCTTTTAACTAATGAGCCTGGCTGAACAGCTAAAGCAAAAATGTTGTGAGATGTGGGACATGATATAATCATTGCCTTTAATTATGAATGACTGTGTATGACTTAAGTGCCTGTGAGGCACTAAAGTCACAGACCAGAACACGGCACTCAAAGCAGGATAAAAACATGGTAACCGCCCCCAAAAAATCATAACGTAAGATTTACAATCCAACTGGTAGCAAAAATTTTGAATCTGGAAATTGGCTATGGTATCAGCAAAATAATTCACAAGGAAATGGGAAATCGTTACTCTGAAGGCAGATGAGGCCTGAGCAAATTCAAGCCTAACAAGAAATCTACCAGTTTAAAAGTAGTCACCTGGATGTAAATTATTTTTTTAAAAGCATGTTTCGTTAATACAATGGTTGATCAAATATTCCCTGTGTCTGGTCCTAATTTGTTGAAAATACTTTTTTTTTTTTTCCTTTTATAAAGTTCTTTTCCAAACTTAAAATTTGTCAAAAATGTTGCAAGTTTTACAAATAATCATGTCACTGTGACTATTAGCAAAATTAGTAATAATTACTTATATCTGTCATGTTAGTATCAAGATCTGCTTTCATGAATGGAAAACATTGAGAATGACTTTCTCTTTTCATAAAACATTTAAATACTGGTTGCTAAACGTGTATATATATGTGTGTGTGTATGTGTATATGTACATGTATTTTCTGAGCCCGTTAAAAACCTCTCAAAAAGAAGCCATTTCAGTATTTCAAAACCATCTTTTCATTTCTCAGCCAACTGTCTGATGAGATAGTTTGATGTACATACGATGCTAAAGAAATACATCATTTCTCTAACACAGCATTAATGTCTAATTTTCAGCATTTTCAAGTGGCAGTTGAATGTTTTTTTTTTCAGTATAATCTGTTTTACAAGGTTGGGCCTCCTGCTGGGGAGTAGAGTGCTGTATCACTGAAGGTAGAGGTCAAAGCAACGTGCTTGTTTTTTCTTTTTTCTTCTTCTTCCTTTCCTTCCTGATAAGGAATAAAGCATCCTTAAGGACCTGGCCTCCACTGGGAAATCTAAAAGTGTCCCACTCGTTCATCTACAAATGATGAACTATCAGCTGGCACTAGTGTTTTAATCCACAATCCTGAGTAACCCTGCTGAGAGCGGGTCTAATCGGCACAGCAGTAATGGCCCAGAGGTGATGGAAATTCCCAGGTGTAGTCAAAACTAAAGGTTAAGTGGTGTTCTCTCACTGTGGCTTTTAGGACTATCAGAGCTTTAGTTTTTCTTCTTCTTTTTTTTTTTTTTTTTGGCTCAAGGTCTTGGTTTATAGTTTAGGTATTAGCTTTTTTCAATGCTGTAATCTAGGTCCTCTAAAGACGCTTGCAGCCTTGTCCAGCAAAAAGAGGGGAGGATGAGGATTTCATTGTTCTAGTATAATAGATTCCAGCAAACCAGTACTAGCTTTGAAGATGTTTCTTCTAACTGGGAAACATGGTATTGTTGTTTCATAACTTACTGGAATAATAAATTGATGTGGGGTAACTTGTGAAGGAGGATGGTGTAAAGGAGACACCTAGGACAACATAACCAGTTCTAAAGACCCGAAGGACTAATTCCTTGGGCCTAGTCTTGGCATACTATAGCTGCGTAGGCAGTGCTGAGAATTGCCAGTGAAGGAGAAAGCACGAGAGTTTTCTTGTGTGAAAACACAAGAGCTTAAGAGTTACTGCAGAGTCGCTACAGGGTAGATATAAACCTTACTCACTATTCTCCAGTAATGCTTTGGGTGGCCAGTCGTATTCCATAATCAAACTGTCATTGTGTGGTTTTTAGAAAATAGTGCCATTGTCCTCTTGACCTAGTAAGAGAGGATGTTTCAATATGGTAAGAAAGGCTGAGACAGATATGAGTGAACAAAGACTAGCAAATTCATAAGAATGATACAGAGAGGGCATGTTGTGGAAGCAGGACAGTCTGATGCTTCAAGCTGGAATTAGCTAAACTGAGGGGAACTTAAAAACCAAAAGGTCTAAACAAGGAGAATAAATGTAAGACATTGGAATTTTTTGCTACTTTCCTGTTTTGCTCCATGTGCTTTGTCCTTTTGGGGAGCTGATTAAAGAATGCTTTGTGCTGAAGTTCTAGAGCCATTTTAATCAACTGACTGTTCAGATATCTCTTGAGTAGAAGAGCTTAGAGATGTCAGATGCAGTTATTCTTGTTGCATTGAGTGTGCTGGAAGATGGGGGAGCACAGAGAGACAGTGGTTGATCCCAATGGGGTTGAAGCAGGTGGTTCTGCTCAGAGTGTGGTGCAGAAATCCCAGCCTGTCATCTCAAATACAAATTAAAAAAAGATTCCTGGGGCTCTCTGACACAAGTCTCCTGGGGGCATGATGCTGTCTTTGTCTAATAAAAGCCTGTCCTCAGTAGGGTGAGTAAACACTTATTTCCATATTTTTTTTATGAACTAGACTCAAACCTGGTACCCTTGTTCCATAGAAGCTTGAAGAGTTTAGGGAACAAACGTAAATCTGGATTTTCTCTTTACATCAGAAGTGTTTAAAAGTTCATCAGACTTCCCTTTGTGATTTCAGCAATTCATATGTCTTTTTGAACTTTGTTCCTTTTAACAGGCGTTACTCGGTTCTTACAGTACACTGATTACACGTTAGAAACAACTTTGAAATGTGCAGTGGGTAAAAGGTCACCAGACTACCAATTTATGAAAATCACTTAAATCATTCCTGTGAGGAATTCAGTTTAGATTTCAAGAAATGAATTTCTTTTAACTGGATACAATTAATTTTAGCCCATTTTGTAAAACAGAAAAGATCATTTCTTAAAAGCATTGAACTTTGGTGGTATTTCTTGTCCACAGAGATAAAACTGCCTTTCAAAGCAGAATAAATGACTTCATTCTAGTTATTCAACAGGGAAACTAAGTCACCAAAGAGGTGACCTGAGCAAGACACATACCAACAAGCCATCTGCAGTGTGAATGTCTCCATTTATGTTAGTTATTCTGGGCTTCCTTTATAGTCGGTGGAGAGAAATTGGCATGTTCAGGGTATAATTCCTCTGACCTATTTTAGGTACCTGCATTAGGAAGAGAGGAATCTTGCCTCACAGGCTGTTAGCTGTCAAGGAAGCTGAGGATGGCCAGTTCAGAAGTCTACAGTATCTACCTTTGATCAGATAATTCCTGTCCTTTATAAGTATTTCATTCTCTGGAGTGATTTGTTGCAATGTCTTAGGTTCCCTTTATGGATAGTGAGCACTTAGCCAAGACCCACTGGAATCTTGTGTGGAGGATGGCCGAAAACAAACTGTGGTAAACGGATATCTGCCAATAGATACCTCTAGGTCGGGGAATGGTTCCCCTGTCTCTCTTTGCGACCCTCTACTTTTCAAGGCCCAGAGGTGAAACGGTGATACAGCTGTTCACTATGTGAACCTCAGGGTGTCTCTTTGCCAGGAGGTCCATACTAGGAGTGTTAGACAGTAGCTGGTTTATCGATTATCATTTTTGCATGTAGTCATCACTTACCATTTTCCTACTCTTAAGAGGTTCCCACTCCTTGCAGAAGAACCTGACCATCTTTATTGCAGATCTTCACTTGAAGTTTTGAATCAGTGTTTGGCACAACACAGGCAATGGTGGGAGGAATAGGGGGTGATAGTGACTGACTGAAGTGGTCAGCTGCATTCTCCACTTACGCATATCCAAGTACTTTCGTGCTCTGTCACTTCTTCCCTTCTCTATCCTACATGGGAAATTTCTGACTCCTGATGAGCAGTTTGAATGGCTGCACTCTCAGCAAGGCATTTTGCAGCCCAAGTCAGTCTGAAACTATCTCTCATGCTCCCCCTCTCTTCTCCCATAGCTGCATGGTGCTGTGCCTTCCCTTGCTCAGCAGGAGGGCTCATGTCCAGTGAGATCAGCTCACTGATCCAGTTGAAACTGAATCCTGTTTTCTTTCGCTGGGTCTGGCTGGTTGAATGAGCTGATCTGATTCACTGAGCTACAGCATGACATCTGGGCCAACAAGGAGCACATAGCAAAGAGGCTGGAGAAAGAACTTCTCTGTTGAGTGTTGGTATGGTGTTAGATGAGCTTAACCATGGCTTAACGAAGGGAAAGGGGAACCTTCTGGGTTTAAAGACAATAATTGTTTGGGTTTGTTTCTTTTTTTTAAACTGTACTTAATTAATGAACTACTAGTGGTGCTCGCAAGGCAAAATTAGCAGTGGCAATATAAATGGATGGAACTGGCTCAGTTCACAGTAACCCACGTGGTATGTGCGGTGCAGTGTGGCAACAGCCTGGATGGCTGTGTGCACTACCTGTGCATATGCCTCAATTTCCTGCCTGTTTCTAAGAAGAAGAGTTTTCAAAGGAAGAAGAAAAAAGGCAGGAGCTGCCAAATCAGTGAGCAGTGTGGCTGCCTTGGAATCAACCGGGGTGAATGCTGACACATGCATCAGTGGTTAATTGGTCACTGTAGCAATGCAGGGTAATAATCAATGCTGCAAGAACTTTCATTTTCTGCAAACGAAAAGCAGTATCAATAGAAAAGATTAATTATACTTCTGTCGCTACATAGGTCTTAATTTCAGAATAAACATTATTTCAGAATACAAATTATTTTACTCCAGATTAGAGTATATGTACTGGAATAATATTAATTTATTTCTAGCCATGTATTTTTTTTTTCTGCTTTGTAGCCACAGCAGTTAATTTCCCCAGTAGCTGAATACTGAAATGGGTTGGCTTTGAAGCCCAAATGCAGCTGTAAGTGAGATGTGATATAGTGTGAAAATTGATCTGAATGTCACACCTTTTCATGTAGAGGACACAGGTACCTGTTAGTACCTGTAATGTCCTACTCCTCAGCCTCAGGCACGATGGAGTAATCACTCTGAAAATTATCCAGAGCAGAGGGCCATCTCAAACAATTTGCTGAAAATCAGTTCCTGTGTAGGTGTTCCTGCTAAGCAAGTACCTCATTTAAGCTTCATGCTGATTAAGGAGGTCTTTCTATATAAAAGGATATTAAAATGAGGTTGTTCATTTTTTCCTAGTAGATTTAACAGATATTTTGTCTCCTGGGAAGAACTTTATTGTTATCAGTTTCATTTGTTAGGAAGTAATAAAGTTGCATTTATTACACAGTAACCAAGGAGAGAGCCTTGGTATCTTAGAGACTATGGACACAGAGGATCGGCAGCTCTTATCCTAAAAGCGTGTGGTCTGTGTGAGAGAGATTTGTGAGGAATAGGTCAGGAGTCCATATCTTAGACTTCATGCAAGCATTAAGACAGCCTTACGTGCGCAGAGCAGGGCAGTGCACTTTCATAATAGCTTCTGGGACATTTTACAGTGGTTCTGCTTATTCATCTGGGACTCAGCTATAAGCAAGGCAATGGAGCAGGTGTGAAGTGAAGCTTGAGGGCAGAAGATGTGAGAGGCAGAGGTGGAGAGAGCTTGAGCACCGAGCATATTAGTACACAGTGGAGGAAGTCCAGGCAGCACTGACGGTGTTTCTGTGAACAGTCAAAGGCTCCTCATGTATTTGCTTTCACAATTATTTGTACTTTCTGGGGTGTCTGGAAAACTCTGCAGCTTTTCCTGGTGATCTTTGCTGGAGAGGAGACACCAGGAGGACTACACAGTCCTCTGCTCAGTTTCTGGATCAGAGGGGACACAATTTGTCCTCACTGGACATCACATTACTGTCCCTATCTTTCTCTGATCCACCTCCCCATCTGATAATAATAAATTCTCAAGGAGCATTGCTGCTGGCTTACTGATAAAACAGGGGTTTGCTTCTTGCTCACTGCAGCAGTATTTCTATCATTTCGGCTTTCCTTAATTGTTACAGGGACTTTATGAAATGTAAAGATGTTGGTAATGTTGACAATGTTAGTTCTATATAATTTCATGGGTAGCATCCTCTTTACAGAGACGGCAGACAAAAGAGGAGGTTAGAAAATAGACCTGTAGGTGTTAAGTGAAATCAAGGCAATCACTGAAGTGTCCCAATCAAAAATAACAGAATTCTTTTTTAATTCAGACTGATGTGACACCTTCTGCAGTCCTACTGAAAACATGTGCCACAAAATGTGCAGCAGTATCAGAGCTGATTCTAGGATGAGATTGCGAAGCAAGAAATTCTAAGCCTGAATCCCAGTTCTGACAGCTATTCCCACTGACCTGGAGGACAATTTCTGGCCTGCCATATTTGCTTCATTCTAGGGCAGCGTGTGACTCCCAACAGCCACACGCTGCCCCATACCCCTGCACAGATCATAGCACTTGTTGCTGTAAGCTCATGTACTGCAAGGAGGGGGTCTTAAGCGTGACATTTTGTCACCGGCCTTGAAAATGTTGGTTGATCCACCCCAATTCAAATGATCACTTCAGGAAAAAAAACAAGACATCATCGTTAACCTCTATACCCCTGTTCCCACTCAATGGCAGAGGAATGAAAATGGAGGTAATTAGACAGGTCTGTATCAGTAGTATTTATTGCCTCAGGACTTCACATTAATGCAGGTAATAAAATGCGTATCGATACTGGCTCACATACAGCTGTGCATAAGAAAACTGTTCTGAGAGAAGGGACAGTTTCTCATTCTTTTCTATAAAATGTCAATGAAATCGTGAGCTTGGTGAGACCTCATAGGTATGTCTGTAGTAAAAATTATAAACGCTGACAATTAGGGCTGTATTTAATTGAGCTGGGATTCTCTGGCAGTTTAAATGCAAAGTTGTTTTGTGCCAGCAACTGTCACCAGAAAGGATCTCTCTCGTTTGGCGATACTGTATTGAAATGATGGATCCCTTAGCAATAAAGAAAACTGCAAATATCACTTTAAATCTTTGAAATGTGAGATAAACCTTAACTGATGTGAGCTTTCATTCTCCCTGCCTATTGCAACCCAGGGAACAAGTTGATAATACCACTACTTACATGTCACCTCACTGTCAAAAGCAGCTTTCTGATAGGCATCTGGCAGAAGGCTTTTTTATTCTCTGGAGTCTATGATATGGAAAAGATATTCAGTGTTACTCTGTACAGATGCTTTTCTGAAGTGTGTTAGTCTGGGGTTGGATTTCAGCATTTCTATATGAGAGAATATCTGAAAAAAATGCAGTGGTCACATAGAATCATTTAGATCGGAAAAGACCTTTGAGATCGTAAAGTCCAACCATTAACCCAGGACTGCCAAGTCCGTCAGTAAACTATGCTGCTAAGCGCTGCATCTACATATTTTTTGAACACTTCCAGGGATGGTGATTCCACCACCTCCCTGGGCAGCCTGTTCCAATGCTTCACCACGCTTTCAGTGAGGAAATTTTTCCTAATATCCAATCTAAACCTCTCCTGGCACAACTTCAGGCTGTTTCCCCTTGTCCTACTGCTTGTTATCTGGGAGAAGAGACTGATCCCCACCTATCTACAACCTCCTTTTGGGTAGTTGTAAAGAGCAATAAGATCCCCCCCTGAGTCTCCTTTAGACTAAACCACCATAGTTCCCTCAGCGGCTCCTCATAAGACTTCTTCTCTAGACCCTTCACTAGCTGCGTCGCCCTTCTGTGGACACGCATGTATAGTCTTTTAATGAAATGGATCTATCGATGATAAACCTCTTTGCTATTATGAAGGGTATCTTTTAGAAGAGTATATTGAGAAAGAAGCAAACATTTGTTTAGCAGAGTCTTACACCACTACCTTAAAATCTTTTATTAAGATATATAGTTTCTCTAGGCAATCCAGGGATGACATAAATTTCTTGTTAATTATGGAGTTTGAGGTTTGGATAAACATTAGGCGGTAATTGCAAGGTATTGTAACTGAATATGTATATTACTTTACATCTATATTTTACTCCAAGAACATGCTTAAATAAAGTCTGTGCTGAGGAGGCTGCACAAAGAGTGATTCTTCATTTTTATTGGTGATTTTTTTTTTTTAATTAGTACATATTAGCCAAGTTATGATTGTCTTGGTTTTACCTCTACAACTGTAAAATAATTGTGCCACTGAAAAAGCAGTTGTGACTCTTGACTCCATGAATTTTCTTAAGCAAGCTGGGAAAAGGGGTATATACCTACCCCCGAATTAGAACTTTTATAAAGAAATATTCATTCATCTGTTTCCTGATGTAAGCAGGTCAATCAGCTGTAGCCAACAGGGCAAAATTGTGCAAAGGTTCCTGTAATAGAGTGCAATGCTCATTAGCACAGAGACCCACTGGTCAGTTATGCCTGGGGTATTACAACCAAAATGGTTTGAACTTCTAGAACTCAACAGTTCTACAACATTATCCTGTCCCTTTGAGTTACATGTACTGAATGGAATAATTAGGTCAGTAATCAAGAGCTGAACCTTTGCTGATGGATAATAATCCACTTTCCGGTAATGGCTGACCCCTGTGAAGAGTCAGCATGAGTTGCATTGATTAACAAGATGAGAGACTGCAGCTTGATAGGAACTTACACTTATTACTGTAAAACAATAGACTTATTGTAAATTGCATGGGCTAACAAATGAGACAGCAGGAATAAATTGATGTTTGGGCGTTTTGAGATCTCTTGATGGAAACCCCTGTATAGCATGAACAATAACCTACACTTCTTCACTTTTAACTTTCTGTAAGGGAAAGCAAAACAGACCAGTATGGCAGAGAAAAAGCAATGGATGTTCGAGAAATGGTTGTTCATGGTACACATAGGTATCTAAATTATTAGTCTACACAAATAATCTATGGCAAAGATCAAGAGTGGTGACAGAAGACATAAATAACATGCTTGGTAAGCAACTGACCTCCTCGAAGCAGAAAATAAAATCAATAAACTGTAGTTGGTAAAATCATATATATGCTTAACTTACAAAAAGTATATCTAAGACCTCCTCTGAGTAAGGTCTGAGAAGCTCCATGCCAGGCTTTATGCTTCCACTTTCTCAGAGGCATGCAATGTACTGTCTATTGTAACTACTAGCAAAGAACTGCCAGGAAGTTTGGGACAGACTTAAAGATATATGAGGTTACTTCCTTGAATCCTGTGTTATCACTCAGTTTTTCCTAGGTGGGACTGGGGTGACATCCCTTTGTAGATTAAATGCCAGAGGGGACAAGATCATGCCTTGATAGTCTGTCCCAGAGAGAAAGTTCTTTGATATGGACTGTGGGGTAGGAACCTCATATTTATAAATATTTTCAGAAAGAAAAAAAGAAAAAGAGGTATTTGATGGAGTTTTTACAGGCTCCATTTTTTGACTCTCATCATAGAGGAAATATCTGAGGCAAAAAATAATTAAATATTGATTATGGAAAAAATATACACATTACCCAACTTTGTACTGTTTTGTAATTGGGACAAACCAATTCCAGGAAGGAAAATTGTACTATAAAAGTAAAACAACAGCAGCAATTATAAATGAAAGCAAATAGGAATAAAAAAATGTTGCAGGAAAATCCCCAGCAAAGCAAAATGTTTGCATTCATTACGTGAATTTTCTGCTGACTTCATCGAAAGAGGGCTAGGAGCAAAGGTGCAAAGTTTGATAAAAGATGTTACTTAAACTGTCAAGATAATTCTGATGAGCCTGTCGACACTGCGTAGATACCTAATCTCACATGTGATGCCAGGGCCATAAATTTGAGATAATTTATTCATGGAGAATTAATCTGCCAGTGTCAAATGTTTATTCTGAGAGCTCCTTTACTGATATATGGCCTCAGTACAAAACACAGAAATCTACTCAGTGAAAATATCTTTAACACATTTTGGCAGTAAATACCTACATTCAATCATAACAAGAAAAACATCTTCTTGGTCCTTACTATTGATCGGTGATATTTCTTCAGAGGTGTGAAATCCAGGTTCAGTGGGGGTGAGCATTCTTGATGCTTACTGTGTCCTATGTAAATCTGTTCCTGAAAGGTTCCTGTAACTCCATGATCCAGTGCACAATAAGCTGCCACGGGCACTTGGTGGAACATGAAGCCTGAAGGACTTCTATGCTGCGTATCATGCTATAATGTTGTGTTTTAGATGGGATGAAATTATTCAAGTGGCAAGCTTACGCAACAGTGTATTTTCAGATCAGCCAGAAGTTGTGCATAAATTTGCTCTGAATCTGGCAAATCACTTTGAACCCCAGAAAGGGGAAAGGAAGACTTATAAGTCAAAATGCTTTGCTTTAGCATCTTCCAAATGAAATATTTTTATTTTTTCTCTCAAAACAGCATTTTGCTTTGTAGTTAAACCACATGTGCGTACTTTCTCCAAAGCACAAAGGTGATGTGTGTTTAATAGAAAAAAAATTAATGTTTTGTTATTTCTTTATGAAGATACAACAGCCAACTTTTTGCCTAAAATCGTCACGTTCATGCTCTCCACTTCTCTCTGGTAAGTCACTATGAAAAATAAAAGGTTCACACAACTCAGGTTTTATTCTTGACAACACCTCCTGTTCTCATTGAGGTCAGTGGAAAACATTTCAGGGCAACAGTAGGGCAGGGTTAGATACTGTTGTCGTCTGCCTTAGAAAGGTAGGGGTTACCTGTCTGGAGTTCATCAGAAATTCTTGTTCCTTTCAAAAATGGCTGGGCTAACCTAAATTTTAGATTCAGTTTTACCTTCTTAGAGGAGGAGGAACTTGTAATAGCAGCAAACTGTTGCTTTTAGCAGGGTTATGAGCTCATCCTGGTGATTCCTGGAGTTTGGAAGACTCATAGGTCTCAGTGAGAAGCTTGAAGGGATGAGCTTCATTCAGAGGGTGCTCTTAATGGATGTGGAAAACTTGTAGCCATCCATTCAATGACTTTTGCAGGTGGAGGTGGGAGAAACTTAAGATGATGAAATGGCTACGTGCATTTCCTGAACTCTCAAAGCATGATTCTTCTTGTCATTAATGATGTGGTTCACATTGTGTAAATAAAATCTCAGAGTGACTTTAAGTGCAGAATAAAGAAAAAACACCAACTCTTCCTTTGTAAGAAGCTGTCTTTTCTGTTTTCTTTTAAAAACATTTGTAGTGTCAGGTCTCTCATCCCTCTGACTTTGGGTGTACTTGTCCTTGTCCACATTAATTTTGTATGTTATTTAATCTATAATACTCTGTGATTTCCCATCTGCTTAAGAGTCTCTAGGGGATATGTGCATGCTTTTGGGAGATGGCCTTTAATTTGGACATCACCACCATCACCAGTCTATCACAAAAAACAGCAGAGCAGTATTGCTTAACCAGTCATGTAATTACGTAGAATGGTGATGCTTGTGATATTATTTACTATACAGAACAAAAATAAAGGGGCCTGATTCTGTACTACCGCTTCGGGCAAAGATCCTGCTGTAATCACAACTGGCTCCAGGATGCAGCCAGAGAGTGCTATTGCCCATAGTGATTTCTATTGCTTTGCAACAGCTAAATCCTTATTTTATTGTCTAGCATTAGCCAATATTTCAGACCAACCCATTCTTTACTCCAAAGAAAAAGTGAAATGGGATCTGATATGTGATCAGTCTCTTTTTAACTCTTCTGTGTCTCTTGGGTATGCATAAACTAGTCTCATAATCCTATCTTTTGGTAATCGGCAACTAGCAATTTACTGCAAATTCCAATAGGTAACATTAGATTTTGGAAAATGGAGCAGCTTAAATGAACTTTTTATTCCTAAATTAGATGAGTAAATACAAATCTGATCAAAAATCATCTATACCATCCTTCTCCCCTTCTATTTTATTAATTTAACACACTGCAAGAATTAATTGGATCTGTAATAGTAATTGTTTTCTAGAGAGAAGGATCATGGGCAGTGTGTTCAGATGAGTTTTACTCAGTCTCATGAGCATCTTTTCCTCCTGCTCCTCCAAATCTGTGTTTTGGGAGCTAGGCTAAAGAATTTTTGTGTTTCCCCTCCCCACACCTATCCCCTATGTAGTATTGATTTGTTGTCCCATTTTAAATACAGAGTTCAATATTCAGGTGTATAACTGCGACATAAATAAAATGGCATACTCTGCAGAGCAAAAGGGGCTATTTTCCTGAGAGCTGCTGTAATTTATGGTGAGCTTGGCACCAGCATAAATATCATTGGCTTGTTATCACAACCAAATGGTAAACCACTTTGGGCTCATGGCAGATGGGTGGTCCTGAAGAACAGTGAGGAGAAAAAAAATGCTGGAAGTTGTTGCGACGCTGGTTGGGATGAGGGCTTGAGGCAGCACGGCTGTGACTGGACCAGCCTTGCCCACTGCCACACGTGGCTGAGGAAAGGAGGGTGGTTTCCTTGAACAGGGAAAATGGTGATTTTTGTTTTGGTGATTGATTGAACCGTGAAGAAGGTGTTGGGAAGTTGATGAGAAAACTGATGAGAAGACCCAAAGGCACAGGGGCAAGATCCATTGGAGCCTTCAGAGGGAGAAGGGGCCTGGAGCAGAACAAGCCTTGACCTGACTGTGGGAAGGGGGGTTTCCCTTCCCTTTCCCACCAGCTTTGCCACAATGTCGGTGATGATTTGAGCTCAGCAGGTGACACACCACCTCCTCCTCCTCAGCCTCCATGCCTCTTAGCGAGCCAGCCGGTGTCCTGCCCTGGCACCCCAGCCATGAGCCTCCCTGGCTGCCCGCCCTGGCGCCCTGCAGCCCTCCCGGGGCAGGCCATGCCGAGCCTCCCTCTAGTTTGCCCACCCAGGAGAAAAACCTCCCCGGGTTTTGCTTATGGAGAAGCTCTTCCCCTCCGGCCCCGCTGCACGGCCCGGGGTGGCTGCAGGGCTCGGTGCTGAGGGGGCGCCTCAGGCGTGGTGCATGAGAGGGTGGGTTATGCCAACTGGAGCTGCTTTTAAATACAGCCCCAGAGAAGAGCGCCAATCGTAAAACCGAGGGATAAATTAATGTCCACCATGCAGTTTCACTGTTGCCGCAACCTACACACAAAGTCCTATGGAAATCGTATTTCTCAGCTGCCCCTGCTGCCGGCTCTCCTCAGGCGGGTGAGCGGAGGCAGAGGACGGCGGCGGGGCGAGCTGCCGCCCTCCGCCCGCGGCCGCGGCCCAGCCCCACGCTGCAGCCTGGGGCAGGGTAAACCCTGGTCCTGTTATGCCGTGTCCTTGGCTGCCCGCACTGGCATCGGGGCAGCCCCGGCCCCCA
>JAVJGI010000050.1:58420169-58459367 GCA_035590275.1 Ibycter americanus
CTCCAGACTTCTTCCCCACCCCCCCCCCCCCCTTTCTTTTTTCCCCTTGAATGTTGGTACTTACTAAACACTCTTATTAGCTGTTACTGGATTTGAGGCAGTATTCCTGGCAAGTCTGTCTCATAGGCCTTTCTTTTTTTTTTTTCAAAATTAAATTGTAAAAATTCTCGTCTTTGTTCCTGATATTTAGCTGTTACTACAGATTTCTCTTTCTTTCACTGTCTCCATGTTTGTGCAAACATTTTGTGCAGAAAACTGCTTTCCTCCAGTTGCCAACCAGAAATCTGAATACCCACCTGTCTGCCTTAGTTTCTGGCAAATGCTCTTTTGTCCTGTTACTCTCACTCCATTTTTTTTGCTACATTTCTGTGGTTTTGTGTCAATTACTAGGTCATAAGAATTCTGATTTTTAAAACTGTACTCACTTTTTATTCAGAGAAATACTTGCAAAGATGCTGTATGTAATATGAAAGCTGTGTGAAAACATACTGATTGACCTACAATCTTCACCAAACTCTTTTCAAGACCTGTTTTATTCTCTTCTGCTTTCATGATGTTTGGCCAATGTGGAAGACAAATGATTTAGCAATATATGAGGCAACAAAAAACTTTGTTTAATTTCTGGAGTGAAAACTAAGTCATGAAGATTGTTATTCACCATTACATATCTGTGTTTTCTAGGTATTCATCTTTCTAGTCTTTTGCAGTTGGCCATTTCACAAGTTTTCTGGTCTATTGTTTTCTTCTCACACATGGCTGAAGTAAGAATTTCATAGTATTCTGGACCTCTGGTTTTCCTCAGTCCACATCAGTCTTATTTTTTGCACAGACTACGGGTAAAGTTGTGATACAGAGATGCTTATTGTAGGGAATGAGAGCTTAATCCAAAACCAGGATCCAGCTGATTAAAGCTGAAGCTGTCAAGAATTTAGGCATGTAAATCTAGAATTACAGTCCTGAGAACCTCGGCTCATCTGCAGCCTAAAACTGAGGATGCCTACATGGCTTTAATATCTTTTTAATCTTAGTCTGCTAAGTACCTGGACAGCCTCTCTTTTACGCGGAGGTTTGTCTCTGTTTTCTAAAGTGGAACAGCCTCCTGCCTGTGCCGTGTTAGGAGGAAGTGTCCAAGTCCCATCAAGGCTGTTCTGGTAGATTCTGCCACTGTGTACCTGCCAGGTATTCATGAAATCTTACTGAAAAAAGCCCACATCTCCTGCTTCAGGTAGAATGGTGGAGTACAGAGGAGGGATAGTTTACCTATTTTCCATAGGGCCTAGTGGTTGGTTTTCACCTGCATAAAGTGTGAGACTCTTCCTCTGTGTGAGTGGGTTCAAGCCCATATTTCACCTCCTAGATATAGCAGATCATTTTCCCTTTATCCTTTAAAATGCTAGCTTGCATGCAGTTTGTCATTCATGGGACAAGGGACACCACAAAGACCCACCGTCCAGCTGATTAAAGCACTTATCTTTGAATGGGGAGTCTTAGGTTCTCATTCTTGCTTCTGTGTTGTGTTTCTATATTTTGAATTAACCAGTTATTGGTTATAGTTCTGCATCCTTCAAACTGACATTGGATGGCTTGTTTCATTGTATTTTTAAATAGCGTACCTGTCCTAAAGAGCCAGGTGATAAACTGTGTCTGTCAAATAAAAAACTAAATAAATGTAAGTATTCATTAGGCCAGGGAAATAGCAAGTTTACCTTGCTGTTTTTGCAGTAATAAAAACACTTGGAAGAATCAGCACCTCAACTTCAAAAGTAATTTTATACAGGAGAAAAATGAATGTGGGAAAAATATGTGCAAAAGAAGTTTACTCCTTTCAGTGGCTTTCTGAAATCCCCCTTTGTTTAACCTTTATCCACAGTGTATATTTTAAAAGCATTCTCTCCACACCTGACCTAAGAATCCTTAACCAGATCTTCATCACTTTAGTCTGTTGCAAATAGAAATTGGAGAGAAATCACATATTTGGCATTTTATAAACACAGCCAATAACCTCTAGTGAGGTGCTATGACTTGTCTGTGCTGGCACTGGTATCTGTGACCTTGGGCAAATCCTGGAGGCTTCGTGTGTCTCTTGCTACTTCTAAAATAGAAAGAACTTACTTTGTAAGGGGTGCTAAGAGGTACAGAGTAAAATACTGAAATACTTCACTCTTCTGCAATTATTAGTTTTGTTACATAGTCTCATATATGTCTGAAAGTCAATCCAGGCACAGGTCATACACCTGGGTTGTCACAGACCCTGGCTGTCCTTTTACTTTTCAGGAACCCTGGGAAGTTCTCATATAGCTGTACCAGGCTTATGCCTGACCTTCACCTATGCATAGACATTGTTAACTCTTCTCCGTCTGGGATCATAAAATCTAGTGAATACCCTTTGTAGCCATTGGCACAGGCGTTAGTTGGTCATTAGCAGGACTTCCTCTAGAAATATATATGAGGATTGATTGGCCTGTAACCAGACTTAGGAAGGACCCCCACAAGACTGGCTGTATTTAGGCTCTGTAGTTTGCAAGTAACATCTCAGCTGGGCATTAGAGTACGGACATGCTTCCTACCCTGTGCTTAGAGAGCAATTCCTTGCCCTTAAGACAAGGGAGAAACATCCATTGCTGCCAAGTGTTAAAAAACTCCGGAGTGCTACTCTTGCTTGTCTATTGTCTGTATACAAGCATTAGCAACAGGAAGAAATGTAATGGAAAGGTCAGAGCATAATGCTGATGAACTGGATGCTCCATCACTGCATGTGCGCTGCCCCAGTCAGTTTGGGCAGACATAGATTGTCTTCCAGCAGACCTCTGCTTTAATTAAATTTGTTGAGAGGTGAAAGAAGTTCTGTGTTCTTACTGGCATTTTGTATTAATGTGTTGCAAAATCACTAGACTAAGCTACTTTTGCGGTTTATTCATAGATGTACATATTCTGGATTGAGAAGTAATTAATATTTATGTCAATGCAAATGTCTTTCCTGTTCATGCTATGGTCTGGTTATTATCTTATGTTCCTCTCCTATCTTTGTTATATTTGGCAATTGTATTCTCATGTACATTGAGGCAATAATAGCCGTTGTATTACCAGGTTTTATGTTTTTGAGAGTATGTCAGTGTTACTTAACATTTTAAAGTGAACTTTCTCCCATCTTACAGTCACAATCTTGCAGTCATGTTTTTATTGGAAAATCTGATATTCAATTACAGTCTTTTTAAAGGCAGTTTCTGTCCATGATGCTTATGAAGGAACTTGCAAATAGAAGTTTTAGTCATTTGAAAAGCAAACAGCAAATAAAAGCACTGTGAGTAAATAATTTTTAGGCCTCATGATTTTTAGGCTAACTGCAGTATTTCGGGAAGTCCAGTACTGGAAATAATTCATACCTGTTGAAAACTTGCAGTGCTGACTTTTTGCTGTATATTTTTTATCATGCATTCAGTGATGCCTCTGGGTGCTATTTGGAAATATAATTAATAATAACTTAATGAATTGGACAGAGTACAGTATAAAGAATTACAAGCATGCATAGACAGAGGGAAGAAAACACTGGTTTTGGGTGGGGGTTTTTGAAGTTTTTCTCCAGTATGAAAATCCCTATATGAAAAACACACTTTAAAGAAACAATAAATCTTCAGTAGAGTTCTAAAACTTAACTGCAGCAGGTGCTACCAAAAAGATAATAGATCCTCCAATATCTTCTCATTAATTCTGTACTAGACATATGGCACTGCGTTAGCAGAGTTTCAAAAAGTACAGATGGACAGAAAGTGAGAGTTCATGTACATTTTCCCTTATTTACAAGGAAGTGTTCATGCAGCTTAAAAAGATACCAGTTCAGGTTGAGTAGTACCTCTGAGACCCATTCGCAAACCAGAACTGTGACTTTGTCTGGTGCTATGAAAGCACTGCACAAAGTCCTAATCCAGGTGCTTAGAAGTATGTACAGTGATTTCCTTCTCTGCTAGGATAACCACATGTAGAGGAAAATTCATACAGTGAAATAGTTGGGTTTTTTTTGTCCAGGAATGAGCCGTGATGGAGATGCTGAAAGTATTGAGGGATATACTTGTACGTGGGGACCATCTTTAACAAGCATGGTTTTCATGCCATGTCTCCCTGGTTGTCAGATGCCAACTGATGTTTGACTTTCACCTCTTAAAATACAATTTTTTTTCTCAATTGCAGATCGTTTTAAAAGCTACCAGTATCATAAGGCATAGTATTTCAAAAGTACTTTGTGAGGAGTGGATTACCTGGCTGTCTGCTTGTTTTAGTGAGATGTGGTATTTGTTCCAATATCCAGCTCAATATAGGACTGAAGATCAATTTTAGTTAACTGCCAAGGCCCAAATAGTGCAGAAGTTGTATTTATGTCATTTTAGGTATCAAAAACTCCTTAAAACAGAGTAAAGAGCTACAGATTCTCCTTGGTCTCCTGATTGTGGAAATACTGCAGGAAAAAAACAGTCCTGCTAAAAAATCACATCAGCTTAAGGATATTTCTATTACAACACATTGGTCTAAATGTGACTTGTATAGTGTGTGTTTGCATGTCTTCTACTGATGACTTAGTTACTAAATACTTTATTATATTTTTAAGTACTTTATTTCCCCTCAAAAAATAAGTGCAGCCAACCAGTGTTTACTGTTATGCATCACTGACGAGGTAGAAACGTTTGAAGTGTGACTGATAACATTCTGGTCTGCTTCAGACTATGGAGAGCTTGATTCAAGTCTGTATTTAACCCCAGTGATTTTTAAAAAACTCTATATTTCATGTATTTTCAGTGCATCTTGAAGTGCACAGAATTGGTCCAAGCCAGGTCTCATTGGTGTCTTGGTAATGCAGAAGTTCTGTTGGGCCTGCCCTCCAGAAGAGGCCTGGTATTAGACTACGTGCAGCCATACCTATCTTCCACCAGTATTTTTTTTTTTTTGTATGTACTGCCAAGAAACAATACAATTTTTTAATTGCAAAACTCAGCATTCTTACGAAGTTTGCATGTACAAAGAGAGAACAGTTTTTTGGCCTCATTGGAAAATCAGACTCCCACAATTTTTCACAGGTAGTGCCCTCACCAGAAACAGTTGTTTTGCGTCTGTACTCTTACACGTCTTAGACTCTCAGCAACTTAGGAAACTAACCAAGAGCTCAGCCACTTGAAAGCCTCTGAAATAGTAAGGTGGATATTATTTCTGCCTTTCCTCTTTTGATTTGCATTTCTGAGCTTCTGTTAGAATTGCTGTGTTGCCCAGAAATGCTGAAACACGGTAAACAAAGCTATTTTTTCTATTCTGTGGTGGGTTGTGGTCCAGACTTCCTCTTGTCTTGTACCGTTGCTGTTGAAGCTTTTCAAACTATATTAAAGCTTGAGGGCAGTACAGATCTGTGGGAGTAGACAGGCCTGTCTGTGTTCCCTGGAGAAGACAAAAGCTAGGGCTTCAAAATCATTTGTACTCCTCTGTGGACTACCGGATCACCTGGCAAGATGAACTGGATCTAATTTGGGTTCTGGCACATGCCCACGTTTCTGTCAGCTTCCCTTAGCATGCATGCTGGCTTTCAGGGCTGCTGTGCAAGACAAAACCACACCTGATCTCACCAAAAGCCTGCTGGTGCAACCTCAACTTGTTCATACTTCTTTGCATCATAGAGCTAGAAGATTTTTGATCTGGTTCTCTGAGCCTTACAGCCAGATTTGCTGTACTACTGAGCTATGGTCTGAACAAGGAAATGTGACATTTAGAAATTCTTTACTTAGCTCTGCTTGTAAATAGAGGGCAAGAACATATTTGTGCAGTTTTTGTTGCAATAGGAATTTTAATAAAATAAGGTCTGTTACAAACTTGCATGAAAATGGATTTGCATTAACAAATCTAGTTTATACTTTCATAAAATAAGTTACATGTAAGACATCTATAGCATGCTACAGATGCCAACGGCAAGTGGACCCGTGAACGCAGTGCACTCCGAAATCCCACTGCTCAGGCTGTCAGTATTGTTTTCACACTTCAGAAGTTGGTAAGACTTCACTTACTATTTTTTTCTAGGAGATTGACCACAGAGAGTAAAGAAGCCTTACAGAGGATAAACAGTTCTTTTCTGAAGGCTTTGAGATCTACTCTGTGTTTGACTTTCACAAAGCATTTCACGTGATGGTAATAGTTTAAGTCAGGCCTCTTGCTAAACTCCCCCCTCCCCTACCTTCTTTTTTTAAATAAGTACCAAGAATGTTAGTAATGTCCTGGGTTGACACTGCTTGTCAAAGTATCAGGGACTAATACATGCTAAGAAAGATGCCCTTTTCCAGCCTGACAACTGGAGTAGGCTTTTGAAACAGGGTGGTTGAGTTGGTAGTAAACCCTGTCTTAATTCAGCCAGTCTGCACTTGAATAATGGATCCGTGTAGTAGACATCTGATTGTTGAGAATCTACTTTATCACTAGACAAGATTTAATGATAAAAACATAAACCAAACGTTTAGTAAAGAAATAAAGAAACAAGAGATACAATACCAAAACACATCCCTAACATTATGCTTAGCAATAGGGATTTTCCTTTCCTGTTCCAAGTAAGTCAGCTAATTAACTTCTACAACCCATCACACCTGCTGTGCCCTGGAGACTTCTTAGAGCTACATCTCCTCCTTTTCTTTTGTTTTTAAAAAGCAACCTGCTTTCTTTGTAATGTAAGTTAGAATAATCTAGCCTCGATCAGTCATCCCTTTACAAGACTTCATTTCTTTGTTACTTGTGATTTGGTACTGGGACATCACAGGTACTATGACAGTATTAAATGATATCTTTCACCTGTCCTTCCTAAGGTTTCTTAATTAATACTTTTATGGCATATCTGGATTGGATTATATTCCTGGCTTTAGGCTTTAAGATGTCTACCCCATTTTATGGTCTTTTTAAAAGGTGATGATATGACTTCAAAAAATACATTATGAGAAATATTAGCAGCATACATTAATCTTAAAATCTGTAATATGTAGCTCACCACAGACTTTTCTCAGGAATATATGTATATGTGTTTATGTATATATGCAGATAAAAGTTAGTCTTTTAGTGAATGTGTAAGGCTAGAAAATCAAAACTGCCTAACCCTTCACTTCCTTTCACTTACACTTTGTTAGGTTTGAAGGGATTTGGCAGACTTTCCATTGCAAGAGTCTAGTGCTATACCGTATGCTCAGAGACTTATTTTAGGAAATACTAGACTATTTTCTGACACAATACCTGACTTCAAATGCAGCAGCCGTATGTCTGTTGCCTTTTGTTGTCTGTATCTGTCATGCCAATTGCTGTTGCTCAGAAGAGGTATAATTTTAAGGAGATATTCCTGGTTTCGCTCCCATGTCACCTTAAAACTGATGTCTTTGTCAGACTGGGCCAAAAACCTGTGTTCTATAGTGCATCAATAAAAAAAATCAACAAAAAACCCCATAAATGTATACATCTTCAAAGAATGCCACCATAAATTTTTGAAGCTATGCGTAGGGGTAAAAGAAGTCTCTTCGTGTTCTCTTCTCACCTTCATTTGTCTTCTAGATGCAAAAAGAACTAATTAGACCTTTTCAGGACTTTGACTTTTCTCATACGTACAAATTTATTGCACTCAGGATAGACTTTAAAAGAATCAGTGAAAATAATTAGAAGTACTGATATGAGGCAGGAAGAAAGCTTGATTCTTGGTGTGTCCATGTGGTGGGTTGACCCTGGTTGGATGCGAGGAGCCCACCAAAGTGGCTCTATCACCCCCCTCCTCAACTGGACAGGGAAGAGAAAGTATAACAAAATGCTGGCGGGTCGAGATAAAGACAGGGAAATCACTCACCAACTACTGTCATGGGCAAAACAGACTCAACTTGGGAAAAATTAATTTATTACTAATCAAATCAGAGTAGGATAATAAGAAATAAAAACTAAATCTTATAACGTCATCTGCCCCACCCCTCTCTTCTTCTGGGGCGCAATTTTACTCCTGATTTTCTTTATCTCCTCCCCCAAAACGGCACAGGGGAATGTGGGCTGTGGTCAGTTCGTTGCACGTTTCTGCTGCTCCTTCCTCCTCAGGGGGAGGACTCCTCACACTCTTCCCCTGCTCCAGCATGGGATCCCTCCCACGAAAGACAATCCTCTACGAACTTCTCCAACATAAGTCCTTCCCATGGGCTGCAGGTCTTCATGAACTGCTCCAGTGTGGGTCCCTCCCATGAGGTGCAGCCCTGCAGGAACAGACTGCTCCAGCATGGGTCCCCCGTGGGGTCACAAGTCCTGTCAGCAACCCTGTTCCAACATGGGATCCTCTCTCCACAGGGCCACAGGTCCTGCCAGGAGTCTGGCCCAGTGCGCGCTTCCCTTGGGGTCACATTTTCCCTCGGGCATCCACCTGCTCTGGCGTGGGGTCCTCCAGGGGCTGCAGGTGGGATCTGCTCCACTGTGGGCCTCCATGTGCTGAGGGGCACAGCCTGCCTCACCATGGGCTTCACCACGGGCTTCCGGGGGAATCTCTGCTTCGGCACCTGGAGCCCCTCCTGCCCTGACCTAGGGACTGCAGGGCTGCTGCTCTCACATAGTCTCACTTCTCTCTGGCTGCTGTTAAGCAGGTTTTTTTTTTCCCCTTCCTTAATTATGTTATCCCAGTGGTGTTACCACTATTGCTGATGGCCTTGGCCAGCGGCAGGTCAGTCTTGGAGCCGGCTGTCATTGGCTCTGTTGACATAGTGGAAGCTTCTGGCAGCTTCTCACAGAACGCATCCCTGTAACCGTCCTGCTACCAAAACCTTGCCACGCAAACTCATTAGAGTCCATTTTCTAGTCTTATTCTTTTCTGTGGAAAAAACTAAAAAAACCCACAACCCTCTGATGTTTTGGGCTGGAAAACTGGTGTGTATTAAACCATTTTAAATGCTGTAATTGTTTTGCAGAGTGTTTTTCTCCAATGTAAACATCAGTCAGAGAGTTAATCATGTTAACTGAGAAGTAGTCGTCTGACTGAGGCATTTTCCACTCTGGTGTTCAGTGTGGTCGAGGAGCTATAGATACCAGTTCAGAATTAGTAGCTCATTATGTGCTAATCTTGCATGTCTCAGGTTACATATATTTGGGCAAGAAAATCAGGAGGATTTGTGAAATATTTCTTTTTTTCTTCCCCAGATAATTCAGTTAGCCAAAGGGCTCCAGAGCAACATGGGCTATTTTGTAAAGCAGGGTTAGTTTAGTGGCTTGTTCTAAAGCAGTGCTTGCTGCCCATTAAAACCCTGTGCGTGTTGGCCTTTGTCCTTCTGCAGGTGAAGAGTTACTAGGGCTGGGGGCTACTGCTTCTGCTAGGCTGGGAGAGGGACTCAGATGCCATGCCAGTGAAGTATGCTGAGAGTAGGTTGTCAGACTATGACTGGATGCCTGATTTTTACTGCTCCTTGTGTGCTGATGAGAAGGGAAAAGACTTCTAGGTTCTCCTTTTTCCACTAGTGTATATTTGCTTTTCAGTAGGTGGCTCTTCTCTCCTGACTATTTTCTTGATGGATGCTTTGGCCAAAAAGACAGTGCTGTGCAGTGCCTCGCCCTCAGTTCACTTCCAAGCCTGATGCAGTGGGGTGAGTCAAGAGATTATCTAAGGTGTTTGCCCATGGTAAGGGTCCTTATAGATGAATGTGTACATTTAGGATCTCTAAGAATAAAACTGAGATGAAGATTAAAATATATGATTGCATTAGTTCATAAAAGGAATGCATCAGGGGAAGCTGGTGTCTTGACAGCTGTGATGTCTACTGATTCGTTTCCAAAGCAAACTTTCTAGTTCTTTGAAAAGCTATTGGAAAATCTACTCCTGCGTAGGAAGAGGTTAAGGAAGGTTGGTCCTGTCATTACATCCTAGAGTTTTTTTCTCTGAATTCGTTAATAAAAGCAGTAAGATTTTTAAGTGCAATTGTTAGCTAATGTCAATTAGGCCAGAGAAACTTACCAGGAATTCAGAGGACTCTTGTTGTTTGACTAAGCAGATAGACTCTTGATACTTTCCCTGAGTTCTGCAAATATTACAGTCTGTTACCGGTGTAGTAGATACACATAAGGACTCTTAGGAATTTATTTTGATGTTCAAAGTATTGATCGAATAGTATTCTGGGTTTCTCTAATGTTGACATCAGTTTACAAAATTATCTCTGATAATGTGCTAGTTCAGGTTATGGAAACGATCATAGATTTTGTGGCCTAAAAGGGATCATTATGCTAACCTAATCAGAGCTTCTGTGCAACACAAGTCCACAGGGGACCTGGTAGAGCTTCTGTGCTAGTTTGGCTGGCAGCCTTTACTTGCAGAGTGTACTGCCTCCTACCTTACGTAAGACTGGAATGCTTTCTGACCATTCTTCTGCTCTATGCTTGTACTGGGACCCAATATATGACAGCCTTCTGGTCAGTGCCAGTAGCTCAAAGAATCTGATGAGTACTGGGAAACCTGGAAGGTTTCTTTCTTCTATTTTTGCATGAGCTTGTGCCTGATTGCTTGTTATACTGGAGAGTTGTTTTGATGTCCTACAGGAAGTAACATCAGTAACCCTAAGGAGCCTTAAGACAGATGAATGATACAGAAAAAGATCTTGAAATTTTATCAAAGTCCTGTTTGAGTAAAACTTTGAACAAGGACTTGGGGGTGTGGGCTGAGGTTTCTTATTTAAGAAACTTTGAATAAGTAATCTGAAAATGGTAGAAAGAACAGTCTTACTAGAGAGTGGAAAGAAAAACAGGTGGAAATCTTGGCTTTTGTAGTTGAGGAGCTTAGAAGAAGACACAGGGTTCTCTTACAAGCTCTTGGTAAGAGAGAGTGCATATAATCCTACTTGCGTTATAGCCCCTAATTTCCTTGGGTAAGTACTTTGCTTCACAGAAATTGCCTAGAGTTACTCTGTCTTTCAGTGGATCTCAAAGAAAAATATTTGTCCAGAACTGAATGCAATAAGGCCTGCTTAGGAAGCACAGAAAGTTCATAGAATCATAGGATGGTTTGGGTTGGCAGGGTCCTTTAAAGATCCTCTAGTCCACGCTCCCTGCCATGGGCAGGGACTTCTTTCACTAGATCAGGTTGCTCAAAGCCCCATCCAACCTGATCTTGAACATTTCCAGAGATGGGGGATCTACAGCTTCTCTGGACAACCTGTTCCAGTGTTTCACCACTCTCACTGTAAAAAAATTCTTCCTCACGTCCAATCTAAACATACACTCTTTTCAGTTTGAAACTGTTGCTCCTTGTCCTGTCACTACCGACCTTGGTAAAAAGTAGTTCTTCCTCTTTCTTATAAGCCCCCTTTCTTTAAGTATTGAAAAGCCTCAATAAGGTCTGCCTGGAGGCCTCCTCTTCTCCAGGTTGAACAACTCTTTCAGCTTTTCTTTATAGGAGACATGTTCCAGCTCTCTGACCATTTTCGTGGCCCTCCTCTGGACCTACTGTAACAGGTCCATGTCTGTCTTGTACTGGAGACCCCAGAGCTGGATGCAGTACTCCAGGTGGGGTCTCAAGAGCAGAGTAGAAGGGGAGAATCCCCTCCTTTAACTGCTGGCCGTGCTTCTTGTGGTGCAGCCCAGGATATGGTTGGTTTTCTGAGCTGCAAGTGCACATTGCTGGCTCATGTCCATTTTTTCATCCACCAATGTCCCCAGGTCCTTCTCCACAGTGCTGCTCTCCATCCATTTATCCCCCAGCCTGTATTGATACTGGGGATTGCCCCGACCCAGGGGCATGATCTTGCACTTGGCCTTGTTGAACTTCATGAGGTTTGCACAGGCTCACTCCAACTTGTCAATGTCTTTCTGGATGGCATCAGAATTACTAAAGGTTATGTGGGAGCAAGATCCAGTTAAAAAGGTGTATGAATTGTACCTTTTCATCTTAAAATAGGAGAAAAATCCAGGTCTGCTGTTTCAAAAGTTTTGAGTGTACCCTGGTCCCTGCATTCAGGCCACAATTTTATTAGTTCTAGTAAATGGTGAATACCTACCTAAAGCAAAGCATACAGTGATATTAAGGGGATGTCTGGTTCACAGACATAGCCAATGTGCAGTTTTATTTTGTCAGTTGATTTCTCCATGGCTTTGCTCTCCTGATTTTAGTTCTGTGCAGTTTTTCCCAATTTTCTGTGCAGTGGAAGGGTTATGAACTTATTGATGCCACCAGACCTGTTTTTTACATTCTTTTCTGATTAGCTTCTTGCAACTCTAACTTTGAAATAGTTTCAAAAATGCAGTTTTGCTGTAAGCACAGATCCGCTTATACTGCTTAAGGCAACATACCTTTCATGCATACCCAAACAGCTTTACTCAACTACCATTTGTCAACAGCACTTCTCTTGCTCCAGGCTATTTTGGGTAGGATATGTCATTCAAAACCAGGTCATTCTAGCTATGTGATTATGTGAGTATCTTTAGTCATGCATGCATAACACCTCCCCATTAATTAGTACTTGTTCCTCCAAGGTGGTTAACAAACTAATTTATTCTGCTAATTGCCAGAGGATTTGACCCCTGACCTGGAGAATTATCATAGATTTGAAACAGAACAATGCTCAAGATTTCTTCTGTGACTAGCTTATTAGAGTTCCTCTCAGCTGTTGACAGTCTGCACAATCAGGGGAACAGTTCACTCTTGAAATGGCTTCCCATCAATGGTGCACTATGTGAGGAACAGCAGGAGCTCTTTTACAGAGAGAAGAGGCTAAGCATTTCTTTTGGAGAGCTTATCTGATTGATGATCCACAGAAGTGTTCATGGCATCCTCAGTTAACCCCAGCTCTGGAGCTGAGATTGGTTTCCAAATGCTGGGGTTTATGGGCTGTCCTCCATTTTAGGCACTTCCTTTTTACTTCTCATCTGGTATTCCAGCATCTTCGGCTTGTATCATTTGCAGAAATCAGAAATTCTCCATTATAAAAGTCGCCATGACTTCTCTTACAAGAAAAGTGTTAGAGCTGTGGTTAGGCAGGTAGAATTCCTTTGCTGTGAAAGTAATGAAACTCTCTTCTACCTGAAAAACACTTCTGTTATCTATTTATACTTGCAAGGGAAGATAATCTTTGTGATTATCAGCACTGTGGATTTCCTCAGGTTCAACCTTCCTGAAAGAGTTTAGCAACCAAAAAAGGGTCCTGACATATAACTTGATGTCTCGTGGTTCCCTAAAAAGACACAGTTTGCCACTGCCGGTTATCTTCCAAGGTAAAACAATGTTTTGGAAGCAGACCTAAACTAACTTTAATTTGATTCAGAATTAGACCCTTTACCCTTATGATTCTTTAAAAGACAACTATGTTCAGAGAAAAACGAACTTAAAGTTACCTACTGTGACTTTCCTAGAGCTTTTAGAGGTAGAGTATCTTCTTGGATGTCAGGATTATTTACTCTTGCAGGGGCTTCAGGAAAGATCGTTTCAGCAATACTGTCTTTGGGAGTCAAGTGTTCTTCATATTTAATGGGTATGCCCCTATTTTGGGTGTAGGCTTCTTCAGGGAGTTCTCTGAGATATACAGAGGCAAGTTCTCATTCATGAGTTTTCTGTTCAAATCTTACGAGTTCCAGTTTAACATTCTGAAGCTGGAGAAGCTTTATGTCTGCAAAAATGAAATTTGCGTGTGGAAGATGCCTACTTGAGAAATGATGTGGCACTGCTGAGGATCTCTAGTATTTTAATATTGAATGTAATTTTAGAATACTTAGTAGAATGTAGTTTCACAGGATTTTCCATTTAGTTTAACTTATAGGTTGTTAGATTTATTGTTGGGGTAATTCTTTTATGAGCATTTCCTCAGATCCAGCCTGCGTGTAAAATATTGAAGATCATTAAGGCTTTTGTCTAGAGGTGGACTGAGGTCTAAAAAGAGCCCCAGATTCTCAATATTCCTTACTTCGTGCTGCTGCATTCATGAACTCAGAAGTGCAACTCACCAGGGGATGCAGCCACAGCAAGTAACTGGAAAACCCAGCCTTTCGGGGAAGCTTGTCTAATTCTGTGAGCATTTTCTTACAATGAGATGAATATACTCGGTCACTTCTATTGTTTTTAAACAGACTGCTGTATTCAGCAGCTTTCTGAAGAGCTTTTCATGTTACCTGTATTTAAGAACTGCTGGATTGCATTACAGATCAATCTAGCCCCAGCTGCAGGGTTCTGCAGGGGTTCATCGGTCTTTCTGTGCTTATGGAAGCAAGTGGTGTCTTAAACAAATACATTGCTGCCACTGCCATCAAAGGGACAATTTATAGGCATAAATGAAACCTGGAGGACAGTAGTAAATTGCAAAAAGGCCCCAGAACATTAAGATCTTGTAATCCCAAATCCATTTTACTACTTTAGGGCTGGGTCTATTCTCATTTAGTGTAGTGTAAAACCAGGAGGAATAATGCTATTGAAGTCAGCAGGAGTGATGCCTGCTAAAGTGAGAATAGAATCAAAGTATAATCAAGTGAGGTATGTGTAGTATAATGAAAATCATCTTAAAAATACCTACTCTGACACATGATGGTTTGAAGGCTCTGAAGGATTCTTGCAGAATTGTATCATTTCAAATGTGGCCAGTTTCCACAGAATAGAAAGATTATTTTTTTTGCACGTTTAAGCCCTGCAATCTCCCATGAGCACCTGAGAGCCATATTGTGGGTATTCTATCTTGTTCACCCATAGGAAAAATAAAACAAACAAGAAACAAAGCTCACCACCACTGACAAAAAAGGTAGGGCTAAAAGGTAATATTAGGATTTACTTAGTTCGTTGCCCAGCTGCAAGCCAGAATCAGCTCTGCCTTAGCCGCTCTTGGGATGTGTCTGTTTAACTTTTTGAAAAGTATAATGAGGGAGGGTTAACAATCTTCCTGGGTGATACTGCAGCACCTTTAGAAAGGTTTTCTATCCATAGAAAGGTTTTCCTCCTCTTATTCCTTGTGCTAACTTGTACGATCTGTTCTGCCCACCACAGACATGACAATTTTTGCTGCTTTCTTCATAACTGGCTGTTAAAAAGCTGTTGGGCTTTTTTTTGCCCCTCTCAATTAAACAGTTTCCTTCTGTGTAAGTGTCTCTCCTTGTTTTTCTCCATCCAAACTAATCTGCATTTTGTGTCTCAAAATGGGCACAGAACCCTGAACGCTGAGTCAAGTAAAAATCTTACTGGAATTTTATCAAAAGCTTTTCTCTCCTTCACAGGTCGCATCACAGTATTTGCACTTCCCAAAAACATGATGTTATTGGCTCATACTGAGTTTAAGGTTCATTTTAATGCAACATCCTTTCCTTCAGAACTTCCATGTATCTGGAAATTCCCCAGCCCATATTTGTGTACTTCATTATTCTCACTGGAATGTGGGTTTCTTGTCCTTATTGTATTTTTTTTTAAAATTTCTCCATTTTAAAATCTGTCTGAATGTTGATACTCTAGTATTGACTGAAACAATAGTGTGTTGATCAGCTTATTCCAAAATACGACACACCTATGCACTGTAATGAGCTGGAGAGATATGTTATAGGTGTTGCACTTACATTTGTTGACTTTGCTGTGGGTAGGAGGAGTACAGCTGTACCCTTGTCATGACAAAGTAGATGCTGATTGCATATTGACTGTAGATCTGTCCAGTCTGTGGTGTTAACATCACCTTTCCAAGCCAAACCTTAGTGGTCCATTAATGTAAACTGCAGAGTAAGACAAGCAATCTGCTCAGCTCCTGATATAGAGGTATTCATCTCTTTGCAGAATTATACCCAGTTGTATTTCATAAACAATGAGATACTACAGCATTTTCCAAACATCTATTAATATCCAGGAAATACAAGTGCTAGTGATAAAAATCCTGCAACATTACCAGTTTCTTCACAGGGAGAATGTTGCTGTCATTCTCAGGCTGAAGGCAAAGCAGAAGAAATGTATTTTTTCTCTAATGCTTTTACTCTCCAAAGAAATCAAGGTGAAATTAAACCCATCATAGCTGAAAAATAAAATTTACATGAGGAGAATGCAGTTTATGGGCAGAGTCTGTTTTCTGTCTCTAGGAAATTTAGGATTAATGCATGGAATGCAGGATTAATTCATGATTGATTCAGGTTTCCTGATTAAACGTAGAAATATGGATGACAGACCCATTACATCTGAGCTTGTTATCCCAGTTTCCTACTGAAATTTGTGGGGATCCAGTGAGTGTACTTACTGCGGCTTGCACAGAACTCATCTCTGTATGAAACAGATACTCAAATAGATCAAGCGACTCCTAACCTAAAGAGGTTATTACTTACAAAGAGACCTTATGTGACTAGAGCTTAGCTATAAATATTTAAATCGTGGGTGCTTAACGGTGTGAAAGAAAGCTCAGCTCGTACAGTCAGGGTATAGCATGGCCACAGCTCAGGTGATAAGGAAACAGTGAGTTAACTGTGAGCTCCATGCTTGGTTTCTACGGAAAGTTTAACGCACTGTTGGCTTGAGATCCTTCTCTTTCATTGCTGAATTTTTCTTATGTGACCTTGCAGACATAGCTGAGGATGCAGGTTGGAAGTGGGCAGCTGTGGTGCATTGGAGCTGTGTAAGTGTGTGTTCATCTAAATGTCACAGAAGAGAAGATTCACCATGCAGGGAGCAAATCCATAGAACAGAATGCATGCCTAGGTAGCGTACTTTACACTAGCCTATCTGTCTCGTTTCCACAACAGAGAACAATTTAGAAGGGGAAAAATTGAGCTGTTGTATTGAAATGCAGGAACCTGCATTTTGTACCTGCTGAATGGTTTATTGCGTGCTGTTAGTGAAGTTATATGAAGAAGGAAGACTTCCCATGTTGCTGTGTGGAAACTCTGAGGCTGGTACTCAGTATTGATTTAGTCATTGTCCACAAGAACACTAAGAATTATGCCTGCTGTGGTTGTTATGCTTTCATCGTAAAGCCTTTATTGAGCAGCCTTGGCCAGTAATACTAATGGATGGAGCACTATTAAGCTCACTGCTCTTGTAGGTCAAATGAAGTCTCATAATTTAGTAGATGTTGAGTGTGTCCTTTCTTTGTCAGTGATTCTGCCCACAGTTTTCCTGGAGCATGTTACAACAACTAAATTGTGTGGAAAAATCTGGTTCTTCAAATAATGTGGCTTCAAAGACTAGATACATGAGGAACCTGAACTGACAGTTACTGGAGCCGTTTGGAGCTCTCACATACGCTGAGACAGGATCTTAACCTCTTCTCCTAACTCGGAGAAGAGACCTGTATTCCAGTCCTGGATATAATTGAAGTAGGGACTTGAGCAGCATTTCTGGTGTCAGCACTGTGTTACCAGCTACTCTATTGTAAATGCTGTTTTCCATCAAAGTTTTCACAGTGTGGGAAAACCACTTGCTAGTGGTTGTAAACTGCAAAACTAATGGGCCAGATAATTGCATAACTGTGTCATCTGACATTATTAACAAGTGTTTTTAAAAGCTTAAAATTTCCTGTGGATCTAATGAAAACTCCAGGTCAGCAGACCCTGCATAAGTATAGTTGCCTTTGATTTCATTGGAATCGGATCTCAGTGTAGCTAGATACCTAATTCATCTTGTAAACGTCATTGATTTATTTGCACATAAAAGCTTTCTTGCTTTGAATGTTTTGTTCTCTATTTTGTCAAAAGTAAGGAGGCATTGATAAAGAGTGGCCAGAAAGCAGGGCTGCTTTTAGCTGAGAAATATATCCACCTGAGGGAGCGGATAATGGAGAGGAATGTAGATGGTATTTCTAGTGATGGTAAAGTCCATGGACTTGTAGTTAATTCCTAGGAAAGGTGTTGGATCCTAACAATTGTTGATTCTTAGGGAAGCTAGTGGCCTTTTGGTGAAAGTGAATATTTGAGTTAGGAAGATCTTAAAAGATACAGATTCTTAATGTGTTCTTTTCTGCTTTAACTTTCTAAGGAAATCTTCCTGTTCCACATAATTTTATCCCTTATATACTGGAAAGAGTCTTCTTGTTTCAAAAGACTTCAGAATATGGAATTACAGTATTAATTTTGTAAGGACATACATTATTAGTCTATTTTCAGAAGCATTTTCTATAAGATTGAAATGTCAGTATTACAGTATATTTATTTAAATGGCCACTTGTGAGTCACGGTCCTTCCTGACTGTTGAATACTGTGGTTATGAGCAAGTGTACTGTCTAGTACATTTATTAATAATCCTGGAATTATAGCATCATCATCACCTCTTGATAGCCACAAGCTTTTCCTTCACTGCATGACAGCTTGAATGCAAGTAACCCAGCTTTACTCTGTGAGTTTCTTCAATCTTGCCTTGTCTTATGTGGAGAAATTTCCTGAGAACAAGCGTCCATTGTGAATAACATAATTTTTTGGTGGTGTGAACTGATACCTCTGCAATTAGTGCAAACAACAAACAGTAAAAAAAGATACAAAATAGCGGTACTGAGGAAAAAGAATTGCTTGATGTTATTCTGCAAAGACATTGTATTTTAGGCATGTGCAGGGTTTAAATTTCTGTCAGCTTCACCTGTTGGGGATTTTATTTTCTCAAGAACAACTTATTAAAATGTAATTAAGAATCATATGTGAAGAATCATCGTGACTGATAGCCCTTTAAGAGGTTAGCAAAGGGCAGTCTTATCATGATGCTTGTAAATCATAAATTTAATATAAATGTGTATCTAGGAGCAAAGACAGGTCTGAGACAGAGAGGTAAAAAACTCCATTAATGGCCATATGTTAAGTCTAGCAAATTAAAATTCTCGAATGAAATTAGTCTCTGACCTTTTACCACCTTTGGACCATGCTCAAATATTTTAGTGGACAAGTTAATGGCAAGAGTTTTTCTTTCTTCACTGTAGTTTTCATCCTGCCTGTGTTTGAGATATGCCACAGAAGCATAACAAAGGCATTTGTCTATTCTTGGAAGTCGATGATGAACCTTGTAGTCATTCCCATACTTCTTTCGGTGGAGAAGATCGTGCACACAGAGAGGAATAAATCTCCTTTATGCTTTCATAGTCTTATGGCTTCATACTTCAGGAGATGAGGTGACCTACTTAGGGAAAAAAAAAAAAAAAGACGGTAAAAGAGAAGTAAAGGACAAAGGAGCAATAACCTAGTGTGGATTCATGAAGAATTATAGCAGAATAAACTGATCATTTTGGTTTCTGGAGGTGTGATTCAGCTTGCTTTCTGCTTGGGGCTTCTCATACCTTAGCTTGCAGAGATCCTTCTGAAAGTGAATGCATTCAAGATGTCAGACTGTTAGATCAGCAGGCAGTATGACAGACTGGACAGAGGGGAGGCTTCAGTATTTGGAGGGAGACAGTTTTACTCTTAGCTTTGCGACTGATTTTGCTGTGTGTATGTTAGTTCTTTCTCTTTCTTTTCTCACCTTCTGTCTTGCCTCTGAAGACTGTAAGCTCTTCAGAGCCAAAATTGGCTTCCACTGTATGTTTTTATGTTGTCTGGCACACTGAGACTCAGATCACAGTTGGGGTTGCTACATGCTGCTGGAATATAAATAATAAACCTCCTTTTTCTTTCATTAATTCTAACTCTGCGTCTTTGGATATTTCCCTAGTTGTGCTCAGTTATTTGACAAGATTGCTGAGAGTTTCAGGAAACGCACGCTGTCCTTTCTTATCATCATTTATCCTACTGATGTCAGAACAGAACTCCAGTGACTGCAGCTGAGCTTGGGATGGAGCATTACCAGAAATAAAGTTGAAATTGTGGTCCCAAATGGCCTTCCAGTGGTGACAGGTGCAGGAATGGTGATGACTTTTCTGTACATGTGATGCAGTTTGTTTTGTGCACACTGAACTGATGTAAGGAGCAATTGTTTCAGCCAAATGCAACATACTTCTCTTGCTGAAACAGTACTCTCATCACACCACATCTTAATAGTCACAAATATCCCAGGGGATGTGTCCTGTCTATGCCAGAACAGTCTCACAAAAGCTCTGTACCTTTGAAATCTTGTCACTCGTTGGTTTTGTGCTAGCTGTGCTTCAGCATAAACAATCCAGTTGCTTCTTTCCCTAGAAGTGCTTCACAGGTGCACGTTCACAGTCATGGTTGTGTGTTTCTGTCTTATTTTTCCTATTTCAGTAATTTTATAACCAACTCTGAAAGCTATGTGAGGGTAGAAGTCTGTATTGCCACAATTTTCTTTGAAAATAGGTAGTCTGGTAAGAAAAGACACAATTCATAGACCCTTGAAGGGAGGCTGCAGTGTAATTTTTGGTCTTATCAAGCACTAGAGGCCTTATAAAGGAAGAGCTGTTATAAAATGCCCTACCTGCAGGACAAATTTCAGTTGGAGCTGATACCTCATTAGACGCTAGAGAATCTAACCATTAGCTATGTCTTCATAGAAACGTTTGCTTCACTAGTTCTTCTGCTCCACAAAAATACATGTTTTTTTATCTCCTGCCTTTACTGTTTGCTTTTAGGCCAGTTGTTTGTTATGTGACTGGCAAATACAAGGGCTGCAATCTGCGAGCAGCAGTGCAAAACTCCATTTGCTGTGAATGACCCTCATTGCTATGTACCCATTAGAACATCACCAAAGACGTATGTTAAGGTACGATGGAAGGCTTCAGGAAACAGAAATGCAGCTGAAGCAACATTTTGGTCCATGCATGATCCCACTGATGCCAGTAGGATTGTCTGAAGTTTAAATTAGCATATAACCTGACCTCAGCTGTTTAACATTAAGCAGTAGGGACAAATCTATTTCCATTAATCATGGTGATGCTGGCTGTAAAATGTCTACATTAAGTCCTTGTGCTAATCGAAGAAAGCAAAGGTTGCGTCGCTGATTTGAGACAGTAAGAAATAGGAAGGAAATCTGCAGTAAGGGAATAGGCAAAATAAGTGGTATCAAAAGTTGCTTTCATGCAGCGCTTTTTGTGCTGCTTTAGTTTTTTGCATCGCTTTGTGAAAGGATACCAGTGTGATTCCAGCTGGAAAAGAACAGTGCCCACTTCATACAGGTTTGTGGCATTGATATTGTATCAGGCCACTGAACTTAAAGATTCTTCTGCCCTTTTGACATATGTAGTAGGTTATTGTTTTTCCTGTGCATATCTGCTTTTCAAACAGTAGGAAAAAATTTGGTTATTGTAGATGGTCAGTTCATTCAGACTCATATCATTTCTCAGCTTGTAATGTAGGAGCTTGGGCAGGGAAGCTAAGCAATAAAATAGTATTCTGAACTTCTCCCTTTCATGGGTCATCAATGGGAAGCAGGTTTTGGAAAGATTAAAATGTATTTTGTAGTTGTAATATGCCATATAGTTTACTGCATTGTAGAACACTAGTGAAATGACTGGTGGTGCTTTGAAGTGCCTGTGGTGCTCGTTTGTTGCAGTCATGAAAGATGTGTACAGACAAGGGCATCACAGGTAAAAGTTCAGAGTGCAGGAGAAGAGCAAAATACTGCCCCATTGTATACATAGAAAAGCCTACTGAAATATCAAAAGACTGCTCATTTAAACAACATGCTGTGGCTGTACTTTCTGTACAAATAAACAAGAAACCTGGTTCTTCACATATAAAGAATCCCAGCAATGAACATAGTATCTCATAAATGTTCTACTCAATTAGTCAGTACCTATCTGGGTTTAATTTGCCAGTTTTAGGAGAATTCAATTCTTCTTTCACTACACAGAGGGCTAATGTCTGGAGACTGTGAAAAGACTGCTGTTGTTTTTAGTGGACTTTGGCTCAAGCCTGGGTTCCAGCTTCAGCCTGTCAAGAGTTGGGAAGCCCTGCATGTCTCCTGTCTGGACTGGGGTTCCAAACTTTGCCATGCCAGTGCTTTCTGTACATTTGTATGAGTGTCCCAACATATGAATAGATAAGCACTGACACATTTGCTAGCATTTTCAAAAGTGAATCTGGAGTGCTGGAAGTTAGCTTCTCTCTCCAGTCATGTCTGGATATGGATGAAGGTGAGCTGCTTGAACTTCATCTACAGCAATATGGAGGTCTTGAGGGTAGGATGAGGAAGCAGTTATTATCTGTACCTTAGAAAGAAAGAATTGCACCTAATCCCCTTTGGACAATGCCTTCTGGCCTTTCTTTTCAGCTGCCTTGTCTATGCCTGGTTCATCTATGGCCAGATTATTGTCGTACTGTCACAGGCCAGCTGTGGAGATGCACAGATTTTTCTTCTGAGGGAAACATCTGGATTGACATGGCAAGCTCAGGATCTCCACTGGCCATTTTTAGGTCATGGGTGGTGCATAAGATGCCAATTTTGATCTGTTGTGCCTGGAGCTTGTCCAGCATGAGAATCATGCTTGCATCATCGAGCTGAGATCAGAAGGGCGCCTGACCCATATGCCCATTAAAAGCTAAGGCAATTAGCAGAGTGTTCTCCAGGACTCTGGAAAGTGTTTCTAATCACAGGTCTGAAATAGCCCATATTTAAAGAATTAGAATATGTTGCAGAAGGCAGAGATCTTTGGTTTTCTTCCTCCTGCACTGAAGCAAGTGATAGCTGTGAAAGTGGCTGACTGACTGAGTTTCTGTAAAACTGATTATTTTAAAGCTGTTGAAATTTTATTGAGTGGTTAATAATGTTAGGGCACTGCAACTGGTGGAGAGGCAAATTTGTTAATCATTTTAAAACTAAATAAATAAGTTGTCATAGCACATGCAGTTATTTCCATTCTGTTCTTTATGAATTACCTTTTCCTCTAGAACTCCCCTTTGCTCAGTGCGGCAGACAAAACGCATCTCATTGATTTGGTTAGATGATTTTAAGAAATGGATGTGAATTGTTCTGTACTTCCTCAGCTCACCAGTAATCCTAGAAATAAGAAAGTAGCTGAGCACAGAAACACTGCGCTATACTCCTGCTTTCCCGTACTATGCTGCCCTGGATTGCAGAGCCCTCTGGCCATCCCGTGTGGAGAGACAGTCTGGAAGCAAGAGCATATGGTGCTTCTTGTACCAGGGAAGCAAAAGAGGTGTGTCGCATGCTATTAGCTACATAATCTGCTCTTCTGCTGCCTAAAGACCCAGAGTCTCAGAGAAGAAAGGGGAAGCCTACCTCTCCTCTGCCCTTGCACTGACACATGGTAAATCAGAATTGCTGTATGTAAGGGTGAAGTACCTGTATCTTCCTCTGCTATGCCCTGAAGCTTGGCAGAGCTCTGAAAGAGAGATGTAAATGGCAGACTATGATGGTCAGTGTTTCTTTACACATAGTATCATGTATGTAGCTCTTTGCCCAGTAAACAGCTTTCTCTGAGGTACTCAAACACAAGCTCAGAACCAAAATGTCTCAAAGCAGAACATAAATAAGCACTCATGCCTAAACAGGAGGTGTTATTTCAGGCCTTTCCATAAACTTAATGGGAACCAGGCAACTCAAAATGCCTGAAAAGCTCAACCTTGAAATGCAGTGCTTTTGAAAAGGATATTCCAGCACAGACCAACCCTTCTTAAGAGTAAGGAAGACCTTCCCTCTTTGTACTTGAGCTAGGAGGGAGCAAGAGTTGTGCAGACTAGGAACTGCCTGCCTGCCAGTGTTTGGCCAGGGCTGTGTTTAGGAGAAGGGTATGTGCATGCCATGAAGATGTACATCTGGTGATTGGGCTCAGGAAGCAAGGAGACATGTAGTGACAAGCTTGGGGAGAGCTGTCTGTGTCCTAGGGAAGAGGTGCATGAGGAAAATCCCTCCAGAGCATGGAAAGATGTCTTCTAAAGAGAAATGAAGTAGGGCACTAGCTGGGATAGCATGAAAGGAAAGACGAGTTTGTTTCAGCTGCTTTTTCTAGGGGTCCTGAATTAAAACACTGGGTTGTTGATAAGTCTTAATTCTGCTTTGCATGTTTTTCACTCCCCATGAGGTGCAAAATAAGTTACTAAGTATTGAGAAGTACTCAAGCTTTATCCTTAACAGGAAAAAGAATGATAGAGCTGGAGAAAACAAGGAGTGAAAGAAGGATTGCAGATCTTCACAGAGTAAGGGTGAGCATGCTAGTTCATGAGGTTGTTGTCCAGTGTGTTACCACCATAATATAGAGCTGTAGCCCTGATCTTGCAAAGTTTTCTGTGCAGACTGAATAACATTTCTTGCAGGACTGAACCATATAATCACATTATTAGGATCACCTGTTTCTAAGGATGAGCATTTCCAACTTCAGGTGCAATCCTGCTATCACTGAACTCAGTGGAGAACTTTGCAGGTGCTTTGCTGATGTAGCATAGATGCTTGAATAAAGAATACAATGGACTGACACACGTGTTTTCCTGCAAAGATTGGGTAGCAGATTGTAGTTCTGGAGTGTGTTCTAACTTCTTGCTTCCCCTCCCATCCAGCTGTTAATTATTCTTCTGGTTTAGATCTTCAGGGAGGAATTATTTATCTTTTGCTATTTGTGTTTCAGTGAAACATTAACAATCTCTTATTAATTGCCTGTGCTAATTATCTCAACAGTAGCAGTATTCCTGCTTGTCTAGTGAAGCCATGAAGGGAGAGTATGGAGCAGGAATAGTGAAATCACTTTGTTGTTCCCTTTCTATGCACGTTGCACAGGAGTGAAAGCACTGTGGATCCTGACCCTGCTATCCACAAAATGCAGTTCTGAAGACCTACCTGTAGGAGGGCAGATATTCTGAAATGCTTTTGTGGAGAAGTTTGGGGTGTTTTGCAGTATGCCATAATTCATTGTTTACACAGCTGTCACACTCTCCTGTGTACCTTGACACAAAGCAACCACGTGCTCCTTTGAATGAAATATTTCATTCCAAAGATCTGAATGTTTTAAAAACATTTGTGCATAGCAAACCACAGTGGTTTGATATGAGTGACAAGCCTTCCTCATTTATAATGAGTGCTTACAGGCATTTTGCTATGATACCACTTATTTACAGAAGGAAAATTAGAAATGTTACCCAGCATGTTAGTGGTAGAATTAAAATGAATGAAATATAAAGTACAGTGTGCAATAGATAATAAGATTATTGAAAAAGTTAAGGGCTGCTAACACATCTAATACAAAAGATTTTGCAATGGCAGACTTAATAAATATGCCTTTTCTGTAGTGCTGTTTCCCACAAAACATAAATCCTTTTTCTTAAATAAGGTGACTAAAAGAAAGCACAGAGTTATGGAAATACATGACGGATGAAGAGAAGGCGATATGAGTTATTCTAATGTAAAAGGCTGTCTCATATCTCTAATGCTGACCTTTTCCCAGTGAAATACATTTACAGCATTACATGTTCCTTGTTAATAATTTCAACTACTCTGGTCTTTGAGTTCACAACTCTTAGCTTGAATATGTATTTTAAAGTAACTGTGACCGTTTTCTGAGAGACAAAAGAGTCTGATCATTTTTCATATGTAGACATAAGTAGGACAAATGTCTGTCCTTGGCATCCAGGTGCTTTCCTACCATTAATCTTCACAGCCCCTTCTGGGGTAGGTGGAGGTTATTATGCACATATTTTATTCCTGGGGTAACTGAAACGGAATCAGAGCAACTTGCCCAAAATTTAATCCTGGTCTGACTAAAATTAATAGGAGGTAAATGTATCACTTTGCTGGAGGCATAATTTCCCACATAGTAAAGATGCAAATCAGCAATCGGGAGTTCTTGTCCGTGCATCTGACAGCCAAATCACTTGGCTGTGGCCTGTTTACTGACTCTCCCTATATGTGTAGGCCAAGCTGGAGCTGGAGCTCCATACAAACCTCTGTGAGATGAGCTCATGCTTTAAGTGAGGCCAAGATAGTATTCTACCTTCTGCTGTTTTCGTCTTCAAAAAACTGTCCTGACAGCAGTTCTTTTAACTTGTAAAAATGATATGTATCTTTTATTTTGCTCACTGGAAATGTTCATCTGGTATTTGTGACCTTGGTATAGGGAACTGGGTAGGTCTTGTGCTAATGTTAATCATGTGTAAAGGTATTTAAAAGGTTACCATTCTCAGAGGAATAATCAGGGCACTGTCTGCAAAGTAATGAAAATTTAAAAATAACTAGTTGAACAATGCAATGTAGAAATGAATAGGCTGTAGAAAAGCCCACATAATGTCAAGATTGTCTGCCTATTTCTAACACACTTTTTGTAAAGAAAGGGAATATTGACGTTAATTTCAGATGCTCTAATAAAACAATCTCTTGCTACATAGGCTCAGGGATTACTCCTGTCTCTGTAAAGCATCTACAGTAGCTTTTGCTCTGTTTTTCTGATGCTGGGTATTGCAATATAGAGGCCAGATGACTACAGTCTATTATAGGGCTAAGGCCAAAGAAGTGTGTAGCTAATCATATCATTTGCAGAATGAATTTCTGACTCTTACACACCTCTCCTTGATACATTCACCCTCATCTCATTGCTTTCCCTTTGGTGTCTTTTGCTGTGAAAGTGAGGGGCAAGCATTTGTTGAGCTGTGTGTATGTACTGTGTAAAGATGTTCATTGGGGTTAAATTCAATCTTTAAAAATTGGGTCAATTTCCTTATCTATGTGAGTACAGCCCTGGAAAGTGCATATTGTGGATCATGGGTGGTATTGATTTCAGCAGCAGCAGCAGTTCGGCTGTTGAACAGTCACCTAAAGGATAGGACATGGAAAGAGGGGGAGACTACCTCTCGTTGCAAAGGACTGTTCCTAGTACTCACCTATTCATAGATTATATTCACCCTTGCATCAGGACGGTCTTACTCTTCCAGCTGATTGCAGTACATTGACTTCAAGCCCAAGGTCCAGATAATTATCATCTTTTTCGATAGTTTTAGAAAGCCTTTCAACCTACCATGTTCTACTGGGCACCCAGCAAAGAGATTAGAGCTGAGAAGGACTCAGGTTTCAAGGCTTCAAAAACTTCGCTGCTCTGAGTTGGGATGGGCAATCAGTCTTGGAAATGTCTGCTCTGTGGCAAGCCAAAGAATAAAATCGCTTTGGGTCAACTAAAATTTTTTATTTTTATTTCAGACTTCTTTTTTTTTTTTTTTTTTTTTTTGCCATACTTCACCAGCATTTCAAAATCACTTCATTTTTGGAAATAAATGTGCGTTATTTTCAGTCTGAAAGTGGTCCATTTATATCTTCTAACCTTAAGCAATAAATCCCCCTCCACAAATGTCTTTGAACTGGGAATTTTCTTTTAAACCAGCCTTTTTTCCACCAGCAGTTTTAACTTTGGTGGATCTATGTTTTCCAAGAGTATCACCAAATAGTCCCTGATCAGCTCTCTTGACTGTCTGATAAGAGTCAAATAAAAGAACTAGAATTGGACATGCTTTCTAAATGAGAGCTCATTTTATGTGCAGTCACTATGCTTTCACAGATGTAGTGATTTCGTAAGTTTCTTTTAACTTCATTATTGTCTGTTCTTTTTTTGTGGTTTTATATCCTCATGAGAAAATAACATTTTTTATGATAAAAGGGAGGCTCCACAAAACAGCAGAATCATAGATAATGTTTGACTCAGACTCTCCATTTAGGTTGCTGTGGCTTTTTTGAACCATTTTCTATTGTATTTTGGTATTGCTTTTTGTTTTACTGACTATTCAATATATTTCCCACAGAGACTAGTTCTGTGTGTTTCCTGTAGTGAAGACTATCAAATGGACTATAATCTTGTAATAGTTTATAACAAAATCAATTTGATATGCCTTGGAAAACATTCGCTTGTACTACAGTCAAAGGAAATGTGTGTGCAGAGCTGAGAATTTATACTTGTAATGAATTTTTTGAAGTTGGAAATGCATGTGCTTGCATAATTGAGGGTCCTCTTTTGTTCTACTTAATTTTTCCTTTTTCCACCTCTTTTTAAGGAGAATCCTATTTTATCACCTTAATTAGTTATGAAGGTTTTAAGAGTTAAACCTCTGTTTCAGAACAAGACCTCCTGTTCAGCTGTATTTTGTGCGAATTTAGCTCCAAATGTTCCAAGTGCCTCCATGGAAATAATTAGGTGAATTATTGCCGTGTAGCTCAGTGTACAGTACCTGCCTGGTAGCACATCTTCGAGTTAATATTTAAGAACTACTGCAGCACCCTCAAGTGGTGATGCTGATCTGTATTTACAGGGTTTTTCTTCAAATGTTTATTTCTAGGATTATGAATCATTTTAATGTTTTGGGCTGACCTGTTCAGATATTGTCAGACCCTGCAGTCCTTACTCAGGTGAAGCTCCCACTGAATACAGTTAATCACACTGGAATCTGAACAACAGACTCGGGAAAGTTTTCCTTGGATTGTCAAATGATTTTATGGAGGGCATAAAACATTCTCTGTGCCTGCAGTAGCTCTGACTTTTCTGTCAGTTGGTCTGGAATAAATAACCTGAGAACCCTACAGATAGAGAAACCAGCACATTAGGGTTTTTCTCAGGACTGCAGTTGCAAACATAGAACAACTGTGGCATAAGAAATACAATTGCTTCAGCACATACACACACACCAGTGACATTTGTAGTAATGATTTCGGAAGAATGCTATTTCTCAGGGAAGTTTTACTGTCTTCGTAGTGTAGTTCTCTGACTTCAGCTTTTTTTCTATTAGCTGCCTATTTTACACAAGCAGCTGTGTACCGGACCAGATGAATGGTCCTGATTGGGGGCCCATTACTTCCAAATTTAGCAAGTGGCATCTCTTCTGATGCTCCACCTCCTTCCAGTTCGGCTGAGCTTTCCCAGTGCTTGACATAAAGAGAGTTGTTACTCTGCGGAATAAATGGCCATAGGATGAAGTCTGTGCACTCTTCTGCCCCCAGTGCAGACTTGCATGAGCAAATCACTTAGGTCTGCTGGTCTCATCTGTAAAACACCAGCAAGGAGTTCTATTTCAGAAGTTTACTGTAAGTCTTAATGGATGTTGTCTCCACTTTAAGGGCCTAAAGTGAAAACAGATATCAAAATACTTGCTCTCTTGTCACTTACAATAATGTGTGCTGGGCAGAGGGCACAGACTGGTGGGAGTGGAACTGCTCCCTTGCCACCAATACTGCTTTGTGCCATATGTGCTAATGCTGCAGTTTAGCAGAATGGCACAGCTGCTTGTTTACCACTGCAACTTCTACCAGGTCTGGCATGTTTTCTTTATCAAACTCAGAGAACAGGCTTGACAAGCACTATAAACAAAACAATTTTATTTCTAAAGGGTAGAAGATGATCCAGACTCTTATTTATAAAATTGTATTGATCCCAATGAATTATCTTCAGCTTATTGTTAAGAATTAATTAATAATTATTAAGAAGATTTGAATTTTTATTTTTTATTTTTGCCGTGTCTCCCAGTTATTTGGCATAGGAAGTAGAAATCACTATAATTTTAGGCTTTGTCCTCATGTCATTCCCTCTTTTTTGCCTCTTTCCATAAAAGACTGATTTAAAGTGTGCCATCTAGGTTGTCATGTGTATAACAGACTGCATTGTGTTCACAAGAAAAGCATGTCAGTAGAGGGCAGGGTCCAACAGTAGTGAGTTTCCAAAGGTATCCGATAAAAAAATGACAACTATTTTCTAATATGAACTAGATAATAGGCAAAAATTATGTGTGATGGAGCATATTTAATACAATGTCTGTGCCTTCATCTTAAAGGCCTGCTGTCAGCTTAGAAATCATACTGTGAACATATCAGTATCTTTTTTATTTTTTCTATAGAAAGGCACTATCGGTAACACAAAAGAAAGAGAAAGAGATTACTTTGTAAACTTGCCTTAGGCTGCTCTGAAAATAAGTAGAAAGGTGCAATCAGACCTCTCCCACCATGACTGCAGTACTAAGCTGGGATATGCTAGCGGTCTACACTGCAGCTGACCCACAAACCTACTTTAAAACATTTTGGAGCACATGTGGGGCTTGCAAGGTGGCAGGATATGTGGCTTCTACTGTCTCTTAAATTAGGTGGCCTGGCTAGAAAATTGCCTATGGTGGAGAGGGGAGCTGAAGTTCTGCATGAGAATCCCAGTCAAGCATCAGCCATGAGAACAGGGAGCTCCTCAGCCCTGGATCATACACTCAACACACAGATACATCACAGTTAAAGCAGTGCTCCTCTACAGCTCTCTGGAAAAAGCAGGCCAAAGATGAAATCATTGCCAGTGTATTTATTTAGAAATAGGCCTTGGTGAGTGTTCTGAAAGTAACACTATTTTGGGCTTAAAAGACCAGCAAATTCCAAAGGTCTGAGCCCCTTGCAAGTGTTTTCTTTCCTTTTTTGTAGAATCAGAGAATCATTTAGGTTGGAAAACACCTTTAAAATTGTTGAGTCCAACCATTAACTTGGCACTGCTAAGTCTACCCCTAAACCATGTCCCTAAGAACCACAGCTACACATTTTTTAAACACCTCCAGGGATGGTGACTCAACCATTTCCCTGGGCAGCCTGTTTCAATGCTCAATAACCCTTTCAGTGAAGAAATTTTTCCTAATATCCAATCTAAACCTCCCCTGGTGCAACTTCAGGTCTTTTCCTCTCATCCTATTGCTTGTAACTTGGGAGAAGAGACTGACAGCCACCTCACTACACCCTCCTTTCAGGTAGTTGTAGGGAGTGATAAGGTCTCCTTTGAGCCTCCTCCTCTGCAGGGTAAACCACCCCAGTTCCCTCAGCCGCTCCTCGTAAAACTTGTGCTCTGGACCCTTCACCAGCTTTGTTGCCCTTCTGTAGACACGCTCCAGCACCTCAATGTCTTTCTTGAAGTGAGGGGCCCAAAACTGAACACAGTATTTGGGGTGCAGCCTCACCAGTGCTGAGCACAGTGGGACAGTCACTTCCCTTGTCCTGCTGGCCACGCTATTTCTGATACAAGCCAGGTTGCACTAAATTCTGTGACACAAAGAAAGCTCTGTGTGTTTGTAGATGAGGCAGATGCCTTTGGTAGGAAAATCCTAGGTCCTTTAGATTCTTGCAAGTGCAGTGTGACATCTGAAAATCTAGCCAAAATACATTTTTGCCCCTCTTTGAGGTGACTGTCCCACTTTCTGGTTATGTCATGTCTGTTATCCAGCGAATGTTTCCACCTCTGACAAGTTGTTGCCTGCATTTGTTGTAATGTCAGTACTGCATGTGCTTTATCTTGAAGGACCTGTATGTTTCTAGATGACACAACTAGGCCATGCTAATTGGTTTTGAGGTGTCACACACTTCCAAAAATACCAAGCAATACCAATACAAGGATATGTTCCTTTGATTGGAGATACTCTTTTCTCAGTAGAGGATATTTTCAAGAAATTTATTATCCCCCGAATCAGTAGTGAATTCTGGTTTACTGAGTTACTGGATAGGCAAAGACATATTTAAATTGGTGAATAATGGCTAGAATAAACAATTCCCACAGGAAAATGGTAAACTTTGCTCAATCTTATGAAATTGAAGGTTTTAGTGTGGTTATTTGTATGAAATCATTGAGAATGTAGCGTTGAGAAACAATTTAGTGATTATCAAGAACATTAAATTCCAGATAAATGGTGGTGCTGTTTCTGTCAGCACATTGCTGCTAGTGTTCCTGGGGGAAGGCATCAACTGTTGTAGCAAGTGGTGTTTCATCAGAAATTGTTACTGCCTTAAGTCATGGTGGCTTCATTTTTTCAACTATTGCTTTCAGTGTTGGTGACTTTACAAAATGCAGCTCTGGCTGTGTTACTGAAGTCTTGTTGATGTCACTGCTGCAAAAGCTGTGATGGACTCAAAGGTTGCTTCTTGGAGCCCTGTTGTGACATTTTTAGCTGCCTCATTGCTGCTTGCCTGCTTTGTGGAGAGGAACAAGAGGATCTGGATACTGCTGTGTGCTTGCGTAGCTTGGAGGGAATTAGATTATTTTTCTCTGGAAGAGCAAATCAGACTTCTTTCAGAGGTTTGAAATTATCAGTTGCAGTCAAAGTTTCACAGGATTGCCTTTGTCACAGCCATATTCGGATCATGATGAAGCAGCTTGTATTCTCTTGCTTAGCAGAATCCTGGATTGCATTTATCTTTCTGGTGAAATTGTTGAACATCCCTAAAGTTAGTTTTCACCCTTTCTTTAGTTTGATTCACTTGATGTGCTTTTATGATTCCTTGACATATGCAAATAAATATGCATCTAGATCTACCTCTAGGTAGAATGGCCTAGAAATACGCATGTCTTGTTTCACAAAGCTTTGGGCTTATTTATTTTTTAAAGGTATTACTTAGTAAGCCAATAAGATCTATATCGGCTTAACTAGCAACTAGGAATCAAATGCCCCTAAATTTAGGTGCATGCAGTGAGTACATCAAGATGTATGTGAATATCCACTGGAATTTTCTAAAGCAGCAGCTCATATTGATTATGCCATCACTGATCTGATTTTGATAATTCCTATGTGTTTTCCACTACCTCACATTACTAAATAGCTTTGCAAACCTGACCTTAGTCCCTCTGTTTGACGTACTTTGAAAGAGTGCGGTAAGGTTAAAAGGAAGCACATATGTTGATGAGTTAAATCAGGGCACATCCTAAGAGGTACTTAAAATGAAAATCTCTCTTTGGTTGGCTTGTTTGCTGATCCTAAATAACTGTTCTCATAAACCTCTGTTAAATCGGTAAGGACATAATTTATTAATCTCCTGTCAGTATTCCATTCTTGGCCTTGTGTCTCCCACCTCTTGAAAAATGAATACACTGTTTGGACAGCCATTTATAATCCTATATATTTGCTGCTACATAATGGCAGTTGACCAAAAGCATTAACAAACCTTCAAAATAGCTTCCAAGAGCCTCAGTCGTTTTAGATTTTTATGTTATTAAGACAGGTGAATTGGATAAATGGGGTAATTTTTACTTAGAAAACTATGAGTGAACTGGTAGGCTTTTTTTCTAATCGATTTATGAAGACAAACAGGCATGAAAGAATATGCACCAGCACTAATAGGGAAGTAGCACAAACATCTACAAATTCAAATTAGTGCCAAATCTAAAAAGGAATTATTTTCTTTTAGGTGATTTCAGGAGACTTCAGACAGCTAGTCTAGAACTGTGTTCCATAAAGTCCCTGCTTAAAGCCCACTAACTCCAGATGACTGGAACTCATTAGATGCTTTTCTGTTCAGTCTGAAAACTTTCTGCATTACCTGTAGTGGCAGTTCTGTACATTCAAAGCTGCCCTGAGAAGACATCTCAAGACAGCTCCTCACCTGTCTGTAATCCTGATGGGAGACACAAACTGGACTGAATTGTACCTAAAACCTTCAAGATTCCCTGATCCACTATTTATTCCTAGAGAATATCCAACATGCTCTCTCACAGGGTGAGTTTTTCACAAACCTCCATCATTGCTCCTTTCTTTGAAAAAGGCTGCAGGAGAAGAATATTTGAACATGCTGAAGCTGTGCCAAACTGGTGGAAGAAATGTATGGCTGTCAGGGCCAGAATGAGAACAAACGAGTGGAAGAATATTTTGTTAGCCTGATGGTAACTGGCCTTTTTGAGATGTCCATCTCTCTATATATGGTTTTTTTCTCCGCATATTCCTTTTTCTCTCTAGGGTTTTCCTTCAGCTGTGAGGTTCCAAAACCTAAATTTGTGTCATTACATCCCCATGGTCTTTTATTAGATGCAGGTTTTAGTTGTCTTCCAAGCAACCAGACAGCTGTGAATTTAGTGACAGCTAGTCCAAGGAGTCACAGATCTGTTTAAAGAAAATATCTGTTTTATAAAGAAGAAGTCTTTAAATAAAAGTATTTTGTCTTGTCTGCTCCCTTTGAAATCTGTGCCATGCATTTGAAATGCTGACTGGTTAAATCCCTTCAGTTTCTCTAAGATTCTGCATGCACAAGTTCTTTTCGGCAAGTAGAAATGCAGAATTTCTCCAAGGTATGCTGCTTCTGTGTGCTACCAATTTATAGTGCTGAAACAGAGAGGAATTGTATCAGCTTCTCCCAACACGGGCAATTAAGGATGTGCAGATGTGGCTCAGGCACTTAAGATGGAGCAGGAACCTTGTGCATCTCTTTCACATATAGAGCTGAGCGTAATCTCTTGCCTCAAGACAGAGTCCGTCTGAGGTAGCTGACTGAAGTGTCAGTGGATACTTTTGCAAGATGGTTACTTTTCTTGATAGACCTGCAACAGCCTGCTTTGCCTTTCTAAAGAAAAAATTACTTCCTTTTCTTACTGAAAACCCCCTTGAAAGATCATATTAATCAGGCAAACTGGTTGTTGTCATGGCATATCTGACTTGAGCATCAAATACTGGCAAGTTACAGAGAAGAATATGCATAGTGGAGACCAGTTCAGCAACATTAGCAGTGTCTTGCATGGTTGCCAACAGCTCTTGGCATCTAAAGAAAAATGTATTTGTCTGTAACTTTAATGCTTAACTTCCTGGCTTCTCTTGAAGACATGGAATTGGGATCTCATCCTAACTTCTCTCAGATAAAGCTTCCAAAGACAGAGTATTAATTAAGGCAAGAAAGACAGTATTCAGTGCAAAATTCCTATTTCTATGTATGGCAATACTAGGTATAGTGGTAGGCCAGGACCCCAGTGTGGGGTACAGCTGTACAAACGCGTGCACATCTGTACCTTCTTTTACATAGGCTTTGCAATTACCTTTTCTAGCAGCAAACTTGCACAGGCATTGTTCCAGAGTGCTCTCTTCTGTGGGTTTTGTTCTGCCTTTCATCACCCCTGCACCAGTTGCAAAATCATAAAAAATCATATGGGAAAGACCTTCTTGGTCATGTGGTTTATCTTTTTGCCAATTGGCAGGATTATGCCTTACAGCACATTTTCTAGTGCCTCATACAGGCTATTTATAAATGTCCTCAGCATTAGGATTTTCACCCATTTCCTTTGGAAACAGTCCTGCTCACACTACCAGGAAGTACTTGCTGATATTCAGCTATATGTTCTCGATTTAATTAGACCTACATGTGTATCAGGACTCTTGGTGGATAAAATCAGCTGTCTACTGACCACTGAGCAAACATTTATCCACCAGGTGTTGGAAGTACCCTCTGAAGCAGCTGGTCTCCCTGGCTTTGAAAATCCTCTCATCGTGTGGCTCCAATTAACCTTGTACTGCTCCAGCCTGTCTCCCCGCTCTTCAGGCATGTTGGTGCTTTCCATCTCTGCCAGTTTTGGTCCATTTCTTCTCTGCCTCTTTGACCTCACTTGCCTTCATCTCCTTTCTCTCTCAACCCTCCTGGTACTTCACTGCGTCCCTGCCTTTTCTATGTGCTTTTGGTTTTCTTTCTTTGCTGCTGCCTCTGGGTCCATCTCTTCCCCTGAAGAGCCTTTTCTTCCAGCCTACTTTCTTTTTTCCCCCCAAATTTTGTATCCCGTAAAGCCACTTTTGCCTACTGTTCCCAGTACTTGAGTAGCAGTGTTTTCCCCACAAAAAGGCCTCATTCAACCAGTTGTGGAGGACTGAATTATTCTTGCAGTGCCCAGAAAACTGATTTTTCCAATGCTTCTTTTAGTCCAGCCTGGAAAGCTAGCCTGTTTGTTTGTTTAGGGGTTTGGGGTTTGTTTTTTGGTGTGGTTTTTTTTTTTTTTTTTTTTAATAATTTTAAGAACTGCAAGATATTTTTTTGAATAATCTGTGTGGTGCCATAGATGCCTCTCTGTGTCCCATGCTCACTTATTATCCAATGCTGCATTTCTACAGAATTTGATCTGAGATGCTACTAGTGCAAATAATAACATAAGAAAGTGAACAGATCAGCGTACTAATTCCACAGTACATAATACCCCTCAGTCTTCAGCAGCCCCGGTGTCACTTATCCTTGACACAGTGGTATACTCCCCCCACCACACATGTTAGATCAAAATAAATCATTAAGTGTATCCTCAGGGACTGCTGAATTGCTGCATTTGACATAGGAAAGAGAATTTCTGTTCTGTCTTGGTTTGGTTGGGTTTTTAGATGACACCAGACAGCACATATATAGATGATACAAGCCAGAGGCCATTAGAGATTCACGAGTTGGACATTTTTATCTTGGCTAACAATAGTAATAGACATTAAAATAGTGTATCTTTGTTTCTGTAGTGCCTGGAGACTTGCTATTATAAAAAATCAGAGGGATTATAGTAATAAAAACAGTCAATGTAAGAGCAAATATTCATTTGGTGTTTTCTGGAGTGATACAAAAAGATAATGAGGAAATTCTAAAATTCCTTTAAAAGTTCATTGGAAAAGGAAACCCTAATATTTTAAATAATAAAAAGTGTATTTGAACTACTGAAAAATTAATTTTTGTTAAAATAATTTCACTGAGCAGCTGCTTATAACTGTTTCCATGTGAAAACTAGAAACATGTTTAGCTGACAAGTTCAAAATCTAAGCAAACAAAAATTGCTTAGTCAGAACAGAAAAATGGAACATGAATAACAATGCTTGAGTTCCCTGACAGAGAGAACTAATACTTTTTTTAAATATCCAAGAGAAATATTGCTGGATTGTTTCTTTGCCAGTGTTGTTCTGAGAAGCCTTGTCCAAAAAAGGATATTGTATGTCTAGTTTTAAAGGCAGTAGGGCTTGGGGTCTGACCTGCTTTTGATAGTGTTACATTAATAGTGCTGAAATGTGGGGATGCTCTTTATTTATACAATGTGGAAAAAAGTGTAATTTTTATCTGCATGCTTTAAAAATGTCAGTAAAACATACTTTGCTGCTGCAGGGGAAATATGTTAAGCTAACATACTTTATTTTGGTGGAAACATCACTAGCTAGGAATCAAACCTCCTTGCAAAACTTTGGATACTGAATTAAATATACAACTAAGAGACACTTGAGGACACTGTTTGTTTTGAGATGTCTTGATTTTCATCTTGGGATCTCTTTGCAGGATTTAGGGAAAGGGTCTTTCTTACATATAAGATGTGTGTTTAAAGACAAGAATGTTACATTTATACTTCTGAAATATTTTGCTGCTTTAAAATGTATTTTGTAATGCAAGTTGCTTTCTTCTGCTCCAATCTCGCGATAGGCTGAAAAGGTCTTTTGCTATTATGAAACCCCAGTTACTGATATGGTGTTTGTTACTTGCCATTTTACTATCATGTCTCAATGAATCCTGTGTTTCCTTTTTTGGCTCCATCCTGTTTTCCATGCCCTGTTGGTGTGCACACTGTATGACAGTGTCTGGTTGTATAACTGGGACATTGTAGAGGACTCTGGGCTCCAAGTCATGCACAGGTGAACAGCAAATTAACCATGGAATTGCAAGTGAATAGTACAGGACTTCCAGCACTGAGCTGTGACTCAGGAGCGCTGGGTTGTGTCCCTCAGTGAGAGGTGGAGAGGACTACCATAATACATGCTTGTAGGGGACAAGCTACATCCTGAGATAACTTCTGTGCAGGCAGACTGAAGTGCTCTCCAGAGTCCCTAATGAAATCATCTGGCTCCCCTATGACTCAGAAAAATCCTTCTGCTTTCAATAACGGCATCGACAGACTGATTCTGGTGAATCTTATTGCAGGGGGTTATTCAAGATACTTCTGCCTCCAGCTGCATGCTCGGCCCTTCTACACAAGGTCACTCTTGCTGTAGCAGGGCTGCAGAAATGTGTCTTGCCATTCCCAACTGGTGCAAACCATCTTCCTTCACCCACCATGATACCCAGAGCATGACATGACTTTGCTTCTGCCGTCCCTGGTCTGTCATGGTGTAGAGAGCTGGAATCGGGAAGGCCTTTAAATAGCTGTAATTATTTATTTCAGGGCAAATGAATCACAGCCCAAAGCTGCATGATGAGGATTTCTTGGTGGGTGAGGACCATTTGGCTGGCTGTTTTTCACTGAGCTTTTAAAGTATTTGACATTGCAATTTTATGTTTCCTTAATATAATTTTTCCATGAATTGTGTACACACATACATGCACAATATCTGTGTGCATGACTAGACAAACTCGATTATGTGAAATCTTGGTTCTTAAGAATTAAAACCATAAACTGAATGTATTTGTAACGGAAGTGGCTCTTTCAGTTTTGAACTGAGCTGTGAGGCAGAATGTTTTCTTTTTTTCTGTACTTTGAGACTTTTTAATTCAGACATTTCATCTTTGGTGTTTTTTTCTGCCTGGTGGCTTCATCTTGCCTTTTTGTGGCTTTCATTGATTATTCCTTTGTGTCCTAGTTTTCCTTAGAAGTTAAAAATGTATTATTTCTTTTAATTTGATTCTCTTGTTCCTTTATTTTTTTCGGTGCTAGTTGTCACCAATTCCAAATAGTCATAAAGTTACTCTTTATGCAGTGCAAGATGGAATTTAACTGAGCTAACTGTCCAGATTTTTGGTAGCGTGTAGTCAATTTGTGTCCAAAACATAGCTTATGGGTGTCCAAGTAGCTTCTGGAAGTTTACGTCTGTTATGACATATGTCGCTAGGACTTAGAAGCTAGACCTTTGCATTGTGTGCTCATGTTATTTTTTAATTAAATGTCAGGATCTCAGTTGTGAAGATCAAAATGATTCCTTCTTTGAAGTTCCATCAGGAAGGAGGCAGAGCGTTTGTTTTTATTTTCTCTTTTGATGAGATAAGGTTCCCTTTTCATCTAAATGTTAAGACTTTTCATCCCTGACTTTGAAGACACAAACAAAAAGCAGTGGATGAAACTACTCAGATGTAAAGAGATTTTTGATCAGGCAGTTGTTGAATTTGTAGAAGGGTCCATAGTTGCACTTTAGAATATCATATACATGGTCTGCTGAGGTGGGGTTTTCTTTAAGACTGATGAAGTTACATATGTCAAAGATGGTGTTTTCTTAACAGCTAAAACTTTAAGAACCATGTTTAGAAACATCGCAACCCATCGAATCCACTTGCTGAAGTATAATCAAGTTTGTGAGCTCTTCGGCAGCAAGTCTCCCAGCGGGAATGGGCAAACTGACTTGTGCTTTATGTGTTTCCCATAAGAGGACAGCCGGTAATCCCAATATCTCTGGCATACTTAGAGGTCAAAGAGGAGGAGGATTTTGGGGAGGAGAGGAGGTGACAGCAACTCTGCCACTTTCCTTTAAACCTGAGCATCTGTTGCTATGGAAACCCCGGAGCTTGATGATGGAGCAACATGAATTGTCCCCCTCTGTCCCGATGCAGCCGTGCTGGGAGCGGCCGGACACCCGCTGCCAGCTCCCCCGGAGCCCGTTACCCGAGCACATGCCCGTTTTCTCCCCGGGGAGCGTTAATTCGCGGCCGCGGTTCTCTGGGCCGAGAGAGCGTGGCCCGGTGGCCCCGCGCAAGGGCTACTCAAAGGCGGC
>JAVJGI010000050.1:58464648-58592323 GCA_035590275.1 Ibycter americanus
CCCCGGCCGTCCCGGGGCAGGAAGAGCTGGCTGCGGTGCTGAACCCGCTTGGGGCCGGTGCCGACCTGGTGGCGGCTTCTCTCTCGTTCTTGGCAGTGGAGAGATGGATTTCTCTCCCGCCCCAGGATGAGAGAATGCAGCCCTGGGCATGAAATCCCCGAGGAACAGGGAGAAGCGAGGCAGGCAGCAGGCAAGGGCTGTGGGTGCAGTGCAAGGAGAGCAGAGAGCAGGTTGTCTGTGCAGGGTGCCAGGAGCATGTGCTGTTGCTTATCATGGGGCAGGGCTTAATGAGACGATATTTAAAACCATTTCCTAAGGTGATTAGACTTTTGTTTTCTGTTTTACATAAATGCTATAGTAGGGCGTTCATATTGTTTTTCATCTTTCAACATTAATCTACTAGGAAAAGCTTAAACATATAGAAACAAAGTTTTGTTGCTTGGCTGCACTTGGAAATACCAAAACAAACCTGAGAATGAGACTGGTCTGTTTCTAACTTTGTCATGTGATTGATAACCGGGAGAGAACTGAGTTTTTTTCATAGGGTACTGATCGTGACTTTCCCTATTGAAATATGTGTGCTGCATTCAGTACTGTATTTTTAAGCACCAGTACAGACCTCAATGCAGTACAAAACAGAGGGAAAGACAGGATCTTGCCTTTGAAGGTCACAGTATTGTTAGTAAGCATTTTGTCCGCTGGAAGTACTATCAGTGGAAAAATACAAGATGAAACCTATATGAAGTTAAAGAGGAAGCGCAACTTTGTAATAAACAAAATTTAAAACAAAGGCAGTCATAATTTAGTATGACAGCTACTCACTTCACTTTACAGCCACTACTGACCAGACTTGGGAACATTGTTTTTGTAACATGGAAGTATAGCAAAGCAGAAGTAACAACATTGTTGAAGTATTTTAACAAGTTTTTACTGTATTTCAAATTGTGGTAGGCATATGAGAAATAGATATAGTAGACCTAACTTGTGAGCAAAACTTGGTTAAATATTGCAAATTTTTCATGTTAATTATTAGCCCATGGAGACAGTCATGTTATTTATGGGAGGAGTAATGAGGAAACTAGGTCCTGTATAAATGACCACAGAAACCACTTTCCAATTGTCTCTGTGGCAGTATTGATGCTGAAGTTAATTATTGCAATAGCTGTAAACAAGGGTTTGATGACATTTTTGCTTTGTTATAGGATAATCTTTTTGCTACATTCAGTTAGATATGAGGCAATATCTGTGAAGACTCTTAATAAAATCTGGTGTGGTGGTATAGCAGATTACAAAGAATTTTGGTGATTTAATTCTTCTTTTTAGATTGATGAGGTTAGTGTTTTCCATATTGTACTGTGGAAGGGATTTTCTCCTAGATGTTGATGTGAGATTTTTTTCCCGTAAAACAGAGCTTCTTCATCTTTTCCAAGCTTTTTCTTCTTTGGCATCACAGTGATTAATGAGTTTAATTTTTGCAGGCAACTGCCAGGAGGTGCTGAGTAAGATGTTTCATGCTGATTGTGTATAACCTTGCTCCTTTTAATTACTGGGATGATAACAATGCATTAATCAGGTGCACAAGAAATTCAGCATTTTTCTGTAACACAGAATATTGATTCGCTTTATAAGACACTGACTATACAATGATCATCACAGAAGTCCCTTTTAAATTAACTTTTCTATGATAAGTTAGGTGTTAAAATATTGAACCCTCCACTGAAACATCGTAAAACTTTTCTATATACAGAGCTGTACACTTCATTCTTACAGATTCATTACTTAGCCAAAGCTTCTATTGGCTTTAATAGGAGACTTAACTACATAAAAATGGCCAGACCCAAAGAACAAGAGCTTTTTTTACCATGAATATTCTTTCATAACTGAATTCTGAATATTGCTTTCTCTCCTGCATTTACTTACAGCTACATTTGGCCATATATTATACTTTACTAGTTTTGCAATTGATCATTCAGAATTATTTACATTTTGAGAAGTTTTTTTATTCGTGTATATATAGTGATAATATTGAAATGGTTCAGTAAAACTGTGTTTCCCGCTTGAATAAATTAAGGATTAAGTAAATCAAATATTATTTGTTAATAGAGTGAGTCTGAGGAAGCGAGAACCAAAGCTATTAGTGTAAAAAAATTGTAATTTGGGATGTCAGACTTGCTCTTGCATGTAATTGAAAGTGTTAATTTTCCGTTCATTATTTGTCTAATGGGAAGAGGTATTGCCTCCTAGAAATGTATGTCGAGGAGAGTGTTTCAGAAAGGTTGGGGCCTGAGCTGCAGACAACAGGCATTTCAGAAACAATGTGGTCTTTTCCCAAAGAGATGTGTGATTTAATTGTATAGAAGGGTCTGTAGGACTGCAGGAATCATAATGATACTGTAAGATACAGTAATTTGAATTGTAACCAGAAGTCTATCTACATATCTGAACTGCTGTGCTTATTGACAGAAGCTACTGTCTGAGTCTCTAAGAATCTCCTCTTCTGCCTCTTCTTGGTGAGTTCTTGGATGCTGAACCCAGTTATCCTACAGCCATGAAGTTGTAGTGAGCTGGGGCTAGTTCTTTCAATGGAAATAGTTAGGCCCTACTGACATTCTGTAAGCTCACATTTTGAAATTAATAAAAATTACAGCTTCAAAATATATAGTTATAAACCTTATAAAAATAATGGGGTTTATTTGCATGGAGGTCCATCATATATTTTGTGATTACTGAGTAATGGACACTTTGCTCTGGGGGTGATATGGTTTTTATACTTTGGTTTATAGCTATATTTAGAATTAAACCACCTTATGATATTTGCTTCCAGTTTAAAATCAGTCTCTGTTTCTGCAATCTTTACTAGCCATGATGATGCATACACTAAAAAAATTCTGCCAGAGAGAATGTATTTTTAAGTATTCAGGAATAACCGTGTGAAGAGGCTGAATCATCTTGCTAATAGTAGCGAACTGAACACTAAGTTGGGGTAGCTCATGTAGACTATTCAGCTCAAGTTATTTCTCCGGAGCTAGAGCTAGTAGCTCAAGTGCAGAAAGAATACACTGAGCCCAGGGGCAAAGCAGCTTGTGTTGGTTTCCAAGGGGCTTTCAAAGACTTAGGGGCTGGGAAAAATACATATGAGTGTGTGCTGCTCTCCATTCCTCTGTATATTTTTGTTTCAGAAAAGGCCAGAAAGAAGACAGTTCTTCAGGTGTCCATCACAGCTTTGAAAATGATCTTTGGGAGTCAGAAGATTTTGTCCCTTGAAATAAAAACCTTTGCATTAATTTAGGCTAACATATTTATTGTTGTGATGGTACAGCAAAATCTCCCATTAAAGTTCATTAACTGCAAGTTGATTTTACTGGGATTTTTGCCTGGTATGCTGGATGATTCCCACCCAGCACATTGCCATGATGTACGAGTATTTTCATCCTGTGACCAAGGGGTGGCAGCGTGTCTTGATTACACTGTTCCTGTAGAGCACTTGGCATTTCATTACTTTCATAGTAAAGCACCAACAAACCATTTTTGTGCTCATACCTATGCGTGAGGGTTAGGTTCGATTCCTTATTGTTTCTATAGATTTGATTGACTTGATGGCAGTTTTGTAACTCTCTTCTCCACCATCAGGGAGAAATATTTGTTTTCAAAGCTCATAAAAAACCCAGTTCAACAACAGTTTTAAATGGTCCCGTATTCAAGCATGGGAGAAGGAGGGGAGAAACAAATCTTTTTTTCTGAGGGAATGTTTTTCTCTTTTCTCCCAAAGGAAAACAACCCCCCCCCAGTCTTTTCCCAAAAGCCAAGAGGATTGTGATACAGTGTAGGTTTTCAAATGTACACACAGATAATTTAGGTTTGTAAATTCAGGCTTTTTGAAAAGATATTTGTGGTCAAACCCCAAAATATGTATTAGAATCTATTTCCTAGTTAGGTGCGTAAATACTCATTTTGGATCAGGTTCTTAGTCACTCATGCACCTTTGGTAAATGTTATCTGTATTCATTAAATTGTGGGTGTTTGGTAACGATGAGATTCAGTGTGGGTAAGTTAACTGTGTTAAAACATATTTTGAGTCTGTGCATTAGCCTGCCTGAAGAGATATATGTGCTGTAGTCTTTACTGCCAATATGTAACTAAAAATGAGCAAGACATGGTCATTGGGCACATGTATGTTTTTCAGCGCATAGCAGTGTAGAAAGGAACAGAGGAAGAGTGTAGTGGTACAATCCAGTAAGGTGTTTTGAAGGGTGAATGTGCTGTGGGTTTTGTGTAGTGGAAACACAAGTATTTCACAACTTTTCCATGTGCAGAGTGTTTGAAAACCTTCATTTCCCAAAATCAGTGGGAGTTTTAGTTACTTCTCAGCTTTTAAGCACGTTAATTTAGAGATCTTTCATACTCTGCTTTGTTAAAATGACACTTGAAAGTCTTAAAGATTACAGCAAGGACTAACGCAGTTTTTAAGCCTCAGGGAACTTGTAATGTGGAGTCAGGGAGAGAAGAAGAGTGGGGTCTGATACTCACCCGCATTGCAAGCAGTAAGTTTAAGCAAAGCTAATGAAGTATGTGAGGTAATGTGTAGGTCATGTAAGGCTGATAGTGAGTCTCTCCTAATGAAATCTTACCAGATTTCCATTGAGCATATTTTTTAATTGCTTAGCACTTGTGTAGTGTAAATTATTTTCCTCTAAACAAGGTGCTTGTTAATAGAGCTCTGCTGTTACATAGATTCTTCTGCAAGTTGCTGTCTCTGTGCCTTCTGAAACAGCGTTTAACATTATTATCTTCACTTTTCAGGTGGAAAACCAGAGGCTGAGTTGACACACTGTCTCATAGCACACCTCAGCTGTATGGCAGTGATGGTTTGCTGTGGCTCAGCCCTGTGAACTATTGCAATTTCTGGTCCTGGGCTGCAGGGGCTTTAAGACTAAAAATTACTCCAGTTGTCACCAAGGATATTCTTACAGGTGTAAAACTAATCGTGCAGTCTGACACATTTAAGTCATTAGTGGCAGTTTTCACGTGACATTTCAAATGTCTGATGTTTTCCTTTAGCTGCTCGAGTGTTTAGAGCTTGCTTTGAGAGAAGAGAGATTTAAAGTTTCCAAAAGGAAGGGTAGGACCATCTTAATACTTTCATTACATAATATTTCTCTGTGTGTGTGTGTTTGGTTGGTTGGTTGGGTTTTTTTTCTGTATTTGTCAATAGCATATGCTCCAGCATTTCAAGTAGATTTCGTTCTAGGCAGACCTCAAAAGCAAATGCAAATTTCTCCCCAGGCTTGCTATCTTGGACATACAGAGCTACATAAAATGGAAAAGCAGCAGTGGGAAATGCCTGGTAACCTCAGCTCTAGTCATACCATAGTGATTAATTTTAAAGTGTTTATGACAACAGTATGTATGTGTTCCTTATTTTCCATTAAAATGAGCTTCAACAGTCTATAAAAGAAAGTAGCTGTGGTATTTTGGTCAGAGGAGAAATGAAACCTATGGAGACTGAGCAATTACAGATGTTACTGCAGTCTTCAAGTTGTAGATCTGAAGACACCTGGTGAGCAGAGGCAGCAGGAGGTTTACACAGGATGCCTGGGCCTGCTGCTTTCCTCCCATTCTGACAGAGGCAGAGGGAGAATAATGCCCAGCATCTGGGCAGCAGCAGGGGCTCGTTACTGCTCATGTCCCTTCTTAAGGGTACAAGCAGTGGTTTGCAGAGCCCAATCATGTAGAGTTTGTGTCTGTGAAGATGAACCCAAGTGTCCTGCGGTGCCTCTAGCTAAGGTGGACTAGAAAAGACTTGTATTCATACGGCCAGCCTTTGGCAAAAGAAAAAGTACGTACTGCTGGCAGTAGCAAAACAGACATTTATGCTTGTGCCAGGGTCAGAGAAAAGCGATCTGGTGGCAGCTGTTGCTGCTGGCAGGTAGGATGGTATGAGAGGTGGCTCTGGAGTGGATGGCTCTTCCCATTTGCTCCCTAGACCTCCCAGTACTTTAAGAGCCATAAAGGCTTCAAGCACAGCTCAGCCTTTCCTGTCTCCATTTCCCCAGACCTACCTCATAGGAGAAAAACTCAGCTTTGTTTGCACTGCCGGGAAGCCATGAGTCAGTTCTTCCTCTGTGTCTAACAGGTGGCTGCTGGCAACCTTATCTCTCTCTACCCTGGCACCTAAAGATGGATCTCCCAGCAAAAACCTCAGATGGCTCCTCTCCAGCAGCTTCACAGTGACATGCCCTCTGGCATTGCAAAATGCAAGTTTCAGCTGCTGCCTGTCTCCCTTGCTCTCCTTTCAGGACAGGCAGGTCGGGTTATCTCATATTCCAGAGGAACCAGGAAGCCTTGAGCAGAGAGGAAAGAGGGTGTTGGGATCTGCTTTAAATAGCACTTGACCTCTTGCATAAGAGACTGATTGTCCCAAGATAAGTTTATTGCATACACAGTTCTGAGATTTGCAGAGATTGCTCATGGGATTATGTTTCATGTGACTGTAGAATCCTATCTTTATTTGCTTGTCATTTATTGCTAAATCCCTCCAGAGTTTGTGGATAATCTATATTAAATATGGTTTGTCTTTGGTTTTGTTTTTTGTATTTTCTTTAGGTGCCAGAAAAGAAAGGTAATACTTAAAAGGCCAAATATCTATTACAGTGGTGATACGGAAGCTGTAGAAATCAACAACGATGTTGCCATAGAGACATAAATGGTTTATAGTGAACCAAAGATTTCCACTTTTACTAGTCTTCCTGCTAGGCATACTGAATGTAAGCATTTTATTGATACAGTTCCTCTGTCTGTTCTATATTAACTTTTTTTTTTTTTTAATTTGAGTGTTTGTAATTCCAGATACAAGTTAAGACACCTGGAGAAAACACTAAATGCATTATATTGCTTCACAATGGTGTCTAATAAAGTGGGTGCTGTTGAAGCAGCTTCATTCTATTGTGAACTTCAGCGCAAAAAACGCTTGTCAAAATGCGTACAGTGATTCATTGCAAACAAGAGTAATTAGTAAAGACTGATGTAGACAAGTTTTAGGATCACAGTAACCTGATCTATTGTACTTGCCTTATTTATACTCTCTGTGTTTGGGTTCAGTGTGCTTGGAAGAGGCTTCTTCAAGGAGTGGGTAATTCTCACAGATTTCTGGGCACATTTGTATACCTTCTGTTTGAGGTGGCATGGATCTGTGGTACAGCATTGGAAAGACCATTAGGAAACCTACTGCATGACCTGCAGCTAGTTATTTATCCCTGTGGGGCAGGAACTGCGTCTGTTGGATACCATAAAGGAATCAAGGCCGTGACTTCATCTGTGGCTTCACTGTGGTGGTGCAGAATTAAATATTTTCTGCTTTTTGCCTAAAGCTTTGGGCTAAAAAGAACCCATAGAAACATGAGATTATTAATAATTAGCAGTGTTGTCATTAATTCTGACAGTGGCAACATTTGTGGGAGCATTGCTAATAACCAAAACAAGCTTGTTTGTGCTTGTTTATGGTGGGCTAAAGGTCTCTCTCATTACAATGTTTCACAGGCAGTGCCAGGAGCTGATAATCACTATAATGCACGTTTTTCTTTTAGCTAAGAAAAGCTAATAAGCATCTGTAGTTTTGAAAATGTCAGATTGAGCCAAAGTGCATGCAATTAGATAAGGATAATGTAGCCGATAATAAGAAGATACATGATGCTGGATGAGCAGTTATCAGACTATTGTGCTTTGGCTGCTGAAGTGCTATGTGTCATATAAAAGAAAGTGGTTGTTGGTTGAGGGAAGACATGCCGCAAGTTGTCAGAGATGGAAACGTGAGCTAATGTGGTAAAGTGACAAGGTTAGTCCTGAGGGAGTATAAACACGCATGTCAGTCTCTTGATAGATGGAAGGGTTGTCTGGGTTAAAAGTCATGTACTTGGGAAGGTGAGAAAGGCCACTGAGAAAAAAAAAAAAGGAAGCAAATGTGGAAAGGAAGATGGGCAGAATGGAGTCATTTGTGGTTGCTTTCTCTAAGGTTTCTTTTTTCCCTGTTTTCAAAGACTGTCTTGTGTGTGTGATGTCTGGGCTACTCTGGCTGCTTTAGTGTGTTAAAATCTTTCTAAGACAACTTCTTTGCCCAAAAGGGGATACAGCCAGGATGCACTGATTAAGAAGCTGGATGTGAATTTTCAAGCAGTGTCCTCAGTTTAATTTGCCATTGGGGGAAAGAATGAAGCAGACTCTAAAAGCAAGAGAAAATAACAAGAAGATGAAAACCAGACAGGGGACAATGAAGGAAAAAAGGAAAGAGGGAAGCTGTGATGCACAGAACTGGATGCCAGCTCTGATACTGGAAACGAAGAAATTTTGCTTCTGAAATGTTTTTTGCTATAGGGCAAAATATTTCTTGTGGCTGAAACAAAATATTCTGCGCTTACCCTTTCCTCCTGCTTAGCGTAATCCAGGAACTAGCTCTGGGCTGAAGGGCAGGTTCTCTCTAACCTGGGAAAAGAAGTTTTTTTGTCGCATATTTTTTCCTGAAATGTCTTTCCCAGCCTTATTCCACCTCTGTTGAAATATTCTGATGTCCTCAGAGAGGAGAAGTTGGAAGCCATTTCTCCCGTATTTTGGTTCTATGATAACTTTTACCAATGTTTTTTTTTCTCTTTAGAGTGCTGCAGGTATTACATATCTTTCTTAAATACCTGATAGAAAAGCTGCTTGTGTATAGTTCTCATCCTCTCTTCTTATGTAATGTCTTTAGGCAGATATTCTATAAATGCATAATTAGTAACCAATTATGTAGTGTTATAGCTGCAATCTCAGAAAAAAAATATGTATTACCCTTATTAAATGTATGCATTGTGGATAACAAATTCAAGGTATATTTTAGCATTTATAAAACATTGTCCATTTCTGTTTCATTTTACACCCTTTTTGGTGTAACTTCAGCCTAGATTAACTGTTTGTATTACAAGGGTGCACAGAAGCATGTGTTTGGTACATGTGTTTGGAGATGTCTCAAGGACAATCTTATACCCTCAGGCTTTCACTTATGGATGGGAGCTGAGTTTCCCATGCTATCACCATTCCTATGCTGCATGACATGATTGCACTTCTGTGGCTTTTCAGGCTGAGTCTTCATCTTTCCTGACCCTTCCCCATTACGCGTGGCTGCTCAGCTAGGAGATCTGTAACTGAAAAGCACATTTTCGATAGCCCTTTCTTCTTGCATTCAGTCATTCTGGGAGACTCTTCTCCATTTCTATCAATGTGGGTTTGAAAGAATGGAGTTCATGGCATGGGCTTGGGTCAGGTTTCTGGTAAGAAAGCTTTCAGAAAGCATCACTGTAACATTCACTGTCTGGGAGCATTTAAACTCTGGGTGGGTTCCTATTCTCTTCCTATGAATGTTCAGGGAAAGTCACTTAACGCAATCCCAGGATGCAAATTCAGAGCGTGTGTGTTCATATGAATTCAGAGCATTCAGAACTTGGCCAAAAGGATTACTTTTGTCATTGGTGGTTTTTTTTGTTTTGTTTTTACAATTTAGTCAATAGCAAATTATGTGCTCCTTAATAAGCTGTTCTTCTCCAGGCCTTGGGCAAGCTTCATATTAGAGGAGAGGAAGAAGAGAGGAGATCAGCTGTCTCCTCTCATTTTGGGTCATGAGAGAATACTGTCTTTCTTTCACAGATACAAGGATGTTCATAGCAACTGCACAGCTCTGTGGTGGCTCTTTCCTCTTTGGATGAGCTAGAAAGAAGTGCCTCATGGCACTGGAGAGAGAAGGTGAAGGTTAAGAGCAAGGTCAAAGCCAGTTTAATCCCATTCTGTAAATCTGCATGTGAAATCCCTCAAATTACAGCCATGTTCTTTCAGTGTTTCTTCCTGTCTGTGCTAAACTGAAGCAATTCTGGAAGTGGGTTTTTGGCAGATAGCACAGAGCTATTGGGCTGGAAAGATATGTGAGAATGCCATAGTCAGCTTTTTAACTGTGCAATTTAGTATAAAATGTAGGGAGCAGCAATGTGAATCAGAGGATTGAATTTGCTCTAAAAGTTCCACAAAAGGCTCCTCTTTTGCTGAAGACAGATTGTGTCAGTCCAACTTGAAAAACTGTAATTTAATTTGAAAGCACTGTTGTGCATTCCTTTCACCTGATCTCGATTGGTGATGAGCCATAAAATTTCTCTGTGGTCCACTGGAGTTCAATAGATGAGAATTTCCTAACTTCATAAAGTGATTAAAAGCACTCCAAATGTATATTATTAGCAAAGCTTCTGTGAGGCGACTCAATCAGGTTCAGGTGCCTTTATGAAAGGTTTGGTGAGCATCGTTTGAATGGCAGATTGCTGAGAGAGGTATTAATTGGGGAGAAGACTAATAAGATGCCAGTCTTTAAGCTTAAAGTAACTTAAAGGATAGGACACGTGTATGACAGATTTTTCCTGTTTGGTACAGTGTTGTGTAGATTAATTGTACAAGGATCAACATCTCTAGCGGTGATAAGTGATATCTGTGTGGCTGATTTTGGCAGTAGCCTACTCCTGTGTTTTTCTTTAACCCAGTGCCTTCAATAGCACTGGAAGGCAGAAAGAAGATTGGTTTTATGTGTACTGCCTGTATCTCATCTAGAAAACTCATCTCCTCCAGCATGCTGTATCATAAACCAAAAACCAAATCCACTTTCATCAAACGTTTGTAAGTGATGGACCATTTCAGGTCCGTTCTGTTCTGTTCAGGGCATTTCTACAAAGAGAAGAATGATTGATCGACTCACTGCAAAATGCATGTTGGACATTATGGACAGCCTTTCCTCTCTCCTTTTCCCCCTTTCACACAGACTGGCTGTGACTTCCTAGACAAGACAATGTGACTATTTCTATATTATTTTTCTCTTCCATTTTTTTTTCATGAATGCCAGGAAGAGGCTTATTAAAGGGTGAATGGGAAACCAGAGCCTCTTAACATTGGTTTGAATACCCACAATTTCTAAGATTGGATGAAGAAATCTAGTGGCTGATTTTAGTCACATGGGTTATTTGGGAGTTTGTCTATTGACATTGCTGAACTTTCTGATGAAATATTAGAATAAATATCTGTCATAGTGCTTACTTTTCTGTTCTTCCCCCTGGAGCTCAGAGCACTCCAGCAAGGTACAACACCAAAATCTGTTCTTAATTTCATAGTGACATAATCTTCAGTTTCTAAATGTAGATTCATGTGCTTGCTAAGAGCCAAAGAGGCTTTTTATACTTAATGGGTCTTATCTCTTATGAAAGCAGGAGATTAGAATTTTCTGTGACTTTGGCAATGGTGGAAATGGAGAATCTGTCCATCCTCAGGATATCTATTAGCAGAAAGTTTTATTGTCAGACCCAGGCATTCCCAGCATTTTTCTTGGTCAGCTTCAATAATCACTGCTTCTCATTTGTTCAGGTCAATAGGCCTTTCTCTGGGGGACAATAAAGTTTTTTAAGATGAAGGGTGTTGTTGGAATGTGAATAGATGGCTGTAATCTGGTCATAAATTGGGTTAGGCTAGGAAGATCTTGAGCAGTGAAGTATTGGAAGAGCATACAAAGATAAAAGTCATATCTAGCTGTAAGACAGATCTCAGTAACTCTATTTTTATGGGACTGCATACCTGCCCTTGGAACCAGAGAACACATAAGGTCCTCTTTTACATTGCTAATGTATTGAATACATTCAATACATGAATACATTGAATACATGAAAACATAGATATTGAATATCTAAATGTATTGAAATTTTGCATGCAGCCAATGAAGACATCACTGCCTCCAGCTAGGTAACAGGAACTTCAGTTTTAATTATGCAGGCTAAACATCTTCTCAAAGAATCTCCTGAAGGGGTAAAGTTTATTATACTCAGTGTCTTTTTTGGGGGGAAAAAAGCAAAAGGGATTGTACAGGGCTGAGTCCATCCTTTGAACATATTTTTAAGATTGTTCAGTCAGGTTTATTCAAGAGTCCCTGGGCTGCTGCAATTTAAACAAATTGTGTCAGGTATACCAGGTATATGATATTTCTCTAAGGATTTCTAGCTACCTCCCCTGTAGGCCAAACACTTTTCCATTCAAGAGGCAAGATGTTAAGAGGTCTGACACTACAAGGGCAGCAGCATCTATAGGCGTTTAAATTGCAGATGGTCTGTGTGGGCAAATCTAATTCAGCGCAGTTCTTTACCCCTTATTGTTGTAGCATTGTTTTGCCAAAGTGCTGTGTTCTAATGTTTCTGCACAGTCCCAGAGTCCTTTACAGACAGTATCTTTGCTTATCTCCATAACAAGGACAGATTGCAAAGGAAATTCTATGGCTGAGAGGCTACTGGAAGAATATCAGACAGTTTGTTTTGTGTTACAGGACCACTATAGTGTAATCTGAATGCAATTATCTCCAGATTATATGAGTTGCAGGTTTGGGTATCTAAAGAGAATTTAGTAGCTCAACAGATCCAAATGATCAAGAAAACTATCTCAGAGTTTGAACAGCCTTACTGGATGTTTCCCTTTTTAAACATAAATTATCTCTAGGCCACAAGAGCAGTGCTGTTTTTGTGACAGAATTGCCCAGCTGTAAGCATGCAAGTCCATCACAGTCTCTCTGTGAATCAGAAACAGGCAGAGCAGGAATTCATTCCACCTAGGAACACACCTGGTGCCCTTCAATGGCTCATTGCATTGTGTAGGTTCAGAATGGGTTTAACATGCATTGGAAGGTTTGAGTCCATTATAAAACACCAATTATTTTAGAAACTGTGTCTGGAGGAGGCAAAACTGCCCACTTGCTACATGATGCTCTAACAGCTGTGGCATTCATCTAGTGAGAAGTCTGGGTTTGGTTCTAAGCCTTGCTCAAAACCCTGTCTCCCAGGATGAGCTCTTGGCTGTTGCTGCAGACTCCAAAGGTCTCTCCTGTCTCTTGTCCTTTCTGAACACAGGAGAGACAGGTGAATTGGGAAGGAAACTGAGGGAAAGCAAGCATGACTGTGTGGTGGTGAGAAGAGCTCTGAGATGTAGGGCTCTGCTCCTTAGCAGATGGTAAGTGTAAAAAAAGGGGTACCACACCTGCTGGGCAATTCCTGTTAGCTTCTTCCCCTCAGTACCCCTAATGCTGATTTTTCAAGCTCACAGTGGGCTCAGAATGTTGACAATTAGGAACAGCTTGTAAGCATCTGTGTCCTTTACTGCATCTGGCCCTGAGCAATTTTTAAAATTTGACCTATGGCACAGACTTGTTTAAAACTAATGCAGCCACTTCAAATAAAGCGATGAGAAGCATACACGTGAAGATATTTAATGCGGCAAGACTACTCTAAGGCAGCAAATTTCTTTCCGATTATTCCAGTGTTGGCTGAGAAGAGGGGCCTCTTCCTTTTTGGACAATGTAGGAGGGGAGTACCAGAAGTGGTGCTTTCTGAAACGGATGGAACCAGTGCAGTTAGAGGCAAAGGATGGAGATGACAGTTTCTCACAAGTGCGGAGAAGTGATTTTGGTGCATAGGACAGCGGGTATGTTGATGTGGTGGGAATCACCAAAGTAATCTCCAGTTATCTCATCCCAGCAGCAAAGGGAAAACATGTTGCACATGAACAGTAAGTCAGCAAACACCATGGCTGTAGCACATGACTGGGAGTTAGAAGGCTAGCCTCTGTTCCTCTATGCCATTTAATTTTTCAGGAGCTTTTAAATCCCTGTATAGTATTGGGCAGATTTTTCAGAAGATTTTGGTTATGCAATAAAAGCCATCTGATATTGTTTCTACACTGCTGTTAAGATGAAGCATTCATATTATATCCTATAATCTTACTCATGCTTTCAATTCTTGATGGTTTTTCTAAGCCCTGGGCTAAAAGGCATTGTGATAGAAATGCTTCGCCCAACAAAATGTCCAAACTGTGAAGCACTAAAACTCCTGCCTTTTTTTCTGCTTCTCAAGAAAGCAAAGATCAAGCGGTACAGCTTATACTGCTTGAAAGTGCTAATATATGTTGAAGACTTAGGATTTTAATGGCTATTTGATTTGGAATTTCACATGCCACCAAACACACAGTTGATGTAGATCAGTGCCTCCCCAGGGCCATGTCTGCCTAAGAGATAAGCTTCCCTCGTGCCGAGGCTATAGGTGCACAGCCCAGTGTGGTACTCCTGTGGAAGAGCAGAGGGTACTGCAAGCACTGTGTTGCGCTGATGCAGTGCCAACTTTCAGCTGCTGCTCACTCATATTAGTCAGAACTAATTTAACTACCGATTACTCACACGCCTGTAAACTTACAGTCGCTGATAGAGGTTGTTCAGGGCTCCTTTATATATCTTTGCATATTATTACAATATACATCAGAAAAATCATCAGCACATCAAGCACTCAAAAGATATGAACAGTGCTGGACTTAAAGTTGCCGGAGAATCTCTTCATTCAACTTTTTCTTGTATTCATTACTCTAGTTTCCTCGTGTGCCTTATGTTGGTCTTTAATTAAATGATCGCATGTCATTGTGGGTTTTTTTTGCACAGGACCCCTCTTCCCATGCTCACAGTGGTTTAATGAAAAGCTCTTCAACGTTTCATTTTCCTCCCCATTGTTTAATGTATAGCCCTAGGCCTTAATCTGCACTCTCTTCAGATGCTGTTTAATTTTCTTGGGGGCTCCTCTCTAGCATTTACTGGCACAGTATTTGAATGCATCTCAAAACCCAGTGAATTTGTTTTCACAGGACAGCTGCTGAACATGGGGAGGGGTTTATTCCCATTCCATAGATAGCAAATTGAGGAACAATTCTTAATGTCTCAAGAAGACCATGATGTGGGGACTATTTTTATTGGAGTCCAAAACAGAAGTCTGTGACCTCGGTGATAATGTTGACGCTCAGCATTTCTACAAATAGTATCAGAAGTCCCAGAGGTGAACATTTGTGAAGTAAGTAACACTGTAGTGCTCACAGCAGAATTCAGCTTTAATGTTTTGCCTAGCATCACAGAATTTGGTTGTACAAGAGACAGGGAAATCACCTGTGTTTTCAGGGTATCAGTCCTCTTGCTTAGTCATGAAGCTGTCCTTCCTCTCCTTCCAGCTCAGTGCTTCATTTACTGCATGCTGTTTCTTTTCAGTCATGCATGTCACCATGGGCCCTAGTAACTCCCTCATGACGCGATGGCTTTTATAGTGGAAATACCTGTGTGCTTGAAGACAAGGCTGAGTTAAGATCATATTAGACTGCATCAGTTCTATGTAGACCCTTATATTGTGACATAGTTCTAAAGCAAGACTTGTAGGGAGAAGTAACATCTTTTATTAGGGTAACTGGTCTTGTGGGTAGACAAACTTTCAAGCCCTTCAGATTTGAAGCTTTTCCTCTTACATCAGTTGACTTAATGACGCGTCTTCCTCCAAACCCTGTCTCTTTTGTGTCCTCAGACCACTGAGTCTACAGAAGCAGCCCCATCTTAAAAAAGCAAGCAGGAAAACAAGAGATGAGATTATATGACAGCGAGTGGAGTCCCCAGTGATTCATCAGTGGGTTAAAAGTAGGAGGGTGTGACCACAGACCATTAACAGAGTAACTGAGAATAGTTTTGTTCTCATCCTTGCTAAGAATCAGCTATTGTGGGGAAATAGGTCCATCTTTCCTCTCTGGTTTCATAGTTGTCAGGACACTGGACATACGTAGTGATTTTGGGAATGCTGAATTCTTTTCTAATAGCAAAGGTCATACTTTTTTAATTTCTACCTGACTCATTAGGAAATTAGATCAACTGTCTCTGGCACATTTCCACTATCTGTTCCCCTTTTGTATGCATCTGTCTGTCTTTTGCATTGTACTTTAACAATGAATAATTTCTGGTAGGACTTACCTTTCTGTTGGTATTCATAAAGTTCCTAGCACAGAGAGGATGTGGTTTGTACTGGGGTAGTTAAGTAAACTTAGCTGAGCTATTTTCCAAATGAACTGTAATTTTTTTCCAAACTGTGTAATTTCAGTTTTCATGAAACTGGCAAGGCTGTCCTGACTTTATGGACAGTTTTGGCAATAAAAATTTAAGGCTAAATTAAAAAAGAAGAAGAAGGGAGTTGTAGCAATCTGTCCAGATGGGTGAAATAATCTTTCAGAATGTTTCCTAATCACTAAGACACAGGATTTTATGGGTCTGCCTTATAGAAGCCATACCACCTTGTAGAGATAATTAAACATTCCCAGGAGCAAAGTTTTAAACCCAAGTATCCAATTTCCCAAGAAAGTGTTAGACCCCGTGGTAGAGAGCTGTTACTGTTTTCTGACCTACACAGTAATTTAAATATTCCATGCAAAGTGGATCAGCTCACATAGAAAAGAATGACAGTATCCTCTCCCAGCATAGTTCCAAAATCTTTAGCTTGGGATATGCAAGGATGAAATTCCAGGATGTCCAGCGGTAGAGCAAAAACAAATAAGCTGAAAGAAGCAGTGTGCACAAAAACATAAAGTACAACTAGTTTTTCATGATTCTTCTTGTTCTTATGCATGTTCTTCTGGAATTTGATATTATTCTAGGTGTTACTGCACACAGTTTATTTCTGCTGAAGCATTTTGAGAGACATTTATCTTTTGTATCTTCAGTGTTTTTATTCCTGAGAAAGACTAATTGAAATCTGTCTCCCATTCATCTTCCTGCTCTGTGGGATATCACATTTGAGTTAAGTTTAGACAGAACTTCAGAGCTGATGTAACATACCTAGAGAATTTACTTACTTTTAATAAAACAGAGCATCCTTAGGGTTTTCAAACAGTTCCTGGAGGAGTCAATAGGAAGAAATGTTCATCATTGCTTAATGGAAAGCAATAGTCCTCCTGCTAAGAGAGAAATGCAGCACCGCAAGATTGGTTTGGTGTTTTTATTTTTATTGTTTTATATGATGAAAGAGCTGCTTCCAAATTCTCTGAGGCTGGAGAAGCTTCATGTACCTGGAAAAGAGAAACTTTTCCTGTGTCTTGAGTGGCTCAAAGGACTACATTTGAGGGGGGAAATTAAAAGAAATAAATGCATGAATGAATGCAGAAGAAATTATTCCTGTGTGTGGTCTGAGGATGTAAATGTCTTTTGGGAACAAGATTTGCATAGAGCTGGCTGCAAAGAGGAAAACAGGTTTGAAGTGTGGTTTGTTTGGAAGAAAGCTCAGTAAGGGTGATATTCCTGAGACTGTTAAGAAGTCATTCTGGAAAACAAGTTCAATTTTAGTTTGTGGCCTGTAAATACTTAGTAGTTTGTGTTCAGGAAAAATAAATTACGGATATAAGATCAAACAGAACAGTATTTGGTGCTATGTCCTGTGCTAAAAGGAGTAGTTCTGAACTACCTGGAGAAATAAAGTAATCTATTCACTGTTTACCATAATTATGTTCACTTTGTCTGATCCTCAGGTCACAACATTCTGCTGCATTAGAACTATGGTTTCGGGTATGGACACCGAACTAGCAAAGAAGCTGGTAGCTCTGAGAGCACCAGACAGCATTCAATATTCCCCAGTTACCCTGAGCTCCTGTGTCAGAAAGGAGTTTGCTGCATTGCTGGAAAAGTGCAGGCATATTTAATGTAGACAAGGGCAGCTTGCCTGCCTGATGTATGCAATGAGCTTGCACCTGCCTGGTAAAAAAGAAGTCACAGGGTTTAGGTACATGAGCTGTTAAGTGGTGGTTCTCAGGCAATGAGTGCCCTGTAAAAACTAAACTAATCCAAATGACCTTACACTTACCATGGACTAAGAATTTGTCTAAAGAAAGTTACTGCAAGTAATAGTTACATTGCTTGCTGCACCTTGCCTGTTTGCATCTGAGCCCCAGGGAACAATCCATCCTTTGGAGACAGCCTGTTTGTGCCTTGCCCCGTGGAGTCTCGATCTGTGAGTGGCACTACGACAATATAGCGATGGACTGGTCAGTGTGAGTGAGAGCTATCTGCTGTGCCACTTCAGATCTCAGACTAAACTTGTGATCTTCACTTAAATTTCTAGTGCATAAAGCATCAGTATCCCTGTCCCTATCCTATCCATCTCATTCCATGCTTCCTAACTACCGATGAAGTATTGCTTTAACATGCCACTAATTTGGGAGCTTTATTTCTCATTTTCGCTGAGACTGGTAGGAGTCTGTCATCTCCTCTGCAGATAACCAGCTCATACTCTTTTTACACCTTCCCAGAACAAATACCTGGATATCCCTGGGCTGATTATGTCTGAGGATTTCTCCTTCACCCAAAACTCATAAGGATACTTTACTGGCATGGCAATTCATCACGCCAATCTAGACTGGACTGTAATAAATTAAGAAATGGTGCACTTAATATAGATGTGTTTATCTACTAGACAGTTAAAGTCATTGCAATCATCTAGACTGTTGTGGTCTTCTGGTAGCTCACAGGTCAGATGTCATCCATGGGATACTTCCATCCATCTCTTTTAGCCTAGTGAAGTCAATAGGAAAGTGCTTGCTCAGGAAATGCTGCACTTCCTTTGCTTATGGAATAAGGGGAGCTGCTGCTGCCAGGGCTCTGTGGCAGACATTGGTGGAGCTAGAACCGTGTCTCATCCTGTCCAGGGTGGTCCAGCAATGCATGGAGTATTGGTGCTGGTTGCGGCTGAAAGGCATCTTCAAAACTGTAAAGTGCTACATAAGGTTGAATTGATCTGAAGTTGTCTGACTGACAGTTGACTGTGGAACTGTTTGGGATAGAGTGTAATCAAACAAAAACACCATGAGCATGCCCTGGTGACAGAGAATCCATCAAGGTGTTTAAGTCATGCAGTCATTAATGACTTTGCTCTTAACTGTGTGCCTCATTTTTCACCTGAAATTGTCTGAATTTGTCTGGCTTCAGATTTCAAGCATTGATCTCTGCTGGGAGGCTGAAAAACTTTCTATCGTTCAAAATATATGGTAGGGGAAGAAACTGGTGCTTGATAAATGTGGGTCTGTGCTAATGTCACTTCCTTTTTTTCACTTTCTTTCCTACCTTTGGCTTTTAATGTCAGAAAAACCCTTGACTTGCTTCTGCAAAGGTTTGGAATGGAATTACTGCAACTGTGGGGGCAGAACCACAACTCCTGTAGGCGCAGCCATGTCTGATAAAAGGCTAATTTGACTGGGTGCCGTTAGGAGTTTAGTCCTGGCAGCACACACCTCACTGTAGGCTCCTTATGGCTGCCAGAGACAAGTTTGTGTTTGCATGGCCAACCTTGCTGAACTTGCTGCTGGGACTTAACTGCTTTAGGGACCTGAACTTGCTAGAATAAAGGGAATGTGGGCTGCAGTCTCCTATCAGTGGGTATGAAGATATACTGTGTTTCTTAATTTCTTTCTCCCTGATCCATATCTCTTGTCATGAAATTCAAATTAATTCTTACCACTTAGGAGTCAGCAAATTGCCTGTTTATTGTCTATAGGAATGATCGGAATAGAAATTCTGTGGAATGATATTACTGAAGTTTGAATAAACAAGCACACTTCTGGTAGTATCTGTCTGTCATAGTTTTAACAGAAAACAAAGGTTTAGAATGTGTCACTTTTTAAAATCAGGGTAAAACATGTTACAAATAATAATTTGCTTGAACATTAGAGTCTGGTTATATGAAAGAACTGAGGTCTGCAGGGCTTTGGCATTTAAATATCTCTGTGGAACTGGCCTAGAATCCTGCACCTTGGGCACCAAAATGATAGATTCGTGGCTTCTGTGTGCAGACCCCAAATGACATTCAAGAATAAAAGAAAGAAAAAGGGGGAGAAGAATCAGTAAGGAGGGGAAGAGCTAGTTCTGTTGCCCCAAATATACTATAGGTGTATGATGAAACACAACAGCCTACTGAGAGACAAAACCAGAAGCAAAAATGCAATAATGGTAGCAAAAGGACTAAGAGAATAGGCTGGGAATATATACAGAAAACATCATGACAGGAGCCAGTACTGATGCAGAGGGAGAGATTAATTTCTCCTTCCCGTTGAGAGGGTATGAGGGTAGATCGTAGTCTAACCTGGATAACTTTGGGTGTGGTTAAATTGAATTTCATAGCTGGTCAAGAAGCTGATTTGCAGAGATCTGATGCTTCACCAGATACATCTGCAGGTCCTCAGCACTGCAGCTAATGCTGGTTTTTCTGGTTGTGCTGAGGTCTGCTTTTTAAACAGACGCTTCACAGAATGGCCCTAATGTTATTCCACTGGGCAGAACATTTTCCACCTTAAGTTCTTAACACAGTTGAAGTCACGAGGAAAGAGATGAGATCAAGGATGTTATCTCCTCTCCTATCTTTCCAGAGCAGGCTTTTCTCCATAATACGTTGTTGTGTTTGTCCAGTTTGACTTTAAATTATTCAAACTATGGGCATCGCTGAAGTAGCCTGTTTTGTAACTAGAATCTCAATGAGCCCCTCAGTTCACAGAACAAACCCTGCTGCATGCCTCCAAGAGCTGTGTGTGCTGATTTGGGATGGGCTGCGGACCATGGAATATAAATCGTTCATGGCCAGCCACAGGGGCTGAGCATGACCCTGTGATCTAAGCTTTGGATCTCAGCTTAAAACAAACCAGCTGACCACGTGTGCATTAATCTCTCTCTGCAGGCATTTTGAAGTGCCATTCTGTAAGGGCCACAGGGGGACTGGTTGCAGTGGAGCCCATGTTATAGCTGCTGTATTTAGACACCATTAATGGAATTATGCATGATCTGTGATTTGGCATTACTCTGTCGTTCCTCTCAATTGCTAGTCTCCAGATCAATGTACAGAGTAGCGAACTCCTTCCTTTTAAGGAGCTAAGTCAATGGAAATCCCCAAAGAAAAATTGGACTCAACATTGATCAGTTGGTGGTAGCAGGTCAGCCAGGCTTGTTCTGCAGCTTCAACTGTGCATGTCTGTTTTGCCATCTGGAAGTCCTGCACAGCTTGCTTTCCCTCCTGGGAGTGAACATCAAGTGTGGCTGGGCTTCACCAAATCTTTAATTTTCTGCTTCTGTGTTGCTGCTGGGAAGGGGCAGAGGATATGGAGGCGCTGGGAAGATTCATATCATGATCCCTGTTGCATCAGAAGACCAGGTAGTGTGTCAGGTGACAGCACATGCATGTGCAGTTCTATTATACGTGTCATCATAAACACATAGGCTGAGAGGAGCATCCAGAGCAATGCATAGCCCAACTCCTCTGTTCCTGCTGCCTCCCAGCTTCTTCCTGGAACAGGACAGCAGGAGAAGACACCTTTATGAGTTGAGCAATGCACTACCATGGAGAAATGGAGCAGGTAGTATTGAAGAGGAAGAGGTGCAGCATCAATATTGCTGATTCCTAGCATCTGTAAACTCGAGCCTCCATATTTTGAGATTTTCTGAAGATAACCAGGAGATTTAGCAATTCTAAGTCTCCTTGAGGCCTTTTATGATTTGCTTCTATGATTTCAGGCACTGGGGTTTTAAATGAAATCTGAAGTCACCAAGTAAATTCCAGTACTAAAGCATAGCCAAGTGCATGCTGGATCACACCAAAGGTCAAAATAGTTTCTTTTTTAATTTCTCTGACAATTGTCAATAGCAGTTGCCTAGCGAAAGAATATTAGACTAGTGTAAGCAGACTGTGTAGCTCCTCCTGCATGCCCTCCCAGCAGCTTGTGGCTGAGGATGTTTCTGTGGGCAGGGTGGTGTCACTGGATCTTTCATACAAACATATATAAACTTCTGGCATACACAGCATCCTGAGGCAATGAGCTTCACAGTTTAGCTATCTGCTGTTTGGAAAGGAAAAGAAAGAAAGAAAGAGGTCTTTTGTAAGAAGAGGAGAAAATATTACTAGCATTACCGTTCCTGCACATCCGAGCCCTGACAACCCCCTTCACTGCCTGCACTACCCTTGCAGCGAAGCCGTCAGTTCTGTATTTCCACATATGACCTGGTCAGCCCCTATCCCCTTTCCTTCTGAGACATCAGTGGGGTAATCCTTCTCTTGGGACACAGTGGAATAGTTTCCCTTATGTTCTATCTCAGTGTATCAAGGAACAGGGCTCCCCTCTGCAGTCTAAATCACTGTCTAGCAAAGAGAGAGAAACTGGGACTGACAGAGGCTGACCTTGTGCCCATTCAGAGCAATCCATGGGCACAATGCAATAAATTTGCCAACTATTCTAAGCAGGATGTGTATTATTATTTACCAGCGAGGTGAACTTGGCTGGTTTCCCCAAGTGAGATTGAGCAGCAAATGTCTGGATATTCTGGAAGTCTCTGGATTGCATTAGCAGTATGTTTGAAATGTGTGGCATGGGGAAGGCAGATGAGGTTGCTGTGAAGTTAGCCTGCTGCTCCCCGAGAAGGTGTGTGTGAGTCCAGCTTTCCTGCTGTTCTTGTCCTCATGCTGTAAGTTTGTGCTGGAGTGGAAAAAAAAAGCACCAGTCTCTCCTAAGCAGTGTGATGCTGACTTGACTTCGAGTTTTAGCTCCCAGTTGGGAATTCTTTAAAACTTGCATGAGCTTCGAGCTTCTGTAGAAGTTCTCCAAGTTTCCAGGAAAAGAGGGGAAGGTAGAAAGGGAAGACAAACTGAAAAAGAGAGAGTAAGGGACAATGCACACAAAAAGGAGAAATGAGTAGATGTGTGTCACTACTTTTCATCTAAGCGGCCTTGCCACCAGGCTGGCGTGCTTGTGCATCGTAATGCATTTTTCAAGCTATATGGTGATTTGAAGCCATGTCTGGTATCAGAGACTGGAATGAAAGTAAAAGCTGTCTGCCTTCTGCCCTGAAATTCATTCCTTGCCTTGGCTGTAAGCCACTAAACCACAATTAAAATAGCATGAACAGGATGTGTCACTGAAATGAAGATCACAGTGTTCCCTCAAACCCTCTGGTTGTGCCCTCCAGAGACCCTGCGACAGAAGGTAAGCCCTGTGTATGGCTTGTGTCCCTTGGGCGCTGATGTACAGGTAAAAGGCCTTACAAGCACAGCCAGGAATTTATGGCAGGAGCAGATGACAAGACAAAAACAAGAATATAAAGCGACAGAACTGGAGACAAGACAATTACAAGTAAATTGTCTTTGCTTTTTCCTCCCTCCTTTCCCAGTACTTTAGTACCAAGAACAGGCTCAGCATTGTCAGCAGTAAAGAAACGTTCTCTGTGTCTCCAAGCCATTCAGCATGTCTTCAGTAAATCAGCAATTTGATGATCGTTGCGGCAGCAGAAACCCTCCTTTGCATTGGCACTGCCACCGCAGTAGTGGATTACACAAGCTGATGAAGCTACACTGCGTGTACTTTGACTGCACATTCAGGGCCCAAGCTGCTGTCTGTGTTGGCTCTTTTGGCCCTTTTGCTGTACAATTTCAGTCCTAATAGGAGACTGGTGCCACACATAAAAGATTTTAGAACGTCATTGTTTTTTGAGTTGCCTCCTGCTGTTTCATCATCCTCAAGGCCTTTGACAGTGACAGAGCCCATGTCCTTGCCTAGTAAGATGATTTATCCTCCTGCTATGGGATCTTTCTGTAGAATACTGTGCTGAATCAATTGCCCAAGCTTGTAGTAATGGCTACTTAGATGGCAGGGTGCTCTGGCTTCTCCCACTTGTCCAGGTTTTAAATGTGCCCTACATTTGCTCGTTCTCTGACACCTCTGCAGCTCCATAGCAGATCTGAGCCTCTTGAGTGTCACACTGACTTATTTTGAGTCTGTGCCCCCATCTACCTTAAGCATGCATCCATCGCGCCCACACCCCCAGAGACCCACCTGGCCCTCACGTGCTCTGTGTGCAGCTGCTGGAAGTCGGCTTGCACAGGCTGCCTCCCAGGCTCGGGGCGGGACCTCCAGTCATTCTTCATGGAGCTCTTGGCTCAGCAGAAGACCCATGTTCTCACAACATACTGGTTTAAGCATGTGCTTAAAACCAAGCACATGTAAGAGCTTTGCTGAGTCAGGGTGAGAGCAAACTGCTGTGCCATGAATAGCAATGAAAGCCAGAAAAGATTTTTAAGGACACTATCAACTTGAAAATCACACTTTGCCTGAAAAGTGTATCTGTTCTAATTAGCGGTAGCCCTGTGACTGAGAGAAAGTAGCAGGGCATAAAATGTCTCTCCTCTTGGGTTGATAATTGTTCTCTTGATTGTGCTTTGAGCTATGTTGTTCTTACTGCTTTATTTGTTTTTTCATGCCTGCTTTGCCTTCTCCTCATGCATTAGCAAGATGGCCTTGCTCTTGCATGTGGCACACTCTTGCCTTAGGCTGTGCAGCAGGGCACATCCTGGAGCAGCTGCAGGAGGACTCACACCGGTCTTGCGGAGTTGGGTCTCTGCAGGTGTCTTGCTTTCCCAGTGAATCCTCTGAGGGCAGAGGAACAGCCTTACTGACTTGCATAATAGGCCTGAGGAGTGAGCAGGCAGTTTTCACTGCTGAGCAATAACACCTTTCTCTCCCTAGCCCATCCACTGGGTGAGTCTTTCTTATTTTGGGGGTCTCTCATGGCAGTGATGGGGAACTGAAATGAATAGTTAACTGTGAGCTCCCATGCTGGTAGAAAAGGGCGAGTTCTGGTGCAGTGTAAAACTTGACTTTAATCCCTTTGCTGGCGCTATTTCTAGCTTCCCCACTCTGTGTCATCATGTGGCCCCACAGACATTTGCGTCACTGGCAGTGGATGGAGAAGGCAGGACGTCTTTTGGCTGTGGTGTCAGCTCAAGCCATCTTTGTAGCTACAGCACCATGGGGCAAATGGGTCCTGCTGTAATGAGAGCAACAGAAATGCAGTCAACCAGTTTTCCCAGCTGTTTCCAGTCTTTCAGCTATCATCCAGTCCAAGCTAAGTGCTCTGTGGGTCACCTGGAGCCTGTATTCGAGACTTCTCTGCAAGTTGGCACCCAACTCTTCTTCCTCGGTGCAGCTCCCAGCCTGGGACTGGCAGGTTGTGGCGTGGAGCCATTGGGCAGGGAACAAGTTATGATTTATGGGCCTCTCCCCACCTTTCTACCTGCCCATCCAGATGTGTCTCAGCATGACAAGCTTTGTGCCAGGCCTTGCTGATGCCTAGCAGTCTGCAGGGGGGCAGGAAAAACAACAGTGAAAATTCCGGTAACTCCTCAGTTTTGAAAGAGAAATGCAGTGTGTGCACCTGGCAGCTCTCAGCAGTGTTGCCAGTGCATCAGTAAACTCTGGCCACCACTCTAAAAATCCACTGACCTGCTGATCTCTGCCCCTCAAGTGCTATTTTGGTTTTGATGACTGCTTGGATTTTGGTTTATAGCAATCATAAAGGTGTATATGCTGCAACCACATATTTTTTTGCACAGTGAGAGAGAGGCATACACCATTTATATAGTTCAGCTAGAAACATATTTTTTTTGTAACCTGATGCCTGTTTGGAAAAATAATTTAGCAAATGGCTTTAAATATAGCTGTTGAATATGATGTCTAAAAAAAGACTTTTGCCAAAGATCAAGTACATATCTGGATTTCACAGTTTTCCTATTGTCTGTGGATGGCTTCGATTTCTGATTGTACAAATGTGATAAGTTTAGGACCCTGATTATGCCAGTCATTTATTGTCTCCCGAATTTTTTTTGCCCGTGTTGCCTGGTGTCATGGTCACTTCAAAGTAGCAGTGTCCAGTGTGTGAAATGTGTATTTATCTCAGCTTTGCAGGTGTGGGGTCAGAGATGGGCTCAGGGATGTTCTTCTATACAGCAGCCTAACTGGCTGAGGCGTTTGCTCTTTCAGTTGCAGAAGGATGAGGCTGGACAATAATTCTGCTGTACTGTGTGATCAATCTGGAGAGAGTGATTTTTTTTTTTCATAGAAGACAAAAGGGGTGAATACAACACATATTGTTTATATGTATAATGCACATAATGCACATGGCCCTTAGGGTAGGTAACATGAGCATTTCTCTGAAACAGAAGTAAACAAAAATCAAAATTTTTATTAAGACCTTAAGAGGGAATAAATAAAATCCAAAGCGTGCTACTGAATGGATTTTTGCTTGCATTTTTCGTTGCAATGTACATGCAAATAGGCAAAAAAAAAACCCCAAATGTGCATATATGTATGGCACTAATGGCATTTAGTCAGCAGAGGGCAGGGTTCGCTGAGTAGAAATTCCTTCTGCTAGGGGAAATAAGGCTCAGAAATGAGCTAAAGAGCCCCCAAAGGAGGAATTTTGAAGATGTCAGTGCATCGATACTTACACTACCACCACTCTGCTCCCCGCGCCTTCTCCCCAGCCCCCCACCCTCCTACCCCCCACCTCAATTCAGCCTTTCTCAGTTTCAGCTTTGGCTTTCCTACTTAGATCTGCTTGAAAAAAGCCTATAATTTTTTCTGGGTTTCCGCCTACAACATACCACTAACTTTGGTTCAATTAAACTGTTTTGGATATATTTATGAGCTTTGTAGGTTTAGGGATAATGTTTTAATTTTCATAAATACAGTTCTGAGAATAATTTCTGGCCGTATCATCTCTTTTGGGAAATGTTAAGAAAGTGGCAGTTTAACTAAGTGTAACTAAGTGAAATTGCAATACAGAAGAAGTCACAGGGAATTTTTTTTTCTAAGCTGAGGTCAGGAAGAAGCCAAAAACTCTTGCAGGAAGGAGTTTCAATTACAGTGAACAAGAATAAATTCTGGACTTTCTTGTCCTAGCATGGTAGTAAGTACCAGAAAAAGAGGTTGGGGAGAATATTAAGTATGTTGGCAGTCTTTTACTTGAATCAGTGATAAAGATATTTGAGGTTTAAAACCTTTCAGACAGCATATGGCAAGTTATTTAGCTATTTATGTTATCTGATACTGATATGTAATACCTGTGAGCAGTGTGCTCCCAGTAGGAAAGTTTGTTGAACTGCATAATAAACCCAATATTTTCCCTTGTTTGTTAAAATTAGAATAAATGGCACAGTGCAAGGACCCATAGGCAGTGATCAAGAAAACTATTTCCTTTTAAAAATCTCAGAAGGAAAAGCTAATTATGTATTGGAAAACTTAGATCTGAACCTGCTAACTTTAAAAGTTTCCTTTTAGCTGCTCTTGTCTGTGGCTGAATTTTGAGCAGGTTTACAAGTGATTGCACATATGAAATGTGTGCAAGGGGAGAGGAAAATGTCACTGGGAAAAAGGGAGTGACAGTGACAACCATGAAAATGTTGCTTGTAATCTCTGAAATGCTTGAGATAGTTTATTTTTGTGTTAGTCCAATTCTGCTTTCACTATACTCTGGAGTTCCTATTGCTGTTCAGTGTATACTATTAGATGAGTTCTGTAACTTTTCAAAGCAGTTAAACTCTGTAGTAATCTAAGGAAATGCTACTGATGCTTCAGACATGCCTAATATCGATGGGATGACAGAATTAGCTACTGTAGCTCTTTTAGTTTGCTTTCTTGTTCTGATGAGAGCCGTTCCACTGAGATGCCACTGCTGTACTTCAAATAAATAGTAAGAAACGTGGGAATATTCAGATCCTTGGAGTGGAATGAATATTTTGGAATAGTCACATCCTCAAGGGGGAATTAATATTTTGTCTGGGAGAGGCTAGTCCTTTCAAGTAGCGTCTTTTAAACACCAGCTGGTGTTCTGAAATTGGGATCTTCAACCAACAATATTCTCTCACTTAACCCAATAATATGGAAGAATTTGAGTAGGAAGGAGTTAATTGGTTCATCATTAATAGTTACTTAATTTGCTTCTTTTAAAAAAAAAAAAAAAAAAAAGAGGAGGGACAGTATGATAATGACTAAGCAGAGAAGCAGTAAGTTGTACCACACGGTGACAGTCTGGAGTTCTGGAAAGTCCCAGACTCCCACCCGCCGACTGCGCTGATGTAGTGTGTTACCTTAATGCTTGAGATGATCACTGGTGAACTTAGTGTGTCAAATACGGAGGGCTCCAAATACGGTTTTATGGATGGTGCACTGAGGGAAGGAGAGACAGAGAGCATTGCCAGTGCTGGCAGGGGAAGCCTGTGGCACTGAAAGGAATTAACCCCAAATTCCAGGCTAACACTTCTGACCATGGTCCATCCTCCTTTCCTGCAGCTTGTATCATTTACTGTAGATAAAGGAATTATTTTTTTGTGCCGTGTCTGGCTCTCTAAGCAGTGAGACTCTTGCAGAGGTCTGCTCTTGGCTTTGGTGTTCATACCTACAATCTTTCAGAGAAGTAAGCAGGTAAAAGTCAAGCTAAAAAATATTTTTTTAGAAACAAACTTTGCCAGAAAGTTGATTTCCGAAGTTGTGGATTTGTTAGACATGTTCAGATTAATGTGCACTGCAGTGAATATTAAAGGAACTGTCAAGAAGGAAAGTCTGTGTACAGGATAAATTAGGACTCTCCAAGGATTAAAAAGATGTAGGATTTTTTTTAAGTAGCTAGCCTACTATTGAAAAATAATGAGTAGTTTCCATAGCAACCTCACTTTCACATGGCGCACACATACCGTAGCAACATAAAAAAGAACAGTATCAAAGAAGGAATAAAACTGAGCTATGCTATTTGGATTTTTAAAAATATTCCTCCATCTTAAACTCTCTGTTTACAATGCAAAGATCAGTAAACCACAGAGGGTTTTTTTCAGAGAAAGTAATTATTATAACTTTCATCCAAATACTTGGAAAAAGAAAACAAAGTGAGAAATATTGCTGAAAAGAGGACTGGAAAAGATTATGGTGGTTTCCTGTCTGTACTGTAGCTTGAACAAAGCCAGGAGTATTTCAGATTATCAGCATCTTCTCATGTCCCTGTATCCCCAGTTGAGTTTAGTATGATGGGGAAACTACTGCTGTCATTTCCTGAATGCATGTCAAAGTGTTTGGCAATGTGTGGTACACACATGCTGCTCATCATTTGAACTGTGCAGAATATTTGTGAGAAAGACCAAGGGAAAGTCAAACTCTCCTGGCTATAAGTTCTCAAAATTAAGGTTAGGTTCCTCTGAAGGTTGACTAAGGGCTGTGATTTCTTCAGGCAAGGCTAGATTCCTGTATAGTTTCACAGAGAAATCAAGTAGAAATGACATCATCTTAAAAGATAAGGTGCAACCTGCAGCTGACAACTTTGACAGAGGCTTGCTGTGGTTTCTGCATGTCCGTTTGAATCCAGAATTCCCAACAACTGCTGAAGTCCATGAACTTCAGGGAACTGAAGCTCAGGAAAGTTTCAGACACACTAACTTTGACAAGAGGATCTCTTACTGTGTGTTCTGTTCAGGAGTAATCCTCTAAGTGACCTGACCCCACATTCTAGGAAAAATATACTATTTTTCTTTTCTAACCTATCTGTTTTAGAGGAGAAATGAAAGGAGATTTTTAAATGCAAAGAAGGAATGGACTATAAATATAAAAATACTAAATGATGATGGGAGCAAAGAAAAACTTAGTAGTAGTAATAATTATAATAAATGAGAACATTTTGTTTCTAGACCTTTGGTAAGGAAAGACAAAGATGATGACATCCTAAAGATAAAGTCTCATCAGACATAAACTTTTTTCCCCCAAGAACGGTCTTAGCTGGGTTATGGATGTGACATCTGAGAGTTTCTTGGCTCTGTACCACAGACCCACACAGTACTCGAGAAACTGGAGGCACACTAGTTCCACACGTGCAGCCTAGTTAGACTATCTGGCCAATGAGTTTATCATGGTATAATTACACATGGAGAATCATCACAGAGCAAATGTGCTTCTCAGTCCTGCAAGAATTGGTTTTTGATCCACCATCTCAAACCTTGTGTAAATCAACCATAGGAATGCAGCAAGCAGTGGCAGATAAAGTTTTCTGATTATGTTATACTGATCTTTGTGTCAATACTAAAGATAATGGGACAGATCCAGGCTGGCTGGGATCTGTTGGTAAGCAGAAAGAACAGAAAAAACATCTATTTCAAAAAAGTCACATATGACAGCAAAGAATATGGGCCATATTTGAAGGATGAGGGAAGTAATGTCTGTGAAAAAAGACTTGGTGTCATTGAGAAATATCAAGTGAAGGACAAGCTCTCTGTGCATTAGGTATGTCCAAAAATGTTCATGTATATTTGACTCTTCAGTAAGAAGGAGATTACAGTAGATCTTTGACTGACCCTGTTCGGATCCTTAATTAAAAATTACACAAGTGACTAGTGTCCATGCACAGTAAAGAGGATCCAGAGAAGCTCTGAAGTTGAATATGAGAAGGAAAAATATGCTTTGCTGAGCTGAGTGTTTAGTTTATCAAAGTGAAAGTTCAGGGCTCTATCACGTCTCTCCAATCTACTTGAAAAACAGGTAAACAGAACATAGTAAAGGAAACTGAAGGTAAATAAAGGTTTCTTGATGAGGCAGGTAGGTGTAGCCTGCCAGTTGAAAAACTTGCCAAGAATTATTTGTAATCAACTTAATCTTGGGAAATTTTTTGGTCAGGACTAATGAATTGTCTAATTCAAACAATTAAAATTCAGAGAAGACCTGCAGCTATCAGGATTTCTGGATAAATGACTATAAATGTCCTTTATAGTTGATGGATGTATTAATATCTCTGATTTGTGAAAGCTTTGCCATGTGAACCTGTTATTGCACTACAGGAATTGCTTCAGGACAGCTGCTTCAGGATTGTTGAAACACATCTGTCTTACTCCACCATCAACTCCTTGAGGTAGCTTGTCCCCCTTTTAACTCAAGGTATCATTCAATCAGTCCAGCCTTGATTAACTCAGCTTACCTTACACTTACATCTGAGCACCAGGTCATAAAAGTGGATATGTGCATAGTTATTGCAGAGAAACTGATATCTAGTAATTTCCTGTGTGCAAGTCCTTTAGAAATGCCAGCAAGTAATGTACTATAAACTTTTCTTTTTTTATGCTCCCAGCTTTCAAAAATAGAAAGGAACTATTTATTAATTGCAAACAGGTGAAAAAAGCTATAAAGATCATGATATTTTGCTTTTGCAGCAAAAATTCTTCCAGATAGTAAAATGTGGTAAAGTCTGTCCTGTCAAATGTAGGTACCCACCACCTCAAACCTTGTGTAAATCACCCATAAGATTGCATGAAGCAATGGCAGACAGTTGATGAAGCATCAAGCCTGGTACCAGAAGGCTTGTATCCCTGAAATTAAGAACTTGCTCGTGTGATTTCCTGAACTGGGCTATTTATTTACAGGGAAAAGTGCCATTTTCAAGTCAGAATGCTGCAAGTGATTGTTTTTCTTGCTGATATTTTCCGTCTGTTTTTCTTCTTTCTTGTACAGAACTTTTCATATGGCTTTAGTTTCATTAATATTAAAATAAAATTTGACAATAATGAAAAGGTTCTGATTATAACTCCACAAAGACAAATTAAGAGGTAAGACCAACAGTCACCTTAACCTTTCATTAATACTATCCAACACTTCTAGTTGTGCTACTTAGAGCTATGGCAGCTTTCTTCATAAAATACTTCTTAATGCCAAATGCTAATTATTCATGGGACTATGCTTTTCTGTAGCCCCAGGTTGTTGCAGAAAATGACAGCTTTTGATATTACTAAATAAAATAATATATTGTTTCTCCTGTGGCATTTTAGCATGTAGCACATTTAATGAAATGTAGATTTTTAAGGTCATTTCATTAGTAATGAACCCAATAGGATTCTTTTTTTCTCTCCTGATTTTACTGTAGTAGTTTCAAAAACAAGTTTCTGAGCAATTTTATTTTTCTGCAGAGTTCATTGGAGTTTCTTAAACTTTGAAAGTCTATTTTCTCTACTTATATCAGGAAGAAAATATCTTATACGATTGCTTGGAAGAAATCTGTGATGTGAAAAGCTGAAAAAGATTCCAACTCATTTTGTTTCTGTGAAGATCTGAAGTGCATTTCCCCTTCATCGATTATATGACTCTCCATCCCACATCACTTACTTTTCAATTAATATTTTTTCCCAATTCCATGCTCTTTGGGGAACATATTTTTATTACTTCAGGAATCCTCTGCTGCTTTTTAAAACAATTTGGATTATTTTAAATACTTTCTTTGTGAATCATGAAAGCCTCTAGCTACTATGGCAAGACCTGGTGTTCACCAGAGAGTTGTTTTAACCCATGTCTGCAGGCCTGATCCTAACCCATATGAATCAGTAGGGAATGTTGCCAGTAACACCATGGAGATGTACCCCAGCCACATGGGCGCAGCCTGCTTCGTTTTTGCAGATGAAGACAATGCAGTGCCTGAGCTGTTGTCCTAGTAGGAATTTCCTCTCTCTTTGAGTCCCTCAAAACCATTGACCTGTGTGAGACCACAAGTGGCACAAGATCAGGCTTTGCAAAGCCTGTCCCCACTCAGTGTACCCTTGCAGGATGCCTCAGTCTTGCTTTTCCCATCCGCTATTGCTCCAAAGGGACATTTCCGCTCCCAATAACTCTTTGAAACCACACTGTAGCACCGAAATGGTTAAATAACTGCCCCTGTTTAGGTACCACTACTAATAAAAAGCACCTTCTGGTCTTGTTTTAGCTTCATGCCAAAGCATGTTGCTAGCCACTGGTGATGCATCTTCTTCAAGGGATGGCTGCCATCCTTGCTTACTTCTCTGCAGAGAGCAAAGAGCCTTTGAGAGTACGTTCTGCCTCATTGGAGTAATGAGTGCTTAAAAAAAAAACAAGAAAAAAAAAACAACCCAAGAATCAGCTCAGTTGTTCAGAATTTTGCTGGATTCTGTGTAATTAATTAAGATTTTTTTTAAACATTGGTTGCTCTGCCAGTCTGTGTATCTAGGTTGTGCCAGTTTCCAGGATTCCCCTCCACCCCCATCCCCGCCCCTCGCCCCGGTTCCTTGCACAGACGTGAGCAGCTGCAGCAATGGAAGACTTCTTTGTAGAGGAGGCAGCTCCAGTGGAACAGGTAGGCGGACTGGGGTGGGCGCTCAGCGCCCTGAGTGTGCCGTGATGGCTGGCAATACTAAAAGCCAACGGACCTAGGCTCCAACCAGCTTACAAGCTCTTGCTACCTGCAAAGGAGCAGGGATGATAGGATCTCTCGGAGATACATCAGGTGTGGCTGAGAGCAGTGTCTAATGCTGAATGAAGATGCCCTAGTGTCTGCCAGGAGAAAGTTAAAAACTTCCCCGGGTGACCAGAAACCTCTGTGTTTTGCTCATGGGGGTGGGTGTTGCTGCAAGCAGAGCTCTCGCTTCCAGAGAGGAGGGAATTCAGCAGGCATGATGCTGAGCAGAGAAGCTCTGGAGTCTTGCGGGAGCAGGGAAGGAGAGGAGCAGGCTGGAGGTTTCCCGTAAAGGCCTGGGTGCAATGGGTGTTTCACTGATCCCTGCTCAGATGGGTCTGTCAGCACCATCATTGCTCTGTCAGACTTTTCCATTTCACGTTGTGTTGGAGCTGGATAACTGAGGACATCGTTGCAGTACAGGTTACATCAGGACCAGATTTGCCCTTTCTGCCTTATATTGACATGCAGCATTTTCTTCCTATGTGATTCCTTTCTTCCTTTTGGTTTTTTTTTTTTTCCCCTGCGATGTTTACTTTTTAGCTATTTACCTCTTTGCTAACCCTCTTGCTTCAGCCATGCCCTAGATAGGCGTATTTCTAGGCAAATGGTACCCTCGGACAAAAAGAGTTATAGCAATCGTTGCATGGGGAAGAAATTTGAAGCTGGTTAATGCTGTGGAGTTTGACCAAAATGATGCAATGCAGCAGGTGGCTTGCTAATGTTGCAGATACTTTAGTCCAAACCTGATTTGGTGAGCATTCTCTTCATTAGGAGAAGTGACAAGTGCAGCAGTTACCTGTTATACTTCTCTCCACCGTATTGATGCTGTAGTGTTTGAAGAGTTGTACATTAGCATTGTTGCCTAAGATGTAACCGTACAAACTGAAATTTTGAAGGTGGAAAATAATGTTAAATATATGCTAATTGTTTGAACTGGCTTTTTAATTGATGGGCATGTTTTGAAGTGAGCTATTCTCTTTGACCACATCAAGAATGTGGGCTGAGTGGGTTGCTGTTTGAGTAACTCCTAAAAACATCTGCTGCATTAGCAGTATCAGAACCTGCTGTACTTTATAGTGATCCTAATCCAGAGGTAATGTGTGGGAAATAATAGCTGAGAGCACACAATAACCTATGCTGACAGATAAGCCTGTAAGTGAAGCAGAGATCTGTACAGTGAATGGGAGTCACTGGATCAGGTGTTGCCGCTGTGTCCCATGATGGTGCAAGACCTGGTTGCCAAAGCAGGATGTTGTGCTTGAGTGATGGTTCAGATGGTTCATCCAAAAATACATTTCTCAGCTGTCTCCTGGGCAGACTCAGGATGCACAAACTTAGGGACTCACTATCCTGAGCTCTACTGTGCGGACAGGCAGTTACTCATCTATTGGGCTTTCACTGTGAAACGGGAATAATAGCATTCCTTACCTCCTGGGGATGTGGTGAGGGTAAATACTTAATGAGTATCCCAGATACTACGGGACCGCAGCTACATAAGAGGGACCGAAATGGGTAGAATATGTTCACATCATGCCTGAAATTGTGTTTTGAACCTGATAAGGACATCTGTGTTTCTGATTAGAGAAGCTGAAGAATTCAAGCTTGCTCAGTAGCTTCGGAGGATATGTTCAGGACATTCCTCTGACGATAATATTTTGAAGTGGAAGATTAATGTTTTGCAAAGTCATGTCATGTTTCCTGACTCTTCTTTGAAGTGAAAGCCCGTTGTTTCTAAACTAATTTGGCAAGTATGTGTACATTGAGCTTGGCAATTTTTCTTTATGGATAGCTGACAGTATCTGTGAGAAGAGTGAGGAGTTACATTCCTGTGTTAAATAATGAAGTAGGCACATCAGTAATAGGCTACCACTTCTTTAAGCAGATTTATTTGAGTGATTTAGATATAAGCTCATAATTCAGTCTATATGGGCAATTCTCTTGTGCTGCATAGCTCGTTTTCATCTGCGTTGATGCAGATGTTTGGCTGCCAAGCAGAACAGGAATCCAGCTTAATGTTAGTGCCAATCTGGAATTTATGAGTTTGAAAGTGCCCTGTTTAATTGCCTGTTTCCCCTGGGAGTGGTGTGTCAGCATGTAAAGAGCACCGTAGGACCCCTACAAAGGGTTATGTTCAGCCGTTTCTTTTACAAGTACTCGTGGAAGGAGGTACTGGGGGACAGTGGCTTTGAATTGGTCAAAGTCTGAACTGGGGAGGGCTTTTTTTTTTGTTTCTTTTAATAGAAGGCCTTACTTACAATGATTATGTCTTACTACGGATTTACATGTGCTTGCACTGTTTTTACAAAGGCTGATATTTTAGTATGAGGAGGAGAGAATGTACACTATAGCTATGTGTTTGTTCCATAAGCATTTTGGATAACGGAGTAAGGATTACAATTAAAGTTTGCAAAATTGATAATTGCAAGCATTGTTGAAGAGAACAAGCATAGAATTTTAGATGATCATGATAAATTTGAATGACAGTGTGAAATCAATAAGATAAAACTCAATAAAAATAAATGCTAAGTATTGTAGTTAAGAAGGAAAATCATATGACACCAGGAAAAAGATGGGGAATAATTAGCTAAACATTTTTTTGCAGAAAAGGGGGTTTGTGGCTCGTATATATATAGCAGATGACAAGTTAAATATAGATCTAAAATGCATGCAATTGCAGAAGTGGTGATGCTCATTCCAGGGTATATTGACGGATATGTTGTATTTAAGTTATGGGAAGTAATTATTCAGCTCTATTTGGTACTGGAGAAATCTGAAATTGAGTACTGGTCCTAATGCTTGGAGGAAAATTAGGGAAACGGGAAGGAGTCCAGATGAACTCAGAAGGGTTGAGAAACATGACTGAAGTTTGAAAAACTGTATTTGTTTAGTTGAAAAAAGGGAAAACTGAGAGAAACAATTTTAACAGTCTTAGCTATGCAAAGACATCTTTTGTTATAAAGGTTTCTTCTGGGAAATCTTAATTTGCAACAGTGAGATTTTGGTTAGATTTTAGGAGAAACTTTGTAATAATACATGGCTTTAGGAAAGATCATGGAGTACTTTTTTATTAAGAGAACAATTCAGAACAGAGAAGAGAAACGTCTGTCAGTGGTAGTTGGGAAACTGTGATGGAAGGGGCTGGAAATTCTCCTAGGTTTTTTTCAACAGTGTCTTCCTGTAGATTTTATTGCTATGGAAAGTACACGCTATGTGCTATGAAAAAAGAAATAAATTTGTTGTGCACTTCAGAGGAGTTTTGTGGTGGCATAGAAGAGATATGCAGAAACAAGACCTATATACAAGCTACCGTTAAGGTCCCGTGGAGTCAGTCGCAGTGCATAGCATCCTTAGCTGTCGTGGCTGTTTCTCAGAAACAGAAAAGTGCTGCTGTTGCTCTCCTTTGGGTTAAGTGCCAAGGAGGCATTCCTGTAATTCCTGCTGATGAACAGCTTACTAACAAAACATAGTTTTAAAAATGTCCATTTTGGATGAATTCTGGTTCTTTAAGTGATATAAGTGATTGATCCTACATTGCTTGACACCATCCTCTATCATCAAATAACAACCCGGCCCTACTGCAAAATTACCTCCTGAGACATTTGCTTGCAGAGATGATCATTATTTTAGAGCTTTCTCAGCTTTTGACTGAAAAGAGGATATTTCACTGTGTTTTATGTTGACGTGGGGGAAACATGAATAAGAGAGTGAGCTGGATAAAGCTTTGGGGGTAGCTGCTATGATTACTTTGTTGGAAAAAGTCCCGTTTTACTGCTTGGCTAGCAGAGGAAGAGCTAAACAGAAAATGTTTTCCCCATGGGTTCCAGTAAACAAAACAGGGGATTGAGAGTTGTCATCTGCCCCGCCAATTCTAGAAGAAGGTCTATAGCCCTTGTGTGGCAGGCAAAAGATTTGTCTGATGAGTCAGTACCTAGCAAAATCCTTAAATGGAAATAAGTAAATGAGGCTGCTGCTGGTAGCTTGATATTCTTGGATTTCTAAGTCTGGTGATATTTACCAAGGTTGTAATGCAAGACATGAAAAACTCTTAATGCTTTCTGCTGAGAAGGGAGGTTGTTACAGCTTAAGCATGATTTAACAGAGCAAACTGACATTTTAAGGAGCACACTGATATGTCATGCATGTTTTGATCACTTTGATGGCGTTCTCCTGGATTATCTGTGGCCGTGACAATCCAAAACTAGTATAAAGCATGAAAAGGGCTAAAGCCGTTAGAATATAGCTAGCAAACATTTTTTTCCTGAAGAAAAAAGCGGCCTTAGTAACAACTCATTTCCTGGATGATCAAGACAGTATATTAGACTGAGTTTTCACATTAAAGTAAGAGGAAACAGAGAATGCTGTACTATGGTATCACTACAGTGGGATCGATGAGCAATTAAAATAAATTTATCAAATTAACTTGGCCCTGTCATCTATTCTCAAGCTGTTTGCAGATCACCCTTGTCTCCTATGTATTTGTCTTTGCTGTTTGAGTGCAAAACACATTTCAGCGCCTAGATCCTCTTCCTCTGCAAATTATGATCACAATGTTTTTCCTGTTCTGTGGCTGAATAACTAATAAATTTCAAAAAGAATACTGTAAAACCAACATGGTCTTTTCTGGTTTGGTTATTTAGATAACGAAACATTTTGAAATTCGTAGATTTTCAGGATTCAGGAACATACTTTTAGATATTTTAAAGAACATCTTTGTAGCCTCCAGCAATTTCATGAGCCAGAGCTCTCCATGCATTTAGTAGTCCTAGATGAATTTTTCTTCTATGAATGTGTCTAATACCTTTTGAATCCATGTAACCTTTCAGGCCATTATATGTGATGTTGCATAGTTATTATATCGGAAGATAGAATAAAGAAGCATTCCCTACTGACCTTTTCCCTTCCACACCTCCTTAGATAGACCCCTATCCTCTTGTCCCTTTCTGGGCTGAAGAGTCTGAGTTAATATGGAAGCCAATCTCTGTCTTCAGTCATCCCCCTCACCCTTGTCTGTCTGTTGTCCATTTCTACTACATCCTTTTAGGGGTAGGGAGCAGTGTAGGAACTGTGCACTGACTTCAGGATGAGGTTGTCCCATAGATTTATAGTGGTATGTTTTTTCTGTTTTGTTCCCTATTTCTTTCCTAGCAATTCTCAGTATTTGATTTGCATCCTTGCCAGCTCCTGATCACTAAGCTTACATTTTCATAGTCTTATTTATTATAATCCAAGCTCTCTTCCCTGCGTACTAATTGCTCAAACCCATCACTGTCTATGTAAACCTTAAGATTGTTTCTCCTTTGTGCATCACTTTACATGTATTTACATGGGCTCTTGGCTGTTTCATCATTGTCACCCATGAGGGTTTGGTCTCAAGATACTGGACAGTCACCTGAGCAAATCTTAGTGTCCTTCCTTTCCTATCCCACTTACGTCTGTGACATGTTGGCTCTTCTGTCTTGTTATTAGAGCTGGTTATTGGCATTAATCCTAGTTCCACTGAAGCTGGTGGATACATTCACAGGGAGATCACTGGGAGAGATCTGTGCCCTGTGCACACCATGTTAAATTCCCTTTCCATGTGGTCTCTAACCTGTTGGTTTGATTTAGCAGTTGATGTCTTGATTTTCTTCCTGGCAGCATGATCAAAGTTGCAGTCATTTTCTTCAGGAAGATAATAAGTTTGTTACAAGTTATATAATAAATCATAAAATGAACTGGCGTTTTGGGGTTCTTATGATTCTTGCAGTTTTACCATTAGACCTTGGGAGATTATACTATCTGAAAAATTTAATCATTCTACGGAAATAATTTGTCAGTGGTTTGAAAATTGGACATGCTAGATTTATGGTTGTGGCAAACTAATGATCTCTTTTTTCAGTGCTTTGTCAAAGCCTGGTGTGCTGCCCATAAGCCAGTCTAAGCCTTGGTGTCTGTATGGGAAAGTGTTTTGGTGATTAACAAAGGGTTGTTTTCATCATATATTTATTACAATGAATCTTTTCAGAACAGTTCTGATCCAGCACATTTTTAGATTGTATCTCTTCATGCCATTGATGCCACTGTGACAGTTTGCTGTGTCTGGTTGCAATAAAATAAATTAAAAAAAAAAAATACCCAAAGAGCAATGTATATATTTGCATAGATTGCTGGAAAAGGTGTCAGAGAAAATATTGCTGTGTTTTTATGTTCTGGGAATGTCTTGACTTGCAGCCTTCCACCAGCAGATAAATTCCCTAGGTCAGATATGGTTGAATGAGTTTTTACCTTGGTAAGTCAAAATAAAGATGTGTGAGTTGTTTGGAGAATCCGCAAGTTGAAAGGAATATGCACGTTAATGGCTTTAGGAAATGCAATGAAGGTGGGGGAGTTCATATGCTTTCAAGGCGGGGAACCATTCACACTTGATTAGGCTGCATGTGTGATGTGATGCAAACACAGGTTTATGTCTTGATAAGAAGAAACCTTTCCTTTAACTCCCTTTCCTTTAACAGTAACTCAGTAACTTCAGAGAATATCTGTGTCCCCTTCTCTATGTGTTTGATGTGAGTTGCATTAACACTATTGCTCACTAAATCTTGCTGTTAATAAATACTCTAACCCTGTAGAATCCCTTGCTGTGATTTAAAAATACTTTAAGGGAGATTTTTCAGAAGCACAGCAGGGATTCAGGTGCCTAATGCTCTGTGAAAGTCAGCAGAAACAGTAGTAACTTTTGCCCCATATAATCCCAGACCAAAAAAGCTTGTGGTGCTGTGCCTGTTCCAGGGTTTGCACCACTGTGCTTTGGGAGTAGCCCAGTATCACTCCACAGTGACATGTGAAACCAAATTCCTCCTGGCTTCAAAGGAAAGGTTCGTTTCCTCCTTTGAGCATTAGTGCCCCGTATTGTGCTTTATCTGCCAGGACATAGGTAGGTAAGCACCTGAGCCTGCTTCTTTCTAAACTAGTAGGATAGCACTGTAGTGGGTAAGAAGCCACAATGAAATACGGCTACAGAAAGGGAAGAGAACATGTTATTAGCAGCCAGGGGCTGTTCGGTTTATTTTATTTTACTTTATTTTTGCTGTAGGCAGGAGCTGGAGCTGCTAAAAATTACTGTTAATTTTCTCCCCAAGTAAAGTATTTTACAATTTATGTTTTAAATACTTTCCAAGAAATCTTTTCTGACATACACTCTACTGTATCTATTAATATCGGTAAAAACAGTTTAAAAAAACTAGTTCATATCTGCATTTTTCTATCATATCCTGATCAGGCTTTTTGCTAGGCAGATTTTCTTGCCATTTTTCAGTGCACCTGATAAATGTCATGTGTGTTTTTGTCCTTCTGGGTCTCCAGTTACTTTCAGACTGCAGGTTTATTTAGCATTTAAACAATGTTGCAACATCCACTTGTTAATCAGGGTATGAGAGGCCTGGCAGCCATTTCCTGAGTCCTTACTAACAAAGAAGAACAGAGAAACATGGAGTGCATGAAAGGACATTGTTTTCTCTGGCATCACAGAGCACATCTGTACTATAAGGGCTTAGTAACAAAGGTCTCCTGGAGGAGCCCTCTAGCATGAGATGCAGCTTAAAATGCAACAAGAGCTTTTTGCTTAAGTAGCTAGTGTTCCACTAGCAGAAGATACACCAAGTCCTTACGGAAGGCACGTGGACCTGTTGGCATAGGTATGTCAGCTGGAGGGGTGAGAAAGTCAGCATGGGGGGAGAGGTATTAACTGCCTCATCTTACCATGCTGTGCAAACAACTCTTTCCAGTGTACACCTTTGCCTTAGGAAAGGACTGTGGTGTGACCTCTGATGCACAAGGCACAGCTGTGACTCTGTAATTTATTTAAAGCTTTCTTCCATGCATGTGAATGCTGGTGGAAATGTTGGAAGCTCAGGCAGACTTCTGCATGGTGGGAGGCTGCAGGACGATGTGCCTTAGCGAGGGCATGTACACCCATTGTAATCAAATTCAGACACCTAATGTCAGTTCTCCCAGCTATTTCATGTTGTCCCTGCTGTGACACCCCTTCCCTTTCAAGTCTCAATGTAACCTTAGGAACTGGTGCTTATTACTATTTCTCAAGCTAGAGGTTTCCTTTGAAGAGACTTTTTCTGAAAGAGTTGTGAAGACTAATGCAATCTTCAAATCTTTCTCCTGCAATCAGCTCCTCGCCAATGACCTCTCCTGCCTGTTTTTCAGAGGAAAGGCTTTGTGTCCTCCATCAGCCTTGCACAGACTGTGCAGCACGTGGCCCAGCCATATCCCGTATCCACTGCGTGCAGGGATTCAGCTGGGTGTGGGGTGCCTGGAGCCGTTAACACTGATCTCAGGGAAAAGAGTAGGAATGATTTGAGAGGCGTTTCAGGAGGCAATGTGTACCACATAGGCAGCTTAAGGAAGAGTGATTCATATGATCAAGACTGATATGGGAATAAGCTAAACAGGAGTTTAAGTTACACAAGAAATACTGTCCTGGTATATGTACACATGGTATGCTACTCCGCTGTTAGCTGCTTATGTAGCATTTCACATAATGACTGTTCCTTAGTAAACAGCAGAGCAAGTTTTCGAGCAAGCAAGACCTCGAGCTGGGTAATTGTCAGTGTTTCATTGGATTCATGCCTGGTGCCTATAGAAGAGGCTCCCTGTTTGAGTAAGGGTTTGGCTGTACCTATCAGGACAGACTTTGTGTGTAGTTTTAAAAGCACAGCTACATCTATTTATTCATTCAGCCTTGCAAAACAGTCGTGGAAATTTATCAGCTCAGCCACAAAGACTAATCTTCCAGCTTTAGCAGGATGGAAGTACTAATGACATTTTACTCGTCCATCAAAAATAATTACTCGTCCCAGCTGAGTGGGCAAGTAGAATTTGCAAGAGTCAATTAATACCTACATTTAAAGGAGTTTATATGATGTTCTTGTTGTAAAGCACTTCGATTCTTACAAGAGCTGTATAAATTAACCACTTCACTGCTTTCTAAGAAACCTCCTATGGGTCAGAACTCAGATTCATTGACACCTTTTGCAGTGTTACGAGTGACTTACACTGGGAAGCAGGTAATAGAAAATGTCTACAGTAGCAAAGTAATTGCCACTGAATACACTAGTCGTAAATACATAATACTAAATGATACATAATAATAAATGAAATGACATTGTATAAAAAGGACTAGTATTTTCTCAAATCTTTTAATGAGCCTTTAGTGCTCACTTAGCCAGTTAGGAGCCACACATCAAACTGAGACCCACTGAAGCAAAGCCCAGCAATGGGGACTGGTGTGGAGCCAGTCCAGAGATGCTTGTGAAGCGATTAATTTCATGGAGAAACTAGGCTTCTCACACCTTGCTGCTGTGCCTCCAGTGTGCACACCCTGATCACCCCTGCTGTCCTCCAGAGGCCAGCCTTGGCGAAGACAGTGATGGTCCCTTTGCTTTCTGCTCTCCTTTAGAGAGAGTTAAAGAGGTGGCACTATGCTGTCCTGAGCACTGCAGTGAGGAGGTGCAGCTGGATTTTGGAGCACCTCTTAACAGTGTTACCTTATTATCAACAGGGTTGTGATGAGCAAAGTCCCCGGATTACAGAAAGCCAGTGTTTCTGATGAATAAAGTACAAGTATATCCATACCATGAGCCTTCCCTATAGCTACTGTGCGTCAGCTAGTGATGTTCCTGAGAAACAGGGGACCAGTGGTCATCACTTGCAGGGACACTGCGTCAGACCTATTTATGCCTGTTGTTTTGAGGGAGGAGGATTTCTTAAGCTGTTTCCTAGGACCTTCCACATACCTTAGCAGCTAAAACATTTCTTCCAAGTAGCTGGTTCCCACTGCTGCAAAGGCATATGTTCGCCAGGTAGGTAGTTCTGGGTCTAATTTCTGACAAGGAAGAGATAGTTCAGGATTTATGTAATGAAGTTCTGGATGTAGGATAAATTGAATAGCTCCATTTGTTCTGACATAAATCACAAAACACCTGCAGTCTGAGTGACTGTCCCTTAAATGTCACAGGGACATGGGTCATTGTGGAAATATTACAGGTTTGAGTCACACACTTAAATAGAAACACGAAAATCGGAAATCAAATAGGGCTGTCAACTCATCAGCTCATCACCTCACTTGTACTGAATATGCCCTAGGACTCATCCGGAGCAGTGTCTGCTGCCTAGACTGATACTCCACCATCAAGTCAGCTCACTGCAAATCTTGAAAGATACCAACTAAATATAAATGTGAAACGCTCTGATGACATAAATGCATTCAAAAATACATTTTTTTAAAGTATTCCTGGCTAGGGCTTTGGATGGAATATTTCTGAATAGTATAAGAAAATAAAATGACTCTTAACAAAAAAGACCATGACAGGAAGATTTCAGTCTGTGTTCTTACATGTTTTATAGCCGATACAAAGACAGTATGCAAAAAAAGGGCAAATAATAAAACATTTTCTTCTTAAAAACCAGAAAAGCTTCCATCTATATTAAAACCTATGGACCACCCACCAGTTAATTAAGCCTAAAGCAGCATAATGACCATTCAGCTGCATTAAGCACTCCGAATTCGGTAACAAATTTGCTCAGCCAGCCAGTGGCATTAAATAACCATACATAACCTCAGCTAGTCAATAAATCAAAGCTACACAAAACCATTACTCTCTTGCATGTCTTATCTTCTCTGAGATTTCTGCTTCCTTTCCAACAATTGTGCACATTAATGGTATTTCCAGGGTGCCTGTTGGAAGGGCATCCAGTTGAGATTGACAAGGAGAGGGAACAAGTGCCAAGCCTCAAAGAAACAATATGATCAGGACTCCTTCCTGCAAGGGGCTTACAGCTCAAATGCCTCTCCTTTGTGTGAATGAACAGAGGTACTCCTGGAGGCTAGGCAACTACTAGTTAAATCTGTTGTGAGCAGATTAGTCCTTGTGCTCAATTTCAATGTTTTTACAGACAATTGCTAAATGCACTTAGTTTCTTGGTGCCTTGGTTTCCACCCTTTAAAGAGCAAAAAATATCAGTTCCTTCCATCACAGAGAGAGTAAATAGGTTGTAAATGGTGAGACAGTCAAATATCAGACAAGTGGAGCCAAATAACTGCCTTAAATTATAGGACATATTAGATCATGACCTGTGTGTCACAAGCAACCCAAAGGCCTGTCCACAGGGATCCTCAGCTCATCTGTCACGTTCTCCATGAAATGCTCAATGTTTATTGCATCACTTGTGAGCAGGTACAAGGTGAAGCCTCCTGGACAGTGCATTACCTTGAGCTCATCTTACAGTTGCATGATTTTCTACGTCTTAAAGTCTAGAAGTTGCCTTATGTTGTTATGTAATGTAAGCATGGTTGGCTCATCCCATCAAACTGGACAGTGAAGTTCCCACCATAGAAAATTAGATTACTGGTCAGATAGCTGCTGGGAGACAAGCTGTGACCGGGAGGATTGTCCTTGCCACCAGGTTTTTCTTCTCAAACCAGACATTTATTCTGAAGCCTTCCCTTTAGCAGATGTCACTGGAAGTTGTATGTCAATGCGTGAAGTGTAGGGTGACAATGAATTTTCTCAGGAAAAAAAAAAAAAAGTTTTAAAATTTCCAAATAGCTCTGTTGAAACTCTGAAATAAACTTCTACCACTTCTGCTGCTTTCTATGTGACTCTAAGATGGTTAGAAATATGAAGGGCTCAGTTTTAAAGGTTACGTGTAAAGAATGAAAGCGATAAACAAATATAGACTGGATAAAAATGCAGGTAGGGACCAAGTGAGTGGGCAAGAGGAAGGATGAAGAAGCTGTAAAAACCAGAAAATTATCTATCTGTAGCAGGCAGGAAAACTAACATGAAGTGTAGAAATATAAACTCTTCATGAATATTGATCCATATTATTCATGCTTTACAAAAATGGGCTGGGAGAAAGCAGAGTCCCCTCCTTGTGAAACTCACTATTCAAAGCGGGAAATACAGGACTGAAGAAAAGTGCTTGCTGTATGTACAGTTGTGTTTTCTGTATTCTATTATGTAAACTAGTCTCAAATTATTCTGCGCCCCCCCCTTACAATTATCAGTTTGTAGTCATGGTGCCTTTTGGTTTAGAGAAATGTGGCATTTCATGAAGGAGAAATCAAATGCAAAATCAGGTACTTGTAGAAACAGACTCCAGAAAGCCAGAATTTATGATTCCTATAAACCCTGTATAGCAGTTCCTGCAAATTAGGCAAAATGTAGCAGTTCAAGATTGCCAGTTTATCAGGTCAAGTGAAAAGTGCATCACTCACTCAGGCTCCATCCAGCGCCAGCTGGATTTGAGTCTCTGGCAAATCTATGTAGACAGTAGTGGTATGTGAACAAAACCCCAGCTGATCAAGTTTGCAGCACAAACCCAAAATGAGTTTGTCACTCTTTTAAATTCCCACATACACTGGTGGAAAATTGCTGGAAAATGAAATGAAGAAGTGGCAGAAGCAGTTTAGTTTCCTGTCAGCTACAGCCTGACATGAATATGATACACAGGCAAGCTCTTGTCAGCCTAATCTGGGTAGGCATGCTAGCATAACAGAGAAGGTGCTCAGGTATTAATGGTCCATGGCTGGAGTTCTGCTCCTGGGTCTCAGTCGTCTCATCACAGCAGTGGGTCTCTCTGTTGGCTCTTTCCTACCCTCTGCTTCTCAGGTAGGTTGAGCTCAAGCTGCTCATCCTACAGCTGACCATATGAAAAACCAGGGGCAATCAGCCAAGCTCCTGGCCAGGCATACCCATACTTGCAGTTGCAGTGCTGGAGCTCCAAGTTTCTCATGCCACACAGTAGCTCATAAGTCTAATTTTGTTTAAATGTGGGCCCAGCACAATGTGGCACTGACTTTTGCTGGGGCTCAGGGCATAGTCTAAGTTCTGTTTATTGATTTATTAAAAAAAAAAAAAAAAAAAGAAAGAGATGGGTGAAATTATTGAGTTCTTTTTTCCGCTTATTGTGAGGTTAGGTGGTGCTGTTGACTTTTAAAGTGGGTTCAAGAACCTCACCTTGAGACACACTTTATATGTGTAAGACTGTGCATGTGGTGGGTTATTTGGAATAGCTTCTCTTGAACATCTGTTTCTGGAGTAATTTCTCTTTTAAACAAACCCTTGTTACTTGATAGTTTTCATTCTGCCAAGCTGAAACCTACCTTTTTCTAGCCTCCTTCTAGAAGCCAGTTACAATTGCAGAGGTTGTAAAGGATGTAGAGTCTGATGGACTAGCATTGCAAATACTCAGTTTTAGTACTAAGCTGGATTCCAGCCACTCTCTCTCAGATCTGTGCCCAGGTCTTGGGTACTGGAGGAAAACAGGGGAGCTGAAAGTATACGGTATGTGTCTGTGGATCAGAGGATTTCTCCTGAGAAGTGCTGAATATGTTATTATTTAATTCCAGAGGATATACTGAGACTCAAAGATGCAAAGTCTCTCAAATGATCAGGTCCTTAGTAGCAGCAACCCCAGTGTGACACACAAACTGGAACGGTGTGTGGGGTCACACCTCTCATATGGCAGCAAGTGACTTACATAAGGAAACCCCTGTGATTACAAACAGGTGTCACATCAGTTTTTCTATTAAAGTGATCAAATGGGTTAAAATCCCCAGAGATACTGTTATTGAGGTTTGTGCTCGGGGCTGCGTAGCCCAGTTGCTTGCAATCTCAGGGGAGGGGGAGCTTTGCATGGGAAATGAACTCTGGTCAGCTGAATTTTCTTTAATAATTGCCTCAAAATCTTATTATGTGTGCACCACATCAAATAATTACAGGTATCTCCCCTTCTTTTGAACCTGTTACCTAGGACTGTTTGGCTTGGAAAATCAAACTCCTTGAACTGTTTCTTCCATTGCCTTCACTGTGTTCGAGGATTTATTGCTGGGCAGAGTAAAACCCCATTAAGCAATAGTAATCTTAAAAGTATAGTGATAATGTGAATTGGCCAAGCAGGGTAAAGAGCACTGGAGTCAGGCCGTTGTTTCTTGCAGTGTTACTGATAAGTGGAATAAACCAATTTTTGGTGCTCACAGGTTTTACAAACTGTTCTTTTGAGCCATTTTCAGGTTCATCTTTCATTTTGCATAGGGCAAAGATGTTTATTGAAAACAAAGCATTTTGTTTCACAGTGATGAATTATCAGCCAGTGAATTATTCCTGTGAACCCAGCGGATGTTTGTAATCTCTGGGAACCCTATCTTACCTATTCGTGCTACTCCTCCAGAATTCCCAATGAATAGGCTTCCATCTCCCTTCTTATGAATGGATTTTTTTTTTTCTTATCATTCAAAACTAATAGAACCCAGGAGCAGTTTTAAAGGGAGGAGGTGCCCTTCCTCCTGTAAGATGCCAGTGCCCTTGACTGACCACACCGGGTTATCTGAGAGCCCAGCTAAAAACCAAATACCTACACTTGAAAGCAATCCTAGGCAACAGCCTACATTAAGTGGTAGATGGTAAATTAAGCACTGATTCTCAGAGCTTCTTGGCGCTATTGCTGTGGTACCAAAAGGTGGGAAATAGCACACAAGCACAGGATTTTCCCTTGCCATCGAACACTTTCTGACTCTGGCTCTGATGGATGTGTGCAGGTGCAGTGAAGCACACGGATGCTTGGAGGGAGTTTTGAATTTCAATTTCTGTTTCAGGCTGGGGGTTTTGCTTCCAGTGTATGGGTTTGATACAGTGAAAACCACCACCACATGAAGTGGTTGGAATGGTTTCTTTGCATTTGAAGTAGCAGCATTCATCTTTTTCTATCAGGTAACATCCCAGCTTTCCATGAATGCCCAATCCCAATTCCCTTGTAATTAAGCTGTTCCTCTTCAGCCATAAATATGGTCAAAATATGGTATTCTGTAGCACTGCAGCCTTTGGACTGCAGTCCTTCTGCAGGTGTGCTGCAGTAAGCCATGGAAATGCAGCTGCCATGAAAGCGTCTGGGAGAGCAGGGCCCAAATTACTCCAGCTGCATAGCAATCAGGCTAAATTGCTGTCAGTTTGATCGAAAGGACAAATAGGTTGACAATAATACACGACTGTATTGACAGACAGCCTTTCGCAACAGCTATATAAGCTGAATAGAAAAAAGGTAGGACAGGACTTCAGTGCATAGCCTAACAATTAGATTGCCCATTTCTGTTTTATTTCTCCACTAAATGCTATTATACTTGACATTTATGTGTGTTCACCGCTATAATTTTAAATTGTATTATTGAAATAAAGAATGGTATGTGAAAGCCACAAATGATAGCTCATTTAGTGCTTTCCTTGTGGCTTTGGCTCATCATGTTTTTTGACTTACAAAAGAATTGGCAATTGCACAAGTGGACACACTGGGGGAAAAAAATACACACATTTTGGACCAGATTTTTAGGTTAGTTGAATCTTCTTTGTAGTGGATGTGTGTGGTCTGGTAGGGCACGTCCACAAATGGGGCATTTATGTGGTCATAGGTCCTTGTGCAGCTGAGCAGACTGCTACCAACATGTTGTGGGGAACTGTGACATGATGGTTTTCTGATATTTTCTACTCTAGTGTTGTGGTTTAACCCCAGCCAGCAAATAAGTACCACGCAGCTGCTCGCTCACTCCCCGCTGCTACCCTCTGCCCCGGTGGGATGGGGAGGAGAATCGGAAAAAGGTAAAACCCATGGGTTGAGCTAAGAACAGTTTAATAATTGAAATAAAGTCAAATATAATCATCATAATAGTACTGAAAAGGGTGACAACAAAAAGAGAGACAAGGAAGACAAGCAATGCACAATACAATTGCTTATCAGCCACGATGCCCAGCCAGTCCCCAAGCAGCAGTTCGCCCTTCCGAGCCAACTCCCCCTCAGTTTACATACTGTGTATGACATTCTATGGTATGGAATATCCCTTTAGCTAGTTTGGGTCAGCTGTCCTGGCTCTGCTCCCTCCTGGCTTCTTGTGCACTTGCTCACTGGCAGAGCATGGGAAACTTGAAAAGTCCTTGACTTAGGGTAAGTGCTACTTAGCCACAACTAAGCCATCAGTGTGTTATCAGCATTGCTCTCATCCTAAATCCAAAACACAGCACTGTGCCAGCAACTAGGAAGAAAATTATCCCAGCCAGAACGGGGACATGCAGGCAACAAATTACACAAGGTTAAGCTCGCAGAGGTTGGACTGTTTTAAAAGGCAACTTAGAAAGCCAGACATGAAGGAATAACACAAGAATTTGGAAAGAGAGGAAATTGAGCTGAGGCACAGAATAACTTGCAGCAAGCAAGTCACCTAAAAGACAGCAAGAAGAGATACTATAAATACATTAGGAACATGTAGAAGGCAAAAGAAAGTGAAAGGCAATTACTTAATGTGGAAAGAAAAAAAAAAAGAAGGCTGAGAAAAGGCTGAAATTTTTGTTGTCTTTTGTTTCACTTCTCTAAAATAAATTTGTGACCCTATAATTGAAACAATTAATTTTAATAAGATGACTGGTGACCAAGTGGAAACGGGAGGAGAAAAGGCTACAAAATATGTAGATAAGTCAAGTGCATTAAGTTCAGGAGTACCCAACTGAAATTGCCTGTGAGTACTTGGGGAATGAACCACAAGGAGAGAAAAAGAAGCCTGAGAGAATGGTTGACCAGTCAACCTGACTCCTGTAGCCCAAAGCAGAATCCATTAATAAGCCTGTAGAGCATAATAAGGAGATAAAAATAGACCATGTGGATTTGTCAAGTATAAATTGTGTCATCCCTGTAAAAGGATAAGAACGGCCAAGTGGATAAAAAGTAAGTGGTAGATGCGATATATCGTGAATTTAAGCAAGGCTTTCAACACCATTCCAAATGACGCTTCCCAAGCAGTGCAGAGGAAAATACATTAGGGTACAATCATCTTGAAGTGGTGTCGAGCTGCTTGAAAAGCAGTAGAGTAACCTGTCAATGGTTTGCTGTTGAGCTGGGAGAGTATTTCACTGGAATTTACCCAGGCATCTGGCGCTGGGGCTTGTTGTTGTCAATATTTTCAGTGATACAGGTGACAGAGGATAATCTGCCCTTTAACCTTTCCTATTGATGCCAGGCTGGGATGGGTTACAGACACCTCGAAGTACAGAATTAGAATAGTGAGTGACATGGATATGCTTGCCAAATAGCCTAAAATCATTAAAATGAAGTTAAATAAACACAAATACTAACTACAAGACTGAAGGAAGAGAAATCAAATGCAGGCATATAAAATGGGGAATATTTCACGGAGCAGAAGCAGCAGGTAGGGACCTGCTGTTAGAGTGGATCATAAACTAGATAGACATTGATGATGCTGTTGTAAAGGTGTACGGGAATTTCATGTGGGGATGTATTAACAGGAGTATCATGAGCAGGATGTGGGAAATACTTGTTCTGCTATGTATACTTTTTTGTGCTTTGAGCTACATGTTAAGAATGATATGCACGAATCCAAGAGAATCCAGGGGAAAGCAAGAAGAATGACAAGATTTAAAAAATAAAATAAAATAACCCTGCTGGAAGGCTGAGTTTGATTTGAAATGGAAGGATTTCAAGTCATCTCCAATGCAGAAGAGCTTCTTAGAAAATGGAGAGCAGTGAGTCAGAAACAGAGTAAGAGTGAATGGGCTTAATTTTCAGTAAGAAAGATTTAAGTTTATTAGCAGGAAAAAACTTTATGATTCTAAGAATAATTAAGCATTGGAACAAGCTTGAAATGGTTGATAACAGAAATAGGAAATATGAACTTGTCTGTTCAAAGGTGTTGTGCTCAAACTGATGGTGATGGAGAAACTTAGTAATTGTTTTCACTATCCACCAGTCAGGAATTCTCAGAGTCGTCAGGTCTATGATACAAGGGCAAGTCATTGACCAAGGCAGCTTTCATTTTCTGTGACTCACTCTTTGCCCATCCTCAAATCCAGCGCAAGATTGCAATTCATCAGATGCGTCCTTGCAAGAAGATCAGGTTCAGGTTCTTCCTTACTCTTTGCTGGCTATTCCCATTCAGTGTCTCAGATTCAACATACAGCAAACCTACAGCTGTTGATTCCTGATGGTTGATGATTGTTTAATGACAGATAACTAAAAAAACCACAAATGCAATGCAACTATATGCATTATATTGCATGTAATATTTATATATACTACTAGAGCATAATACAAAATGTTATGTCCCACACTTGACTTGAAATAATTTGAGGTCAGTTTGCATTGCAGGTTTCCAGATGATACTTAGCTCTGTTCAGTTCCATTTGCCTGTGAGCATTAGGGTGAATGTGCATGAGTAGAACTAACTGTGTGATGCCAGAGATGGTGGATGAAATCCCGGTCCTACAGAGATCAGTGATCAAAGTTCTGGTGGCTTCTATGAAGGGAAAATTGTAACAAGAGAAGCAGAGAAAAGAAATGAAATGCGGCCAGTTTGAAACTTACAAATAACAGTAAGTCACAACAGCTATGGCTGAAGTCCCAAAAACAGATGCCCAATCTGACTCAGCACCAATGTTTGTCAAGCCTGAGGATACAGGGAGGTACTCTGCTGAGACAATACAAGTCTATTTTCCCAGTCACTGGCAGGGGAAGTTAACTGTCCTTCATAGTAGGACGTGTGAAGGGTGTTAGACAGTGATCAGCACTTGTAGTCTGCTTGCTGAAATGAGTAGAGGTCACAGGCAATATTTCAGTGATGCTAAAGATCTAACCTTGCTCTCCCACCCAGGGACAGAAGTCTTTCTTTCCCCCCTGCCCCCTATATATACAAGAAATATATGGGGTGAAATCTAAAGAACTTTATAGTATAATTATGCTTTTAGTAGGTAATATACTGTTAAAAATTATTTGGGATAAATATAATTTGCATCTTACAGATGTCTTACAGAGAGAGGTTTTCTGAGAAAGATGCATCACTAGTCCTGGGTGAGTTCAGCACACACTGAAACAGATACATTGCTTTTTTTTTTTTTTTTTGGTGGGGGGAGGGGAGGGAAAAGCAAGCTGTTCTGATCCAAAGTTGTTTTGGATCAAAAATATTTTATTTGATCAGTAAACGAAAGAAAAAAAAAGAAATTCTGTCCTTCTTTTGGTCCTAGCTGCAGGCTACAATATTAACTAAAGTTTGAGAAAGAGGGGGGGGGTTATGACATTTTAAAGAAAGAAAACTAATTCTATTTGTAGCATGTCCGTTTTTTAACATTCCTGTTTATGAGAAAACAAATGCATAATGCAACATAGATCTTTGTATGGTGCAAATTATGTTTGAAATTGAAATGCATTCCATTTCAGAAATTGTATGCTGTTCTGAAAAGTTAAATATGAGCTTGAAAATGTGGAAATAAATTAGGTCTTTTCATTCCCTCACTAGTAAACTTTAACAAATAAATTTTAATACCCTTGAAGGACAAATGATTCAGAGCACTGAAAGCAGAAAGCCTCCATGGATTTGGGTCATGCACTCAATCATTTCTTCTAAACTTAAGCATAGCTATGAGAAACACCCTGAGTTCTTTATACATTAAAGCCTGGATCTGAACTCCATACATTTGTCACAATTTGATATTGAGATATAAATCTCTAAATAGAAATCTCTGTAAAGCCTCATTATAGAAGGGGCTTCTTTTAGTATCATTGATGGATTTGCTGATTTACTGCATGCTCAGCATTGATCAGATGAAGTTCTCAGCCTGCTAAATATAGTCCACTTGCATCAAGTGAAGCTAGTATTTATGAAATCAAATACACTGGAACTCAGACAGTTGTGCCTTTCCCAAACATGGTTTGAGCTTGGTACCTCATTAAATTGTAACTGGCATTTGTAATCATAAGGCCTATTAAAGAAATTACTTATTTCTGAAAACGGGTTTTCGTCCCATGGAAATCCACAGTATTTAAGCTTACACTTGATTCTGTTACACTTGCACTTTAATTTGCTTGAATGCTACCCATGGTTTACTATTTATGTTTTGGTATCTAAAAGAAAGATGCTTGATTGTGTTCAATGCACACAGTTAAGCTTTTGAATTCCTGTTTCTGAAGAAAACCCAAAACCCCCGTTACTTTTCATTTTCATGCTTGTATTCTTCTTCTTATTGTTGTTGTTGTTATACAACTTTTGAGCCTGACAGATATTTAAACAGAAATTCTGTTGAACACATTAGGACACATGTGGTCTGAAGTATCCAAAACAGACTCTTAAGATATGGAGGTCCCAGTCTTCTTTGGTTGAACAAGTAATAAAGAACATTATTTCATGGCTTCTTCACAGAAGCAAGTGATTCCTCTTTTATTATACTTTCTTCATTCTTCAGATTAAAGAAGGATTTTATAAGGTTTTTCAGTGCTATTGATCAAAATAAATGCAGGTGTTGGCATTTTTTCCTCATCTGTAACTAGTCAGAAAAATACACCCATCAAATTGGAAGCACTTTGGTCACAGTGGTATATTTATTTCTACTCAGGTTTGGCTGTTGTATCTCATATCTTTCACTAGAAACAAAGTGGAGAAAGCTTAAGAAAAGGCAAAGGAGGAAAAGTTTTTTTCTTGGTTCAGGCTTGGAAGTCCTTACTTCCAACATGAAATTCTTATTGTGGTTTGGACAGTATGAGTAGTTTGTGCCTCCTCTAAAATAGGGAGGGGTTGATTTTTTTCTGGTTTTAATCTCTTTTGTCACTTAAGGTTTGTCACTAGTGTTGTAGAGGACATCTTAGACCATTTTCATGTAACAACAGTCAAGGTGCAGAAGTGGTTGCAGCACTAATAGAAATGCATGGGTCTGACTTGATGTTTGCATTCAGAGTTTGTGCTCAATAAAAAGTCAAAATAACTAAAAACAGAGGTTATTGCAGATACTTGGGGAGCCATACTTCATGCTTCATATGATGAGGAAGTATTTTTCATGAAAATCTTAGTGTAGTCTTATTCCAGCAAGAATGAAGAATTTCTTCTTGAAGAAGAAAACAGCTGGGAAACCCACAATAAACCGCAGCAGGTTCCATTTCAGAGAAGCAGGCATTCAGAAAAGCTTCTAAAATTCATAGAGCAGGTACTTATGTGGGTAAAATATGATGGAAACACTGTGTGATAGGCTTGTCTTCATGCTCTACACACCTATCAGTTCAGTTAGCCTCCCTCTGTCTGATGAAATAATTACATAAAGAGCATGATGATGCACTGTTTTAAGCCTGCCATTGCTGATGGCTTATTATTTTGTCTACTTGAACTTTAAAAAGTGCAAAGAATGTGAAACCAGAATGCACAAACCTCTGGTCCCACTGGCAGAAAGTTTGATTTACCAGATTTCCTCTAACAGCATGACTGGAATATCTGAAGAGCAAGTACAAGCATGTCTTAGAAGCAAAAAATGAACACCTGATTTTGTCCTCTGTGGACAGCTCATTTGAAGCATGGAGTGTGTTTTTCTATGTGTGCCAGAGGAACCTGGGCTGTCCCTGGACAGCTGCTTGGAGGACGATCTGACCACTCTTGCTCCATACCTGGTCTTCTGTCAGATTTGCCGAATACTGGACTTTTCAACATTTGTGTCTTCCTCACCTAGGCATCTCCACTATCTTGCAGCATGACATGCAGAGCTCTGCAGTACACCCTTTGCACTTCATGGGCAAAGTTCAATTGTCTTAAGTTGACTTGCCTGCCAGACTAGATGTACTGCATTAAGGTTAGCTGGCCCTTGCTGTTAGACTTGGTTGTCCTTCAAACTGTAAATCTGTTTTTAAAAGTAACTTTTGTGCATTCTATATCTTTCAACATAATTATACTGTCTATTCCAAGAATTATGGTGAGACAAATTCACCTTTGTGTCTGCTGTTAAGATGTTTATAATCCATGTTACTTTATTGGTCAATATATTTTTCACTTGGTGACTTCGAACGCCCTGAAGATGCTTGATCACATTCAAAACAACATCAAAGTTGGTCATTTACAACAGAAGGATGAACTTTCCCTGACTTGGAGAATTTAATTATATTCCAACTCTAATATAGTGCCCATCATTTTTAACGTCTTTGAAAGTGTTAAGTGATGGTCAGCATCTGTCTCTGCAGGAGTAGAATGAGATAAACTTTACAGCATTTCTGGCAGTTACATGGTAAAGAAGACCGATAGGTCTTAAATTCAGATTGGGACAGTGGGAGGTTTTTTCCTTCTTTCCTTTCTTCTTGCTTTGGTAATGAACATGTCCCTTATGCCACAGGGCACAAGTGGGAACTGCACTGAGAAAGTCCGTCTTTAGTGAAGGGGATGTTTAAGAAACAAAACCTTCAGTCCCAGATCTGTGTAAATGCCCTGAGCGAGCTCATCAAGGAAGCTGGCAGCTAGACAAAGGCATCTCAGTCTATAAAACCCTTTAGGTTTTCTTCTGTGGTTCATAGATGTCAGATCTTGTTCCTTTGATGATTTTCTTCGAATTTTTTCCATCTCTGGTAGTAACAGCTGAGAAGGATAAAATCTGCAATTTGTTCATGGTCAAGCAAAAGGTGCTTAGGCAGTGGTAGTTTGATTAGAATTAGAAAAGGCAGTAACACCATTGTGCTTTGGGTTGTATTATTATAGAGCATTAAAGTCGCAGTAAATGGCATGTCCTTTGGTTAAATGCAGATGTTTCCAGAATGGGAAAATCTTGGCTGCCAGTTAGTCCATGGGCATGCTAACTTAATAAAGCAGTCAAAGTCATTGTTTACCTATCTATATTCCCAAAATACAGCCTCTAAATTCCCTTCAACTGAAAAGCCAAAGTTATTTTTCAAGTGTTTTAACAAAGACCCCACCAGGCTTAGTTCTGTACAAACACAGAGCAGACAGATGGTCCCTGCCCTGGAGAGCTGGACTGTGAGACCTTGCATTTCTCCTGGTGACTTTCTGGGTTTTCTCCAATTCAGACATAAGCACTGGCAGACCAGAAGACCTTGTTAGCTCCTCCTTCCACCGACTTCTTTCATATGTATGCGACATTCAGCAGTTTTGGACTTTTGGGGTTTTTTTCTGTTCTTTCACGACCCAGTACTACTTTATAAACTCTTTCAGAGTCTGAATGGTGCCGAGTCAATGCAATCCTTCCTTGTTATTGCATCCCCTAAAAGCTCTATCAATCTGGTAATTGTCTCGTGCATTACTCCTCATCTGCCAGCAAACTGGCCTTCTGAATGGAGGTAGAAACATTTAATACATAATCCACTATGGAAAATTACTCTTTGATGTCGAGTAAATTGTAAGATCTACAATTGTGCTGCTTCACATTAATAAAACACAGATATAATATTAGCAGAGTTGCTATCTTTTATTAATAAATCAAACCTTACTTTTGTCTCCAAAGGGAACAATAGTTCATTCAGGCTGGAAACAGATAAAGGAAGTGACTTGCATTTTGTTCTGGAGAAGAAATTTCCTCTCCTTCCTTTGCTTTCCCATCCTTTTTACTTGATTTGGCCATAAAGTTTTATGCCTCTTCAAAAATTCTCACAGCATTTTTTTTCTACTGTTCCTGTCTTCTTTTCTTTCTCTCTGCTGTCACCTCTCTAGAGGGGAGAAAAGAAGGATGCCTTTATCCTTTCTTTCAGGTTTACTTGAAAAGAAGGAAGGAGAGGAAAAAGAGAAGACAGAAGAAACAGGAAGATTAGGGAAGAGAGTGGAAAAAAGGAAAACTTTCTATTTCACTATGATTTTTCTAGGTTTTTTTCAGAATTTTATTTTTTCTCTGAAAGATTAACAGAAAATACCTTTTTTTAAAAAAAAACCAAACAACTACTTATATTGGAAATGTTTTAGTTGATTTTTATTCTGAGCCTTATTGTGGGTTTTTTTCCATTAATTTTTCTTTCCATTTTTCTCTATCTGTTGACGTGTTCCAAGATTAGTCTAATATGTCTTTTTCCAGCAGGCACCACACACCACTCTGAGCCCTAGTTCCCTGCTCACTCTTACTAGCCTGTAGAGTATCAAACTGCAGAGGGTACTTTCCATACTCTTGTGTGTGTCTGATCTACGTGCACATTGTCAGTTCATTGGGACAGGGGCTGCATCATTTGCTTTGTATGTTTGTACCACACCCAACATGATGGGATTCATTAAAACCAGAATTGTGCCTGTCAGGCTTTTTGTTGATCAGCTTGTTGCTCTTCTTAACTTCTGTATCTCCTCTGTCTGTCCCTTTTTTTCTGCCTGTTTCTCCAACGCTGCCCAGTTTTCTGAGTGCTTAGTCTTCTTTTGTGCCTGCCACACTCTTCTGCTCCCCTTATATCTGCTGCCTCCTTTAATTAATCTATCCCCAGAAGCCAAATTCCTTCCCTGCTTCACCTTCCTATCATCCCTCCTAGCCTCTCCAAGTCACAGATCTTGCTGCACTGTGGTGGCTTCCCCAGGGAGCAGCATGATGCATGGTCCTGGTGTTTAGGTCATCAGCACTTGTACACAATGATAATTAAAGGGTTAGTAAAATAATGTGGTGTTAAGTGTAAAGGATGTTGGATTAAAAGTTATGCAATGATTTCAGTTAAATTGACAACAGAATGCTGGGGAGGCAGGGGTTCAATTTCTTATCCCAACTGGCAGCTGTTTTACCTCCTTAGCTATCATTAAAGAGAGAAAAAAGCTACCCCCTAGAGACATCCCTAACTGTCAGTGCAAATGTTCTCATGAAAGCACAATAAAATCCTTAGCACGTAGATAGGACTTATACCTTCTAAGCAATGTACTTGACAGTCCTTAATCCTGTTGACTTAAGGCATTCTGTGAATATTCTTTTCACATTTCTGTAAGAATGTCTGAAAAGTGGGACATGAGATTTTCTGCCAAAAATGGTATGTAAGCATCAAATCAATTTTGCAGCTTGCAGATGTAGATTGTTCTGGAAGTAAACAGAGTGGTTTTTGAAGATAAGAGGAAACACCTCAGATCCAATTACATATAAGAGAAATAACCTAAAAGTCAACTGGTTTTGTAAGTCCCAAACAATATGTCAACTTTTGGCCTCCCCATACTGTAGCTGACCATATGATTCAGCATGAATATAATCGCATTTATAGATGTTAAGGTCAGAAAGGACTATCCCATGCATGCAGAGGTCATTAAACTTTGCCCTGACATCCTTGTATTCACTCCAGTGACTTCCAGTAGAGTAAAGACAGGGATTTTAAAACATACTGGGGAGAGCAAAACCAAGGAAGAAAAATACAAATGCAGTGTAGCTCCTTTGCTGTGGTCTAAGTGCTAATGTTTTAGAAAAAGAAAGACTAAACATGATCATGTATCCTTTTCATATGATGATGTGGATGGTAAAAAAATATACTGTCTTTTTATATGGAGATATTTTAAACAGGCCTCTTTTCTATATTTTTAAAAAGATTTTTAACGAGAATTGGGAAATAGGGTAGTTCTGTAGTCATTGCAGCCTTCCCAGCTGCCTGCTCTGAACAGCCACTCCCTGCCATGTGCGTATCAACCCGTTCAGTAGTGATGTAAAGTGCTGGAGGTGGCTTAAATTTACAGATTAAGACACCTAAGTATCAGTGTCTACATGATTGTCTAAACTCCCATTGCATCCTGTGCAGATCGAGCTGATACAGTCAATCGTGCCTAGAGAACTAAAGATGATTTTCAGGCTAATATACATCCTTCATTTTACGTACTTTAATTTGCATATTGAATCCCACCCCTATGTCCCACTGCTGTCTGGTGACAGTCCCTAATAACTAGGCACAGATCTCCTGGAGGAACTGTGGAATTTTTAGCCTTGTTTCCATCCCACTGTACACACACGTGGCTCTGGCCATTTGCCCTGTGTCAGGTGCCACATTTAAGAAGCTACAGGGAAGCTATGGCTCTGGGGCCTCTGGGCACAGCTTCCCAATCACATCAGCGTTAAGTAGATGGAGAAAGCTAAAGCTTTTCCCCATCTGAAGCTTTGAATCATGTAAGGCCTGCTTTCATCAGCCATAGAGTCGTTTCACAGAATCATGGAATCACAGAACGACCAGGGTTGGAAGGCACCTCTGGCGATCATCTAGCCCAACCCCCTGCTAAAGCAGGTTCTCCTAAAGCAGGTTGCAGAGAGTCACTTCCAGGCGGGTTTTGAATGACTCCAGAGAAGGAGACTCCTCAGCCTCTCTGGGCAGCCTGTCCCAGTGCTCCGTCACCCTCAGAGTAAAGACGTTCTTCCTCATATTCAGATGGAGCTGCCTGCGTTGCAGTTTGTGCCCGTTGCCCCTTGTCCTGTCACTGGGCTCCACTGAAAAGAGCCTGGCCCCATCCTCCTAATACTCACCCTTAAGATACTTGTAGACATTGCTAGGATCCCCTCTCAGTCTTCTCTTCTCCAGGCTAAGCAGGCCCAGCTCTCTCAGCATTTCCTCATCAGGGAGATGTTCCAGTCACATCATCATCTTCATAGCCTCCCACTGGACCCTCTCCAGTAGTTCCCTGTCCCTCTTGCACTGGGGAGCCCAGAACTGTTTCCACCTCTGATATTCTAGATCATTATCTCTACCCTTGCTACTGGGTCTGGCCACCTCCTCCAGCCTGTTCCTCTTTAGGATTGTGCTATTATTAAAAGACACTTTGCTCCCCGCCCCAGAAGAGGTACAGCAGCACAAGTGACATTGCCAGGAGATCAAGGACAGCATCATATTAGTAACACAACAACTCCCTGTTCATGGAGGAGAAAGGAAACAGAGAAACATACTGTCCTTGCAGCAATTTCAATGTTATTTTATAGCTCCCCAGAGTGTGCCAGGCATTTTCCAGATGTGAAATGCTCAGTTTTCACTTTCAATAGCTTCCCACATAGTCCTAACAAAACATCATTGCATCACATAGTTTGGCAGGTCAGAGAACATTTTCTTCTGGTTGAAAACCAGGGAATCAGCTTGTCCTAGTTGTGTCATAGCTGCTGGTCCTCAGCCTGGTCCACAGCCAGCCCGCCTGCCCACAGACATCTTGAAAGCCAAAAAGGGCTTTTGAAATCACTGTTCATCAGTGCCCAGGTTGGAGGGAAGTAGCTGCTATTTCTGTTGCTCACTCTGAGGATTTACCACCTCAACTGAACCTGTAGGGAAAAATCATCTCCTATTAAGATTTTTATTTGTATTACTATATTTTGATTCAGTTGTTTTTTAGGCTAGTAGACCCTTGGTTTTATTCTTTTCTCATGTGAATTGGATTTTCTTTATAGAAGAAGTGCTGACATGGTTAACAATATTATTTTAAAAGTATTTTACATATCTGAGAGGTTCCTTAAAAGTCAGTATAGTTTAGCAATCACTCTAATATAAAAGCCAATACATTTCACATAGTATCTGGAACTAGACAGTGACTTCTTTCAATTATGTTAGGCATATAATTAAACTGAATGGAAATAATAATTTTATAAAATATTTTGGTGACAGTTCTGGTATTTTACTAGGCATAAAAATTTCTGAGAAAGTCAAAGTTATTTATCATACTTTCATCTGCTTTCAAGTGATGCCCTTCTTGATGGACTCTTGATGAGCTTGTTTGTTAGGATATAGAAAAGTGCTACTCTCAAATGATGGCTGTGTTCTGATATTTTTTTATTTTATTGACTCCTGTAGCACCTTCCTCTAGGTTCTTTTTCAAAGTGATGACTCTGAAACAAACCTAAAAGCAGGCTATACTCTTTGCACTGCTAGAGGTGGAGTATATTTTTATGACATTCCTTTATACAGATACTAATTTATGAGATACCAACATCTTCCATATTCTTAATGCAATGGAATAATGCAGAACACACTGAAGTTAATCTGGACCCTACCAGTTACCAACAGTGTGAGTCTGCTGCATGCTTCCACCCAGGTGGTAACTTCTCATCCTGCAAGTCCCACAGAAGAAATAAGGCACTGCTCAGGAGAAGAATATAATGTACAGTCAGCAGACATTGACTGTGAAATAAATCAACGCATTAGCTGGGAAATTTACATCTTCTTTCAGTTTTTCCAGAAGTTTACTTTTCCTCCCTGTGTTATTAGGAAAAGGAGATGTGTCTTTCCATGCATTAGTGTGCTTGATCTCAACACCTTGATTAAGCCAACAAATGAAGGTACAGAGTCACTTGTTCTGTGGCAAGACAAGAACAAATGACTTTTAAAATAACATCTGATTCTGAGGCGCGATGGGAGATACTGAAGGTCAGAGTTGGTTTTTTTTTTTTTCAGAGGTAACAAGCTCAATTAAAGCAATGGGATACCCAATAAAAGATGCCTATTTTTCAAAAACATAGGCACTGACTATGCTGTGTCTTTCATGAGTCTTTAACAACTGCATATACTATTGTAAAGGATAAGCTTCAGGACACTGGAGTTTATGTGACCATGTATCACTGCAAATGATGTAGTGACATTTTTTGGGCACATCTCCAGACAAAGCAGAGACACAGAGAGCAGCAGTGTCATTTCAACCAGATAAAATGTGGTTAATCTACAGATGTTTCAAGAACAACTGCATGTGACCAGAGCATTACCTACAGCATCCATTTAAAACAATAAAACTCAGAACAAACTCACCATTCAGTGGGTAGATACTGTTCCTGACAGTTTTTCAACAGGTCTTTTGACAAACCTGTCTTTTTTTAAGATGCATAATCAGTGAGCCTTTATTCTATGAATTTTTCTTCAACATTGAGGTTACCATATTACCTAACTCTTTCTTGATGTAGAGCAGTATTTATAGAAACCCAGATCCTTAAGAAAGCCTAGTTCTCTTCCAAAGTTGCTGGGCAAACACAGCAAGTTTTATTTTGTTTGCTTTTCCATAAGGATTAAGAAAGAGCAGCAGTTTCCGAAGTTAGGCTCACTGATAATCCATACCTTCCTAACAGATCTCTATCAACAGTCTTTAATCTGACAGATTCAGAGGGTTTACGGTGAACCATGTAGCATTACCTGTTAGAGCACTTGCATTTTTCAGATGATAATTTGAGAGTCACTTACATAGAGCTTATATAAAAAATAATAATTCTGCAACTCATACAAAGAAAACAATACAACTGATATGCAAAAGGCAAGCAGTACAACTCACCGTACCAATACAAAACCAGTGCAACACAAATTAATACTGTGACACACCTTTTTTAGTGCCTCAGTCAGTGAATCCTGCCATTGACCTCCCTTGAAACTGGCTTGTGCTTCACAGAGAAGCTAGACTGAAAATTTGAGGGCAGAAGTTTTGGTTTTACTCCATCCGGTGGAGAACATTTGGCTACAGTTCCAAGAGTGCTGAAAAAGGTAAAAAAAAATATTTTTTTTAATTAAATAGCAAACAGATTAGTTTGATACTGCTGCACCAGTTATATCATCGGATATTTAAACAATGTAAGAGAATAGAAAAGGCCATCTTCAGAAAAACAAGCCCTCCACAGGAGACAGCTGGAGCTCTGCTGGTACCTTGGGATACGTTGGATGGCACCATCATCTGTGTTTAGGCAACAGAAACAAACCCTAAGGATGGGATCTAAACTGCAAGCATCTAAACATGAGCCAGCCCACTCAGTTCCCATGATAATGCAAGTTGTTGATTAAATTAGTGGAGTCAGAAGAATTCAGATCACACTAAAACAGAAATCTGTGTCTCATCTGTTGAACTGTGCCCAAAGCTCCATTAGCTGCATTGACTGTATCTCCATGGTCTGCCGGAACATGGAGATGTGGTTTGTGTGGCCACACTTGGGCATCAGTCTGCAAGCCCAATCCCACCCTAAACGCTGTGTAATACTCTCCACTTTTGTGGTTTTAGCATTGCATGAAACTGCATATGCAGTTCTTTATGGCCTTACGAAGGTTGTCATAGTGGAAGTGGCAAGTTTTAACACAAAATATATAGGGCATTTGGTCCCAAAAATGCCTGTGAGGGATTTGGATGCTGTATGATAATTACAATTGCTGGTTTCATGTAAAATTTTTCAAAAAGGAAACAGTTAATGAAGTGATTGTCGCAGTTCAGGGTTTATTTGAAGTTCATGGCTGAGAATCGGTTGAGGAGACCAGAACAGATATTGCTCTTCCTCCCACTCCTCTGTTGTTTCACAGCCATCTATACATTAAGGAGGAATTCACTGCTTTTGCTTAGCTCACACATTTTAGGTTTTCCTCACAGCCCTTGCAGCTAGGAACAGCACTTCCAAATGAGAGATGCAATGCTATTTCATGTTAATAAAATGAATGTGACAGCAACCTGAAAACGTTGCTAATCACAACTCTGCCTAGGGATACAAGACAGAAAAGCATTATTCCTGCCCTGTTTGGTAGAGTATTAAATACTGATTAGACTCCAGTAAAAGTAACAGGTATAAGAGAAAATGAGCTATTCCTGTTTCAAGCAGTGCTTCCTTTTGTCACAGTGGGTAGTTTAACCTGTTTAGGATCTATTTTTCTAGCTATAAAAATGTCTGCAGATGATTGGGAATTACTGACTCCACAGCACAAATCAACGCTTTTGGATCTCTTAGCCCCCATTAGTCACAGTCCTGCTCCTCCTCAGAAATGCTGTTGCTTCATCCTTTGTTTTTTCCCCTTTAGAAGCAAGTAGGCACTGCCATCCCACTGCTTGGTGCACTGCACCGTTTTGGCTGCCTCTCAGACTTTCCACTGTGAGGTTTGGAGGGCTTTTGGAGAGAGAGGAAACTCGTGCTTATCCTTAAATTGCCCAGGGAAGTAGCAACTGGCTTTCTGCTGTGTCCTAAGCTGTCCATCGCCTCTCTTGAGAGCTCAGTTCAGCCTGAAGTGTAAGTGAATGAGGAACTCAAAAGGTGGTGCAAGATGCTTTTCAAGCTATGTTTAATTAAAAAGTGTAAAACCAGGAAAGAATGAACCTTTCTGTCTTTCTCAGATCCTTTATAAGAGCCCAGATTTTAATTTAAGTTTAACCTCATTCCTCTCTCATTTTTTCTGACGCTTACAGGCAATCCATTAAGACTACATCTAGTGACAATTAAGGAAAGTTCAGTAGGAACAGATTGTGCTCTGGGCTTCTCAACATTACCAATAATGATGTTAAAATGAAAGAACTGCTCAAAATCCAGAATGTGTATTTACATAGGGTACAAAGAAACAATGCAGTGAAGATGAAGGTTTGGTTTGCAGAAGGCATGTGCTCTGCAGCTATCCTTGGGAAGTCACTTCATTCCATGTCCCTTTGTTCTTCTCTAGTCCTCTGTATGGATATATATTTTTTTTTCATAATGATAGTACTTAATGGCAAGGAGTGCCTCCTGGTAGATGTTTACATGACAACTAGTCTACAGGCTCTAATTTCAGAAAGGGCTGCGGGCAAAATATAAGGATCATTAATTATCTCTTCTGTAAGTAATTGCATTTTTTTTGGATGAGTAGCTTGTTTGCAGAACTATCAGTCTGCTAAATAATAGCACCTGCACATATTAAAAAATGTAAGAAGAAGAAAAATCTCTGCCATGGAGCGTCTGAAGGATGCAGTAGTTAATGCAAGACCCTACTAGTTCTGTATTGGTATTTCTACCTTTTTTAGGCACTGTTGACTCAACTGAAAATACGACGTCCTGAACTCAGTTCAGTTTAAAATCAGCAACTTTTTCTATGATACTCATGGTGATACTGAGCCCCCTCATCCGAAATTCATTGGAACCCTGCAATGAAATGGACAGTTTGTCTAGCAAGATGTAAGGATTTCAGGGACTCTGAGGAGATGCTGAACACTTTTTTAGTGTTTCCCACTTAGAGAACTTGAAATCTAATGGTCAAAATGCTTAAGTGAGTTTAAGCATCACTATGAGTGCAAAAGACTTCTGATTCACATGTGACCATTATGAAAAAGAGATTGATTTTATACTTTCTATGTTCTTTGTTAGTCAACTGTTTGGTCTGCTTTTAGGGCTGTGATTGTTCTCTTCAGCCTTTGAGTACTGATGTCAGTGAGAGACTAAGCTGTTTCTAGTTGTCCTTGAAATGCAGACGAGAGAAGGTTTTGTGATATCACATTGGCATGCTTTTCCTCTGGCATCTATTGTTTCTTTTAAAAGGGGAAATAAAGCAAAATGTTCAGTTTAAATACAAAATTTAAACCTGTGCGATTGTTTGCTTTGAATGTGAGGTAGGTGGGTGAATTTCTAAAGCCTCTGAGGTAGTTTTGAAGGCAGGAAACAAATGCAAGTGGTTTTAAGTCACACTACCATGTGGCATTTATGTAAACGGACGTTTGAATTGCTACGTGCTTGGGAATTGTAAAAATGCACTTTTGAGGTACAGAAGCTATTTTTATATTTTGTTAGATAATTTCTGAATCTATCCTGAAGTGGTGTATCCCTTGTTTTAAGCAGGGAGCGGCTGTGAGATCCTGTTAGGGTATGTTGGGCAGGAGCCAAAGTGGGTCTTCTCAGCAAGGGAAAGTCAGCCAGGAGCTGGGGAGCCAGCGGGGCTGGCAAGGCAGGGCAGAGCAAGGCGAGCAGAGCTGGTCCAGGGATGGTAGCCGGGACCTGCCAACAGGCCAGGTCTCCACACATATCTGTAGGATGAGATAGGTCCACAGTCAAGCGAGAACTCAAGTCAGCAGATCAGGACCAGCAGGACACATGGCCAAGCTCAGGCATAGCTGCAGCATCACCCGGGCAAGGACCTGGGGTGAGGGCTGGAGCAAAGACAGCTCCTGAGTGAAGGGGTCAACTCCTGATGGGGCTTCTCCCAGCTCATCTCACACAGCCTCTCTCCCAGCAGCCCGCTCCCAGGTTGCAGCCACACAACATCCGAGCTGGCCTGGAGCACTGGCAGCCAAACCCTGGGAGGGCGGACAAGGTGTTGCAGAGGCTGTTGGTGCACCGAGGGTCTGGATCCACTGGCATCTGGTACCAACTGTCCTAGCCCCCAGGGGGACTAGGGAGGGCAACCTGCCTTTCCCTTACTGCATTTCCCCTGCATGCCTCCCAGTTACCTGCAGGACTGCCTGTGCTTCATGTCCCCACTGCACCGTGCTGGATTTTGCAGATGCTTCTGAAGCACCTGCAGTGAGTGCCCCTCACAGTGTCCTTTCTCAGCTATGACTTTTGGGTGTAGCATAAAACTGATGTCTTGTCCACTGCGACTACATCCCCAGCTTATTGAATAAAAGTAGAGATGATCCCTACTCTTTCCTCACCATGTTTCAGTGTGGAGAGTTTAAGCAGAGGCACGCAAGTCACTCCTGTACTTTCTATGCAGAAGGTTATCTTTTCAGTATCTTCACCTTGCTGCTGTAACGGATGAGTCAGAGATGATAATGTGTCCTCCCCTGTGTTCAAGCTGGCCGCATGCGTTTGCTGAAGGATGCATGAGAGCATGCATTAACTCAAGGGAAATTTTCAGGTCTCAAGTTCTGCAGTTCAGTCTCTGGTGTCAGTCCAAATGGCCTTTGCTTTCTTGTATGTATGTGCTGAAGTCTCATTCAACTGAAAGTCAGACTGGTGCTTGTGCTGTGCTACTCTGGAAGCACACACTTTTGCTCCAAATGCAAACACTTGGTAAGAGGAGGAAAAAAAATCAAATATAAAATATAAGATATAAAATATGATACTTTTTTGATTGGACACTACATAATGCTATTTGTATATATATCAAGAATATTAAGGAGAACTCAGTTTGACTCCCAACTTCTGCAAAACCACTGTGCAGCTATGAAGGAAAGATGACACTGTACTACTTCACTATCTTTGAATGTTTTGCTGTGTCTTCATGAGACACTCAGAGAACAACCTAGGAGAGCAGATGGCACAAAACACCACATAGCATCCTTATTCTGATGTAGCAGCAGTACAGATCCGATCTCTCCCTCCAGGGCTACTCTAGCATCTCATGAGAGCTGACTGGATGGGCTCTCAGTGAGACATGATGTGTCATGGTTGCCACTGCTGTGATTCTACAGATATTCTGGAGAGTCTCATGACACCATTTGAGATTACTGGATGTTCCCTCTTCTTTGACACATCAGACTAATTCGTTTCTACTTATATGAGAATACAGAAAGTTCAGTAACTCCATTCCTACTTGTTTTATTTGCTGAGAGCAAGCAGTTGAAAGCAGGCTGCTTTATGGTATAGAGGATTCCAGGGTTCTAAAGCTACTGAAGGCTCATGTATTTGGGGGTGAAAAGGAAAGTGGAGATTAATATGGGTAGGTTAAAGAGCGGCGCCCCAACACGTTTGGACCTCTGTGTGCAGAATGCATGGTCACAGCTGTGTTGAATGGTGTAGATGTGCAGTGGTGTGTCATGGCTGCAGCCAGCTTGGAGGGATGGGGTGGTCATACTTTCTCTGTTCTCCCAGTAAAGGACTTTAGGAAATCAAGGATATGCAGAACAAAGCTGTGCTAGAAATGCAGGCTCATTTTCTGACAAGCGTATTATAAAACGATAATTTATTCACTGCAAAATGAATACCTTTTCTTCTTTGCTTTGATAGGGAGAAATGGGAGGTAACATTAAACAAAGGTTATTCTTAAGAACTTAGACAGGAACTCCTTCCCTGAAGTTTCCAGTTTTGCCTTTGACGAGAAGGACTGAAGTTGAAATATAAGGCCCTTTTTTGAAATCTTTCTGAGTTCACAAAGACTGTGCTGGTCTTTCTTACTCAGAACATTGTGTCTGTGGAGGGGAGAAAAGAAAATGGAAGTGGTTGAGCATTCAAGGAAAGTTCTAAGCTTCTAAGTAAGCTGCTGAAAATGACAACGAATAGCAGCAGAAAGTACTTTTTTACAACATTGACAAGGAAGAGGAGAAATCTGGTGCGACGTTTGCATGTGGAGCTCACAGAGCTCCCCTCTTCAGTCTGGAAAACCAGAGCTTGCAAGTAGTTAGAAATAAACATAAATGAGGTCTTAAACGTTTAGGAAAATGCTGCCTGCAAGAAGAGGCAGAGATTGCATAGGGAAAGGCAAGCAGAGCAGCGCACAAACTCTGCAACAGGCTTCAAAATTACAGGAAATTCAAAATCATTGAACTGTTAATCAATTAAGAGATCATGCCACGCTGTAATGACAAAATAATCTGATCCATTACTTTGCCCAGCAATTTTAAGAACTTAAATTTGAGTTTGGATAGTGTGATAGTAAGTAGCCTAATGAGGCCGGTAGCAGGCAGGGTAAGGTGGCTGGCCAGGAGGTGTCAGGTTTATGATCAAAGGTTGGAAGTCTTGTCACGGTGTCTGCAGCATGTCACCCTGGAATAGCCTCATTTACATTGTAAACCTCATTACAAAAAAAAACATTTTCAGTGTTTCATTCGCAGGTTATTTGCAGTTCACGTTTTGTCCTTATTTTGTATGTATACTGCTTTTCAAGTTTCTACTTTATATAGGATTTATATTGACAAAAGACCATGGGATCATGTAATCTTTTTTTTTTTTTTTAAATTGCACCTGTCTCTGGGTCAAACCCTGCAATTCATGCAATTTGTCATCCAGGAAGACATCCTGTCTTATCTGGCAGTATAAACACCAGAGAATCTTCCCATTCTCTCGGCAGGGATGTACACTTGCTTGGAAAACCAGAATCTCTGATATCTCTGGTTTAACATGCAAGGCATTTTGTTTGTCTGAAGGGAATTATCTCAGTGCCCTTAAACCAGGTTTGTTTCAGATGTTTAAGTGAATTACAATGGGTGCATTGATTTCATTCAAATGTGTTATTGAACATGCTGTTCAGAGGCCACATTGTCCATCCTGCGCCCACGCATGTCCTTGGTACATAGAGGACAGATGCATGGGTGTTGTGCTGGGTGGGTGTTGTGCTTATACCAACCATAGCCAAGACTGTGTCACCTGAGAACTGGGTCTTTAATGAAAATGGAGCTACCAGGCATCTGACCTATGACAAATTGAGCATTTCAGCAGCTCAGGATGAGGACAGACCAGGGTGTAGCTAACTCAGATGAAGATGTTTGCATTCATTTTGATAAATCAAAACATTGTCTTTCAGTAATGCAGATATGAAAAAATGAAATATGTGAGCAGAAGTCTTCCATGGAAAACGCTGATTTTTCTGGAAGTTGTTTCGTACTGCAAAGAAAAAAGTTATTTCAGTGTTATATTCCCAACTCATTTTAATACAGAGTCTGTCTGAATCTTAGTAATGCCATCTGGCACCCAGTTGGAGAACCACAACAGCATATGCTTCTTTTATGTTACTATTTGATATTTATGAGTAAGACAACTTGATAATATATTTGGCTAATTACTTTTTAAAATTCCATGTCCAGAAAATTCATTGGAAATGTAGTGCAAAACTGTGTTGAACAAAAATGAGCAAGAAACTGTTTTCAACCTGAAATAAAGAGGAAATCTAAAGCAAAGATACAGCGCACAACCACACTACAAAGGAAAGCTTGTCTCTGCAACATGCTTGGTTGATCATGCAAGACTTCAGTTCTCAGGTGGGAAGTGATGAGCAATCAGGGAGTCACAATTGTGGGCTCCCAAATCAGAAACATTTATAATAATGTTCTAGTTGAAAATCACTGCTTTTAAATGTTAAGGGATATTGCTGTCCTTGGTTTGACCCCCTCTCTTCCATGCCCCTGAAAATTATGCCTGCTTTTTAAAGAACAATCCAAATATGAAATTCTGATTGAAAACCAATCAAAATAATTTTGTTTTACAAATGACACGACAGTGTTTCACATCATTCAGGTGCCTCATTTTCTGCACAGAGTGTGGCTCCTTAGAAAAATGACAGCTAAAACTAATCAGTCAGTGATGCAGCACAGTAGGAGCAGATCAGTAGAGCAAAGCAGTTGATGTGCAGGGTCCTCCACTATACACATTTCAGAGTTATGTCAGTCCAGATTAGAGTTAGTCTGGTCTCCTAAACCAAACATCTCCACCATGTGTGTGATTTGAAGCTGTCTGGAGAAAAGCTGTCCTACAAACTGTTGCTTCTGTCCTGCTTGCCTCTCAACCTGCCACTCTTGGGAGTAGTACACTACCGTGTTTCATACAGCGGACAGTACTATTTCTGTGTTCTTCCATCCTCACTTATGTGCAGCCTCACACATGAAACATTTCTGTTCCTGTCCACTTTGTTCCTGCTTGCTTATGGATGGCACCATAGCACCTGCTCCTGAACCCCATCCCAGCTCTCTGTTTGGTCATCAGCAAAACAAATGAACATTATGGGTGAAAAATGTATGCTCAACCCTGCAACTACAGCAGCTATTTTGCATGAATATTCTGGGTAAACTGAAACCATACCCTCCTAGAAATCCTCTTGCCTGGGACTTCCTGGGAGACTTCGCTGCTGCAGCTGCTTTGTTTCTAAGCAAATGGAGGTTTGGAGCTGGGAGACAAGCTTAAGCTGATGGAACAACATTGTCCTTGAGACATGGAATAACAAGAAGTAGGTGCAAAATGTTTTGAATTTGGAGGTGTGTAGGGGAATGAAGGCAGTGGGTTGATTGACATTAATAATATGCAGCTGTGGCCTTGCTTTAACAATGTGCAGCTGTAGCTTATCCCTGCAAAAGTGGTTAAATAGCTCTGAGGAGTGCAGGAGAGGGGGTCCTGGATGAAGCAGAGACAAGGAGCAGTGTGGTCTGACCTCTGGTAGATGGGGAAACAATGTGGGCAGTAGAATTTGACCACTGGTAAAGCTGTTTGCTGCATGCTATTTTATTTGTGCTGTGTTATTTTCCTGATCACTGGAACTGAAAATGCGACAGAGGTGCACAATAGAGACCCTCTGCTGTGAGCTGTTGGCAATGTTTTATCATTAGATGAAGTTATGGGAGTTCTTTTTGTATTCAAGAGAGTGACTGTTGCTATGTGCGGCCGCACAATGCCTGCCTCCTTCTGGCTGAGGGCTGAAAAGTTTTGGGTGGGATAGTTTTTTGAGGGCAAAACCATGATCTGAGTTTTCCAGGGCCGTCCTCCAAGCTCTTTACTGATGGTAAGATATTTGTGATATACCACAGTAAAACTACCAGAGCATCTGCTCTGCATGGGCTCCCAAACTGTGTAGGGGATATTGAAGCATATTACCAGCTCAGCCCAGATCATCCATGGTGGTATAAATTGCTTTTCACACTTACTGTGCAGGTCCTAGTGGACCACTGTGCTAGACTTATGGCCTTGTCAGAAAGTTTTCCCAGGAAAACTTTGAGATCCATGTTTTTTGCTATTCCAGTCTCAGATTCAAAAGAAATGTTGGCACCTTTCCAACCAGGGACTGGATCATCTGTGGTCTTCACATCCCAACCTTTATTATCAGAGAAGCTGCATTCTCCCTGTGCAGGTGGCTCATAAGCTTAGATAACAATGGAGTCTGTCTCACATCTAATCATGGCCTTACCACATGCCACATTGACCCAGTCCCTGTGTCATCTCTTTAACCCCACATAAACACACACTCACAAATACACACTGACACTCCCTAGCGGCACTTAGTCTCAGATTCCCTTTGGGCAAACATGATTGCTCCAAATACATCTCTCTGTGTCCTTCTTGGCATTGTCTGTGCTTTGGAGTGTGCCTGCAGCTGCTGTTTCAAGAGTCCTGAGGAGACCTCAGACCAGGGCCTGAGTTTTTTGCAAGGGAAAAATGCATCTGACAAGCAGAAGATTCAGGAGATAGCATGGGGCCAACAAGCATTTGGTGCAGAAAAGATTTACTTGGAAATGGCAGAGAGGGGAGAGCACAGAGGAGAGGAAAAGAGCTCTGTTAGCTGCTACACCTTGAGTGGGTGATAGCTGTGGAGTAGTAGGGAGGCAAAGCCTGAGGATCCCTACACCTTGTGGGACAGAGGGGCGCACTCTTTACAAGGCAGCCCCCCCCTCCTGCTTCCCTCCCCAGTGAGGTGACAGCTTTTGTCCTCGTCCTTTCTCCTCTCTCCTCTAAGGAGAATGATCCATAAATGATCCACCTCTCCTATGAACAACTGAAACAGAGAATCACCAGGCCTTCCAGGTTTGTGATGGGACTGCAGAGCCCCATGAGGCTGGTGGAGGACAACAATTATGAATGGGACGGATGCATTTGGCCCTTTACATTGTGCAAGAAGTTCTTCTCGCTGTTGCATGAACTCATAGTGGTTTGAGAGCATAGTGCTGGGGAACAAGTGCTCAGTACATGTTGGAGGACTTCACAGTCTCTTGGTTTGAACCTCTATGCTCTCCTTAATGACTGGAACACATTACAGGCATATCTCGAGTAGGGCTGCCAGTTTGGTTTCATCCAAAAGGAATCTATTAATTGTGCTAGACCCATTCTCTAGCTGCCACCAAGATGTGGTACGTGAGGACTGTCAAAGGATCAACCTCAGAACTGCCCTACTGCTCTGAACTGAGTGCTGAGGTCAGCCAGCATTTCTGATGCACTCTCTGCTTGAAGAGCCAAAGCCATAAGGAGTTGTTGTCGTTATATGTCATGAGGTAGTCCAAAACATCTGGGATGGGAGACAGCTGAACAACAAATCTCCACTGGCCTCTTAGCAGTACTACCAAGCATTCTAGATTCCCCTTCTTAAATCTTTTACTGCTAAGCTATTCGGTAATTCAAGGCAAAAGATGGACATTTACATTTTTGCTACCCAAAGTTGCCACCTTTTGTGAAATATTTATTAAAATAACAATAGCCCCTTTGAAATGTCCCCTCTGGAGCTCCCAACGTAGGAAGGACATGGACCTGTTGGAGCAAGTCCAGAGGAGGTCCGTGAAGTTGATCAGAGGGCTGGAGCACCTCTCCTATGGAGACAGACTGAGAGAGTTGGGGTTGCTCAGCCTGGAGAAGAGAAGGCTCCGGGGAGACCTTATAGCAGCCTCCCAGTACCTAAAGGGGCCAACAAGAAAGCTGGAGAGGGACTGTTCACAAGGGTATGTAGTGATAGGACAAGGGGGAATGGCTTTAGACTGAAAGAGGGTAGATTTAGATTAGATATTAGGAAGAAATTCTTTACTGTAAGGGTGACGAGGCACTGGCACAGGTTGCCCAGGGAAGCTGTGGATGCCCCATCCTGGAAGTGTTCAAGGCCAGGCTGGGTGGGCTTGGAGCAACCTGGTCTAGTGGCAGGTGTCCCTGCCCATGGTAGGGGGGTTGGAACGAGATGATCGTTAAGGTCCTTTTGAACCCAAACCATTCTATGATTCTGTGATTCTATGAAAATCAGTTCTGAACATTCCTAACATAATTAAAAATAAAAATCTTCCATATAAATGTTTTTTTTTACTAACAAAAAGCCTATGATTTAACACAGCAGAACAAAGAGCTGTGGAAGGTGTTAAGTGACATGTGGAAACTCCAGTAGAGTTCACTGGGCTGTTACTAGAATCCTGCTAGAAGTTGTTATTAATTAATAACTGCAGATTTTTTTGGTATTATTAATAGCAGGCATAGATGTAAAAATATCAAAACCTAATCCTATAGACCTTAAACCGAATCCATAGGTATTAAGGAAAGGACAGCCACCAACTTTGGTGGAAGCTGGCTCAGATTCTGAGAGACTGCGTGAAACTATATATTACTTTAATAGAGCCACATTTCACAATGCAATGCAATTTAACATTTAAATTGCACAACAAAGAATGTACTATTTTCTAAGAGCAGTATAAAAACTAAAGCTACCTTTGGTAGAGTGTGTGCAGAGAAAATGGGAAAGGAACAGATGGGGAAGCATTTACATAGGAGATGGCAGGCAATTTCATTTTTTCTATTGGCATGCTAATTAATGATCTTTCCAAAGAAGGAATGCTGTATAAATCTCCTAAAAGAAGGATAATAGCAAGGTCAGATGTATCTGCTAAACTGTGCAGGAATTTGAATGCACAAGTATTGCAAAATCCTGTGTCAGATTAATAACCTGTTATAAAGAAAAATTTGAAGTACTTGGTAAATACAATTTGAAATACAGATATGAGACAGGAGGGTGATGCACTGGAATTTCAAGTTGCAAAACTTGAACTCTTGAGCTGTCCTAGATCCTGCAATTTGTTTAAATCTATTGCACAGGGTGAATATTGAAAAGCAGAGGGGGAACTCAGATCTGTCATTTTCTCCCCTTTCCTGAGTCCATGGATGTCTTTGAAGGTCTGCATTGGTTAGCTGAGAAGTAGGGGTTCAAAGACTTCAAAGCATTCAGCTTAGCTGAGATAAACATTTGAAATAGAGGAGGCTTTTCTACAGTTTAGAATAATAGTCATAATATATGTGCTATTCGGTGTAACTAAAAGCTATGTAATGCTACTAGCTCTGTAGTGCAAGTAAGTTAGCAATTATTCTGTCTGGTCCAGGAGTACAGCTCACAGCTACCAGGTAGTCTGAATTGCAGTGTTTGGGGTGCTGCTCAGCTAAGGAGTGTCACAGTGCTTTATGCACACCAAACCCTGTGGCAATGTAGGATTTTTCCCTTTTTCATAAAATAAGTGGTAAAATTGTCTAAGGTCACCTGGATGGGTTATACCAGAGAATATTTACCCAGGACTTTCCACCCCCAGTGTTGTGTGAATGCAAGGCTGCAGTGCCTGAGTGCGCTTCTGCAGTCTCTCCAGCCTCATCTCTCTCCTTATCTCATAGTCTCAGACATTTTTGGCTTTCTTCCTCTATGATCTCTGCTGACTTTCTGTCCCTACAGCCAAGTCCCTGAGAATTCAGGGTTTCGTCATCTCTGGCGATGCTGAATTATGTTTTTTAACACATGGAGATTATAAACGTAAAATACACTGTGGCTGGAGACCACTTAGAAAACATTTTTAATAGTATGACTGTGAGGGGAGTTAAAAGATGTTGTTTTGAGGAAAAGACCACAGGGCTGTGCTGTGCCGGACAGGTGGGTGGAGGACTGTGGTTCTGGGAAGAGTTTGATCCATAACGTCTGTAGGAAATCTCTGTGCTTGCTCAGTGCCCAGACTGCTGATGGTTAAACTGAGTGAGGAACTGCTTGTTCCCAGCAGGTATTTGATCCTCGCTTTGGATCAGTTCCACTTGTAAATAGCTCTGGGCTAAATTCACAAGGAAGATTGAGAGAAGCTCTGAAGTCCAAAATGTAGAGCAGGAACAGCCCTCTGACAGCCTTCTTAGAAGCCCTGCTGCTGGGCTTGAGCAGAGCGATGAGCGCCTTGGCAGTGTGGAGCTACCTGCTTTATGTGTCTCCCATTGTAGGACTCATGGGCTCCATCCATTCCACTCCTTTTCTTGATAGCTGCCATACTAGCTGAGGCTCTTCTGCACAGGGAATTTTTAATGACTTTTCTCTTCATCACCCCTTAGTGGGAAGCTGAGAATGTGGATTTCATATCCAGAAATTACCTCTGCAGCACTAGAGCAAAACTCCATGGATGTCTGCAAGTAAACCTTAGGGAAACAAAAAGAAAAAAAGGTACAGGGTTGGAAATCAAGACCCTGAACAATAGTAGCACAAATATGATTGTCAGAAGTAGCAGCTGAGAATATAATACAGTAGAGTCTACGAATGAGTATTTGCACCTCACCAGGTGGAAAACTGTCCCCATCCCAACATTTAAAAAGAAGAAATTTAGATGGAAGAAATTAGCATCAGGATTTTGTTCTGAATTTTCAGTAATAGATGAGATTCATTAACAAAATGTGACTTGGAGGACCTGACAAGCAAGTAGGATTCAGATGAGTATGCCAACACTGAAAAAATGAATGAACAGAGCTAGAAATACAACAAGCAAGCATTGAAAATTATTTTTAAACTTGGGATTGCAGAAAATGTTAGGTATTATGCATTGTTATAGTTGTCTGAAAAGGTGCAAATTCTGAACGTTGCATGAGCAAGAGAGGCTAAAATCTCCAGTAATACAGTTTCTGAAATTATTATTTTTTAAAAAAAGAATTAGAGGTAAGGGCAGCTGTTAGCTCAGCTGGGTTAGCATCTAACAATAGAAAATGAGGCACTGGCAATAAAATATATAATGCTCTTTAATTACAGTCATGACCTTTAGTAATTGCCGCATTGTTGCTTCGTATTGTAAGAGATGTATTGTATTCACTGAAAAAATTGGGTTTTACCCCTGCCAAAACCATCACACATTGGAATCGGAAAATATCTATTAGATTATCTGGTTTGTGTATCCCCTGCTATGCCCCCTGAAATGTCTTGCCTCGTTCTGCTGTAAATATCTCCAAGTGTTGTTTTGTGTGAAACGCACTAGAAGGTTACTCTACTGCCTGAAATATGGTTATTCTTACCATGGAAACATTTTTGCTTCCGATGAGTTGAGATGCAGGTTGCTTCCATCTCATTTCTGCTGGGTAAAATGGTTTTTTCATGCTTCCTCTTCATTTACAATGGTTTTATTAACCCATTCTTCACTGCTTTCACTCTTTTCAAAGAGTTAAACAAACCCATATCAAAAGGGAATACTTCTTCTGGACTCATATGACTGCTTCTCTGATATTGAAGAAAATATGAGAATGTGCATTTTTTCATCAGATCTGTGCAACATTTGTGCAATTATTGATGCAAAAAAAGCAAATAATGAGCACAGTAGAGCTGGTGTTCTTTGAAACTGCAAACTCAAAGACATTCCCTGCTGCCTCTATTTTCATAGCATCCTAATGACAATAGGAGAAATTTCTAGGGCAAATGGTAGTAGTTTAAAAGCAAAAAAATAATAAAAAAAATAAAACCAGACCCTGCCTAGCATCTTTTGCAGGTCCAGGCCTAGTGAATAATATTGGAAAGGCTTGATAAAAACTGCACTACAGGAGAGGAAAATAAATGCAGGGAACTATAGCTAATATTTAAGATGTATAACCAGTAGATGATAGTCTGGCATGTGTAGTGAGCTGTCACACTCTTCTCTCAGATAAAAATTTGAAGAATTGTCAGAAATCTGCAATGCTCTGTCATTGTGCCAGTTTATAGCATTTGGCTTTATTGAGTGGTCAGGTGAAATATATAAGCGACTGACAACATGGGACTCCTGGGTATATGTACAGAGGTTGACATGGTATGTGTGTATATACCTTCAAAAGTAGATTAAAAAAAAATTGCTTATTAAATGTATCTAACTCCTGCATCAGTTATACACAGGAAATTAATATCTGAACCTCAGGGGAAAAGAAAAAGAATAAATCAACAAACTTTGAAAAAATTATCTGTTTTTAGAATAAATAAGTGTGCCTAAAGAGTCAGTGCTGAAAGGACACCAAATGGTTATTCTGCACCCTCTGCTGTCACTCCTCTGCAGTCCCCTGTGCCTCAGTTTCCCTTCAGTGCTGCTTTCTTGTTGGTTTCTTTCTAAGGCATGTGTTAGTGAGCGAAGACAAGGGTCATTTGTATGACAGAAGGCAAATCCCAGCCTTGATGGAAGTTGAACACCATGAAGGGACTTGAAATTAAGTAATTTACCCATATGAATAAAACATCAGGTGTTATTTTTAGAAGCTTGACTGTTCTGACAGACCCAGTAATTTTTCAGCTAATCTCACCACTGGTCCTCCTGAGCCAAGGGCTATCCCCTGTCCTCCAGAATTCAGAAAGTAACATCATTAATGATAATGCTATGATTTTGATGGAATTTGCTACCTTTTAGCCAAGCACATTCCACTGGGGCCTGAAGGCTCATTTCAGAGGCAGTCTCCCTTAGATAAGCTACCTTGGCCAAACTTTCAAAAACTCATTCAGATTGTTTAATTGAACCTCTCACTCTCGCAAGGAGATACTGCTTATACTCAAAGACTTAATAAGTCTCCTGGTGAAGGTAGTTCCCTCTCTGATCATTAGAAGAGGCAGGTCCATTAATATCAACTTATCAAACTTTGCTGCCCTGTCATATTTTCCCTTCTTTTAATTTTACTGGAAGTGTTATATTAGCACAGTGATTCTGAAGAAATAGGAATTTTTTTGTCCTGATTTTCCTCGTGACTGTCTGTATTTTCAAGATAGGTTGTTTTGCGTATCAGCCCGTTGTAGCCACAAGCCTTTTATTTCCTGCTCAATGGATGGGAAACACACTTCACTTGTGACAGCTGCCAAGGGGGTCCTCACTGGGGTCTGACATATGCAGCCAGACCTAGAAATTCTACTGACTCCCCATGTTTCAAATCTAGACGTTGCATTGCCTCCTGCCGCTGCACTGAGCTGAGCTTAGGAGATGACAGCACCCTATCTCCAGGCTCCATAAGGCCACGTTGCTACGAGGCAAATGGCTATATCTTAGCTGTCTGAAAATCTCTGGTGTTGAGCTCTTCTAGGCAGAGAGTCACTCAGCTTATCTGGCTAACAGTGCTATCAGATGTTGCCTCCAGAAATCATGAGCCATGTGAGTCAGACTTTCTGCAAGTAGAAGAAGCCCATGTCCACATTCTCCTACTGGGCTCCAGGACTTACCTAACTGAATCCAACCTGAGCACATATTTGCTTGTCCAGTGGTTTGTATGCAGCATAAATTTGGGGTTTAAATGGAGCATAGATATCCCATGTCTTTTTGAGCCATTCCCAACCTCATCGCTTATGGGGGGAGAGAGCAGTGTGGGCTATAGTTGCCAATGACAAAACTGATCTGCCTTAGGATCCTCTTTCTCACTGAAAGCTGCCTGGATTGGTGATACCACTTCAGCTTTATCTCTGATGGACACACAAGGGGCTCCCAAAATCTTGTTCTAGCTCGCTAAATTCCAGTGGTAACAGAAGAGTGGCAGCTTCAAAGAAACATACTGACCAAGAGATCCAACAAGGAAGCTTTGTTTAATCATCCCACTTATGCACTGAATAGATTGCATCCATCTTTTGACATGTGTAAAAATCAACAAAAGTGGTAAAAATTTCCCAGTAATGCTTCTGCTATTATCTTCAATGAAAAATGAAATCTATAGCCTTTCAGAGAACTCAGCAGGACGTTGCCTTTTTTTTTGTTCTCCTTATTGTTCATTGTATTCAGGATGGAATTAATGATTTTCTCAAAGGCTTGTTCCTTTCAGAAATCAGTTCAGAAAAATCATTTGTCTGGGCAAAACAGCCAGAACTCTTCCAAAACAAGGCTTGCTAACTAACGGATTGCTCCTTGAACTTTGATGACCTTTACAAGCATTTCAGCTTGGAGGACATAGCTCTTGTCCCACAGAAACGTTGGCCCCAGTGTGCAGGGAAAGGCAATGTTACAAACGTGCATTACTCCACACATGAATGATGAATATTAGCATAGTCTTGAACTTGCTTAATGTGACTTCAGACAGCTGAAGATTTTGATGGAGGCAGCGGGGGAGGGGGAAATGGAAAAAATGTGGAAGTTGTTAAAACATGTCTATAGATAGGAATTGCCATTTCCTACTCTAAATAGGGGACAAGATTATGTTCTATTTTGGGAGCTACTGTGTCCCAGATAACATTTCTTCTGTCTTTCCTCACTTTGTCAGGACGGGATATCTTTCCTCTTGGCACCTCTCTTCGCCTTTCAGCAAACTCCCCCTCCTGTAACCTTTGCTTATTCATATCCTTCTCACCAGGCTACTTTATCACTGTTTCCTTGAGATTCTCTATTTCTTTGTTCCCTGGCCTTCAGTCTCCTCAGATGTGCTCTAAGAGGATATTTCTTATCCCCTATCTTTCAGCTCTAGGCTTGCCTTCCTATCCACCCTCATAAATTCCTTCTCTCTCAGCCTCCTCTCCCTCCCTGCTCTGTGGGAAGACGCAGGTAGAAGCAGCCATATGGTGTACCGTCCTGTGTATCCAGAGGGTACCCAGCACATCCCAGCCTGGGCATTTACAGTCCCAGGAACAGCACTCCTGGCAGGTTATTTCCTGCCCTCGGGCACAGCAGCCCTGCACTGCTGCCCACGTTGTCCTTCCCTATGCACTAGCAAATTGCTGCTGTTGCAAAGATGGTTTTGGGGAGGTGTGGAGTGGCATGACGAGGCAACCAGAAGCTTTATGCCATATTTCGCAGAAAGTCCTAGAATTGAATTTTCCATACCCCTCGATATGAGTGTTTCTTTTTTGCCAAACACAGACTCCGTGTGTGTGTGCATCCTCTGCCCCTTCCCCATCCCCAGGTGCTTCCATTGCTGGAACAGCTGATTTGGGGGCTTACTGTGGAGTCTGGGAACCTGCTATATGAGACTGTATTAGTTCAGGCCTTTCTCTCAAGCTACTTTAATTCTTTGTGTGAAAAAATGCAGTCAAAGTATTCAATTCACTGCAAATCAGACACTTGGCTATTCAGGTAACACAAAAAAATTCTCCAAGTGATATTTCTGAGATAAACAGTCTCTTGGATGCCATTCCCCTGCTCAGGACTGCCCGTGCAGATGCACCCTCACAAGACTGGGTTTAGTCCAACTGGTTTCTATTGTGAAGCAGAAAAACGTTTCTGGCAAATGCTTGCTATGGAAGAGAGACTACACAGATGTGAGGGGTGAGCTGAAAAAGAGGCATTTCACCAAGATAATATCCTCAGTCTGAGCTCTCTGAGCAATGTGACCCTCTTTCATAAGGTGTACAGAAATGGCAGGACCCTCTTGCCCTTAAAGCTTGCTTCTCTGGGCTCCAGGTGTCAGGTACATGGGTGGCATTTGCCTCTGGTTGCACCAGAGTGCTCAGCTGTATCTCTACGGCATCACATGGGAAGGATGGCTGCATGTCTGATGTCACCTGTAGTGATGCAGCTTTGTGTCCTCTCTACCCAATGTGATGCCTTATCGGTACAAACCCGCCCCAGAGTAAGTTCATGCAGCAACCTCCATTTAATCAGTGATGAATATGTCATTGCTGGTGCAGCCCTGTGAAACTCATTGGCAAAGTCACCACTTTGACATTTCATCACTGTAACTTAAGGGAACAAAGACCAGCCAAAAAATGACATATGAATTTTCCTATCAACCTCTGAGTGCAACCATAGTATATATTTTAAAAGGCCATACAGCAACAAGGAATCCTTCCTGAACTCTACTGGTAAACAACAAATCTATTTCTACTGGGTGTTTTCAGGCCTTATTCAATTTATAAAAATTAACAGGGGAAAATTATCTACTTTCCTGTGTTATTAAAAAACAAAACAAAAAAAAAATATCATTCAATTTCTCAACTTGTACCAGCCTGTTCTAACAGAAAGTGAGGCAGTTTGCCAGAGGCTAATGATTCAGTTTTATATGATTAGTTTCTTTAGCTAGATCCAGATATTTAGAGGAACTAATAATTTGTTACACTGCTAATCTCTAAAATGCCTGCAAGGACTCACATCTAACTATACTACTGCAGTCATAACATTTTTTTGTTCCTATTTTTGTTCTATATTGTTTGGAATTAATATGTTAATGTAAGAACAGAACAATGACAAGATTATATGACCCATATAATTTTTCACAGCTTGGCATTATAAGGATGTATAAGCAAAAACAACATAAGGGAGAAGTACCTAGATAGAAGCTGGAGGTTTAATTAGAGATAATTATGGGGCTATAAAATTGTCCATATTATACATAGCTGACCTTGATCAATCAAACTGTCCTTAAGTGGGGGCACAGGCTAACCTTCTGCCTGTGTTTCCATGGTTTAGAGCAGACTTTGGTATTGCAGAGTAGCATTTAAATGATGCCTGTTACTTTGGGATGCCTTTATTTTTAAGTGAAACATGGAAAGATGTCTGATATTCAGAAATACAGTGAAAATCAGTTCCCTTTATGGTCACTTCTGCTGGACCTTTTGCACTCTGATACGCTCAGGATTACCAATAATTTCTAAAAATGTAGCCTTATTGCATGTTGTAATATAGTCGGGTTTTTTTCCGTATCCCTCTAAGTACCAGCCAACAGAACTGGGGTTCTTGAGGGAACCTTCAGGCATCTGTACAGTGCTGACTATAACACTACTAAACACTGCATTTACTGGTACATATCATGCAGTACTTAATCTTATAAAAAGTTTAAAAGACATCTGCCAAATTCACAGATAACAACTGTGGAAAATGTTCCCCTCTTCATTGTGTGTCTGAAGTAGCAGTGGGAGCCCAGCTCTTGACCCCTGAAATTTGCAATGCCCCTTTCTTCCTTCGAAGTACTGTGCTGTGACAATCTCCATTAAAAAAAATAATATGCTTCTCAATAGGAAGGGAGGATGGGGGAAAGGCAGTGTTAGGTTTGCGGTTGGACTCAATGATCTTAAAGGTCTTTTCCAGCCTAAATGATTCTACGATTCTGTGATTCTTTTCCTATAATAAAATTGACTCAGACTAGGCTCTGTGGCCAATGCCCATCTAAATTGTTGTAAAAATTAACATAGGAATTACCAGATCAGAATGTCACAAACTAATGCTCCATCTGGTCCACTGTTCTGTTTCCAGAGTGACTTATCCCAGATGCTTCAAGGGAGGAATAAAATACCAAACATTTAGAGGGTGCTACAAGTGCCCTAACCAACCACTAAAATGGCTGTTGGGCAGCTGCTAGGAAATCTAGTGGCAGAAGCAGCCTGCCAGAATTTCTGCTTTTCTAGTAAATAGAGCAAAGAAATGCATGTCCCTGTGGGATATCAGTATCTGCTATATCCAGCGCTGTGTGCTTTTATCATTCCTCCTGACCTCATGTGCACACGTGCATCCAGATGCGCTCACAAATCCTGTTCTTTAAGTGCAAAAAATGTGCAAGGCTGGCAACGCAATGGATTTTGTCAGAGGTGAGAAGTTGCTCAGGAGACTCACGGGGCAAAATTTGTTTTAATCAAGCTAAGACATTTCCGTCTGATCTAGTTGCCCTAGACTCCCTTTATAATCAAAAGAGCAATACCAGCACTTCCAGGTCACGACTCTTCTGACGGGGTTCAGATGTCTGCTTTAGGAGTCAGTGACTCCACTGACCTGAGCTCCGTCACCTGCGGGAGGAGTCCAGGATGGCTAGCTCACATGGAGACCTCTACAGGGCAGATGTCTCTGTTTCACCAAATGAGTCCCACCTTTGGTGGCAAAGCTAATATTTTTAGTATGATAAGGAGTTTTAAAGAATTAAGATCCAAAATAGTTAAGGCACTTGGGGACATATTTCAGTCTGCCCCTTTCCTTAGTCTGCCTTATCGCCTGGCAGTAATTACATCTAACAGAGTCTAGATGATTATGGGAGTGGGATAAGGAGCATTTTGCTTTTAACTAGCAGCTCAAAATGATCCGTCTTCATAATGACCAAAATGTGTTACCAGTAGATGGCCATGAATGGATTGATTGCATCGCTAATGGTTGATCACACAAAATGCCCTCTGGATTAACATTAATTGTTCACCTTGGTGGAGACTTCAGATGAAAAATCTGTCTGAACAGAGGCAGCGATTGGGCTCCTATTTCCCTTGTAGAGTTTGTCCTTTAAAGGAGGTGGAAAAGCCCTGAGGGGACAGTTGCACAGCTGCTAGATGTACAGAGTTACCTGCCTTCTCCAAGACTGGTATCTTCCGAAGTCACTATGTCTGTCTGTCCTAATTGCTTTATATTTCGTGTTGTTTATAATTCAATATTTGGTTATCTAAAATACAGGTTATGTTCTTAGGGTAGAAAGTAGCTTCCTGTGTATTTTCTTTAAGCCTTTTTTGTTGATCTTTCATTTTATAAATTTTTGTCACCCGTGGTTGGGGACTAGCTGGCTTTAGGTGGCTAGGCAACTCTAATGGAAAAAATACCAGGGCTGGAAACCCATTACTGTTCCTAACAACCTAGGTCTACACAGGATATATAAACAAAAGCAGAAAACTGCAAGGCACAGGGTTGTATCACCAATCAATGTCAGAGAGCAACATAATATAGAAAGACAAAACACACTCCCCCAAGGAGCAACACACTGTTAAATACTATGTAGAAATCTTTATCTGTACCTAATAAGGGAGAGAAACTGGAACTGCCTCTATAAAAGAACATATTATGAGATCTGAGAATGAATATTACACCACGGATGGAAAATTGATTTGTAAAGTCTAAAACCAGGTATTGTTTAATGCCTTCTCTCACAAGGACACACAGAGACAGTTTTTATTTCTCTAAAGAGTAATTGCAAAGAGGGAAAAACTATCACTAGGTCTTGTGTAGGCATGGCATAGAATAACAAGCTTGAAAAATTAACTTTCTAGCTGTAGGAGCTGAGGTAGATTGCGTCTCCATCAGTGGAATTTTCTAAACCAGGGTTGGACAAATATTTGACAGGAATGACTTAACTCTCTACTCCTGCTTTGTAAGGTGGTGGTGGGTTTAAATTTATTTTCAGAGAATCATGACTTTCTTACAACAAAAACAAAACAAAACACAAAAGCCTGGCTGTATTTTGTTTATTGAACAGGTGTACGGTGCCCTGGTTTCTGAGCTCAGTCCAACTACAGAAATTCAGTGGCGGACAGACCTGGACCTGCTTGTCCTGAAGGTTACTGCTCATCTGGGCAGCCTGAGCTCCAGGGTGCCTGGAAAGCTGAGATGCTAGGGAAGATCTGTAACTCAGACAAGTGCATCTTCCCATGGACCCCAGATCTCTTGTCTACATGTATTTGACAGTTTGTAATAAATTAGGCCTCTTAATAGACTTTCAGGATAGTTGACATTTGCACTGTCTTTTGTGCTTCTGTCTATCCACTTATCTTTTCTACTCACTTTCTTAGCCCTCTTGCTCTCCAGCAAGAAGAGTGGTTCACCCAGATGTCTTTTAAAGCAGACCATGGACCCCACAGTCCTCAGTCTCTGTTGCTGCTCCCAGTCCTTTCTGCAGTCCAGAAGTTCAAGACATGTGGCTCCTGAATGCAACAGCACATCACATCACGCTGGTGCTGCTGGTGAAGGAACCAGGACTTCCTTCCCAGTGAACCCAGTGGCACAAATCAGGAGTAGGTGTTGCTGTAAAACTGCCATGTGAGTGAGAATAGAAGTTTTCAGGTGGTTGATTTAGAAACCAAAATAATGATAATAAAAAACGGATTAATTACTGATTGTATTTGCCTTAAATATGAATAAGAAGGTTTTGCCTCTTGGGACTGAATTTCATGAAGGCATAGGGTATCTTGGATACTATGGTCTAAACACACTTGTGGAGATGTGAGAATGTTGTTGCTTTTTCTTCTCTGAGTTCAACAGATTTATATATGCTGAGATGTAGAACATATGCAATGCAGGGAAGGAGAACCTATTAAATGCCTCATACTGAAACCCTACAATCTGTGTAGCTGAGTTTGATGAAGATGCTGCTTGCAAGAAGTATAAAATCTATAACAAATGGGGCATTTCGTGACAGACAGTGGTGATGGCAGGCTGTCTCAGAGTATTTTGTTCCACCCAGAGCACATGCTACTTTCAAGGCTTCTCTCCCGCATCTCCTGCAGACTGGAAATCAGCCGCTAAGCGTGGCTTTGAATAACTAAGCAATAGGTGCTACTTTTTGCAAAGGCTCCATGCCTGCAAGTGCGCACACTCACATATGAGGATGGACTTTTTTTCCTTTCATATTTCTCTAGCACAGTGCATGGATGTGGCTGAAGTATTCATTTGAGTTAATATATATGCAAATAGTAGAGACCATTAAATATACATCATCTCCTCCTGCTAACGATCTTCAGTATTTTCACACTGCTGTACTGTGACATCTTTCCAGTGCTTTTTGCTTCCAAATGGCTGATTCTCACCCTGCGAGGGTTGCTGTTTCCAAGGCGTAGGGGGCAGGTTCAGGAGTTCACTGCAGCTCCCAGCATGAAGGGCTGGAAGGTAATGCCAGTGAAGGAAGCTGCTTGTCCTCAGCTTGCCAACATAACTGCTTGCACAGCTGTGCTGTGAGGCAGATCAATGTGCTGTAAGTGAACTGACCTGCCTTGAAAATAACCTGGTAAAATAAGATGAATTTTCTGATCCACCTCAAAGCGTGACCCCACAAGTAGTTGCATTGGCACAACCAAGGGGGCTGCACACTGCAGCATGCTTCATGTTTAAGGGAGTAACATCATTAAAAGTATTTCCTGGTTTTGTCGGTGAAAGTTACTGAAGTGAACAGGAGTTCGTGTTCAGCCATCTTTGTAGCTCACATGGGCACCAGCTGACAGGGCAATGTGGGGTAGGCAATGGGCATGTTGTTCGTTAGTCTCCTGATAGTGGCAGTCAGCAGGAGAATGCTGTTTGGCGGTGACTTATCTCACTGGTGCAAGTGGGCAAGTGTTGTCATGCTAAGCCCTGCTTCTAAGCATGCTGCAGAATCAGTGCTGTCAGTGGCAAACTGGGTACAAACAGTCCTGGTGGCAAGGGATGAATGGAGCACTTTGGTTTTCTGGGTTTTGACCAAAAGCTGCTGTCATCTTTGGAGGTAAGAATGAGCAGCTCAGGCTGGAGAGATAGGGGAAAGGTCTAGGTGTGAAAATTTTTCTCTCCAGGCTTCTGACCATGAGCCACAACTGTCTGTGGGCTGAGCTGGGCACAGCATCTCCCTGTCAGTGTAGCATTGGGTGTTTGTACCCATTTCATCACAGTGCTCAATAATAGTAGCGCATGTCCAAGCTTCAGCCATTAAGATCTTCATGAAATAGGATGGAGAGTTGGGTGTTTCAGATCCCCTTATTTTGCCTGGCAGGTGCTGCTCTTGTTGCAATACTACATTTTTAAATTTTTTTATTTCTCTGTTTTTCGCCATAGGTTCAGCTTCTCACTTTCCCTGTTCATTGGTTTGAGCTGTGGCTCTAGGTACCATCCCCATTTTCAGAGCCAGTTCATGAGCTCTGATGAAGTCAGTGTGTGATTCTGCTCCTCTCACTTATGAGAATTTCATAAGCAAATAGGACTGCAGATTGCCATCTTTTCCTCTCTGTAGCTTTTTTTTAAAAAAAAAATTTTTCTTTACTTTGCTTGTCAGAGCATTCTGCATCTCCTACCTTAAGTGCTGCCATGGTCTTGTGCAGATACTGGTTTTGTTAGCTGTTACAAAAATCATGTTGTCCCCCAAATTCCTCCTATTAATAATGGTGGAGTATGTGCAAACAACTAAGTACCTGCTCATTCTCTGTAGTCAGGAATCCAGGAAAAGATTTAAAGGCTGATGAAGGCTTTTGCAATAAGAGCGCTGATATAATGATAAACCCTAGGCTAAGGATGACACATTTGACCTTGATAATGGACAAGCTTTGAGTGTTCTCACATCTGTAAACCAAAAGGGTCCTGTGCCTTCTTCAGCTTGGGAGCCAACCGACTGAAATGTGAGCTGAGTTAGCTTTGAAAGCCAAGGTTCAAACTCAGATGTGATTTGCAATGTGAACACATAATTTGCATCTAATTTGCTTGCAGAGACTTCTAATTCTGGTGGAAGGTGAGGCTTCAGCTATGCTGTCCTTTAGTATGTTCCCGAAATTGGGCAGCTCTGCATATGAACTTGGCTGTTGCGACTGATTCCCAGTGCAGGGCTATGATCAGATCATGACCTAATGAGCAGGTAATGCCTTGGTGGCATATGGACCCATGGGCTTATATAGGTAGATGGTGAAAGTTAGAGCAGTCCTAAGACTGCTTCGTGGAGTCTTATACTCATATACTCATGAGTATATGAGGAGCATATACTCACCGGAAGAGGGTCACAGCTGGTGCTCACAGTGCAGCTGAGCATCAGGTCCAGTGTGCAAAGATGTTTGCCTAATTCTGTCACAAGAGTGCTGTGAGGAGTAGGAAATTACTAGTAGCTTTCCAGGGTAGTTTGCTCCCCTCACACTGCAGGCACTCTGTCGTCCTGTCCTGCTTATTAACTACTTGACCATGATCTTAGACTCACATGACATTTTTTCCTTTCTTTTCTTATTAGGAAGGTACTCTAGAGTTAGATGGTCACAAACCATCTTCTGATTTTTAGCTTACATTTGTCCTTTCTTGTTTATATACATCTGTCCTGTCTCGGTGTTGACCTTGGGTTTAAATAGCTTTTCTTCCCCATTTCTGCTTCCTTCCCCGGTGTATTTATAGATGGCAGTCATATCCCCTCTTAGCCTCACTTTAATTAGGCTCCTGTAGTTTCTCTCACATGACAGGTTCTCCATTGTCCTGATCATCTGGCAGCCATTATTTGTATCTGTTCCAGTTTTACTTTGATTTCTCATGAAAATGAGTGACCAAAATTCTACCCACTATCCAAATGAGGTATCAGCAGTACTCTTGATTTCCTACTAATATTTCTCAGTCTTTACTGGAAAGTAATGACTTTCCCAGTAACTTCTTGCATTGCAGATTTCTTTTTCACTGCCTTCCACACTGGTGGTTTCTAATCCTGTGATCGATCAGTACAGTATCAAATCTTATTCCTCTTCTGTTAATTTGAGAGCTGCTATAGGAACCTGATTATACTTACAGGAACACACATAGTGCTATTGTTCTCAGTAAATGCAGCTGAGGTGAGGTTTTCAGCTTGCAGTAAATATCTGGGATGATTTCATTCCATTATGTTTAACTGAATTACTGGGTAAAAGCTGAGCATCTCACCTTACTGGAAGCAAAGCACCAAACCCCACAGCAGCAGTTATTGCTGGATGGCACAAAGAGCCTGGTGTGTAACCCACCAAGGCAACCAAATGGAGATGGTTAATATTGAAATATGAGCTGTAAGAACTTGAGGACAATTTGATAGTTTTCATGTCCGAATTGTTCCATTGCCTTTTTTACAAAATATGGATATGACTTTGTTTTACCTATGTTTGTCTCCTTTTCTTCATCTGACTCTTGTTTCTTACAAAGCACTGGTCATGTAGAAGTTCTAAGGTTCAACGAAGAGAGGATGGGAGTTAGACTGATACCTTATACTTGCTCTAAGGAGGTTTATTTTGAGGTCAAAGTTTATGGAAGGGAGTTGGGGGACATGAGAGAGTGATTTAGTCATTTGACCTCATCCAGCTCCTTCACCTTATTAGTGATACCTTGGAAATGCTAGTGCTTTGACATTTGTTGTCTTCAGACTTCTTAAATCGAGGGTTAAGCTATTTTCCTGAAGTGTGTCTGTCAGTGTAATAAGTATAGTGAATGAACTATGCCATTTTATTTACAAATTAGGATTTTATCCTGAAACCATGGTAAAAATATGCTGGAAGCCACTTTTCAGCACATTACAACGTCAAAAGCCCTTAAATTGGTGAAAGCATTTTGAATGATTCTGAAGTGAGTTTAATTCAGAAGAAACATTTTTCTTGGCTTCTAACCATAACATTCAAACAAAGAAGAAAGCCACAAGGTAGACCCACGTTTGGCTTGACCTTGGCCTGAGCGTGCAGTGTTGTTTATAAGCCCTGATCACACCAAGCGAAAGGAATGTCCTGAACAATTTCACTTATTATAGAATGTAAAGCCAGCAGCTCATGTCCATCTTTTGAGGACAAAGAAATATAAAGCAGGTTCTTCTACTGCTTAGAGGAGCCATTTCAAGGAATGGCTCCATTTCATTTTGGTTATCACTGGAGTCTAGGAAAATATACCTTCAGCTATAGGTGTCTGGTGGTGCATAAACAAAGATAGGAAAGAGGAGCAGAGAACTAAGATACTGACCCAGCTTCTACTGGGCAGGCATGTGTTAACATGAGGCTGTCAGTTTGGTTTTGGTCAGAGGCACGGTCAGAGGCACGGTTCCATGCAGAAGACATACAACTGCACCTTAACTGCACCCACAGTCAGTGCATTTGCTCCCGTAACAGCACTTGTCTGCATTGAGCTTAACTGCAAGTGCTTGGTGCCTTGGTACTAATTCGAGTTTCTAGACATTCTCTTACATCTCACTAATCATAAACTAATACAACCAACAGAAAACACTAAGAAATTTGAAATATTCTTGTCTGTCTTTTCAATGGCAGGCAGATTAAGAGCTTATTGTCAGAATGACTGAAAATTACATCTGAAAAGTTAAAAGTATGAAATGCTGCTGTTAGATAATTAAGAAGCTGATTACTAAGGAGGGATGAAGTGCTTACAGAAAATCTAATAAGGTATAGCTAGTCCTTTTAGATAAAAACAAGACATGAGTCACTTTTATTCTCTATTAAACAAATGTAAGATTCTACTGCCATTAAAATAAATAGGAATGCTCCTAGCAGAACAACATTAGGACCTTGACATCAAATGTGAGAATAAAATGATCAAATGGAACCCTAGGACGAGTCTGAAAATAGCACGTAACAGCTCTTAGTGTCAACTAAACTTGGCATCCATGTCTGAAATGGAACTTTACATTTAGCAAAACATCTCATGACCATCGGAAAGTGTGGGTCAAATTCTGAATTACTGGTAAATGCACATCCCCATAGGGGTTTTGCTATGCCATGTAAGTAATGACACATCGCACAATTAGAACCTTGCTGCTTCAGACCTGCAGCACGTCTGTCTAGACCTTTCCTTGCAGAGAAAGAGAGGACAAGTTTCATAAGGGCTGCATCAGTATTGACCAGTAATATCAAATGTTGCTTTATATGCAGTGTAATCTGATCAAATACACACTGCACAGTGTTTTAAGATGGGAAGAGAAGGTTTCTGTGATGCCATAGCACCAAGATAAAGATCTAGGATAGCACTATGTGGAAAAGAAAGCAGTATCATTTGCATGAGAAAATGGTGGTCAGCCCTTTTTTCTTGTGGAGAGAACCACTCAGGATACTAGATACTCAAAGCAAAACCCTTTTATGTATCTCTGTTGGATGACTTCCTTCCAGCCACCTGAGTTGTTACATTACCAGGCTTTCAGTTAGAGCTGACACTTAAAAAGGGTGTCCTCTACATAGTCACATCTGTAGGGATGGCTCATTGCGCACCACAGCACCACAGGAGATCAACTTTGAAGTTGTAGCTGTCTGTAATAAAACATAGTGTTTGTCAAACAAACTTATTTTCTCATTCCAGAAATGGACTTGAAATATGGTGGGGTTTTTTATGTTTTATCAGAGAGAGAGATTTCACATACTTTCTGCTTTTGTTTCCGTTTCCCGGAATTATAAAAGGGAACATAAGAAGCCCAGATGTATGAACAGTAAACCCAAATGGCTCTTCTCTATTACAGTGGCCTGTGAGCTGGATAACAAGAACTGTGATCAAAATTTTTTCATGGTTGGGACTTTCCATGGGATCTCCCTCCTGGATAGATTCTCTCACTGCCGCCTTTCCCTTAGAATAAGAACCAGTATAATTTCCTGAGTCATTCATTGATTTTCAGAAAACTTCAAAATTAGCATCTCTGAGACTTCTTTTGTATTATTTTTTACTTTTTATTTAAAAAGGGACAAAGAGTTAAAAATCATTTGGGAGGAATGACAGGTGTGCACACTCCCACCATCATATAAACCTCACATCCTTAGGAAACCACAAAAATAAAGTAGAAAACACTACATGAGGTATTTCTCAGCAGCATTCCATTGCACCACATTGCAGGTATTTTTGTAATATCTTGTGATTTTCATGCATCTTAAGTAGCTTTCATATTTTTTTTTAATATAGGATTAAAACAATCCCTTTGTACAGACTCATCATGACAGTGCTTTAAAGTGCCATGACTCTCAGCTCACAAGTCTTCTTAAAGTTGGACGGCTGACATAATAGCATCTTTTTTTTTTGTACTGACCTAAATCAAGTATTGGATGGATCAAGACTTCTCCCTCTATGATCTGAAAGAAGGGATTTTGTTTGTTTTTTTTTAATGTCATGTTCGGCTATTGGTTACTTTATGCTGAGCTGTGAACTGTGTGGTTATTGGAAGCAGCATTAAAAGCCAGGGAGTGCCTCTGTTTTCAAGAATATCTATCACTCTACTGTTTAAGGCACCCGACTGTTTGTGGGATATATTTACAGCTATATAGGATACATATTTGACCTGCAGACATCAGAGATGAACAAATCCAAATTGTCCAGAGTGAAGAGATTAAAAAAATTATGGAGGGTGAGTGAAAAATATGCATTAGTCTATTAGAAAGATTGCAATGATAACAAATAATTACAAGCAGATAATTTTGATGTTTGTGGACAAGCTGTCGTGCTGCATGCACGTTATTTGCTCAAACTTTTCATTGCAGGTTTGATTGTATGCTTATTGTTTTGCAGATTAGTTGCATCTTTGCAAATTTCTAGAGACATTAAGCAGTCAGGTTAATTTGACTTTTGAGAAAAGTTTTAGAGAATTTGATACAACAACAACATTTGTACGGTAAAAACCCTTGAGGAAACTAACCTAAACTGATTTCCTGTGTGGCCTTTAAAAACGCCATTTAAGGGTGGATGAATATAAAAAAAGCATTACAAAACCCCACTCATTTCCCCTCAGGCTGTTCTTTAGTGCTGAGATATATTGTAGAGCTGAACTCTATGGAATGTGCTTAAAGTCCATGTAGCATTGGAATCTAGCGTGACGGTCAAATGAATTAAATAATAATAATAGGAGGGGATATTTACTTTATAAACAATTGCATGTCTTACAGGTTGGAAATCAGAGCACAGAGAAATTGAACAGATGATTCTTTACCAAATGTGAAGTTAATTTGGTGCAACAAGTGAAATGGACATCTCTCTGATGTCTCATAAACTCTCTTTTATGGGGTTTCTTGAGAAGTTTGGGTTCAGATTTTCCCATTGTTAAATATGATGCAAACAGTAGTAATTTTAAAAGTAATTAAAAAGTAATTCAATAAATTCATTTGCATGCTTTCAGAAGACAGGGCTCTGATATCAGTTAATTAAGTTACATAAATTGTCTTGCATTATTAGTTAAATAACATATATTTTCCCTCATCTGAAAATCTGTTGACTTGCTGCCTGCTGATATTGATTTGAGTATTTAAAAATAGCTTTGATTTGAGAATCCATCAATGATGAGAAATGGCATATTTCTGTAAGATACAGCAGTTTATAGTCAGGGCATTGAGTAGCAGAGAATTTCCACATTTTTAAGTCTGTCTTCAGATAGAAGTAATGTCTCTATTTATGGTTTTGTTTGTTGAAAAGTGTTATTGCCTGAGTGAAAATTATATTTTAATCATCGTACAAGTTTCATTTGTGCAAACAGGCACAGTTTCCTTAGAAATTAAAACATATCCATTAAGCATAAGTAGATATTATATCATATTAAGTGACATGAGATAATTACGGTAGTCAAAGCATGGTACTTAAATGGGCTCAGGGAGCATTTTAGTTTTAAAAGGCAAAATGTCCTTCTTGGATAGAAATATTTTATTTGCATATAGCTGTGTATGTTGTTGTGCAGCTGAATGCTTTGTCCTTTACCTCCTGTTTGTAAAAGCTATTAAACTGCAGGCTATTAAGCATCCTTTAATTGACGCATTTTCTGCTCTTCTCTCTGAAGTATTTGTTCCTATTCCGTCATTGTGGTACCTGATATTTCAGGGTAATATAGCTCAAAATTAAATTTCTGCAGAAGCAAATGTCAGTTTTAAATGCTACTGTTTCTTTTTTCTTACTTCAAACTGTTCTGGATAGAAGTATGACAAAATCTGGAAGACGGCTGTTATGGTTGGGATTAAAACAAAAGGGGTAGACCTGTTACTGTGTAAAGTGTGCATTTATCATAAGCCATAATATATTTATGCAGGAGATTATATGTCTATGATATGGCGCACACTCCCTTCCTCCACTTAACTCTCCGCATTAACTTGCTCTCAGTATTTATGGATATATCAAAATTATGATTTACACTGTACTTATCATTAACATCCCTTGCAATAGCTCTCCATAGTTCTTGCCATCCTTCAGAATCCAGTCATAAAATGAAGAGATTAACAGATAATTAAATTAAATCCTTAATTATTTGGGGATGATGAATTCACTCTGTGATTCCAGAAAGGTATAGAGAGCCTTTTTCACAAGCAGTATAAATTGAAACCAATGGAGCTATGCTGATTTATGCCTACTTGACGATCTGACTCATACTGTTAATTATCTACCCCTCTTTTAAAAACATATTAATAAAAATTGGTTGTAGGAACTGTTTATTAAAATATGAAGCTTTCAAGATATTTTTGAAATACTGTATACACTCCAAGATAGCACTGCTTGAAAAGTATCGGTCATTTTTCACACCAAATAGAATGTCCTTTGGCACAAGGCAGGGAAACTTCACTTTTGTTTCTCCAGTGGTTTCTGACGTTCATGGGAAGCCTCTCATTGTTTTCAATTAATTCTTGATCTGGCCTGTGTTTCATGTCGATCTCCAAAGTGTTGGCTTATATCACTGACAGTTAAATCTTCCAAAGTGTTCAGCAACTACCCACTTCTGCTGGTGAAGTGGCTGGTAGCTAAAGACTCCTGAAAGTATGGCCAACTCAGCTAATTAAGGACAGAAAGACAAATTTATTGGAAAAAACAGGAAAATGAATTATAGGGTCAAAACTGGCAGCAACAATAGGCAATCAATTGTTCTGTACTCATTTGAGTACATTTGCTAAAAAAAAAAATAATAATTTCCTTACAGTCATTATAAAGAAGATTACAGATTACAGTATTTATTGGGCATGCTGGACTATTGTGACGACTGAAGGTTATAATATTTAACTTACATACTGAGCTGTCTTAAGAGCTTATTAGCAATGGTTGTTAATGATGCAGAGATATTTGGTTAACACTTGCACCAAGCTTGGAAGGAACACTGTGCCAAGTTTTGTTAGTAATAAAAACAGTAAAGCAATTGTCATGGAAACATGAAAATTGGTTTGAAAGTATACAGTGGCTACTTCAAAGCCACCGAGTCTCTTGTGTAAACCTTTATTTAGAAAATGTTTAGAGCACAGATTATTTACTCAATAGTACACCCCGTTGTGGTCCATCACACCTGTAAGTATTTAAGCTCCTTTTTTTTAAATGGATTTTTGACCCAATAGACTATGACGGCTATAAAACCCTACTATGGTCTTCCATGCCAAGTATTCAAGGGGATGTTTGGAGTAAACATGCCTTTTTAAAAAATCCCTATAATTTGCTCTTGAAAATGCTTATGATGGTGGGCTGAAGATATTTGTTCTCTTCAGGAACAACTCCTGGAACTGTCACTGATTCCTTCATGAAGCTGTACTTTCCTACATCATAATTTGTGTATTTTAGACTGTAAATTGGTATAAAAGCACTGATTCTGGAGCAATTTCTCTGTATCGCTCCTTCTTAAAAATGTATCTTGATAAATATTATTTTAGGTGGCTTGCGTTAGGATGCACAGGGACTGAGATGTAAAAAGACCATCTTATTTAAGCACTTTTGAAATGCATTATAATTTTAAAGAATTATAGTCTGACAGTCCAGCCCCAAAAGCAACAAGGCTGAAACGCTTAAACCTGTTAACAGAATGTATATGCAGTCCTGTAATCCTGACTTTTAGATAAAAAGGCTTTCACCCTCCCTCAGGTGGCAGTGACCTGCAGTTTCATTGCTGAGGCAGAGGATGTGAGTGCAAGTTCCAGCTAGTGGGGCCTTATATATTCTGTTTGCTCTGCATCACACATCCATCAGGCCGTATGCAGGACAGATACTTCTGGGTCGTGCTGTGTCATAGTAATCTGCAGGGGCTCTGCCTGAGAAAGCATGTGTACATCATAAAAGCCAATGGCACAAGATTTGAATGAATGAAGATGGATTTAGGAAAGGAGCACACATTTCAGGAAATTTCTTGATGGCTTCTTTTCTGCCTCTCCCTCTAGTAGCTTTTAACAGGAGACTAATGGGTACAAAAGTCCATCAATTAGCACGCCTCCGCCCCTTCCATTTTCAAGGGTGTCTCTCTCATCCTCTGCAGCAGGCACTAATGGGTGAAGGATGACTGGGAGAAGAGTGGGAGAGAGGGAGGAGGCATCTAAAAGTCTTCAGGTGACCCTCAGCCCAGGCAGGCAGGCAGAGAAGGGCTTGGGCAGCCTCTGGCCCCTGGCTGAGCAACTCCTCCCTTCCTGCAGCAGAGAATGAGCCTGCAGCACCCATGGGTGCCTGCCCGGGCGGAGCTGGAGCAGCCCTCCTGCAGCGTGAGCAACGGGGACCTGCCCGATGCCGATCCGGTTAGTGCTGGCAGGTAGGAATGGGGGTCTGAGGGGCACAAGGGGTGACAGAGACCCCCCCAGATCTGAGGTACAGGGATGGGAGGTGGGTTGGGGGAACTGCTTACTGTGTTGGCACAGGGCAACAGAGGGGTCAGGATTTCTGGTTTTCTGGTCCTCCCCTTCGATGGCTTTGCCATCAGCTGGTGGAGGAGAGGAGGAGGAAGGAGGGGTTTGGATGTAGCAGCTCACAACACCACTACTTTTGCTGGGACCAGTTCCTGTCCCACAGGCCTTGAGTAAGGAGCAACAGTGACTTATGTGGCTTGTAGTCCCCATCTCTGGGGAAAGATTCGGCCCTGTCCCCTTCAAGTCCCCTACTTTCAAGGACTTCTTCCCATGGCTGAGTCAGAAGGCTCCGCCATTCTCCCCTCCAGACAGGTGGTTTGTACCCTGGCCCAGGACTCAGCTGCGCTGAAAGGACTCACTTGGAAAGTGCTCAGACGAGTGAACCAGAAAAACTATTAAACATCAACCAATTGCATGTAAATGTGAATCAATCACTTATTATTTTCTGTTTATGGAACTGAAAATGTCTAAATGTTCATCTTGGGAGGCCACTTGGCACTGCTGCTCTGTGTGTGATGCATTTTGCTGCTGAGGATGGCTGAAAACAAACTGCACTGATTTTAAAATAATAATGGAAAACATTTTAGTGTGTTCTTGAGCATGGTAATTGGTGTTCCAGAGGTCTTCCCTGCAAAGATAGGTTTGCCTGAACTAGTCTTAGTTGTTCAGGGCCTGTCTTTGAGCATGTGAAACTAGTGAAACAAACTATAAATCAATAGAAATATAGATTACAGATATTGGTGTGTATTGCTCCTTTTATAACTCCTGTAATTACACTTATTAATATCTGCTGTATTGGTTCAAAATGAGAACTATTCACTACATAGGTAAGTGGTAGATCTGTTACAGCTCATTCCCCAAGGTCAGGAAGGGACTCCCAAGTATGGTAAAGCTGTTAAGTGTAAACTGGATTAAAGAATTTACACATGCTTACAGATCTCAGTGACCAGGCTTTAAATTACTTGATTTAAATTTTGTAATGAATTTTGTAAAGCAATCTACAAATATATCCTATTACAACTTTAGATTAAAACATAGAATTAGTGAAATTACACGTGCTGTTTTAAAATGCTGCTTCTGCTTTCCATTTTAATTTTGCAAACCCCTATGGCTAAAAAAGAATATTGAAACTTTACACATTGATCATGCAAAGCCTTATCCACAGAAGCGATTTCACTCGTGACAACAGTTACTTTGGTTTCTGTGGGGACTGCCCATAAAACTAAACATACCTATAAATGTTTACTGCTCCATCAGACAAATTTAATGAATTGCATTGTTAGAAAATGAAGTTAAGTGTTCACTATCCTGGCAACGTTGTGAGGTTTTTGTATAGAGTCAATTGTAATATAGCTAAACATAGCAACACAGATCAGGAGCCTTAAGGGCGATCTTCTGGTGGACCGTGTATTTATCTCCCTCACCTGTGGGATGCATGACCCAGGCAATAAACTGCCAAGGGAACCTCCCTGGGAGAAAAGGGCCCCTCCCAGCACTTTGGCTGTCTTAGCAAGGTCCCTTCATTTGGAGGTGATTCTGTCTGAAGAGGGGCTGCTTGTTTATTAACTTCATTTCAGTTTGAGTTACAGTCATACCGGGGATGGCATCAGAATCCCTTTAGCATAGGGGCAGCATTTTAAACAATATTTTACAGAAGAAATAATGCTCTCAGAATATCACACTGCAGTTCAGGCACTTCAGCAATGTAAAACTAATATGCAGAATTCAACAAGGAAATGAAAATGTGCATTTAAACTTTTTTTGAAGTGTTCATTTTCTTTCTAAATGACTTTTCACTTGTGATCCTCATTTCACGATAGAACATGCTAAGAAGTTGACCGCACATCTATTTGGAAGTCAGTCTTGCTGATGCTGTGATAATGACTGTTTGTAATCACTGTTAGCAGTGACAGCATGCTGTACAAAATTTACTTTAGCATTTCTAGTCAGCATTTTCACTGTGAATGATGAGATCCGAGGTTTCTGGAGCAAAATCCTGGCCTGCTTGAAGTCATTGGCAGACCTCCATCAGCTTCAATAGGTCAAGAATTAGATGCTGAGGGTCTTCTGGGTGAATGCATCTAATTTAACAAGCCATGTGGCATAGGGACTTAGCTACATTGCTTGCACAGTTAGGTAGCTCCAAATATATTTTGCCCTTATTTAAATGAGATGCAGCATACTCTTAATTGATTTAATTTATTTTTAAATTATAAAGAGAGGGGAAAGGGGAAGGACAGCACTGGAATTCAGCTCTCCTATTCAGGGACAACACGAGCAGCTTCTCTGATTTTGCATTATTTTTCTCCAGGGCAGAGGGACCTCTTACTGCCACAGTTCAGTCTCCTTTTGCTCTTTTCTGAAAGTGCCCACATGGGCTGCATCAGCATGTGTTTAGCTCCTGCGGACTGAGCTACTTGGCACTAACAAAACAACAATGGGGAGCCAGCACTTGGCCTTTGATTCATTTCATATAGCCACAATGATCTTCTTCATAGAGTCTTGGGGATTATTAAAATAAAGGGTCCATATACCACTATTGGATATAGAAGCTTGAGTCCAGTCCTCCTAATTTAAGTTCCTAAATAGGACCGAGCCTTTCCTGTCCCTTTCCAAGCAGGGTAAAGGGGGAAAGCTGTGAACAGCTTTGTCTTCCCAAAAGTGTTAATGAGAGAGAAGCTGAAATGTAATGTATTTACACTCAGCAGAAATAGTTTTTAATGCAAAAAAACCCCAGAATTTTTATTGCCCATATTTAAAGGACTGACAAAATGCTAATGTAAAATGAAAGCTCCCATCTCACACATTTTTAGTACTACAAATCACTTCCTTGCTAGCAGGATTAGGGGGTTTCACCGACTGAGAACAGAGTGCCAGTGGGTTGAATCGCTCTTGACTGGCAGTTGCATGGTGCTTTGAGGGGCTGTCCTGCTCAGCTCTGTACCGTGGTCCCAGCATGAAGGCAGATCTCCTTCTGGACATGCTACTGCCCCATCACCAAGAGTGGTGAGGGGTCCCTAAGTTCTAGCAGGACTGTGGGAGCCAGGCTGTGTTGTGACAGAGCTTGCCAGTACTGCAGCCAGTGGCATTTCTCCCCACTCCAGTATAAAATGCTGAGCACGGAGCAGCCCTTTCCCTTTTGCTGGCATCTCTATTGAGAAATGCCTTTCTTACAGAGGCTTTCTTACACAGCTCAGTTACAGTTTGCCTCCTTCAAGTGGAGGGCAAGTGTTTATTACCGAAGGGCTCGTGCATCTTTGATACGAGGAATAGTTTACATAAACAAGGAAGAGTGTGTGACTGGCCCAAGCCAGCACCGAAGGAACACCGCTGGTTCATCTTGCATGCGCCCTGTGCTAGATTGAATATTTGATCTGAAAATTTTATAGATTATACTCATGCAAACTAAAGTGCTGAATTTAATGGCAAATAACACAGTCAGTGAAGGCCTACTTACAGTCATTTATTATTGTTTTTTCGTTTGTTTGTTGGGTTTTTTTTAAGAACTTTTGAGATTGTACTGTGACTCCTCTTGACCCTGTCTCCTTAGATGGTAATGGTGACTTTTTCTCCTTTGCCCAGCAACACACTGGAGGGTGAGAAGGTGAAAGTATCCTTGAAGTGTGGCGCAGAATATCTGGTAGATAATTGCTGCATTTAGAGAGGGTACAGAATTAATGGTATGGTGTCCTTCTGGCAAAAAAAAAAAATTGCACATATTAGAGAAACAGTGCTAATAGCTCAGAATGCCTCTGCAAATGCAGAAATTTGCATAATTACACAAATTTGGTGAGTGTGAAAGCCATGTAAAAGTAATGATTTCTGATGGCAGTAAACAAAATGGCAAGTCTTTCAGTTCATAAATAATTTGTTTATGCAAACTCTGGAGTTTACTGAACTCTAAGGACTTGCTCCCTTTTCATTTAAGTGTTTTACTAAGTGCTCTGGGATGAGATGGTTTTTTGCCTGTGGTTATCAGTTCATGTCTTCAGGCAGGATGACCAGCTTTTGCCCACACCTCATATCATATTGTGAAGATCAGAGTGGTCTCCAGCCTAGGCTGAAGATATCCTAAGATGGAGGATTGGTCAGGAAGGCAGTTACCTCCTTCCTCTCCAGTAAATTTTGGACAGTTTTACCAAAGGTTAATAAAAAGAATTTTTCTTTCCATCTCACTACCAGAGCAACTCCCATATCCCTTTTGCCCTTGCTTCAGACATACAATTGTTGTATTTATGGCCGTTTTTCTCCCATTATGATTTCCTTTTGTTACTATTGGCTTCCAAATAACTCATGTGTGAGGCAAGGCGGGAAAGTATTTCTGTGTGTTGACTCTGTTCTCCTCTAATACCTAGAGGTAGGGGAAGAAGGGGATCTCTTGCACCCTTCTGAGATCAGTCTTAATTTTGTCATTCTTGCTCGTTGGTGAGAAGGAAACGCCCTTTCCATTTTCTGCACAAAAGAAAGGACAACATCTGGAGCCAAGTGATGCCAGCAGGCACCCTTGTGTTGGTAGAAATTCCAAGAGAGTGTATCTAACCAGGAGGGTGGATGGAAACCTGGTAGGGTACATCTGAGAGCATGTAGCTGAATTCTGTCAGCCTCAGAGAATAAGACGGGGAGAAAAAAGGTCTTTCTTAATATGTTCACTGTTAGCGTCAACCATCTGGGAAAGCTGTTTTTGTTATTGGAAGCTCTCTATCATTCGGACTACCCATTTGTTTTGAACATGTCTGTTGTGTTAATGCGTTAGAGTAGCTGAGCTGCATTAAGTGTAGTAAAGCTGCATCCCACAGATGTTCTCAGAGAATAAAGGTGCAGTGACTCAGAGGAGGGTGTGGTGATTTACCCCAAGATGTTATTCACATCTAGATGTTGGACTTGTACAAAGCTGAGCCCTTGCAAGCAGGGAGGCCTTTGAGTTGACTTGGCTGGCCCTTCGGGAATATGGCGAGATTGCTAGCTGGGAAGTCAATAGTAGGATAGAATTAATGATTGTTTGTTTTGAAGGTGGGGTCTGATCTGTACAGAGTGTGGAAAGGATTTCTAGTGAGCATTTCTTGCCATTCCTTCTCTTGTCTGGTTGTTGCTCCCCATAAAGCTCGGAGGAAGCACTTTCTAGACAACATGAATGAAACAGTCTTATGGCTGCTTCCTGAATTTCACTGCTTTTATTGCTTCTATGGAACTGTTCCTGAGAACTAGATATCTCTCAAATAGTAACTTGATTGACAATAAGTAGATGGGATATTACTCTCCTCAACATCTGCTACAGTTTCAGGCTATGTATAGCAGTTGATAGGGTAAAAAGTGCTCTTGCAGAAGGACACATCATCCCACTGTCTGTCTTTCAGTGAAGAGCAATTCCTCCTGGAGCATATAGAGACTGATAGAGAGCTGCAACTAAAAGCCACACTATGGTGGACTGAAGTTTTTTGCACTTCGTTCTTTATAGAGGTACTGCAAAGAGCTGTGGCACAGAGACCTTCCAGCTCTCAGCTTCAGTCATGTTCCCTGCCAGAAGCATTTGTTTGCTCAGAAAATGAAGCAGTAAAGGCATATATTACTTAGAATAAATTCACCTTATTTTAAAAGCAATAAAATAATAAAGTGAAGCTGATCTTTTTTGAAAGACACATGGATGTCTCCCCACAAATCTTAGGATTTATAGTGACTCATAAATTCCTTATGGATTCTTCTTCAACTTTTTGCCTTTTAAATGTGAACTAGATTTTGTTGGTTTATAACTAATTGGTTTAGCCATCTTGATACTACAAAAGCTGATATATGAAAACTGTAGGTAATAAGTCCTTTGCCCTAAGGTTTGATGATTGCCTCAGAATTTGCATCTTAGGTATGCATGCATGTTACTTTTGACCGTCGCAGGTCACAGACTTGATTTTGCAGTGGGGTTGCATATAAGGGATCTGGTGAGCGCAGCCATGATGCTTTTTAGGTTCAAAGTCTGTGCAGATTGCTCTAGCTGTCCTGTGCATGGAGCCCCTCTGGGTGACAACGTAAATTAGATCCTGGTTTCTGAATACTGGGTACAACTCTGGCAGAAGCTATGCCCTGCTGTCAGAGCTACCCAAAAAGCAGGGATCGCAATCCTTTTGGCAAGACTCAGCCCACTGCTCAGGCCAGCTATTAGCTTCTGTGGTAAATCCTCATCCTGTACTTATTTCTCCCCTCTACTTCTAATCATGCCTCTGTATAAACTGATAGGATTTTTAATGTTTTTGCTTATAAGCAGTCTAAACCCACTGGTCTGTTCCAAGGACCACGTCTGCATAGCCAGTCAGATCTTGTGGAGGCTTTGCAGAGAGAGTGAGCTCTATGTAATTCATTATTAAAAACTCTCAGGCTCTTTCCTTCACCATTGGGACTGCTCCTGGCTGTGTCTGCTCCTGCTTCCTCATCACTGAGTGCTCAGGGACCCGTGGGAGTCCCCTGAGCAGTTCACTGCTTGCTGTGGTGTGCAGCAGGTCTGGGTGCAGCCCGGAGCACAAGGCGCTTTGCCTCGCAGGGGATACCACACCTCCCTCGTGGGTGTGTTGCCGCTGGTACCCTTCAGATATGTGTAAACTGTGGCGATTTTCCTTCCTTGTTCTCTCTTTGCCTAATTTCTTGTCTGCCTGTTGTACACCAGGACAATGTAAAGAAGACTCTACCTCCTGATTTGTGATAAAAGTGTTTCTAAGAATATCTTGGAGAGATCCCCTTGGCCTCTTCCTACCATATTAAATCTAGAAAACACATTTGCCTTACCCCTGTTTGTTTTGCTTTCTGCTATGAATTTGTCTCCTTCAGCACTCTTTCATAGGATTACACATGTAGCGAGAGGAAATGATCAAAGGATTGCAACAATTAGTGTATGAAAGAACATTAAAATATGTATAAAATGCTTTGATTTAATGACAAGTAATGTAGAGGTGAGTTGTTTATGACTGTCTACATATTTATGAAAGATGTAAACATGAGGAAAATGAGAAAATATTTGTCATAACAATTTGGAATTTAATTTACATTTAAGGAATGAAATTTTAAATGGAATAACGTATGCTGAATATAAAGCAAAGCTTCCTGCCTGTAACATCTCTTCAGCTATGGAATAGTTCCCAGGGGATGCAGCTAAATCCCTTTGCCATTATATGAAAATTTTCAACTTGACCTAGAGGAAACACTAAAATATTGATTTAGGAGAACAGTCTTGCATCAGTAAAGAGGTAGTCTGAATGATCTAATGGTTGGGGTTGTTTTCCATCACTGATTCCCAGGGTACAATGGTCTTTGAATTTAGCAAGGTCTGCAGAGGGTAAACAATCTCAGAGATGTAGTTTCTAGTTTTTGTGCTATGCAGTGAGGATAAACAGCAACTGCTGCCATGAATTCCAGCCTTCGTGAGGCTATGATGGTATCACATCTAATTGCTTTGCAGACTATATTATATTTTAGATTGATACTGCTTAGGGGGAAAAAAAAAAGTTTCTTATTCCCTTTTTGCATCAGCAGCGCTTTAATTGAGATGTGCTGAGGTTGTTCTAGCAGCAACTGTCTCAGTGTGGTGTGGTTGATATGGGTTCAGAGAAAACAATCTGTTAGATTACCTATAGCAGAATTTATTCCTCAGCCCTTCCACAGTATCTAGAAATTTCACAGGATAACACAAGCAGTAATTAATTCTTGAGCAGCCCTCTGAGGCGAGCAAGCATCAGTATCCTCATTTTACAGGCTAGGCTCCTCGGAAAGACATTAAATCTCTCCCAGAGTTAGAGGCATGATGTGAATCTCCACTGCTTTATGCACTGGAGTTACTCAACACCTTTCAAAACCAGCTTACTTGTGAGTGTCTAGAAATGTGCTTAGATGCCTAGCATTAGTCTTCTAAATTAGAAAACCGTATCTTTACACACCAGCCCAAAGGAACTGATGGTAAAGTCAGCGTTATAATGTCTTTACGTTACAAAGTACTTGCTTTTTCCTCTATTCCAACTTTTATGCCTGTTCGCTTTTAAACAGGCATCCTGCATTCCAGCACTAGTGATTTCTTCAAAGGTTTTTCAACAGCGTCTGCCTGTCTTGCAGCCCAGGTGAAGCTCTCCCTGCAGAGTGTGTACTGGGCAGATGAGGGAGGTGAACCCAACCTGCAGGTCCATGGGCTGTGATGCTTCCCCAGGCTTGCCCAGGTGAAAGCCCTGCCACCCTCCTTGGCCTGGCCATTACCCGCACTGGTGCAGACCTCCTGCAACCTCATCGCACAGCTGGGAGCTGGCATGGCAGCTCCTGAAAACTTAAGTGTGTCTTGCCCCAGAGGTCTGGCACTCAGAGTAGTCTTGGGTAGCATTTCACCTGATGGGGAGATGTCCAATAATGAAAGAGATGTAATACCTGTGCAAGGCTTTTGGAACCTAATTGTTTTGCATTGTCAAAGTGCATATACCATTCAGGATAACACACTAGTATGCAGTTTTCTGTGTGGACTCCAGATTGAGTTGGAAACCATGATATTCAAAGGAAGAAAAAGCTGAAGAGACTTTTTACAAGGGTATGTAGTGACAGGACAAGGGAGATGGCTTTAAATTGAAAGAGGGGAGATTTAGATTAGATATTAGGAAGAAATTCTTTACTGCGAGGGTGGTGAGGCACTGGCACAGGCTGCCCAGAGAAGCTGTGGCTGCCCCATCCCTGGCAGTGTCCAAGGCCAGGCTGGATGGGGCTTGGAGCAACCTGGTCTAGTGGCAGGTGTCCCTGCACATGGCAGGGGAATTGGAACTAGATGATCTTTAAGGTCCCTTTTAACCCAAACCATTACATGATTCTATGATTCTAAGAGCATTTTCCAAAGAAATGGAGCGCTTGCAGTACTAAATACAAACAGTTCTGCTTTGAATTTTACATACTTAGTAGAAGGTGATACAGAGATGATGTGACAGATTTATGTATTACAGTCACACAGAACATATGAATGTGTGCTATGTGGACAGGAAGTGATAAAGAAAACAAATGTAAAAAAGAAGAGAATTTGTTAAAATCAAATCAGAAAACAAAAAACAGTAACAGGGAGATAACCTAATCGGGGAGAAAATCTTCCCTGACTTACCTCAGTTCAGAGGTATACATTAAGATTCAGGAGAGGTTTCAGGCCATCTGCTAATGTAAAGCAGGTATAGTGCCAAGGAACACCATTTTGGTATGAAACCAATCTGCCTTTTATTATCCTATAAGTTGTATGAAGTTTGCTTAATTTCTCTAAGGCAACTAAATATGGTATTATTAAATTATCTTAATACAAGCATAGTAAACAAATATCCATACTGCTATTTATGAAGTTGTTTTACTCTCTGTAAGGTAATGAATATATTTGTTCACTGATTTGGAACTCAGCTGACTTTCTAACTTCTGCCCGTAGAAAGCTCCACAGGCCACTTCTTTTGAATATCTTTACTTCTAATGTTTTCTCAAGATCTTTATTTCTATTAGCGTAACTAAACAGAACAGATGAAGCCTACAGTTATTACTTGTCTATGCTAAGCTCCTTCATGAATTGTTACATTATTATTAATATCTTATTATTGTTCTTTGTGTTATCTTTTGCTAAGTAATACATATAGGACTGCAGAAAGAGTTAAGATTAGATGACAGGACTGCACTAAGCTCAGTCTTTCTGCCATTCTTCAGCATTACTTGGGATTTAGGTCAGTCATCTAAGGATTCATCTCCTAACTAGCAGATAGGTTTTCTTTGAATCATTAAGTCTCACAGGTCTCTTCCCACATCTCTGAAGTGGTTCGTGAGAGGGTCTTTCATTTATAAGCTCCTGGCATGCTCAGATAACTTTCTTACATGGCTTGACACAGTATCAAAGTCCATTATTTACTTACCAACCGTAATCCCTCCACTGGCTTCCCTGCAGTGGAACAGAGCTGAAGCACCAGCCTGTCTGGGACTCAGCCGAACCCTAGCTGAGGGATGATTTGTGCAAAAGAGCTTTTCATAAATGACAAAATCCCCTCATTTGCAAGCCCAGTGCTGGAGGCAAAAATTCCTCTTATCCTCACAAATTCAATACAGGGGGGAAAAGTAGAAAAAATGCAAAGGAATTTCATACTTAAAAACAAAATAGCACATTGACATAGATATGTAGTTCTTGATATCAAATGTGATTCAAAAGATTTCAGAAGCAGATTCGCTAAATCTTTGTATTCTGTTTTTACATATATATATATAACTATATTTACTTATATACACAGACATGCAAACTCTATATATGCCATAGTCACATTATGCATGGCTGTAGATGCACACGTACAAGTAGTCATTCTGAGGGAGAAGAGCTATATTGCATCACCAAAAGCTGTTTAGAGAGAACTTTGAACACTGTAGTGGTAAAGCCATTCCAGCAGTACAAACTTAGGCAAGATGAACCTCTCTTAGCTTAAATGAACTCTATGTAGGTTGAAAAACCTCTTTTCAACACTGCCAAATCTTTGAAGTGGAAATCTGCCATTGTGAGGGAGTGACTGAAGTGTGAAAACCACCTGCCCATGAGAAGCCTATAAAGGATAGCCACCTGCACCGATTAGTGTGACTGTATAATACAAGCTCTTGCAATATGCTGGTCTGTCTTTATACTGTGTATTTTTCCAGCCCCAATGTCAGTATACAGCTAATGCCATAGCACTGTGGAGTTGCCTGTCAAATGCGATGTCTCAAGGCCACCCTGACAGTGTAATGGCCACAGGACACAGAACTGGGGCAGCCAGCTTTGCTGGTGAGCTGACAGGGTAAGAGGATAAAAAGCTTCGTAACCCAGGGATGCAAAGAAAAGTCTTGCAATGAGCAGAGATCAGGTATCCAAGTGGTGCTGTTTGGGTTACATGGGCATGGTAAAATTCACAGGGAACTTAACTGAGAAAAGAAGTAGACCTAGGTAAAGGTTTCCTGTTTTTTGCTTGAGGGAGATAAACCCTCTTGTTCTGGTTTTGCAAAACTCCTGGCAGTAGAGTTCAGCCCCTGGAATCCCTTTGGCCAAGGGACCAGTGCCTTCCTATGCCCATCTCCGTAGGCACAAGGCACTTGCAAGAGTCCCATTCCAAAGCACCAAGACTGTGCTTGAGACCTAAGGCTACATTCCCCAGGGATGTGCAAGCCCAGTTGTGTGACTGGGATTTGTCTTGGTCTTTATCGGCTGTTCTCCGTCGCAGTCACAAGCCAGGTTTCAGAAAAGTCTAATCAAGATGAAAGGATTGTGGCAGGCTGCTCGGGGTACGTGATACCTGAGCAGACAGCAAAATAACGCTTGGGTAAAGGTATTATTAAGCACTTGTGGCAGATACACATTTTTTTTGCAGGGAGAAAATAACCCTCTTATTTTTTATTTTTTTGAGGGGGGGAGGGAAGTGGAGTTCAGTACTCTCATGTTTCAACTGTTACCATAAAGCAACCACTGCATATAGATAAAATGGAAGGCACACTATTGATGGCTTCTCAGAGAGTTTGACAATGTGATTGGTTGAATGCCCTATAAATTGTGAGTTGTGAATGTCCTATAAATATTTGAGAACTCCTGCTTCAGCTACAGCCTCACTGCAATCCATACTGAGGCTTCATTTTCCTGACAGCTGCCTTTGGAGCTGCAATTCTGTCTGTTCCTGCTGTTGCAACACTTAATCGAGAAGAACAGGACATTGCTGGTTCGAGCCTACTCTCAAAGTATTTGGTTTAAGCTTGTATTGCAGTCATCACCACCTTCTTGCATAGTCTTTCTCAGACCATTTTCCCAGACTGATGGGTTGTAGGTCCCATTGCAAATCTCTACAATATTGTCAGGGATTAGTTACACCAAACATTTATTCTGAGGCTGCGGGGGGCGGCTACCTGGAGTTTACAGCCCTCTGAAACAACGATGCCTCTTCTACCTCCTTGCTTCTCTTGAGATATATTATGTACGGTGTCTTCCATGCCTCAAACCTAAGGCTTTCTGAGAAGTGGGTGAGAAGGACAATCCCCTGGACAAGGCATGACTGGAGAGCCAAGCCCAGTCCTCTCCTTAGTCACAGATACTTTGACAAGTATTTGCTTTACCTTGCAAGTTGATAACCCTTATTTTTTTCAAAAAATAGTTATAGTAACATTTCCACGCTGCACAAACATGCTGGGAAGATAATATCCACTGAGGAGGGAGAAGTTCAGACACAGCAGTGATTAGGATTGGATTTGTGCATAGATCAATAACAGTGAAACACCCTTGAATAATCTCTGCCTCAAAGCAAAATTTGACTTGCCTAATGATCTCATTTTGTCTTGTTGGGTGACTAAAAGGTTATGATAATCTCAAGGGATCCTGTAATTCCTCCGCTGAATGGCTATGTGCAATAGGGCTACTTTTTCTACACAAATGGGAAGGAAATTAAGAATTTCAGGGCTCAGCGGCTGGAGGAATTTCCGTAACAGTTTGGAGTACAAAAGGAATACAGCATCTGCCCCACTGTTGTTTCCATGAGGGTCGCTAACAGAGAGGTGTAAATTAAACCCAGCCTATGTGTACCAAGTCAATCATAGCAGGACTAACAGAAAGAAGTGTGGCTTTTAAAAAAACATACCCTCTAGGATTCAGCATAATTTTCTGATTGGCCTACCTATGATATCCTACCTACTGATTATCTATAAATACTCACTAGAAAGCTCCTAGACTGACCAAGGATTTAAAAATATATTTTACTATTAACTGATATCCTATAATATGTATGTGGCTTCTACCTTTCCAGGCGCAGAGTCTTCCACCATCTTCCAAATCCTGCAGTTTTCAAAGAAACAACCCCCCTCGGCTGACTATCTCACTGAAATATTTCAGAGAGTCACTCCAGTTGTGTCTTGTTTTCTGCACTTTATAATAAGTACCAAGCAATTATGCTGTGGTTATGTAATTTGTAAAATTAATCTGCTAACTAAAAGTCTGATTCACTGACAAAGGAAAAGTAAAGGCAAATGAAATGTCTTCTGTAAAGGTTAAGTGCATGTTTTATTTGCAACAGAGGATTACGGATCTTCCCAGCAAAATTTTGTGTATCTGAGCAACCTTGTGAAAATGAATTTTCTTTATTTAAGAGCTGTAGTTCTGTAGTTAGGGAATTTTCTGAATCCTGACTCCCGTGGATACTCTCTGGGGTAGATTCTCCAGTGCCCACTAACTGTAGATGATGTGTTCATCATCTATCACTTTGTTCTGTGCAGGTGTTAACTCTCATCTGTATTCCCTACCGGGCGGCCCATTTCCACAAAACTTCTGGGACCTTTGATATATTTGTTGAACTTTACTTCTTTGCCAAATTTTGCTGAGTAGCCCCAAGTTCAAAAGTGAGCATATATACACATACGCTACAGTCACATCAGATTTATTTCCTTAGAAAACCAGGTTTAAAAAAAAAAAAAAAAAAAACACACTAAAAAACAAGCAGCCAGTGAGGATTTCAGTGAATCCCATTTTCAGTGTTTTTGAGGATATGATGGTGCTCTGCAGGGTCTCAGCAGAGTTGGCATCACAGTCAAAAGCAAAAGCAATGAGAGGGGATTTGTGTAACAATCCATAAACTGTTCAGGATCCTCTGCAGCAGATTCTCTGCAAAGAGAGTGTGAGATAAGGCAAAGAAAAAAGTAGAGCAAAACTTGTCTGAGCAGGGAGGGACTGCAATGTGAGGTAAAGCTGGAGATGACACAAAGTGTTTGTCCTCTTGCTCTGTGCCTTCTTCTTTTGGGGGGTCACATGAAGAGAGGACATGCAAAGCTCTTCTTCCCTGTACTTAGGATTCCAGGCTTTGCTGGTAACAGAGCTGCTTCCCTAAATCATGGATCTGTTGGCTCTGAGGGCAGATGGGCAGCATTAGTTCGTATTGTGCTTCACTCAATAAAGCACAGCAAGATTATATCCTGAAAAGAACCCAGACGTGATTGTTGCAAATCTTGCTTGAATATACAGTGTGAAAATAATTTGTGTAACTTCTCTGTGTGGTGTCTTAGACTTGCAGTTTGTTATGCCTGTTCCGGAGCACAGGATGGAAGAGGAGGCATAAATCTCTAATCTTTGCAATCAAAAACTGTGCTCCATGTCATGTGAGATTTGACTAAATAGAGATATGGATCCCGTTTTCCTTCAGCCTGTGAGCCAACTTGTAAACCAATGGCACTGAAATAAGCAGCATACAACCTTTTCTAAAGCAAGATGAAATTATTTTTAAGCACCCGGCCAGTAGATGGGTGATTAGCGTACGCTTTTGCTCATTACTTCATCAAGAAACTTGCTCTCAGTCAAATGACAAGCAATGAGAGATCCTTTAATTGTTCCTAAATTATTTTGTGGTGATTAGTCAGCTGCAATCCTTAGGAAGAGAATAATTTGAGGATAATGGCAGTATTTCCTGAAGAAATATTTGCACCCAACAGTGATTACCTTAAAGCGTGTTAATGCTTTACAGTCCTGTATGTGCCTGGGAGGATGTGCGCCTATACCAGAGTCTTCAGTCTTTGCGCTGTGCTGTCTGAGTACTTATCAGCTGAGCATAAATGCTAAAATTCTGCCCCTTTTTTACATCTTGGGTCATGCTTCATACATTCTCCAAGAGTTAGTAACTACAGAAAGCATAAATAGGGGAACTTTATATATTCTTTACACTGTGTGACCTCCATTGTAAGGTTAAATCACGTAACCACAGTTGTCCACCCATTGCCCTCCGTTTACATTGATATGTCTGTCATTAGTCAGCTGTTAACTGTTGCAGCACAGCTCTTGTGTGAAGGTTTCTCGGCAAAATTTGAAAGCCACGGAAACGACACTATGAATGGTGGCTGCTGCATTTTAGCCTATCTAATGGTAATGCAGGGATAGTTTCAGTGTGGAAGTGAAACCACCTCCAAAATTGAATGTGTACAGCTAATTCTGTGTGTGCATGAAACTTTTTGTCTTTGTATATATGCAGACTTGTACATGTAGTTTGATGTTATTTCATTAATGATAATGAGTGAAAAATAGGTAACGGCATAACTCAACAAATTGTTTAGAATCAGACCACTCCATAACTTCCTTGATAGCTTTTAAATTTCTGGGCATGAAACATATAATTTCTTCTGTAATCATAATTTTGGGATACTCCCAAAATTTTCCATGTTAATCTACTAAATGTGTGTTTACTTCAGTGCTAAATACTATGTAAGACAAAAGTTTTTTTTTTCTGAGTACATTTACCAATAAAACAGCATCTATTCTGGACAGGTAATTGAACAGCTGGCGCTAGTCCTGTAAATGAGTACAAAAGGTACCACGACAGGTAGCCCAGCAGCTTTTCTTCTGTAGTTGTAACTTCCACAATGCATCCTGGTTTTTTCCCTATGTCTAAATCAGGCAGCTGTACAGCAATTACCGTCAGCATAAATTGAGCAAGCTTGCAAATTTTCTTCAAAGTCATCCAAGAAAGCAACTGTATCCTTCAAAGTAACTGAAATATTATGTTGATATTATATACAATTATTAAGATAATTTATAAGTTTTCTTTGGGACAAGTTAAGTGCACTTGTTGTGTTTTATCTGGATGACTCCTAATGCATGGAAATGTGAATTATTCATAAGTTGCCTTTTGGTTCCAGGAGTCTTTATATAGCTTTGTTTGCTAATGCATTTGATAGGCTATTTGCTGCACTAACACATTATATAGCTAATGCTGGCAATAAAATAAATGCTAAATTATACATTCTGTAGTTCTACATTAAGAGTCAGTACAGTGTGCTTCACCATTTTTCCTCTGTTCTACTTCACAAATCTAAAGATAATTGATACCGTGAAGCTATCATCTAACTCACTGAAAATACACTGCCGCTGAACTATTACTGTATATGTTGATGTAGAAATGGCGTTGTTGACCAATTTATTAAAGCATTGAAAACCTAAATATCTAACCTGGAAGCTTCGATATAATACCCAGAGTCCATTTAGGGCTTCTTAAATTTGTAATATGAACAAATAGAATTTATAGTTATCTTCCAAACAAAGTAGCTGATAATGATCTTGAGTGCTTGCGTGTGAATGTTGACCTCTAGCTAAACTGATGACCTAACTCCTGCTTCCACAAAGAAAAAAAAAAAAAAAACAGAGAAGAAAGCAACTTCCTTAATTTTTCATCCAAACAGACACAAGATCTAAAGGACTACAAACATTTGTTGCTTCTTTTTGTATCACAGAAGGTTTCTTAAGGATGAAAACATTGCGAAGGCAATATCCGTGAAAGTCTTCCATTGCAAAGCAGTGAACCTTTCCAGGGAACCTACTTAATTTGGTCAATATGGTGCTTTGAAGCTGCTAAGTGGACCCAGATCTCTATTTTACTTGTGTCTGTTATGAACACAAAAGGTGGTTCCTGCTGGGAAGAGCCTGCCCATTACTTTCCTGACATGTTGTTCGCAGTACGAATGAGCCAAGGTGCTTTAGGGAGGTTTCTGCAAACACGAAAGTCCTACATGATATGAAGGTGGCACAATAGCTGGCTCCAGCTGGCTCCAGCTGCCTCCTGCCAGACCATCTGAGGTAGCAGCTCCCTCACGCCTTTCCCCAGTCAAGCATTGCTATGACAATAATTAACAAGCAGCTTTAATACAATATGGAGTTTCAAGTGCTTATCATGAAGTAGTAACTGAGTTAAGAGTATTCACTCATGCTCTGGGGCGCTTTGCGCTGTTGGATCTCCTCAGAGACATAAACACCATGCTGTTAGGCAGGGCTAAGCCCTTTGCTTTGAGTTGTTCACACTGTCCTTGGAAACAATTGCCGACAAGTTAGCATTGCTCATGGTCATTTTTCATGAGCAGAGTCATCTTAATAGACTTCTGCAGTCTCTCAAAGTCTTTATTAAGATTTATAACTCCTCTCTACTGGCCATCTTGATGTAGGATTGCTCTTGAACTCTGGGTTTGCACAGCTAGATTGGGCGTATCTTTCCCCTCAAAGGTCAGCATTCAAAGGAATGGTTGAATGACTTAAACCCTACTGCAGTCTTCCTATAAACTTGACAGTGCTAACTCTGCCCCAGGTATATAAAGTGGACCCTTGTGGATTTGAACACTTTGGGACCACAGCATCATTCATCTTAGTGAAAGTTCCTATTATCAAAATGTGGCTGCTGTGGCAGATACGTATCCCTCAGGTATGCTGAGGAGATTTTTCACTAGAAATAGTTATTTCAGCAAAGACAGCGAAAGAAACAATAACCCTAGAAGTCAAGTACCAGGCACAAAAATACCTGAATTAACAACAGAGGTAGGAGCAGGAACCATCTTCTAAATTAGTAAGATTACCTTTTGTGTGGAATTTATAATTATGACTCTAGCCTAATGTCTTGGACATTTCCATAGCCATTTGGATCCTTAGGTCACGCTCTTCTTTACTGTATCTAAGATACCTTTCCTTGCATCTACCTGAGCACCTTTTAGTGCTAGCACCATTTACGCTACCTTTACACTATTGTTGAGAGGCACTGGAGTAGATGGATGTCCTATTGCATATGTAGTAAGTAATTGAATTGCAGTAGTAAACGGTCACCATCTGCAATTTTGCAGAGGTTGTGTTCAGCTTGAGCTGGCACCAAATATATGTTCCAAGTCCAGCCTGAGTCCCGCTTAGTGTCTGGTTCGCTAGTTAATGTCAAAAAGGTGTTCATCTGTTAGGTTTGTATCTTGCCTCTGGCAATGATCAATATGTAATGTTTCAGGAAAGGAACTAAAGGGGGAAAAAACCCCAAACCATAATGCACTAAACCAGTTGTACAACGCTATTAATTCATTCTCAATGCCTTATAAGCATTTTTGTGAATTCTCCAGCCTAAGCTGAGTCTGGCCCCAGGTTGCACAAATAAAATATAATTACTGTTAATGAACATTTTTAGCATCTGGATTCAGACTAACCTATCTTAATTAACTCAGAGCTGCTTTTCCTTAGTTTTTGAAAAACGGAGCACTCTGAAATACAACTAAAAGCCAAAAAGGATTTGCAGTGCATATTTTTCTAAGTTCATACAGACCACCAGAATTCTTATTTCATTGGCACCATTCAGCTTCATTTATTAAACTTTTCCCATTCCTCTTATATAGATTCACATACCTCCCACTCTGATACAAACCAAAAGAATCCCATTAATAGCACTATACCATTCTTAAGGATCGATCCGTGGTTATCCTCACCTATGAATTAAGCTTTTAAGTAGTTGAAAAACAGTGGGTGTGTTAACGTTTCATAATTTAGATTAACAGTTATTACATGAAAACAATCTTCCATTGATTGTTTTAATTTGCTGATGGTTTCTTGGTGATCTGCTGAAAATGTTCTTCCCCACTGCATTATCTTTCCTTTTGTTATGGATTTTTATTGCTTCTGATAACTTAGTTGGTAGTCATTTGAGCATATTCATTCAGGGGAGCTGTACTTGTCAGAAAAAATTGCAAAAGATAATTCATACTTTTGAAAAGGTTATAAAAATTGTGGTTTGGTTGTTGGGTTTTTTTAAAGATTGTTTCATTTTTAGTTTAAATTTTCGAAGCTTTTCTGAATTTCCAGGGGAGCCATTGGTTAAAAGTCATCAGAGTTTAGTTATTAAACTCTCTTAAACTAAGAGTGTGGATGGATGAGCAACTTTGGAGGGGATCCAAATCTTCATAAACTTTTTGAATTAGGATATAAGCACTTATTAAAACATGTCATTATTCAATTAATCCTTAATATAATGGGAGCCTTGTTTCTATATTGCTTAATCTTTATGCTTATTAGCCTACAAAATATTTCCCAGACCAGTAGAATATACTAGGGATTACTGCTTAAACTAGCTTAGGAACATGTTTCTCCATTGCCTTGTGACTCAAGTGGTCTTTTCATCCTAGGGAAGATTTAGGATGAAATGGTCTTAAATTAGAATTCTCTGTTCACATCACTTGCAGTCTGATGCTACCCCGTGCTTTTTTCATAGGTATGTAGTTATATGGCAAGAGCTGCAGACTTGTAGAAGAGTGTGGTGATACCAAACTTTAGAGGACCTGTAGGAGATAATGTGGTTCAGGACCAGAGGTATGTAGAATATAAACACAGTGTCAGTCCTGATGAAGATTTAACATGTATTCTTAATGGAGAAGGGTCAGCATGGTGTCTCATTGAGAAACTTTGCCCCTTCTATTGCCTTTTGGTCCCTTTAGAGCACATTATAGCTCAGAATGTAACAACAGACAAGGAGCAGGGAGCTCATTAAGCTTGCCCTGGAGCGTTAGGACTGTTGGCACACCCAGACCTGCTGCAAAGGCACAAGTTTGGTAGAAAATTTCATTTACCCAGTCACACTCTGTTAGCCACCATCTCATGGAGATGGCTGCCATGAACTAGTCCTAATCACATAATAGGTTTGAAAAGTAATTTTTCATGGAACGGGATGTGAATGGAGTGTTGAACACTTTGGAGATCTTCTGATTTAGATTTTGCCTGGCTTGATTCCTGATTAAATAGGTTCACCTACAAGAAGAAACTTTTAGAATCAATTTCAACTGTTCATCCACTTTAGAAGTAAAATTTGAGGTAGGTCAGCTGTGGAATGACAGCAGAAGGAAAAATGATGAAAAGAGCTGTGAAGCTCTGAAAAGTCAGGACCAGTAAGCAATACATGGTTAGGAAAGCAATTTCCTAGATATTCCTATCTCTCCAAGAAGTAAGGGGACTGCGTACCTGCCCCCTTGAATCCATCAGCAAAGGCTACTCACTGTCTCTTAGGGTGTGCCACACTCTTATCCACATTGAAACCAACATGGATTTGTTTTGTTGTTTGGTTTGGGGGTTTTTGCGTTTGCTGCGTCTTTCTTCTCTGCTTTCCTTGTTGGGAAATTTCAACTCTCCAATTTATTTTAAACATAACACAGCAGCCAGACTTTCCAAAAAGAGCAAATCTAATCTCTTCAGAAGTGCTTTCTTGTCAAGATGTGAATTGCAGAATCTCCCAAATATAGTGTATAGAATTATTGTTAAGGAGATTAGGCCAATTTGTACAATTGGTTGTAGAAGCCCTTAATTTAATAAAAACATGAAGTAAGTGTGGTCATCCTGAGGAGAAGAGAGAATATTAATGAGGCAATCATAAGATTTGATCTCCAAAAATAAATTGATTAGTTTTTATTTTAACAGGGTAATTAGAAAAAATGATTCACATTTTACTGATTTCATTTCTTATAGTCCGTATAAGGACATAAAAATTAGTAATAATATGTCTGTGTGGAATACTGATTTAGGTATATCTTCTTACGTTTCCTACTTAAATTTTGTGTTCGTCATTATTCTTCATGTATTGCAGTGCTTTACAGCTGAGATTTCTGAGATATACACTTCCCGCTGACATTAATGGGAATGGTACATCAAAATCCACTAGGTGGCTTTGAAAATTTCAGATATATTTTCAGTGTACTGTGGAAATACTGCTGAATTTATCCTTACACCACCCCTCAGAGACAGGTAAATATCCTTTAAATATATTTTATTGGAGTTGAACTGTGCAGAACAGAGATGTGAGAGACATAATGGGCCTAATCCTATTGACTTAATCTGGCATTGGAGGCATAATCATGAGCCAAAACCATTAAGCATTCATCAGCAAAACTAGCCTGATATTGTATTTGCCTAATACTATTTAAAAAGATGAGTTAGGAAAAAAAACATCTGTGGCACTCTGATTTCTTTTTTTGGTGTGTGGAGGGTGGGAGTGCGTTTTCATACATTTTGAAGTGAAAACCAAAATCCATATTTATAATTGGCACTGTAATGCTTCATGGGAGACAGCTCTTGAGCTCCATAGTCCCTTCTTCTCCTTGGCAGAACTACAAACTATTTTCTATCTTGGACTCAAGAGCACCTCTGGTCATGCCCATCACAAAATACATTGCCTGGTTACTGTGTGTAGTCTGGGTCACCCATAGATGAATTGGCCAATCCTCTGTTAGTCAAACCAGCATTTTCTTATTACAGTCATTTGGTATTAAAATTAACATTTGCTGTGAAAAGGAGAAACCTGTTACGAACATTTTAATTGTGTCGAAAACAGTTTCTCATCAAAACAATGCTAAGCAGCTGATTATTTGTCTAACAAACTCCTCCGGCCAGGCCAGATGCAGATTTTTTTCCCCCATTGCCTTTAATTTCTGTACAATTCCTCTGCACTTTATAACTGATCTTTCCCCTCTGTCCACCACTTGTGAGACCTCATCTGGGGTACTGTGTCCAGTTTTGGGATCCCTGGAAAAAGGAAGACATTGATAAACTGGACTGAGTTGAGGGGAGCCCACCAGGATGGTTGAGAGCTGGGGAAGGGGATATGTGAGGAGCGGCTGAGGGAGATGGCTTTGTCCAGCCTGGAGAAGAGCCAGACTCTACATGTCTTGAAGGTGCACAAGTGAAAGGACCACAGGGCAGGGAGACAGGTTACAACAGTAGAAAATAATGAGTTGCTGTAGAATTTCATTTAAATCATTGTGCATTGTGTCTTCACATGAGAAATAACAACGCTGGTAAGGTCTCAGTTGAAAGTGTTGGCAAAACGTGTTATGAACCGTGGGTTTGTTGTGATTATGACAAGAATTTACAGGCTTCAGTAATATGTGATTGACATCAGATGTTAGGAGATAATGGATCAAACATTAGGAAACGGTAACATTAAGCAAAGAGGTGACAGGGTCAGCTTTCAGTAGTGTGGGATCCCCATTACCAGGGGTGTTTCAGGACATCCTGGATGAACAACTTTCAGGAATGGCCTATGGGGAGTTTACTTAGTTTTTTGGAAGGACAGTTAGACAAAATAACCTCTCCCAGGCTCTTCCACACCTGTTTCTATGTTTTTTCGATTGAAGTGTAGGGCAAAACTCAGGGTCAGTGCCTTGGCTCAGCTTCAGTCTTCTTGACCTTGGGTACATCAGTCAATTTGAGCTGTTTCGACTCTTCATCTCCACAATGGAGATTATTATTAGTGTTTAGCATGAGAGGTGCAGTGAAGGTATAATCCATTAATGCTTTTAAAGCAGCAGCATATTACATTAATGATAAAGAAATGTCCTGGCCCTGCAGAATTTATACTCTAAAAAGATCAGACAAAGAATGTGAGAGGAAACATCAATATCCTTGCCTTACAGATGAACAACAGAGCTGCAAGGAGAAGTGATTTGTCAAATGTGGTAAAGCAGGACTGAGACAAAACATTCAGATTTGTCGTGTATTCCTTAAAGACAAGACTGTGCTTCCTCTCAGCATAAGTGATCACAAATATTATAAGCAATTTCCTTCCTTTAAGCTCCTCTGTCGATGTTTCTTCACAGGAGTCATTTTTCCTGCCAGCGTCAGTAGGAGTAGTACGACCTGCAGCCATTCAGTTTGACTTTATTTTAAGACAGCATCAAGTATTTAAAAATCAACAGGACTAACCCACTGGCATAGCACATTCTCCCATCTCCTGCCCAGCCACAAACTTGTTCACACTGATGTCCTTCTCAAAGGGTGGCTCACTTTACACTGTGGAGGCAGTGCTATTAATAATCCATATGTTACTCATTTTTTATGGCTTCCTGCTATTGCCTGGCATCCCTTTGTGCTTTTTGACTTTGAGATCTTTGGACCAGAAATTCTGCTGGTCACTTTGGTCCAACACTCACTTGTGCCCAGAGTAGTTGTCCTCCAGACTGCCATGAGCATTGCCTCAGTACTGCTCTTTTTGCATAAGTAAAGATCACCTCTACAGCTTTGCTGGGTTTTGTAGAATGTACTGAGGCCTGAGGGAAACCACATTGAACAACTTGTTTATTTTAAAAAATTAATTCATCCAAGAAAACACGTGAAAAGGGCTGGAGAGCATTTTACTTTTGGGTGAGAGCTGTTTGCTGCACACCGAGTGAAGTCACACACAACCCGTGACTCATAAGATCGTTGTGCCGTTGGAAGAGCCTGTCATAGGCTGATGCATGTCGTGGCAGGACACCATCTCCTAGCAACTGCCCGGAGCTGCTGTCTTTACATTTAACCCTTCCAAATTTCCATGCATGCCAGGATGCCACCAGGATGTGTTTGCACAGCAGCTTCTGCTGCAATTTAATCAATACTTCTCTTCTAGTATTCTTTGAATAACATGGGGCAGGCCAGAGGGCTCCAGCAGATTGACTCGGCTAAATGGGATGGATCAATCTGCGATGCCAATGTGATGGCCTGAAACTTGTTCCCCTTCTTTTACCTTTCAGTTTCTTTTCCCTGTGCTTTTTAGAGGTGGGTTTGTTTCTGCTTTATCGAGTCTCCAATAACTCCTATGTTTTCATTGAAGTCTACCTTACAACATGCTTCTCTGCATGGCTCTATGTTCATGATATCCAAAAGGAACATTTTTAAATGATCAACTGGTTTAAATAAGGTGGGGGAAGATACAGCAGCAATATGAACTTTAAGACTTCCACTTTGTTATAGACTAGTATATTGACAATGCACCTCCATGATGCAGCAGCTCCTCTCCCATTCCCAGTTCCTACCACGTGTAATAAGTGCAATGTGACAGTGGGACAGATGTTTCCATGAGGAGAGGAAAATTGGTAACAACATTTTCTGCAAAGTCTTTCATTATGCTTTCCTGAAAAAAGGGATATGGGTGGATTTTATGGAACTAATTCAGTCTCAGCAGGCTAAGTAAAGGAAACCTTAGTGCCATCGATTTAGAGGTACATAAGAGTTAACAAGATGAAGGAAGGTACTTATCAGTTGTGTAATTGTAAAGGGATGGCTGTGCCTAAGTTGCTGTGTTTAGTAAACTGACTTTTGTCTCAGATCGTGGCAGAAATGAACTTCAGTCTTTGTTTAACTCTTCTCATATGTCTGTGCTTTTGTGCTCAAGAGCACTTACCTGAATGAAAAGGAAACTCTTCATATTTTGCCTTTAATCTAATTTTTTGAATCATTTAGGCATTCATTTAAGCAGCATTAGGGAAGGTGGCTCAGTCCAGTTGCTGCCGTGCTGTTTGTACCAGTTGGGTGTACGAACTGACAACACTATCCCTGTGCTCTGGCCTTCAGCTCACGTGCTTGTTGGCTGTCCCATCTCAAACCGTACACAGCAGTTAGACCTTTTTCTACCCAAAGCCAGTATGAGCTGAGCAACTGGCACTTGCTGAGCACATGCAAATTGGAAAGTTAATTTGAAATTTGAAAATTAACACCAAATGGAGTCCCCACCCCTCATGTTGCTTCTCCGTTCCCAGATCAAGTTGTGGATGACTGAGACGGGTGGCAAGTATGCAGAGGCGAGGTGCACACACCACTTGTCTTCCCAACCTAATCTCCAGCACATCCTGAGATCAAAGGCCCTTCCTTTATCTCTGCTTACCAGCACTAAAATCCCTATTGCAAATCACTTCGGTAATAGCCGTCAATAATTTATTTTTGTGAATTACCTCATTGCAACAGCACTGCTGCTGAATGGCAGTGCTTCGCTGTAGTGCAATCTATGTTCATTAAAGAAAAAAGTTTCAGACTCTTCACAAGTTTGTGCAATATTGCAAATCTTTCAACATCTATTAGAGCTGAAGCTTGGGGCTTGAATGCTAATGGTACTGAAACTTAACACTGAGGTGATCTGACAAAGTCGCCTAAGGAGGTTTTCATAAACCTTTTGTACAATATCTCTGCTTCTTTGCCAGTGAAAATTAACCTCTACTTGCACAAAAACGAAACTTCACCTAACTCATTTAGAAATAGCAGAGGGAAAGAGAAAATCAATCCATAATGAACAGTATCACATTAAGAAAATCTAATTAGCAATGGCTTCTCTTTTATTGCACTGATAATGGTAAGCTTTAAGAATGACATCATTACAAAATCCAATAGCTTATAACTGAGTGAATTTTTAAAAAAGTGTTTAAACTACCAGATCAATAATTTCACATACCACATAATTAAATTGTACAGAAATTCTCAATAAACACTAATGTTAAGAAATGTGGTACTCTATTTTAAAATAAATTATATGTTATCTTGTGCTGCATGTACTTCTAAAGTTGCCCTGATATTTCTGAAGAGTGAGAATCTCTCTTTACACAATACACTGAGGACAGTCTTCCCTACTTAGTCTTATTTGTCTTCAGCTGGAGTTGGGTGGAATAGTTTCCTGGGTCTATGCAGCAGCTTCTCCCTTGAAATGTTATTTGAATTTGCATGGCTTGGTGGGGTTTTTTGGGGTTTTTGTTGTTTTTAAGACTGGGACTTGAAGAAATAGTAGAAAATTTCAAAGCTCTGCAATGTGGCTTCCAGTATTTTCTTTTCAAATTATTCCCTTAATTTCTTCAGAAACAAACAAAACTAGGGACACTTCTACTAACTGGAAACTGGCCCTAATTGTAAAATTTTATCCAGGGTTCCCTCTGTTCCACAGTCTCCAAACCAACTTCAGTTTTACAAAAGTAAAACACCCACTAATGAGTTAAATCATGCAATGGCTGAATAAAAATACTTGGGATAATCCATCAAGGTTTGAATGCAGCTAAAATGCAAAAGTGTACTTCATACCCGTTACATCCAATGGCCTAAGGTACCATTTACCAGTGGCAAAATTATTTTTTCTAAATGTGCACAGATAATCTGCACTCACATATTGTGCCCACTGAGGGAGCAGCATATCTAATGTGTAATCTTTTTGTAATGAGCCTATTACTCTGGTTTCTAGGTAGAGTTCCACCAGGCATATCTGTGGGCAGTTTTGTTCGTACTCTCATTAAAAAACGTCTTAGTAAGATTAGCTGCTGTTTGGCAATTTGCATGGCTGGATGTATTTGTTTATAACAAGAGCAAAGAGATAATTAATACACTTTATACAGAAAGCTTCAGCCATGAAAATAAAGAGGAACAAGATAAAATCAGTTCTGTTTTCTTTTTAACCAGTCAAGTGTTGCAGGAGTTTCAAAAAGTGTAGGAAAAGGATTCAAGGTTACACAACAAAAGAATTTCTCTAGCATGGAACTTGCAGATAAGAAACAATGTACTGCACATAATACTTCTGAGATCTGAATTAAAACCACCAGGGATATTGGCAGTGGAGATGAGCACTGTTATGCAAAAGGAGTTCATCACTGGTAACAGACTTTGAATTATGCTTTACTAGATTTCCTGCATATGTCAAAAGTAAGTAATTGCCAATTATCCTGCTCAAAAGAGCTGGTGGGATACAATCATTTCACTTAAGCGTTAGTGCAGAGCTGCAGAGTGCTGAGGAAAAAGCTCTGCAGAAGGAAAGCTTCAAGAAGTAGTTGCTGATAAATGGAGATAACTTCAAGTAAAGCAAAGGCTAATTTTAACTTGGTCCTAGCATACAGATGTTCAATAGTACTTAATAATCTGCAGCAGCACACCAACTAAAGCAATGGGTTAATTCTAACAATACGCTTGCTCAGTAAGGCAGTACCATTAACTTTATTGCTCAGAAAAGAAGCAGCCACAGAGACTGTGGCTTGCATGGAGTAATTGTGGAAGACCAAGAATGAACCTGGGTCTCTTAAGCTCACCACCCTATGCACTGCAGTCTGCTTTCTCTGGATGACCAGAAGAGAACTAATGAGAAAATCCAGTCCCTTTTTTAGCAGGCTTCTTTTTTTTTTCTTTTTCTTTCTTTCTGCAACATTTATTGAATCCATATAGGAGCCAGAAAATTAATGGTTAGATCAGAGTTCAGAGCTAGAGCTCCAAATTTCTATTCCAGGTTCTGCTGCTACTTCATTTCAGGCAGGTCACTTGTTAGCTTCCCCAGTGGCTGAAATAGAAACAATTATATGGAGTTTATAGTGGTGCTATGAGACATACTCGATTTAGATTGCTTTGGGATCTTTGCAGGAAAGATGATAAAGACGTGTCAAGTGTTGAAGTATTGCAATCTTTTCAATGTCTCAAAAGGTACGCCTAGGAACTGTGCACACAGTAAAAAAAGAAAAGAATGATAGAACAAAAAAATTAAATTATATAACCATATCATAATTGTATAGGTTTGCCTATAAATATACTCACCTTATACAATGCTTGGTATGACTAAACTCCCTCTGGCACAGGTAGAACTGAGTTTGACTCCAAATGTCAAGTAGTTCTGGGCTTTGCATGTTTTTGAGTTTCTGTATATGTTTGTGTGATACATGTATTGGATCAAGAAGAGATTTGGTAAATAGATTTCTGTGAGTCAGGCTTGACTGCCGTTTAGAAGTGTTGGGAATTCACTAAAATCACTTAAGTTACACCCCTCTGGTCCTTGGTGCCTACACATAGAATCTCAAGACCTGAGTATTGCAAATGGGACCCATAACAGTCATGTGGGAGACAGCCAGAGAGTTCCCCAGGAGCAAAGCAAACACCCAGATAGTCTCCTGCACTAACAAAGCAGGTGCTTTCAGCTACATTGAGCAAGGGAAATCATCACCTAAACCTTCTCAAACCCAGCCTGCTGTGGGGTTGACATAATTAAATTCTGTAACTAGCACACCTGGGCAGAGGACTGGGCGGTTCTGCCCCAGGTGATCCTCTTTGATGTCTCAGGATCCTGGAGTAGCTCTTTTCCTCCCTGGGTGCAGAAGAACAGCTGTCAGCAGGTTGTGCTGGTGCCTCTAGGCTCACAAGATATTGCAGTGGGACCTTGTAGAAAGCTGCCAGGCTCCTGTAGCCTCTGGGATCCGTTCAGCACAGAATGTTTTGGGGACTGGAGCTGGAGGACTGAGAGCACTGTGAGGTTGTGCATCCTGGAGTCCCAGGTGAGGATTTGACCTGAGTGGTTCTCTGGGTCTAGACTTGGGTTCCTGAAATGGTGGACCAAAACTGCTAAGAGTAGCACAGGAAGTGGTGAACTTCACCCCTAAAGTTAAGTGGGTCTCAGATTACCATTTAAATTAATCTGTGCGTTTTCACCTGACCCCTTCAAACTGTTTATCTGACCTGACAGATCTGGCAGCCAGAAACCGAGGGAGTGCAAGGATTGTTTGCTCAGAAATTTATAAGAGAAGTTATTTAAGGCAGTTGTCTCTAAAAAATCTTATTAGCTTCTTAGTTCGTCTGAGTCCTAAATTTAGAGAAGGAGAACTGAGAAGGAAGAGACTGGTAAATGTAGACGTCTGTGAAACTCCAGCAAGATCTGAAATAGATGCTGTGATTGTACCATCCACTTTGGGGTTTTATAGTATAGAAAGTGGCTTGTGCTCTGCTGGGTGATCTGGTGCCTGAACCTGTCATGAGCATCATGTGGGTTCCTCTGCCAGATCCAAACACATGTCAGCTAAAATAGCCTCATGGCATACAGTGAAGTCACTGCAACATCTGTTTTTTTTTTATAGGATTGTGCCCACCTTAAGAAAATAGGGTCAGAAAAAAGGTGATCTTTCAGGTGAAAGCAATAATAAATCAGGTAAAATCTTTTTTCCAGGGTTTTTTAATTTTTAAAAATTATTATTATTTTATTTTTTTACTGCAAGTAAGTAACATGCACATAACCTGTCAGTCAGCTTGCCTGGAGGCTTGATAACTCCTGAGCTAGGCTGACCTCTGTGAGAGAATCCATTCCCTTCCCCATCCATGGGAGACTGTGGCTTCAGTGGGATTCAGCTGTGGAGTGAAAACCCAGCTGTGTTCACAGCACTGCCTTCCATGGGGAAGCAGTTGCTGCATTTTAATACCTGACTGGAGAGAAAAGTAGGTTAGAAGGTTTTGGTGTCCCCCCTGGAGCTTCATCCCTGGCTGAGCAGATAATAGTTCTCTAGGAATGCACTCCAGCGGTCTGGTGTTTTCAGTCCTCCTTCCCTGAAAAACCTGCTTGCTGCTCTTCCATGAGGAGGTGAAGAGGGTAAACCTCTGCAATTAGCAGCTGATCTTGCATGGAGGAGCTCCAGAAGATTTGACTGGCATTTCGGGTATGGAGTGCTCTTGAAACAACTGGTCCATAATCTTCACTTGACATCCCTCGGTAGTACGGAAAAGCTGATGTGCCAGAGGCAGGACCCTGTTTCGCTGTGAATCTGGTCTGTAATGCTGGCATGTTCTATACGGTTTGATACACATTTGCAGTAGGGAAAAAAACACATGGGAAGAGAACGGTGCCTTAAAGGCAAAGATATCAGGCTGTTTGGAGTATCTCTCTCTGAAGTATAAATGCCAGAAAAATTCATACCTGGGTATGTATTTGACTTAAGTCACTCCAGGCTCTCTTTACAGTGATAGAAGAGAAAATGGCAGTTTAAAGGTGTGATTTCTGACTTGGGTTCCCTCAGGCTTCCCATGGAAAATATTGGCAGATAGCTGTTGACTAGAAAGCCACTGATCGTATGGAGAGCTCAAGGTGTGGGTATCTTCCTTTAGTCAGGTGAAGCCCATGCCCAGGAGCTGGAGCAGCCTGCTGTCTTTAGGACACTCTGCCATCATCCTGCAGTGTGCCAAGAATAATGCACATCTAATATTACGCTTTCTTCCCTGAAGTGTGACAGAAGTCTATTCCCCTCCATCCCTGGGTTATTACCTGAATATCATCCTGAGGACAGCCAGTTTGGAAGGTCTTTTTGGAAATCCACTGTTATTTTTCAGCTTTTTTGTTATGTCTGTTCTGAGAAGGAGTAACACGCTTAGTGGCTTGACCCCAGCTTCCCCTTCTCATCTTATTTGGCTCAATTGCTCTGGCAAATACTACAGTGGTTTGTGGGTTTGGCCATATCTGCCCGCTCTTTATAAAAAGAACTGAATTGCTTTTTCCCATCGTTTTCTTTCTCATTCAGTGTCCCCTCTGCTCTTCCCTGTTACTGAGGCAAGACCAGACAATGCGTATCTCCTAGCCCTCTCTCACCTCTAATATCCATCTTATTAGGCAGGCATTTATTTGGCCACCCCCTCCCACTTTGAAGCTGTGATTCAAATGGTTTAATACTAAAATACACGTTTACATTAGTTGCTCCCCTTAATTTCTTCTACACTCTTGGAGTGATACCAACCAGCCTGATTTATTGCATTTTAATTTATTGAACTCTTCTTTCACCTCTTTTGTCAATACATCTGCCTTTGTGAGTGCCTTGGCTTCATTACCTGTAAAGTGTCACCTTGGGATGGATATTTCTCCTTCACCTTCTGAAGTGAAAGAGAAATGAAAAGAAATCCATTTAGTTTCTCTGCTCTTGGACTGAATAATTTACTTTCTCATTCTCTTTGATCGCCACTTTTACACCGCAGTGGTGCTGCTAACAAACTTTCCTGTGGGCTTCCCGCTGCTGGCAAACCAGGAACTCGGTTATTCCTCACCTTCACAGGCTTGGTTAATTCATCTTCACCTCTCTACCAGCTCCTTTTTAGTAGGCAGTTTGCAGTAGACCTGGAAGGTAAAAGTGTGCACATGGGTGAATGGCTATATTACTTGCCTCTGCCTGAATGTTTTTCTGGCCTGGTATCATGTACCCTGCTGGTTAGTTGTGTCTGGAGAAAGGAGAGGAGCTCTCTGGTAGTTTTGATTGTTTGATTATTTTTTTTTTTTTGTGGACTTTCTTGGATCCTTACAAGTTGGGCATTATTAAACTGCACACAAATTTTCTGTTTTTTTCCAATGGTGGTGGGGGGGTAAAAAAAGACAAAGGATTTTAGAGAATTTACTGTGACTTTCTTTGTTATTTAGAAATGCCCTAAAAGGAAAATTTAAGAGAATAACAAAAAGTGTCTTAAATCAGCATGGCAGTATATAAGGAACACCTTGCTGGAGTTCCTGGAGGGTTTTCAAGTCAGTAAACAAAAGCAGACGTGCATATGAAGAAATGACCCATTCTGTGGTTTTAAACCACTCCAAGAGGAAGGGGATTACTGCTGGTACTTCAGGGCTTTCCCTCTCCTGGGCAGTGGGTGGAGGGCTCTGATGGTCACCACCTGTCTGCTCTGGGGATAATTTGGCTTCCCCTATTTACCTAGGCACAAGAAAGGATTATATCAAGAGCAGTATTTCTGCTGCTTCTAGCAGAATCTAACTTCAAGATTAGTCTGTTTAAAATGTGACTGCTTTGACTTGTTGACTCAGTCAGGTCTAATTACAGATTCAGTGCTTGTATAATACTGGAATTTATGTAATTTCCTCATTTTTCCTTTACAGATTTTATTTATTCTCATTCTACATTCTCTTCTTGGTATTAAAAATCTCAGCTATTTCTTTCTTAGTATTTTTAATTCAGCAAGAATAGAAATTTATAGATATCAAACAGTTTCTGATTTAAATTAGATATCTAATTTGGGTCAAGGTTTGGACATCAGGATCAACTACACTGTATTCAGCAGCATCAGGTTTAACTTTTCCTATCAGGCTTCTTGGATCTGTTCTTGTTAGACTATCCTTTCCTAGCCCTGCCTGCCAACATCTAAACCACTATTATCTGATCCCTATAAATAAATAGTTCTGCTCCTTGCAGGATTAATCATCTGACATGATTCTTCCAAAGCACCTATTGGCTTCCTTTCCCCCACTTACCAAACCTCTTCTACCAGTTGCCCAGATACTCTTTATTTTCATTACCAACAGCATGCATCATTTTTTGTCCGGTGTGTAAATCAAGCCGCCTTAATAGGCTCCATCCTCAAAAAGTTCCATGGCGCCTGTTTAAGTTAACCATTAATCATTATTCTTCTACCCTATCGTGTCCTTAAGACATGGAGACAATGCAGTTATGGCTGGGTTGTTTTTGTTTGGGGGGGGGGGGGGGTGTGTG